>CM076675.1:156705641-157419391 GCA_038501925.1 Xenopus petersii
GATTCTATTGGAACAACATCAAGCAAATGAAATCCCTCAAAATCGACAACAAAAAATGAAAAATGAAGACACAACTCCAGATTCTTAGAAGGCCACTGCCTACATTATAGTAAAGTCAATTTTAAGGTTGACTGCCCTTTAATAATGCGGCTAATGGTGCATTTTCAATCTAGAATTGCGTCAGCTCATATAAACTCTTACATGTACGTGTGGAGATCCAGTAGTCACGTGTTGACCAAAAGCATCAGTCTGGAGACAACATCTCTTGAAATCATTTCCTAACTCACAATGACAAATTCCCTTAAATGGGGAACATGATACAGTTATTTGTCACTATGATAATATGGGAAATCACTCATACGGTGAGAAAGATTTGGTACCTTTTATTCAGCAGGGTTGACCTTTGGATTCGCTTACACCGAGCATGAGATCGTTTCAGAGTGGCGACACATATAACAAAACTAGACAGCAGCCTAGAATCAGCCAATACAGTTTGTTCATGCACTTCACATATCTACATAGCATCAGCTTCCATTGTACCAGTATTCATGGTCTTCCTGCAGGTGAAATGCTTATTATATTATAGATCTGTTATTTTTCCCCACAATGCTTTTCAAAGATTATAGCATGCACATCATTACATGGCTTGCAAACCTGAATATTTTGGCTAATTTTGAAATGGTTGGAGTTGAAGTGTTTGTTAACATGAAACGCGTAAGGCTGAGGACACAATAAGCTTTTTCTACTCTTTTTTGAACAACCTGGTGGAAGATTGCCTTTATTCTGAGTGCCTGCTCCATTTAAATATTCATTTATATAAGCATGGTATAAAATTTTGTTGGCACAGCCACATGATACCTTTAATGGGCACCTGGCTAGAAGGCTTCCAAGCCATGTTCCTCTTATTTGACTCTCAGGTTTTCTTGGAGGACATAAAGATATATTGTAATGGCTCCACTCTGCATGTCTGTCTCGAAAAGGTGATGGTAGCTCTAGGACTCCCACTGAGGCCTGCTCCTGAAAATTTGTGCATACAGAACAACATCTAAACACCAAAAATTTGTATCTGATTTGCAATAGTGCACATGCCACATAAACGGAGAGTAAATGACCTCTTGACATGGTGCTGAGTGGTAGTTATATGGCTATTTGTATGCAGGTCCAAAGTTCTCCTAGTATGGTGGTCATTCTGAAACAGGTCTATGTTACAGGCATGTCTCTCCCTGAGCTCTTAGGCCCATATTCAAATAGGCAGACACAGTTATTCAGATCTCCAATGTGCCAATGAATGCTGGCAATATTTGTCCATCAAAATCCATTTCAAAGCCGTTGTTGGCACTGAAAGTGTTACGCTTCTGCTCATCCATATGGCCTACAATGTATTTATGGTCTCAGAAAAGGCTCTGGCTTAGATGGGAATTATTATATTTCCCAGGTTTCCAGTTAATTTTGGCAGTGTAAAGGAAGTTACATAATATGATCCAATTTTAATGACTTTATAATAAATTTACAAAGTTCATTGCTTGTTAGGTGCTTTTCACCAATGATAACGAACATCTTGTAATGTCTGCACTCTGTATGCCCATCACCGGTCTCCTAAAAAGCAGCTACTAAAAATGGATCACATTTGTCCGGTTTCGAACCAGAGACCTGTTGTTTATTGACCTCTGCGTCTCCTGCTTGAGCCACAAGAGGCAGTGGCAGACCCTGACAGCATGTCTGACTCTTCCTCCCTGTCAATCCTCACTAATCAATGCCCACGTTCCAGCCACGGGCAATTGCTCATTAAAGGGCTATTTAAACCAGCTCCCCATCTCCCTGTGCTGGGTTATTGGCCATTCTGCTGACTCCAAGCCCTGAGTTCCTGAGTTCTTGCTTTTGACTCTGAAACCTTGTTCCTGACACTGCTCTTGAGATCCTGCTCCTGTTCTTGTTCCCACTGATCTGATTTCCCGGTTTTTAACTTGGCCTGTTTTTGGACCCTGTATGTTTGCTGCCCGCACTTGACCTTCAGCCTGTTATACAGACTTGATTTTTCTGCCAGCCCTGACCCTCGGCCTGTTTCAAGATGCCCCAAAACTTGGCCAGTGTTTATAAATGACCCCCTATGGCTCTCAAATAAATTGTACTTGGGTGCCATTATGTCACACTCAAAACAAACACAGATAGCCAGCTCCCAAGCCTAAAATATTGGACCAGAACAACAGAGAACAGTAGAGGTTTCTCAAAATCCATTAGCAGAATGAAACATTTATTTTATATTTCTTTAACGTTATTGTGTAAGCTAGGACATTCATTACCGTGCAGACAATCTGACACAAGGGGAGTGATTAATCTACTGGAAAAGTCAACTCTGCAATGCATCAGGGACAGTACCATGACATTTTAAGGTCATTGTAACAAAAGCCTGTGAAGAAGTTTCTAATTGGACAAGTTCCCATTCTTACCTGGATCTGTTCCAACTACCAAAACCCTTAAAATCTTTCCCCGGAGCTTTTAACTAAATGTGTCCTTGGAGAGGATTTAATTGGCAAGGACTTGAGGGAGGCTCATTAAGAGTGAAGAGAAGTAAACTAAACATGGAGGGGAAACTGAAGCCTGAAGCTAAAACTAGCCAGTGTGCTGCTTTCACTTAGCAGGGTTGTTGCATGATATTTAATGTAAACCATTCCTATACCCATACATTCCCGAAGCCTGTTAGATGTCCTCTACTGCTTAGTATAAGACTGAAGTGAGCAGCTAAGGAGGCTACAGCATTGGATTTTGGAGGGCCAGAACATTGAATGCATGTAGCTGTTGTATATGAGAGTTATGATAAGATGATTAGCTTAGCCAACCCAAAGATCAGTGACTTTTATTGCCTAAATATTGCCAGCTGCTGCCCTAGAGATGATAGAGTTTTCATATTATAAGCAAAAGAAGGTTCCCTGTAAGTACAAGTAAACTTAGCTTGTTTAGAAAATGTGTTCTGACAATACCCAAGAGTGCTGATATTTATGCTCGAGCAGAATACATTACATTAAGCTGCCTTATTTCTGAGTCATCCGTTTCTTTCTATTGTCTCTCGCCTGCTGGAAAGCCTCAACCCACAAATCACTTCTGCTTCTATCCTCAGCACTATCCTCACTCAAATTAGCCTGACGAGAAAAAAAACAAAACTCATTTCCCTGCGGTTTTTGACGGTTGTATTTCTGTAATTCGTGGGTAGCACTGTACGGCACTTAGTCTTTTCCTGTGTTACTTTATAAACACAAATGTGAATAAATGAATAAAAAACAAATACATAAAATGAAGATGGATCTGGGTTCCTGCAGTGTCAAGATAATGTCCCCTTCATGCTCTTCATTAATGGGAAAATAAGGGCAAGTGAAACTACACTTATAAATAAGGTATGTGGGAGGATTTTGTTTCTACAGGTATGGGAAAATGGAAATTCGGCTCTTATACAGGTATGGGAAAATGGAAATTCGGCTCTTAAAGTTGCAGGAGGTGGATTTTTGCCATCCCTGGTAATTGCCGCTTACTGTAGACTTAGGTAAGGTTCTTGCCTTGAATTATGGCATTGAGAGGCCCTGCTTTTATGTTTTATCCCGTGTTAACATCTTAAACAGGAAGGAAGCCCCATTTTTGTACAGGTATAGGATCCGTTATCCGGAAACCCATTATCCAGACTCAAATTTTACCCAAATAATACAACATTTTTTTAAAAAAAGTTTACTTTTTCTCTGTAATAATAAAACAGTACCTTGTATTTGTTCCAACCTAAGATATAATTCATCCTTATTGGAAGCAAAATCAGTCTATTGTGTTTATTTAAATGGATACTGTTATGGGAAAAGAAATAATTTCAAAATGAATCAGTTAATAGTGCTGCTCCAGCAGAATTCTGCACTGAAATCCATTTCTCAAAAGAGCAAACAGATTTTTTTATATTCAATTTTGAAATCTGACATAGGGGCTAGACATGTTGTCAATTTCCCAGCTGCCCCAAGCCATATGACTTGTGCTCTGATAAACTTCAATCACTCTTTACTGCTGTACTGCAAGTTAGAGTAATATCACCCCCTCCCTTTTTTCCCCCCAGCAGCCAAACAGAAGAACAATGGGAAGGTAACCATATAGCAGCTCCCTAACACAAGATAACAGCTGCCTGGTAGATCTATGAACAACCCTCAATAGTAAAAACCCATGTCCCACTGAGACACATTCGGTTACATTGAGAAGGAAAAACAGCAGCCTGCTAGAAAGCATTTCTCTCCTAACGTGCAGGCACAAGTCACATGACTGGGGGCAGCTGGGAAATTGACAAAATGTCTAGCCCCATGTCAGATTTGAAAATTGAATATAAATAAATCAGTTTGCTCTTTTGAGAAATGTATTTCAGTGCAGAATTCTGCTGGAGTAGCACTATTAACTGATGGGTTTTGAAAAAAACATGGTTTCCGATGACAGGATCCCTTTAATGTTTAATTGTTTTTTTAAGGTATGAAGATCCAAAGCACAGAAAGATCAGTTATCCAGAAAACTTTAAGCCCAGAACATTCTGAATAACAGGTCCGTACCTGTAGTTGTTTTATAGTTTCACTTATTTAACAGCACCCCCACTCATTCTAGATGCAAAAAGGTGACGGACCTTACTCCAATCTCTAATTATTTTGCTTGCGAGGGTTTATGATAGAAGAGCACCAGAAACGCTAGGCAGAAAGTACAGGGATGGAGCTGGAGGTGTTGATAGATAATTCCTTCAGCCAACAATACAGCAAGGACCATGTGTCAGATCTCTTTTACATTGAAGACATGCCTGACAGCACTGGCATTTGTGAATAAGTGATCAAAATACACCAGGGGCAGCCTAGAAGTGCGACCAACTGACCGTAACACACACTGGGATTCCAGTCCTGTTTCAGCCTGAGGAGACTTGGGATAGAAATGGAGCTTGATGAGCTTTATACAGCCGTTACAGGTACAGGTTTTTAAACAGAAGACTGTGGAAATCAAGTTAAGTAAGATACTTAAAACAGGGGGGTATATAACGGACAGCTTAAGCAACTTCTCTGATTTGGCTACAGACTAATACCCTTTTACATATATTTATCTTAAATTAATACGGGTATGGGATCCGTTATGTGGAAACCCCTTATCCAAATATGGCCGTCTCTCATAGACTCTAGTAATGTGCGGGCCAGCCCGATACCCACAGGACCCGCAGGTTTACCCGTGGGTCGGGCGGGTTCAGGCCAACCTTGCCCTCCTTTTCGCAACCTTGCAATGCCGGCTTGCGTCTTTTTCTTTTATAGAAGCTACGCCTGCTCACCCCGCCCCTTTTGTGACATCACTGGTAGGGCAGTGTGGATCTATAAAAGGAAACCAGGAGGCGGGTGGTCACATTACTAATAGACTCCATTTTATCCAAATAATCCAAATTTTAAAAAATGATTTCCTTTTTCTCTGTAATAATAAAACAGTAGCTTGTACTTGATCCAAACTAAAATATAATTAATCCTTATTGGAAGCAGAACTAGCCTATTGGGTTTATTTATTGTTTACATGATTTTCTAGTAGACGTAAGGTATGAAGATCCAAATTACGGAAAGATCCTTTATCCAGAAAACCCCAGGTCTTGCGCATTCTGGATAACAGGTCCCATACCTGTATTACATCAATGTTCATCTAAATACAACTATTTTATAAAATGTATTAATTTTAAAGGGGTTGTTCACCTTTAAATTAACTTTTAGTATAATGTAGAGAGTGATATCCTGAGACAATTTGCCATTGGTTTTCATTTTTTATTATTTGTGGTTTTTAAATGATTTAGCTTTTTTTATTCAGCAGCTCTCCAGTTTGCAATTTCAGCAATCTGGTTGCTAAGGTCCAAATAAACCTTGCAACCATGCATTGATTTGAATAGGAGACTGGAATAGGAATAGGAGAGGCCTGAACAGAAAAATGAGTTATAAAAAGTAGCACCAACAATTAATTTGTAGCCTGACAGAGTTTTCATTTTTAGATTTTTTTTTTGAAAGCTGGAAAGAGTCAGAAGAAGGCGGCAAATAATTGAAAAAAAAAATAGATAAAAAATAAACAATGAAGACCAATTGAAAAGTTGCTTAGAATTAGGCAGTCTATAACATAGTTAGGTGACTAGATGACACCTAGAGGTCTCCACACAGTTCTAACACCAGAACTGCCAATGTCAGTTCTCAAAAGCAGACCATGGCCATCTGAGGTCTTTTTGTACAATTTGGTTCTTCCATCATTATTATAATAATTAGTGACTGGTTGATGGGAGTGTTGCCAGGGAAGCAGATTGGGATGGCACAGAGATCTTTTGCTAGTGGGACATTTTGCCAGGGAGCAGCAGAAAACAAAATACCCCGGTATGTTTGCCTTGCTCATAATGTTATTACAGGAAAGCAAGTGAGCCCTTTAGGCAGCACTGTAAGCCATAGGCTTTCAAGGGGAACTTAACGTCACTATTTTTTACATTTTGGGGGTTATTGATCAAAATCTGAAAATGTCTGATCATTTTCTGAAAAAAATTCCCTTTATTCATCAATACACTTTCCGTAAAATTTCCAGTGCGAGAAAAAACTCGATAAAATAGTGAAAAAATTTGTATCGTACAAATTTTTCGGATTTGACGGATTTGTACGCTGACCTGCATGCCATGCCGAACTCCATGGATTATTGAAAACCACAAAATCTTCGGATTATTGAGCAAAACCCAGTGCACAGTATCGGACTGGCCCGGCGGGACACCGGGAAAAAACCCGGAGGGCCCCTACCCTCATGGGCCCCCGTCTGGCCAGATCCCCTCTCCCCACATAATGGGATTCCACAAAAAAAAAACTTCCGGCGGCCTGCGCATTGTGCAGAGCACACCCTTGTGCGTGCGCGCCGAGCACACCTCATATTAGGGGGCGTGCGGGGAGGTCAGAAGGGGGCCTTGGACAGCAATCCCGGTGGGCCCCGGGCCCCCCAGTTCGACCCTGCCAGTGCAGATCTGGATATCTTTGGGATTTTTCCCATTGACTTCTACATGAACTCGGCAGGAGTTGGAGTACTTCTCTATTCGGACTTTTAACACCCTCAGGGTTTAATAGATTTAAAAAAATTCAAGGGTTTTTTCCACTAAAAATTCGGATTTTATAGTTAAAAAAAACTCCGATTTTTTCGAGATTTTGGCATTCGGACTTTAATAAATAACCCCTTTTATATATAACCCTAAAACATACATTGTAGCTGTGAGTTAATGCCTTAAAGGTTAGCTTGTAATAGAACATACAATGGCAGCAAGGCATACAAGGAGTTATTTGCCATCGTCTGCTGATCAGGTTGGCCAAATCCTTCAGGCCACTGTCAGGATTATGACAACAGGAATCAATCTACATCAGCATCTTCTCCTGCAAGGTGTCTGTTCATTTCTCTAACCTAACACTGATTAATGAACCTGTGGAACATAATGGGGCAGCCACATATGGTGCTTGCAGGACTCCAGAGCTCAGCTGCAAATGTTACTGATAAAGACAAGTGACAGACTGGAGTCAGATATTCAATATGCGCCCGTTGGGCTGAACTTAGTCAAACTGACCGGTTTAGTCCAAGGATTCCTTTTTTTTTTTTTGGTCAGCTGTAGCTCAAACTCTGAAATGGGATTGATAAGCATTACCTGCAAAGCTATAGAGCTGCACATCGTATAATACAATAAAAAAAATATATATATATCTATATATATAGACAATACAAGAGTCCTCTGCACTCAACCCATTATCAATATATTTAAGACAGAGATATTTTATGCATACTGCTACTAAAAAATGCCTTATCCTTTAAACAAAACAGGGATTGTTTGTCCATATATTGCAATATATTTAAGCTGGCCAACTACGTCAAAGTCATCCCATATCTGGCCAGTCCTACACTCAATTTTCATCTGATTCATTAAGAATTCTATTGCTTTATTATATGTAACCCTTTTGACACCCCTTTGTCGGTGTTACACTCCGTGTGTGTCCCTTACCCAATGACACGGGACAAATCTGAGCCACTCGGCAGTGGTTTGGGTAGAGACTGGGTACCTGGTACTTACTAGCGCAGTGCCTCCACCTAGTGGGATCCGGTAATGCACCTACGAGTGGCCCCACTAGGAATACAGTAATAACACACACAAACCTTATTGGTTAAACTGAATAACTGTTTATATAAAATAAATGGCCAACTAGTACATGCAGCACTCTTAACCGGTGGCAATAGGGCCTCACTAACTAACTTGCTAGCACAATCTGTCTAGCTAACTAACAAGGCAAAGTACTTTAATGTCCTTTAATATCTTGTTTATCTTCAGCGCTCTTTAGGGTACTGTCCCTTTAAACCCTTAGGGTACTGTCCCCTTCTGTACCTGTACTACAGAAAAAAAGAAAATCGTTTTTAAAAATTTGGATGATTTGGATAAAATGGAGTCTATGGGAGCCTTTCCTTTATTCAGTGCTTTCTGGATAACAGGTTTCCAGATAATGGGTCCCATACCTGTATTACTTTCCTTCTACATTGTTCTCTAAAATATCTTTAGTTATGTGAGCTTTAAGCAGACCAGGGATGGACCAATCCATTACCAAACTATTTTCATATTCTCACAAATGGACCTTACGACCACATTAAGGGGCAGATTTATCAAGGGTTGAATTGAAAAATCTCATTTTTAAATTCGAATTTCAAGTTTATTTTAGTTTTCCTCGACTACGGAATAGTCCAAATTCAATTCCATTTTTTTTAAACTACTTTGATTCTAATTTGATCTGATACAATCCGAATTTGATTCGAACAATCAAATACAACTTATTCACTCAAAGTTAAAAAATTATATTTTTTAAATAAATTTCAGGTTTTTTTATGCGAATTTCGAGTTGACGGGCGTTTAAAAAAATGCCCATCACCTCGAAATTCAACTTTTGATAAATCTGCCCTAAGTGCTCGCACTAGGGAGCCATCGACATTTTAACATTGACACATTTCATATCGAAGACCAAACTTTGGTGTTATCACTTAGATCCCTCAACATACATGGAAAACATTAAGTGGCAAAAAATTCACCCCCATAAACTATAGATCATGGATTCTAAGCCTTGGGGGAACTGTATATGGAGGCCATTTGTTATCAGATATTATAAAATGTCAATGAATTTCATATCATCCGCTGCTGAGGATAGATGGACCACCAGGCATAATAAACAAGACCCAGCATCTCAATTTGCTCCAGTTATTTCCCATTCAAAACAAGTTCAACTCAAACTGTTTCTTTTGAAATGAGAAGTAAATAATTGTACATGTGAGGCTTCAGGCAGGAATCTCTCTCTCTCATAACCCACAGGCATTCTGGAATCCTTCTGATTAAAGCCATTAGTTATTGGCCTGCCATTCAGTGATAAATACAACCATTTGACCTCAGCACTCATCACCAATGAAGGATCTAAAGCGTAGAATGGATATGTACCTGTAATTGCTTCCTTTGTGGTTCAGTCAGGTTATAGATTTGAAATTTTGCTTTGCACATCATACAGAGAAGTGATATACAGAAAGGTATCCGGAGAAATGCTAATTTGCAGCAATCCAAAGAATTACGGTTTGATCTGTATTTTACTGCTGTTGCTTGTTACTGGCAATCTTTAAAAGGCCAACAACGCTAACAAATTAGGACTTTCTTTATATGCATTTAAATATAATACAGGGACCTGTTATCCAGAATGCTCAGGACCTGGGGTTTTCCAGATAATAGATCTAATCTAATTTGGATCTTCAGACTATGGGGGAAATTTACTAAAGGGTGAAGTGGCTAACGCTGGCAAAAATTCGCCAGCGTGACATAATTTCGGCACGTCTGCGATTTACTAACGGTTGCTGGCGTAATTTCGCCAAGGAGATAGACTATGGCACAACGCTGGCAAATTTTCACCGGTTAGTGAATTTGCCTACTAGAAAATCATGTAAACGTTAAGGGGGTTATTTATCAAAATCCAAAATTTTCTGATTTCTGAAATTAAAAAAGTCAGACCAAACTTGAATCCACAATTTGACCTTGTTTATTATTTAATAAGAATGATTTAAGGTTCGGGTAAAAACTTGATAAAATCAAGCAAAACCCGAAATTCAGTGGCGTAACTAGATGTTACTGGGCCCCACAGCAAATTCATTTTATGGCCCCCAAAATAACCACATGTTGCCCTTTTTTACCAATATATATTGAAATTGCTCATTAATTAGGGCCTCATGGGGCCCCTATACCTCCTGGGCCCCCCTGCAGCCGCAGGGTCTGCTTCCTCTGTAGTTACGCCCCTGCCGAAATTGTACGTTTTTTCCCAAATCGCTTGATTTTTTCTGACCTTTTCCCTGAAAAACTCAAATTTTTTTATAAATTCTTGCCCAAAAACGTCTGAATTGTTGGGCTTATTCCAGCACAATAATTGTAATACTTACTGTTTACTGTTATGTAATTGTGGCTATGTTTAAACGTTAGGTATATACCATGTAAGCTTATGTATTGTATTATACAGGCCTACTATTGTGGCTTTGTGTGTATTATTTGCATAAATAAGTAAAGCTTTATTTTAAATGTACCATATTTGCCTTCTTTTATTATCTTTTGAGTGTGCATACCTATCTATATACTGTTACGTTGTGGGGTACCCATTGTAGGGGTACCCTTTTGATGTTTGCACCTCTTGCACTGTTTACCTACAGCATTTGTTGAATTGGTGTGCCCTCCACCTATTACTAAATTCTTATTCCAGCACAGACCACAGAAACCTCCAAGTAGCATAGAGACCTCTGCTTTGCATTGACTTATACACAAATCAAAAAATATGAGTTTAAAAAAAACAGAAAACAAAAAAATTCTAATTTTGCCCTGAAAACCCTGACCGGAGTTTACTAAATAACTCCCAAAATAAACCCAATAGGCTGGTTTTGCTTCCCATAAGGATTAATTATATCTTAGTTTGGATCAAGTACAAACTACTGTTTTATTATTACAGAGAAAAAATATTGTGGATAAATTATGGATAAAATTGAGTCTATAGAAGATAATACTGTAATTCTGATCTTTTCTGATTTACAGGTTTCTGTAAACAGATCCTGCGGCACAAAAAAAAACAATGTACCTGCTTGAAAAGCTCTACCGTTTACATTGATACATAGCTGCTGTGTAGGAGGCAGCCACTGATGTTTAAACAGGGCTGCAGGGTTCTCATTTGCAGTGTAGATAAAAGGTAAATTATTTAGGATACAAAGATTTTAGTACTTAATTGGAAATAAAAAGGGGTCAAATGCCATTCGTGGCTCATTGCACATCTACAGCATGAAAATAAGATTGTTGCTGCCAAGAAATATTTTATTTGCAGTTGCTGAACAAACAGATAAAACTTCAGATCAAAATAAAATATTCTTTTTTGTTTTATTGGCGTTACCGAAGGGAAACCATCATTATCAGCACTGTTTCAGCACAATAAAGTCTCCATGAACAAAGTAATGTCCATACAGAATGTGTTTGCAGAATAAATTACAGTTAGGCTCATAAATCTTTGGACAGAGACTATTTGTTTCTAATTTTGGTTCTGTACATTACCACAATGAATTTTAAATTAAACAACTCAGATGCAGTTGAACTGCAGACTTTCAGCTTTAATTCAGTGGGTTGAACAAAAAGATTGCATAAAAATGTGAGGAACTAAAGCCTTTTTTTTTAACACAATCACTTCATTTCAGGGGCTCAAAAGCAATTGGACAATTGACTCAAACACTATTTCATGGGCAGGTGTGGGCAATTCCTTTGTTATGTCATTATCAATGAAGCAGATAAAAGCTCTGGAGCTGATTTGAGGGGGGGGGTGCTTGTATGTGGAAGATTTTGCTGTGAACAGACAACATGTGGTCAAAGGAGCTCTCCATGCAGGTGAAACAATCCACCCTTAAGCTGCAAAAACAGAAAAAACCCATCCGAGAAATGGCTACAATATTAGGAGAGGCAAAATCTACAGTTTGGTACATCCTGAGAAAGAAAGAAATCACTGGTGAACTCAGCAACGCAAAAAGACCTGGACGTCCATGGAAGACAACAGTGGTGGATGATCGCAGAATCATTTCCATGTTGAAGAGAAATCCATTCACAACAGCCAAACAGGTGAACAACACTCTCCAGGAGGTTGGTGTATTGATATCCAAGTCTACCATAAAGAGAAGACTGCATGAAAGTAAATACAGAGGGTGCACAGCAAGGTGCAATTCACTCATAAGCATCAAGAATAGAAAGGCTAGATTGGATTTTGCTAAAAAAACAAAAAATACATGTAAAAAAGCCAGCACAGTTCTGGAAAAACATTCTTTGGACAGATGAAATCAAGATCAACCTCTACCAGAATGATAGCAAGAAAAAAGTATGGAGAAGGCGTGGAACAGCTCATGATCCAAAGCATACCACATCATTAGTGATGGGCGAATTTTGCTTCGCCGAACAATTAGCGAAATGGTGAAAAATTTGCGAAACAGCGCCGGCGTCTCGTTTTTATTTGACGCTGGCGCCCGTTTTTTTGACGCCGCCGTCCGTTTTTGACGCTGGCGTCCATTTTTCCGGAAAAAAATATTTTTGACGCCGGGGAATTTTTGCCGCACATTTTCGCGCAAATTCACCGCGAATTCGCGCCTGGCGAATAAATTCGCCCATCACTACACATCATCTATAAAACATTTGGGAGGCAGTGTGATGGCTTGGGTGTGCATGGCTGCCTGTGGCACTGGGACACAAGAATGAATTCTGAGCTGTTCAGAGACAAACTGTCTGCTCAAATCCAGCTAAATGCAGTCACATTGATTGGGAGGAGTTTCACCCAAAACATACAGCCAAAACAACCCAGGAGTTTATTAAAGCAAATAAGTGGAATATTCTTGAATGGCCAAGCCAGTCACCTGATCTGAACCCAATTGAGCTGCATTTCACTTGCATTTCACTTGTTGGACAAAAAGGCCCACAACCAACAGCAACTGAAAGCCGCTGCAGTAAAGGCCTGGTAGAGCATTAAAAAGGAGGAAACCCAGAATCTGGTGATGTCCATGAGTTCAAGACTTCATTCCTAGCAAAGGGTTTTCTACCAAGTATTAGAAATGAACACTTTATTTTAAGTTTTTTAATTTGTCCAACTGCTTTTGAGCAAAAGTTGTCTCTGTCCAAAGATTTATGGGCCTAATTGTAACTGTGACTGCACAGAGCCCCGACCTCAAGCCAATTGAACAATGGGAGGATAAATTGGAATGTTCATGCAAGCCACATCAGTGCCCAACTGCCAAAGCCACCAACAATATTACATAATGTAGAAGAAAGAGTCCCAGAAGAGTGGATAAAGGAGATATTCAAAGATATTCATTGACAGTTACAGCCAATATATCTTATAGGGGGCTCCTTTCACCTAGAAGATGTGTTCTAGTCTATTAAAATCACCAGACATCATGTCTCTCTACATTCAGGATTTGTGCAAAACGCAGTTATTTTGTTAGATTTTGTTTGTACTGGAATCAGTTATTTGAGTGAGCTCTAATACATCTGCTAGGAAAGGAAGCCCCCCTATAAGATATATTGGATCTAACTGTCAATGAATATCTGACACCCAACTGCTGAATGAAGAGGAATAGCGAAAATAAACTTGATTATTCCAGAAAAAGTACCGAATGTTTAATTAATTGTATTTAGAAAGTTTCATATTTCAGTATGATGAAGCTTATATTGAAATTTTCATTTTCACGATAGTTACCCTAATACATAACTGAAAGCTGCTTGTTCTGCAAGTCTGTCTGGCTCATCTACGATGGTTTCAAGTGAAAAGCTGTTGTGAGCTGCAACTCCCTGTTTAGTCATGCAGATAGCTGGGATCTGCACTTTCTATAGCTGCACTTCCAACATCCGTCTCATGCAGACTTTCTCAAACGTCATGAATTCCATAAAGCACGGGAGGTATAAAGAATAGGAAACTAGGTCACAGCAGATAAAGCAGAAGAGAAACTGCTCTTAATGAACATGGACAGCTCCATCAGCAAAATGCAGCTCCGCTGTAATGATATCTCCTCCAGACTGCGTATTTATGCAATAATCCACTACACTCACTTAATACAGATTTAATATAATCTAAAACAAAGGAATAGGAATTCTGCCTTGCAGCAAAAGCCATTTCTTCTAGCAGCAAAGCTGAATATCAGACTATTACAGGTATGAGACCTGTTATCCAGAATGCTCGGGACCAGGGTAACCGCTCTTTGCATAATTTGGCTCTGCATACCTTAAGTCTACTAGAAAATCATGTAAACAATAAATAAACCCAATAGGCTGGTTTTGCTTTCAATAAGGATTAATCATATCTTAGTTTGGATCAAGTACAAGCTACTGTTTTATTATTACAGAGAAAAGAAATCATTTTTTTAAAAAAATTGCATTATTTGGATAAAATGGAGTCTATGGGAGATGACCTTTCCGTTATTTGGAGATTTCTGGATAACAGGTTTCTGGATACCTGTACTGCTATTTAAGTAAGGTTTCCAAAAAGCTCAAATCTATGCAGGGATCAGTGTAATTCTATTCTCGAATGAGCAATTGATGTTTTTGAACATAATGGACGATAATCAATTTTAAGCACATTTTAGATTTACAATATCTGTTTTTTTTAATGACTTTAATTGACTTCCTATATGTAAAGTGTTACTACTCAGTTGGGCTCTGTCCCTTTCTGCACACCTCTGGTTCTGACAATTAGAACACTATAGAAGTCGGCATGTGTGTGAAAAAGAAGCATAGTCAGACCAACAGTGCAGAAAGGGACTGACAGATACTGCAATTTTATTTACAATTAACTTTAAAAAACATTGGTAATCATCAAAGAACACACACACACATATATATATATATATATATATTTATAATTTTTTTAATGCTATTTCCAATAAGAAAAAAACATTAATTTGCCATTTCAAGTTAAAATTCCTGTACCATAGTTCACTCTATATCTATTGTATCTATTGGAGCCTAGAAGAACATTTCCACAGGCAATCAACATACCTATGACTATACTTTCGGCATTCGCTATATTTATTGCTTGGAAATGAAACAGATCAAGGTTTCCATGGAGGATGAAAGAAGCCAGAGGTGCTGGGGCCACACAGATATTGAACACAACCCTTGAGCTCTCCCTGATTGTGTTCTGTTCCTCAGCTTTGCTATAAAACCATCAACCCCAGTGTCACGGAACATGACTAGACAACTGCTATTGGACAGGCAGAGCAGATGAATGGATGACTATATGAAATGTTCTCGACAACAAACACATTTGGGGGTATATTTCCAGTCCCCGTCTTCTACTTGCAAACCCTTGCCGAGTGATTCATTCCTAATCTTTCCAACATTCCACTTTAAATAAAAATATAAACAAATACAAAAAGTATTGTAAAAGTGATACCTACTGTATATTGGCTAACAATAAAAAATAGATTGCAAGCTTTCAGAGCACCAAGGCCGCTTCGTCAGGCAAAATACAAATGAAAGCTAGAAAGGCACAGCATATATACCGTTACCGGTATTCCACAGTTTAAATTAGAAATTTACCAAACAAATCCTTCCCCTGTTTTTATGTCTGTAACATCATCCAGCCCAGTGACAGGCTGGTGAGCCATCCAATTGGCTGGGTGCCCCAGTGCATCCTTGGGAGAGGGGGAGAGCCTGACTTTGTCAAGCTAAACCTTGCTAGGGCCCAATAGAATAAGGTATAGGCTGACTCACAAAGTAATTAGGTATAGATAGTGGTGGTATCATGTCTTTATAAATGGTTCTTGGGCTCGGTCTCAAGCTTGGACTCAAGCTTGGACTCGGGGCTTGGGTCTCAGGCTCGGGTCTTGAGCTCGGGTCTCGGGCTCATGTGTTGTCTCCCCCCCATAAAATTTACAGTGGAAGAGGATCTGACTTAGACTAATGAATAAGTGAGGAGAAATGCACACAAGCATTATAAATGTAGGGCTAAAGCATGGGATTTACCTTGAATTGGTATGGTGGCTTGGCAACTTTAATATCAATATTTGAATCATTGCCCTCATAGAACCTTCACAGAAGTAGATCAGTGGTACCACTATACATAGATCTTTTTTCCAAGTGCTTGCTATCAAGTTGCATATTGTAGCCCAGCACTGAATGTTTAAAAACCGATACAAACCAAACTATCCTGTTAAACAGCCCTGTCCTCTAAATATTTCAAGTTTTGCAGTTTCTGCACTGCCGTCATGCTGATGCTAATGTATCCTTAGAGAGAAAACTTAAATGAAAAAGCCCTCAAAGAAAATGAGCAGTAACAGTTGGTGAAAACATTAACACAGAGAGAGAAACAAAACAGTAATTTATACTTTCCTCCATAAATCCCCGCGACCCTGAAGATGATTTTCATTTTAAATTGTTCACAGGCAAGGAGCGCATACAAATAAAGAAACTTTTTCTCAATAGCACAGCAAGGGCTCAACAACAATACAAGAACGTGGATCTTCGGCCGTTTCTCCTTAAAGGGGAAATAAACATCTGCATTCAACGTGATCACAATAAATGTTGCTTGTGTAGAAAATGTGTTCAGGGCTTTAAGGGGCAATGAGCCAACACAGTCACTGTGGTGGGATCTCAAGCTCTAATGTATTGCAATGCCTAGCTCACTGAATCTTTAACTTCAGTTTTACAGAGCATGTTTGGTAGTGTCTCTTGTAGAAGTGTTTACCTTCAAATAAATTGTGAGTCACTTTAAGCAAGCCAATTTTGGTTGCGTTGAGTCTCCCTGTGAGAACTGAAGCAATCAAAAGACTCTGTGCGTCATCAGCCTAAAACGATCTGTAACTCCTAGTCATACTGGGGATTTCTCATCATCTCTTATAGCACACATTCCTATTTTAGAGGAATGATGTGATCTGCACATCAACATCGTCTAAAGCAGTATTTGTAGATATTTTTAGTTCATGTCCCCTGGGAAGGTCCCAGTTTTGGCCACAGTTCTACCATTGTTCATGGTAAATAGGTAATTAGATCCAAACAAAACTAGGACAGCATACATATTTCATCTGGAATATCATAATTAACCTTCATGTTAGGATTGTGTGTGTCTCTAGGAGAGAAAACAGCAATTCAACCCATTTTTCGCCCTTACTGGTCTTCAGACTGTATGAACCCATAGGGTTAATGTGCCCCTAAGGCTTTAAATCCCTACACTTCCTCAATCTCCTAGTTGCTGGGCAGATATCTATGTATCTAGTTATGATTTACATATCCCAGTTATTGGCCAAGAGGTGTTGTGACTACTTCCTGTCATACCTTGGTATAGTGAGTGAGAAGGGGTGGATCTTCCTCTTTGGCTTCTGGTTTCTGATCCATCTGGATGTTTCCCGGGAGCCTGGGTACAACAACGCTGAGTAAAGCCAGTTTTCACTAGAAGGACCAGTACCTCTAGAGAGAGATAAGTTGGGGAGCAGGGACCCTGTGAACGAGGCTAGTTAGTGACAGGGTTACTATCTGTTATACACGTAGTACTCTCTAGGAGAGTAATGGTGTTTATACACGGGCCAATAAAAGCGGCCGACAGACCGAGTCGGCAGCTTATTGGTCTGTGTATGGGGCCGTCTGACGGTCTTCCCCAGTCGATATCTGGCTGGAAGTCGATTGGACAGGACTAAAAATCCCATTGGATCACGGGCCGCGTCTGTTCACTGATGCAGTCCCGCAATCCGACCACTCGTTTACCCTTCGTTATGATCCAATCGTTGGGCCCTAGGGCCCATGATCGGATCAGCCCGATATCGTCCACCTCAAGGTGGGCATATCGGGGAGAGACCGCTCATTTGGCAACATCGACCAAATGAGCAGATCTCTCAGTGTATGGCCACCTTAAGAAAGTGAGGGAAGAGAGAAAGAGCAGCTTTGTGCCCCATCAAGGAGGTGTAGTAGGGAGTAGCTTCCCAGGCTGTAAGAATTGCCTACAGTGAAGGGACAAGTATAGGTTGTCAGGCGTTAGGTTCTCTTCCCTGACCACTCCAGACCGCGTGTGAGGTATCTCTGCCTGGAGGTGCTGTACTGTCTTGACTACATCCTCAGGGGATCTGCATGCTGTTAGCTCTGATGTAGTGTCATAGCCTTATGCATTAGTGATGGGCACCCGACCCTAACCCACCCTCCCTCCACCCGTGCCCGCCCGAATCAATGACATCACAAACGGGGCTGGGCGAGCAGGTGGAAGGTGACTTTGGGAAGAGGAGGACGAAGGGCTCGACCCTGACCCACCCGCCATCAACAAATGGGGGGGCAAGGCCGGCCTGAACCCAACCAACCCGCAGGTAAACCCCCCGGCCCCGCGGGTTTTGGGCCAGCCTGCACATCACATAAAACTTTACATAAGTACATACTATACCTTTTGGCTCCATTGAATCTGCTGCTGCATTCAGAGGCCATGCCTGTCCTGATTGATCTGTCCTGACAAGGAGAATTTCATTGTCTTTATTCAAGTTGGATCCCTATAAAAAAGATAGAGGAAATATAATTTGAAACCTTTTAAAATGAAGAAATAAAGCATAGGCAGCTCCGGCCTGTAAATGAAACCAGTTTGGATTAAACGAGGCTTTATTGTAAAACAGAGTATAAAATATACACGTAGCTTAAAATGATTTTTGCACAGAGCAAAACTATCTAACATTTACTTGTTGCTCTTTCCTGGAGAAACTGACCTTTTTTTTCTTTCTGTAGAGGGTGTTAAATTATTTAAATGTGCAAAAGGCTTTTAACTTTTATTGCTAATGAAAGACTCGCTGTGCCTTTTTTTCTCCCTTAAACAGAATGATTAGGCCACTTCAATAATGAGATTTGTGGACGGGGAAAAAGGAATAAAGCAAATGGTGTTGAATAGAATCTAAAAGAGGCCTTTTTTTGTGAGAAAAATATACAGTGAGCTCACATAAAAAAGTTCTTATACAATCATGGACAGCAGGAGATATCTAAATAGATAATAAGGAGACATTGGGGCTCAATCAACACTCTATTAAAGCAGGTCCACTCCAATAGGCTGAATTCATCCTCATCTGGATTGTAAACTGGATCCCCTTCCTACTACAAAATGCAGTTTATTCAACAGTTCTGTCTTAAAGCTACATACCTGAGCTAAAGATAAATAAACAATTGCATCATGCACAACACAATGTTACTGTTACCCCGACACCCACATTCCAGACCGTGCAGAGTAACTGTAGGAGGAGAGGACAGTACCTGGCGCTTATGACATGATGATGAAATCCAAAAAGGTCAGTGAAACTCTTGAGCGGACTGGAGGCCATATCTGGCCAGTGGGCTTCCAAGATGGACAGTGCTTAAAGGAGAACCAAACTCTAAAAAGGAATAAGGCTCAAACAGGGGAATGTAATCATGTCGGAAGTGGTCGCTAAACAGTTTCCGGGCTCGCAAAAGCTATATTAAATTCGCACAAAGCAAAATTTGTTCGCACAAAGGCATAACTTTTTGCATTGCGAATAGTTTTTCCGTTAACGATTTTTATTGCATTCCCCCGAAAATGTCATATTTTATATACTAAATGTATATTAAGTATATAAAAATGTATTTTCTATTTCTATACTAAATTTACTGCAAGGTTCAGCATCTGTACAGCAGCAATGCTCTAGGCTTCCAAACTTGTCAGAGGAGCTAGCCATCTTGGATTTTGCTAGGAGTGTCAGTGACACTGCACATGCTCAGTGGGCTCTGAGCAGCTGTTGAAAAGCTAAGCTTAGGGGTCATTGAAAACTGAATTAATTTCTATTCAGCCTTATATAGTGACATGTCTATTCTATATGTACTGTATATTGTGAGTGGGTCCCTAAACTCAGTAAGTGACAGCAGCACAGAGCATGTGCAGTGAATCAGCAGAAAAGAAGATGGGGAGCTACTGGGGCATCTTTGGAGACACAGATCTTTACTACTAAAGGGTTGTGGGTGCATTGGGCTGGTACAGAACCCTAAAACATAATCTGTAGCATGTCTAACCTGCTTCTTTAGTTAAGCGTTAGTTCTCCTTTAAAGGACCAGTAACATACTTTTTTTTTAAAAAAAAATTGTTAATATAAACAAAAAAAACCACAAACACAAATTAAACTTTTAAATCGCTAAGTTTTTATTAAGCAATAACTTACTTTAACTCCGCTTGCACTCCTATTCAGAAAAGGCAAAACGTTGACCATCCATCATGCGGCGCTCGATTTCTCCTCCCTGACTATCTCCTATAAGGAAGGCAGGGAGGAGACATCACAACAGTGGAAGTTATTTCTCACAACGGTAAGTTATTTCTTAATAAAAAACTATTTTAAAAGTTGAATTTGTCTGTGTGTTTTTTTTTTTTGTTTTATACTAACGATTTTTTTTTTTTTAAATTTATGTTACTGGTCCTAAGGTATTTAAATATAAGGGGAGTAAATATGCATAAAGGACTTTTGATTAACAACCTAAAACTACAAGTCTATTAGCTGAACGCCCCCCTTAGGTTGAAGACTTGAGAGGACTTTCTTTCTTAGGCCCAGAACTGACAGTACTGAACTATTATGGTGTTTGCATGTCAGTCAATGGAAGGCGGCAAGTGCAGCTTTGAGTCCATTTTTGTCAGAAAACGTCCCTTATGCCTTACCCTTAGAATGAGTAAACTGGGTAAAGCATTGTAAACCATCCAGAAATCAGAAAAAATGACAATAGTCCTGAAAGCTCCCATGTTGTTATCTCTTGCAATGAATACAGGCCTGGCAGCGAACTGCACTCTTCTTGCTGCTATTTATAAAAGAGAACTAAATTGCCGGCTCCTTGCAGATAACAATTTCACTACTCATTTTAAAATAGACTACTGCTAGAGAAGGAATAAAAAGAATGAATTGCAGCGCCATCGGCTGAAACAGACTGTTCCACAGGCTTCTGAGCGAGTGTCTCAGATGCTAACAATGAAAGCACAGACAATCAGAACTGGACACGAACATCAAGAAAGTCACAGAAAAGATACAAGGCTATTCAGACAAAACATTTATCATTTATCATGTCATTATTGTTCATTATTACAGATGCAAATCATTCGCAAAACAAGAAAAAAATTGAGTGCAGCGGCAAATGAAAACCAGATAAAAGGCTTTAATCTGCTTCCTTCTGTGCCTCAACTGCAGTAAAGATTATACTCCTGCGCTTTATAAAATGTGTTATGTGCGTCTAATGTTTTTGTCACTTTATGGCAAATCTTCACGCTTATCTCTCCTTTAAAGGAAAACTATACCCCCCAAACAATGTAGGTCTCTATTAAAAGATACTGAGTAAAACAGCTCATGTGTAAAACCCTGCTACATGTAAATGAACCATTATCATAATAATATACTTTTTTAGTAGTATGTGCCATTGGGTAATCATAAATAGAAAATTGCCATTTTAAAAAATAAGGGCCGCCCCCTGAGATCGTAAGATTCACTGTGCACACATACAAACCACATGTAAGGTCACATGAGCCAATTAACAGACAGAGTTCTGCCTTTTGCTTCCTCACTTCTTCCTGTTACAGTTAGTGTTGTAGTATTTCTGGTCAGGTGATCTCTGAGGCAGCACAGATAGAGTCACGAAATGGTGGTTCAAGGCAAGAGATGTAAAAGGGCAATATTTTTGTAAATATATATTCCAGTTTGGTAAGATTCTTTAATATGTCATTCAATTTGATATAAACTATCTGTTGCTTAAGTATTCATTTTGGGGGTATAGTTTTCCTTTAATGGGGACTTCAAGCAAAGCAATGGCTTTTCTTTCCACAAAAAAAGTGAAATGTATTTTGAGCAACTTTCTAATAATAAAAAATGTTTGATTATTAAATGTAATTGTTGCCTATCAGTTGCTGTCTATCTATTTCAAGTTTGAGAAGACTCCCATAATGCATTGCACTGCTCTATTATGGTGGCAATACCCAGCCTGTTAAGGTGGCCATATGCCACTTGACTCTATAGACCTTTAGAGCCTGGCCAGGTTAAAAGATGAGTGCGAGTCATGATCGGATCATCCATTAGGGCCAACAATTGGATTATCCACTGGGACCCTCAGATACCCATTGGACAAGTACTGCATCAATGATGTAATGTTCTCTTTACCCAATGGGAATTTCTTACCGGCCCGATTGACATGTGGGGATTTTCGGCCAGATATCTGTCGGGCAGGCCAGTCAGCGGGCCCCATACAGGTGGTTAATAAGTTGCAATTTATTGATGAGGGACAGAGTCGGCAGCTTTTGTCAGCTTGTGTAAGGCCACTTTTATTCTTCTTCACAGGTCCGTTAATAAGCATAAGAATAAGACAATAGAAGAATAAGATAATAAGAATATATCATGTAATATAAGAATAGGAATATAATATATACTAATATAATATTTATAAGAATAAGAAATAAATAAGATAATATAAGAATAAGCAAGAGAATGTGATATTTGGAGTAGTGGATCGAGAAGAGCCAACTACTGGTACAATCTGGCAGTGGTAGCAAAGGTACAAGCCTCAATAAAGCATTAAGCAAAACGCGTTGGCATAGTCTCCGGCATTTAAAAATTCTTCATATCTCTTGTTACCCTATGGCACTGAAAGATTTGTGGTTTTTCAGGGAAGCTTAGTTCTTACCAATAGATAGCAAGGTAACCAAGAGACCACAGTCCTCAGTGTCCTACTTTTTCCCCACGTGGAGCCCCAGGGCCTAGAAAAAAAAACCTGGTAGTAGTTTCTCTGGACTTCTCCACCTTGTCTCTATTTTCATTTTTCCTACTTTTATTTCTTAAATGACGGTTATGGAATTTTGTTACTTTTAAATTGATTATTTAATATGAACTCATCTTTTTTTTAAAACACTAATCAGCACTAGCAATTTTTTAACTAATTCTTTTGAACTTTGAATCACTGATAGCCTGAGGCTGTATTTGGATAAGCACTAGCACTTTAATTTAAGTAAATCTATTGGAGCATTTGGAATTTCTGGCTCACTTATAGTTACACAGTAAAGCATTAGCACTTTATCCTCCTATTTATATTGTTGTACGACAACAGTGGTTATTTTTCATTAATGAATTGATTTGTTATGGGTATGTGATTATCAATGCAACTGACAGTTGTAATAGCCATAGAACGTTAATAGAACAAGCACTGGCACTTTAAATCAATACATTTTATAATATAATCAAAATAATTAATTAAAATCATTAATGAATTCCACAGATGATAATATAGAATCAATTTAGTAATTAAGGTTTGAAGATATTTATTGGCACACCATATCAGTGATAAAGAATTAGTACCGTATATACTCGCGTATAAGCCGAGTTTTTCAGCACCTAAAATGTGCTGAAAAACTCGACCTCGACTTATACGTGGGTCATACGCACATACTGTAGCCAATCCCTCACCGGATACTGTAGCCAATCCCTCACCGGATACGAGGCTCCTTCTGCGGCCCCAACACACCTCCCTCTCCCATAGCGCATCAGGACTCTGTGACTGACTGTCACGATCGCCGCCCGGAGCAGGTCCAGGAGCTCCGGGCGGCGCGTCCTTCCCTGCCGGCGTCCTTCCAAAATGGCGGCGCCCATGGCCGCCACGTGGGTAGAGGCGCCGGCGCCGCTACCCACGTGGCGGCCATGGGCGCCGCCATTTTGGGAGCGACGCCGGCAGGGAAGGACGCGCCGCCCGGAGCTCCTGGACCTGCTCCGGGCGGCGATCGTGACAGTCAGTCACAGAGTCCTGACCATATTCAGGCATGGAGGTAGCAGGACCAGGGCCCTTTTGTATAAAGTGTTGTTATTTCCCAGCACCCACTTATCTTCTCCCTACAGGAACCAGCATGGCAGCACCAACTGCTAAACAGGGGCTTATTTATAATAATGGGATTATTGGACCCCCTTCCCCCATCCAGGCCATATTCTCCTAGAAGAGTTTGTGACCAAAATAAGCAGAGGAATTTCAAAGCTCTTGCTGCGGACTGTAAACATTTACATGTGTCCTGCACACTGTTGGGGCCGCAGAAGGAGCCTCGTATGTAGTTGCTGCATCTCTCCATCTCTCTGCCCCTGGTTGAGTTATAAGTTATTTTACTGTGACTGGTGTGCTTACAATTTTTTTTTTTAAACTGTGGGCAGGCCTACCTTTCATTGTTATTCAGTGGGTGCAGGTACAGATTGATTTTCAATCAGCCCCTAGGCTTATACACGAGTCAATAAATTTTTCCAGTTTTCTTAGGTAAATTAGGTACCTCGGCTTATACACGGGTCGGCTTATACACGAGTATATACGGTAAGTGTTTGAGGGTGCGGGGGTTTCCTACCTTTTCTCTTTCCTTTCACATAAATTATTTAGTAATTCACACCTTCTCCTCTCAAGAGAGGTGAGATCGAAGTAATTGATTAAGACCGCTTCTCCTTTTTTACTAAATAGTAAAAGCAGTCATGGTAGGCAAATGGATTGGTTAATTTAATAAAAATGTCCTGGTGTATACAAGGTTTCCTGATTGGTGCAGCATGACTGATCCCAAAAGCAGCCACCAGGTGTCACTGCTGTGCTATATAAAAGGAGATTGCCATGTGCTCACAGCCATTACTGCTGGAGGATTCCTACTTTCACTTTCATGTAGGAAGGAGACCAGAACTCATGAAAAGATGTAAGGGGCTAAAAGGGAGTTTGATAGCCCTGTGGGCTGATGCAGGGTACTCCAAAAGCCTGGAAAGCTCAACCATGCCAGTTTGGAGTTTGCTGGACATTTTTTGTGCTCGTACTATGGATAGTGCTGGGAGCTGTAGTTCTGCAGAGGAAGATATCGGAGTGCTCGTGCTATAGACAGTGCTGGGAGCTACAGTTAGCTTTGGATTTAGCAACAGTGTGCTTGCGCTATAGACAGTGCTGGGAGCTATGTCATGGAAGCTAATACAAGCTGCATAAGTTATGAAATGGATTCATCGCTGTGGATGCCTGCTCCAGCTCTAGGTGAGTGATGCCAGGGAAGGGTAGAAGAAGAGAGGATCCAGCTACAGTATATTCCATTTCTGATGTGGGCTTTGTTTATGCCTGCCATGAGGGAGGCAATACCTAACCGAAGGGAAAGGTATTTTGGGCTGCTATTGCTACTTGGTCCCTATTGTGCTCTTTGGGGAAAAGTGACTGAGACTCTTTGTCTGCCAAAGGAGTTGCGGGACTTTACCTGGCATGGAGGGCCAGGAAATGGACTGCCATAGGTTCCAATGGGAGTGGTTTATATTTGATATGATGTAAATGTGTTTTACTTCCCATTTGAATTACACTTTCCTTATATAAAGTTATGGTTTTTATATAATGAAGTCTGTGTTTCATGTTAATCCTAATGGGACTATCCTCAGGTGTATTCCGGGATCCCATTAGGTGGAGGCACTGCCCGAGAGAAGAATTCCCAGTACCCTTTCACTTAGCAAAGGAGACTCAGGACCTGTAAGTCAGTGAATAGTGTGATGTACCACTTTGGCACCAGGGGGTGGCCAAAAATGGGTTACATGATCTTCATAATTATTATTATTATTTTAAAAAATTAGCCTTCCCGTTCTTCCTTTTTACAACCTGGTTGTTGGGAATCACTGATCATGGCAACCAAAAAAAAACAGAGGGAATATGCAGGTTTAAATTGACTGCAATTGTCCTGCAATTTTTATTTGGTTCATCTTTCTTTTCAGGAACTCTCCTACTGATCTTCCATTCTGACTACCAAATAACTACCTGGCTGCTATAGTTATTAAGTTCTTGTAACATTTGTAAGTGAACTCCCTCTTCAAATACAAAATATATAAATAAGCTGATGCTCTGTAGGATCCTGCTACAGTAAAATATAGGAACAAATATCCTACAATTAAATGTGTGTAGTGAGTAGAAAATGAATACAGACTTCAAGCAGCCATGGGTTACTAATGTGGCCAAGTATTCCGAGCCTGGTTTTGCTCAGGACATCATGTAGAGCGCTCCTACATCAAGCTTAATGTGCAAATCCATATTATACATTCAATTTAGAGGCGTAATGCAAAAATCAATTGCAATCTTAGCGGACATGCTTGGTTTGGTCCTGAGACAGAATCCCTAATTATCAGCTTTGCTACTTCTGAAACTCAGAGATGTGACCAAGAAACATTCGGGCTTGTTTTACCTTAGAGAAATGAACAAGACAGAGAAAGGGAAACAGCAATGGCTATCTTTTCTTACAATCTTGTTCCAAAATACAGTATATAACAAGCCTCTATCACAGCGGCTGATACTCTTCCTTTTTTATCCACAAGCAGCGACACACCAGGCTTTATCGTCCCCCAAGTTGTAATGAACTAGGGATGCACTGAATCCAGGATTCGGTTCGGGATTCGGCCAGGATTCGGCCTTTTTCAGCAGGATTCGGATTCGGCCGAATCCTTCTGCCTGGCCGAACCGAATCCGAATCCTAATTTGCATATGCAAAATAGGGGCAGGGAGGGGAATTGTGTGACTTTTTGTCAGAAAACAAGGAAGTAAAAAATGTTTTCCCCTTCCCACCCCTAATTTGCATATGCAAATTAGGGTTCGGATTCGGTTCGGTATTCGGCCGAATCCTCCGTGAAGGATTCGGGGGTTCGGCCGAATCCAAAAAAGTGGATTCGGTGCATCCCTATAATGAACAGAATGAGAGGTCTGATGAAGTGCTTGACAGATTACTGACAGCAAAAATGGAAAAAATTGCAGAGTCTAAAAATGATAGAAGCTTAGTTTTGACCAGTAATAACGCAGTTAAATATATAATGTAACTATTCCAGTTGTTAGAGCTGTGTGCCCACTTGATAAGAGGGATCTGGTCTGAAAAAGTTTGGCCTGATATATTAGGATATACTTTGGGTCCTGAGCAGGATACACTGATTTTATTCTGGCATGTAATGTTATTTAATTAGCAATGAGCGCAGTATGGTGGGGAAAAAAAAAAATATATATATATATATATACCAGTCTCATGGGTGTCCGCACTCTTTTCTCCTGTTTTGCTGAGGTGCACGATCAAATGTTGTAATATATATGATGAAGGATCAGCACACTCATTTGTAGATCAATCAAATGATTGATCTACAAATGAGTGTGCTGATCCTTCATCATATATATATATATATATATATATATATATAAAATACACAAAAGCAATGAATATCTTGTAAATTATATCCTTAAAAACTGTGACTAGGGATGTCATCATTTATAAACGGTGAGTAGTGATGTCATTTTTGTCACATGACTCACTAAAACTTGTGTATTATAATAAATAAAGTAGCCCTTGTTGGAAAATACGAGGATATTAGAAGTAACCTCTAAGTTCCATGACCTGTATAAAAGCAGTCGGCCTTCGGCCTAATTTTTTTATATGGTCATGAAACTCCTCGGTAACTTATATTATCCTTATAATTTACAAGAGGGGATACTTTATTCACTATATAATACACAAGATCCGTGAATATCCTGTAAATGATATCCTTATAAATAGTGCTTAGTGATGTCATCAGTTATTATTGAATTAAGCAATGTCATTTCTGTCACATGACTCTGAAACTTGTGTATTATAATAAATAAAGTACCCCCTGTACCTCGGAGTTCCATGACCTGTATAAAAGCACTCAGCTTCGTGTTTTTACATGGTCATGGAACTCCTTGGTAACTTATAATATCCTTATATTTTACAAGAGGGGGTACTTTATTCACTCTATAATACACACTGCATATTGTGAGTGTATCCCTAAGTTCAAGTAAGTGACAGCAGCCCAGAGCATGTGCTGGGAATCAGCAGAGCAGATCATGTAGAGATAATGGCAGCATCTTCCAAGGCTTATTGGCTCATTGGCCCATGTGTGGGGCTCTCCGACAGGCTTCCACGATCGATATCTGGCCGAAAGTCGGTCAGATCTTGATCGGGCAGGTTAAAAAAGCCAGTCGGATCGCGTCCACATCTGGCAGTTAATGCAGTCCCGCGATCCGACCACCCGTATGGACTGCATTATGATCCGATCGTTAAGCCCTAGGGCCCACAATCGGATCAGCCCAATGTGCATATCGGGGAGAGATCCGCTCGTTTGGCGACAAATAAGCGTATGTCCCTGTGTATGGCCAGCTTAAGGTGTAGTATGTCTAACTTATAACATTCTTTGTTGTCACCGAATATGCAATTGCAGCTTTGCACTGGTGAAATGTTTGTATCTGAGGGGGTCCAGTGAACACTCCACGATAATGTTGACAGAGACGTTGATGTTGTTTTAAGAGAAAAAAATTACTAACATGTATGTGGAGAAGTGTACACGGACGATTCTAACCTGCCCTTATGAAAGTGGTTTTTTTTAAAGACTATTGTAACACCCTCTTGGCGACCCCCCTGGTGCCAAGGTTGTACCAGCTTACCAACTCGGGTCCTGAGTCCCCTTTGCAAGGTGAAAGGTACTGGGAAAACTCTTCTGGCAGTGCCTCCACATAATGGGGTCCTGGAATATTCCTGAGGATAATCCCATTAGGAAACAAATCACTCACACACTTTATTATATAACAATATAACTTTATATAAAATAAGTGTAATATTAAAGGGGAAGTAAAGGTAACGTTTCACACACAAATGCATTTAAAGCATGACCCACTACACTAGAACATGTTGCAGTCCAGTCCTGGTGATTCCCCGCCAGGCAAAGTCCCGCACCACTCCTTTTGGCAGCCCAAGAGTTCCATCCCTTGTCCCCAAAAGAGTACAGTCTAGGTAGCGCTACCTGCCCACATGCTTTCCCATAGGAAAGGTTTGCGTGGCAGGCTCACAAACAGCCTGTTTCCATAAACAGGAGATCGCTGGATCCTCATCCTTTTCTTCCCTTCACAAAGGTAACACTCACCCAAGGGAGTCACATAGATAGTAGTCTCACACAGAGCTGATCCACAGCATCCACAGCGATGAAGGCTCCAGACATCTTCTAGTCGAGCACACACAGAAACAACCTAGATCCTCTTTCTCTGCCATTCCAGGTAGACTCACATAGAGATGAAGCAGGCATCCAGATTTATCCAGCTCCCAACACTGTCTATAGCGCGAGCACAAAACGACATTCATGCTGAACTGCATCTCTCATCTATCTCCACAGGTGAATACAGAAATCCGGCATCCAAACTCCAAACCATCTTAGTTGAGTTATCCAGGCACTGGAGGATCCTGCCCAGCTTTTGGCAGGCCTATTGCACTCCACTGAAGCCTACATTTTGCCGGTGTTGTCACTATATCCAAAGTGAAACAAAGATCTGCAGCAGATAACAGCAATCACTGTAACCTGAAACTGTAATGGCTGACAGAGCACATGACATCCCCTTTTATATGGTTGCACAGCACCACCTTGTGGTTCCTTTTGGGATCAGCCATGCTGCACCAATTCAGGCAGAAAACCCGTATCTCAGGCCATGTGTCAGGGGAGGGGCCCTTAACCCCTTAAGGCAGGGGTGTCCAAACTGCGGCCCGAGGGCCACATGCGGCCCAGGATGCATATGAATGCGGCCCAGCTTGAAACGCTTGGTTCTCGAGGAAATAGGAGGAGGGGGGACTCTGCCCATTGCCCAGTTAGTAATAACAATACGTCTATTTAATATCCAGATGTCCCATATTCCAGTGTATAGCTCCATCTGGTTATCCAACTGGCATTGTAGTTCTTTTCTGTGTATTTCCTTTACTTTTACAAATCAAACGTGTTTGTGTATTTCATGTGTGGCCCCAGACAATTTTTCTTTTTCCAATGTGGCCCGGCGAGCCAAAAGTTTGGACATGCCTGCCTTAAGGTACCTACACTATTTATGGAATATATGATTACACAAACAAGATAATTATGTAATTTACATCTCATATTTGTGTCATTTTTCTGTAAAGTGCCATGGGACACAATGGCTCTATATAAATAATATTGATTGTTGAGCTTTACTTAGCATTTAAAGGGATAGTGCTGTCATATTGCATAAAACTGTTTAATTTTGGGGGGAGAATGTATTTTACTGCTGCCACTGTGCATGCATATTTTGGCAAACAACTGAAGTCCTATCTTGCTTTATGAAAGTAATTCTGCATATACAGTATTATCATAATCACAACCACTGTCCCACAGGACATAACATAATGCCAGCCTCTTAGTAATGAAAGCTAAAGAGCTGCACACGTGTATTCCAAGGCTACCGACTTCTGCATCAGACCTTCTCTCTGTTACAGGAGGTGTTTCCTGAGGCTTCCTTTCTTTCTGTTGATGGGCTTCTTCTAGCTGGGCTCTCAGTTTTGATGCCAAAGCCTAACAGAATAAATAATAAATGTTTTTTGATGTAGGGGATCACACAAATCCTTCCCATGTTTTTCTATGACAATATGCAGCCCAGTTACAGGCTGGTGAGCCATCGATTGGCTGGGCGCCCCAGTGCATCCTTGGGAGAGGGGGAGTGCCTGACTTTGGAGCCAAATGTACAGGGTTACAGACAGAGCTTATAAAGAGATCTATGATGCAGCAGTCAGAGAGATTCAGATCTGTGAAGAGTGACAGTGCTGCTTGATAGGAATTTCCAGGGAGAAGGAAAAGGAAAGGCTGCATTTTGCTCTGCTTTGAGAAAGTATTTGAGCATCAGGGAGAGCCAGTTTCTATCTCCTGCCTGTTGATATTTTGGCTACTGTGTGTTTCCCTTGGGTGAGGACAGGTCTTGCTCGTGTACCTGTTACGTGGGAGCGACTACTACTTTCAAAGGGAAAGGTACCTTGGGGCAGGTAGTGCTACCTGGGGACATAAGAGCTCATGGGGAAGGGACATTGAACTGATTGGAGTGATTCTGCATTAATCCACTGTGGGACTGTGGCATTGAAAGACTGTACCAGGGGTTGATAGTCCACACAGGTTCCCCAGAGTTAATTGATATTGTGTGATTTGCATTTACAGTTAATAAATACAGTTTTACATAAAGTTTATATTTATTTTATTGCAAACTGTGTGTGTTCTATTTTTCCTAGTGGAAATACCCTGAGGTGTGCTCCTCAGTGTTCTCTAGGTGAAGGCACTGTGCTGTAAATCCCAGTTCCCAGTACTTTTCATTCACAAAAGGGACTAAGGGCTCTGTATTTCCATGGGTTAATTGCTATTTAAAGAGACAGTAATCAAATTAGGGTTATATTGTATTTAGACTATAAATGTATAGCTGAGATTTCCTTTTTCTCTGTGATAATAAAACAGTGCCTTGTACATAATCCACTTGCGTTTACTTATTGTTTACATGACTTTATGGTAGAAAATAAAAGTTTGGAAAATCCAAATTACGGAAATCTGTTATCCAGAAGCCACCAGGTCCCGAGCATTCTGGCTAACAGGTCCCAAACCTGTATTATGTACCTATATGGGGAACATAAACTCAGCAAACAAAGGTACTTTTGAGCACCAGCACAAGTTACTGGGTTTTTTATTTGTTGTTTTTTTTTCTTTCAAAATTGCTTTGGAGCTACTTACAGATTCTCTGGTTTTGTTAACTCAATATGCAGTCTTTTGGGACCTGTATACTGGCGTTTTGGTACAGAAATATACCTCATGTACTTCACTCAAGCTGACAATGATTCTGGGTGCAGGCAAGGAAGAAAGTAGATGCCAGAGTAGGGACCGATTCTCAACTGGAATTTTAACACAGGAAAGAATCAGCCCCGTGTGGCATTAGCCTTAAAGGACATGGGGGATTTTATCTTTTAGTATGTTATAGAATGACTAATTCTAAGCAACTTTTCTTCTGGCTCCCCCTTTCCAGGTTTTATATAGGGGTCAAGGACCCCATGTAAAAACAACTCTGTAAGGCTACAAATGTATTGTTATTGCTGCGTTCCAATACTCATCTTTCTATTCAGGCTTCTCCTGTTCATATTCCAGTCTCTTATTGAAATCAATGTATGATTGCTAGGGTAATTTGGACCCTAGCAGCCAGATTGCTGGAATTTGCAAACTGGAGAGCTGCTGAATAAAAAGCTAAATAACTTAAAACCACAAATAATAAAAAATGAAAAATAATTGCAAATAATTGGCTCAGAATATCATTCTCTAAATCATACTAAAAGTTACTTTTAAACAATCCCTTTAAAATTTCTAGCTGTGATCTAGTCTACTGGTCATTTCCAAATGTTTCTCTGATCCTGCTTAAATTCTTTGTTCCTAAATCCTTACCTATGTACCTGACTAAGCCTGTGATGATTTCATGGCTCAGGCATCCTAACTATATACTCTACAGATGCTTTGGATCTCTGGATTGCATACTGGCCTTCTGTTTCATTTATTTACAAGTGGGTTCTACTTTCTCCCTTTTCAGCAGAATGCTCATGGCCCGGTGTATCAGTGGTACCCAGCCTATTTATACACAGCCCTTATTTCCTGACATTTTCTTACGTATTCGATTTAGCCATGGAAATGTTGACACTAGAAAATCAATGTATGAGATATCAATGTGATTGATAATCAAATAATCTAACATATTATAATACTAATACATCAACTCCTCATCAACATCTTAAGCATCTTAAGTTCTTTATACAAGATGAGATGCAAGAAGTGATCGATGATGACAAAATACAGTCATTTCCGTTGAAAAACTGGCAGTCATAAATTCAAAACCATTGCTAAGGGAGTAACAAAAAAGCTAAAACGGTGCCAATAACACTATTTAGCAAGGCTTTTATTTCAAATCTTTCCCGTTATGGATGATTTAGGTATGTTTGTAAAGAGTAAATTATTTATGTACACATAACAATATTGCTGGTGTTGTGAGACTACAGTTGCTGCAAAACATATATACAAGTGGGACAAAGGAACTTTCGTTGCAACCCATGTTTGTTTAAAGGGTACGTTTTATAATGGCCCATCAAGTTTCCCCCTCTTACTAAGTTGTATCAATCCCCAACAGAGCAAAAAGCAGAGCAGCTATGCAAGCAACATCATGTGTGGAGCAAATTCGTAACAGTATTAGGGCAGAGACACACGTGGAGATCCGGGGAGATTTAGTCGCCCCGATACAATTCATCTCTTCTTCCAGCGACTAATGTCCCCAATTGCCTTCCCGCCGGCTAGAATATAAAAGCACTTCATTTTCAGAAGTCTCCCGAAGTTGCCTCACAAGGAAACTTCGGGCGACTTCGGAAAACGAAGCACTCCGAGTGCCATCCAGCTGGCGATTTAAATTCTAGCCGGCAGGAAAGCATTGCGGGGAGATTAGTCGCCCAAAGAAGAGGAGATTTGTCGCCAGGTGTGTAATCTCCCCGAATCTCCCCGTGTGTCTCTGCCCTTAAAGAAAGACTGCCCTGTGCACACCCTGGCCTCCGTTATTTAACCTTGGTGCTAGAGTCATTTGGAAGATGGCTCCCACCAGTGTTCTATAGACAGTAGTGATGGGCGAATTTATTCACCAGGTGCGAATTCGTGGCGAATTTGCAAGATTCGCCGCCGGCTAATAAATTCACGAAACGGGCACGAAAATTCGCCTGCTTCAAAAAAATGTACACTGGCGTAAAAAAAAAAACGCTGTTTCATGAATTTTTTGCCTTTTCGCGAATTTCGCTAATTTTTTGGCAAAGCGAAAAAGCACAATTTCGCCCATCACTAATAGACAGCAGAGAATTTGCAATGGGGACAAATCTCAACAGGGCACTGCTGAGATTTGTCATCAGAACCTAGCCACACCCACAAGCATGACATCACTCTCTGCTCAAAGCTGTGTCAGGGATCAACATAGGTTAGTAACCGGCTAGACCTATAAACGAACATATGGTACATAGGGACACTTTTCTGTTAAACTTTCCCAAAGCTATGTTATAACCCCAAAGAAGAAACAAAAAGAGTGTAAAGAATCTAAGTAACCCCAAGCCAGCAAGGAATTCAAACCTCAGCAATCTGGTTGCCATGGCCAACATTACCCTAGCAACCACACATTGATTTGACTAAGAGACAAGAATATGCATAGGAGAGGTCTGAATAGAAAGATGAGTAATAAAAAGTAGCAATGACAATACATTTGTAGCCTTACGGGGCATTTGTTTTTTAAATGGGGTCAGTGACCTCCCCATATGACAGTTGGAAAAGTTAGAAGAAGGTAAGTAATTAAAAAAATATAAAAAAGACAAAATTAGAAGGCCATTTGAAAGGTTGGTTAGACTAAGCCATTCTATGACATGCTAAAAGTTTACTTAAAGGGGTGGTTCACGTTTGAGTTAACTTTTAATATGATGTATAGAGTAATGTTATGAAACAATTTGCAATTGGTTTTCATGTTTTATTATTTAAGGTTTTTGCGTTATTTAGCTTTTTATTCAGCAGCTCTTCAATTTGCATTATAAAAAATCCGGTTGCTTTAGTAACCATGCATTGATTTTAAAAAGAGACTGGAATATGAATAGGAGAGGACCTTACTAGAAAGATGAGAGATAAACATTAGCAATAACGCTACATTTGTAGCCTTAAAGAGCATTTGGTTTTTAGATGGGGTCAGCTACGCCCATTTGAAAGCTGGAGGAAAAAGGCAAATAATTAGAAAACCATAGAAAATAAATAATGAAGACCAATGGAAAAGTTGCTTAGAATTGGCCATTCTATTACATATGGAAAGATTGCTTAAAGGGTAACCATCCTTTTAAATAAACCACCCCTTTCATGATTTTTATGCTGCAGTTTTTATTGTTACATTACTGCAAATAATTCCCTCTACTATATACAATTTAATTCCTGAACTCCACTTCTAAACTGAACCAGGGATCCGAGAAAGCCAGAAGTGACATCACCGTTGCCAAAAGTTAAGTCACTCCAGGGTAGATCAACTAGGTCGGGGGGGGAATACTTGTTCACGCAGGTGGTGGATTGCAAGCCTGCAGTCAAACACCCCCCATGGTAAGGGAATTAGGTATTTTCTACCTGTAACCTGACTGCTTTTTGGGTATTCCACAGTTAGTTGACCTGGTGCAGGACTCTACCGGCAGCATTAGAAAAGGAACAGAGAATTGTATTTCTACTGAACATTATAAACCACTTTGTATTATTTATCTAAATATTTCTGTATATAAACACAGAGTAACTCAATTTATGTGCAAGGTTTCCATGTTTATGTTTTGTCTTCTAATTTATACTTTGACTTTCACTGCTAAAATCTTATCGTTCTACAGAAGTGCAATTTGGTGCACAAACAAATATTTTTCAAATTCCTGCTCTAGGCCCTTGGAAATGAAAAGAATATGTTTGCATAGATAATGGGGTTTAGATTGTTATCTTTTTATGGATTGGGCCCTGAGAACAGAATACCTTAAAATGCTGACCTTTCTTAAAGATCCTTCCTAATATCAAAGGAACACAGAAACATGAAAATTGTTCAAAACAACATGGTAGAACAAATAGCCTTCCACGAATTGAAACTTCTTTTGGTATCGGTATCAGTAACAGGAAGACTGTAGCTAACCAAAGCTAAGATTAGTATAAGTATATCTAATGGTCAGTCAACAAAATCTAGAAACAAAACTTGCATGTAGGCCGGAGAACCTCACCCCAACGTCTCCATACTTCCAAGCTCTAGAGACCTAAATTGATGTTGGCCTGTAGCTTTAACTTTAAGATTCCCCTATATTTAACCTTCAGAAACAACTGTAATCCATTATAAAATGAAGGAATGGTGCATTCAAAATAATTTAATGGGGATCCCTCGCCCCAAAAAATTATTCCCAATCCTATTTTATCACATCAGTCAAGCAAGATGAACTTTAATTACACTATCGACATTTTATGAATCTTGTTTCCTTCAGTCTGGGAATTCATCAGTTTAGCAAAGAGGTAGGAGTCATTTTGTCTACACTGTTATTAAGACAAGCCTTACATCATCTCAAAATCTTGTTTGTGCACCAGAATGGGGGACCTGATGTCCATCCCCATGCCCTGGTTACACAATTTAATGGTGAAGAGAACGGGGGAATGTGGGGAGAGCAGTGACATCTAGGAAGTGCTGAATGGAAAGTGAAAGTAATTGTCTGACCCTCCTCTATGCCTGAGGAATAGAGGAAGGGAAAGCAATATTTGATTGACAGTTGAGATTCCTAAATGAGTTTACAACTTTTTTTAATAAAAAAATGTTTAATTTTAAAAGGACTTTTATTATACAGCTTTTTATGTCTGGATGACAGGTCCCCTTTAAGACAGCATTTTTCAGCGGAGGTCTGGCAGTCACCAGTTTGTTTCCGGCAATTGCTTTTGGCTTCACTACAATGGTGGTCAAAATCTTTGTGCAATTACCAGCTTACAATATGTATCCCAAAAAAGGTATAAGAATGGGACCTATTATTTAGAATGCTCGGGAACTAGGGCTTTCCGGATAATTTGGATCTTCATACATTAAGACTATTGGATAATCATGTAAACATTAAATAAATCCAATAGGCTGGTTCTGCTTCCAATAAGAATTAATTATATCTTAGTTGAGATCAAGTACAAGTTACTGTTTTATTATTACAGAAAAAAAGGAAATCATTTTTTAAAAATTTGGATTATTTAATTATAATGGAATCTATGGGAGACAGCTTTTCCATCATTTAGAACTTTCTGGGCAACGGGTTTCCTGATAATGGATCCCATACCTGTATTACATTTATATAATTTTTTTTTCATTTCAAAAGAATTACACTGCAGCAAAGTCCTTGTTTACTGCACAAAATCCTTCGACCCATGTACATATTACATTTACACATCAATACTAATATTAGGATAGCAGGACCATTGTGTTTAATAAGCTCATACAGAGATTAAACAACATTTAATGTTTTTCATAAAGTGCAGGACAATATAAAGCATAGAGATGGTTGTGTGTAAAACAAAGAGTAACTAAGATATATATATTTTCTCTTTTCTCCTTAATCTGTAGAGAACAGCGGGTGGTTATCAGATCAAAGACTTTTTTTGCTTTCATATTGCATTTGGGACTAATTTGGGACGACAGGTCTTAAAAGGAAGATTTTCAATTTTTTTTTTTTTAAAAAACCTACTGTAAACATATAAATTTATATCAACACATGAAAAAAAGCAGTTATGTTTAAATATATGCCATGAGTACAGGTAAACAGTTGACCATGAAGCCCACACTGTAGATATAATAAAACAAAGTCTTGTTTTGAACTACATATGATTTGAAAGAAGGAGAATACCTTAGTGATTGTGGTCTTTCTTTCAAGGACGGCAACTCCCTGCTGTAGGCATCTGGATCAGTTTCCTCCCTTTCTTTAGACAGAGAGTCCTACTCTTGGGATTCTTGGTTCTTCTCGCTACAGTATTTAGATGGTATCTTTTTCCAAGATATTTCACCCTTATTACTTGAGGGTTTCTGGAAACTAGGTTTCTCAGAGTTGTGGGGTTGTTGCTGCTTCTTCTCGCTACAGTCTTTAGATGGAAGCTTTTTGCAAGATATTTCATCTTCATTACTCAATGGTTTCTGGGTACAAGGTTTTTCAAAGCCTTGAATAGCAGTTACCTCATTAGTCTCTGATATTAAAGGATCTGTCATCATCATCAGAGGGTTTTAAAAACAGAAGCTTTGGTTTCAAGGACACATTTTATCCAGGATTCTATCTTCAGATGCTTGCGTTCTGCTGTGTTCTGGTTCATTTCTTTTTCTACTGGACTTTTTATTATTCTTGACAGGAATATGTATTTACCTATTATGATCCGTATGGCAAAGCTTCTTTTGTCATCAGTGTGCTGGCTCGACCTTGAAACCTTCTAGACCCATCATCCTCATGGGATTTTCTCCATCTCTCTCTCTGGCCATCATTAGAATTCTGTGAAGCTGCCTTTTCTGCTGCTTCCACTTTTCTTTGGCAAATTTCCATTGACTTTAAGGAGAAGGAAAGGCTTTGTACACTGCGAAATGTTAGGCACCCCCAAGTGATTGTATATACTTACCTGAAGAGGAAGAGGATTGCTCCGTGGTGCTCACTGGTATAACCCAGGGCCGGTGCAGTTTTCTACTGATAGGAGCACCAGCCTGGGGCTTCAGGTAAGTCAATACAATCACTTGGGGGGGCCTAACATTTGGCACCCCCAAGTGTATGAAGCCTTTCCTTCTCCTTTAATTGGAATGGAAAATAAAATGAAACCCAAGATATTTGTATTTTAAAGAAGTGGCATGAATATTGTACAGTAGTAAACAGCTTCCAGACATTGCTAAGACCTGCAGTTTTTAACTGGAAGAGGGCCACAAACATAATCCTGCATTTGAGACAATAAAGGTTGCACAGTTATTCTCACTCTATGGGGGCAAATTCACTAAGATTCGAAGCTGCGCCAGGCGCAACTTCGCCACACTTCGCCGCACTTCGCCACACTTCGTCAGGCGTATTTTCGCCAGCGCTCCGCAAATTCACCAAAATCCGAAGTTGCGCACAGGGGTAGCATAAGTTTTCAAAGTTGCGCAAGCGAAGCGAAGTTTCGCTAGCGATGATTCATTTGCATATGGCGCCAAATTCAGATTTCAATGGAGGAACACGTATTAGCACTACAAATGCCTAGAAAACCTTCAAATCAGCAAATAAAATTTTTATTTTGCCCTACACATGTGCCCACTGTCTAGGTAAGTTGCCATGAGTCAGGAAATGTAGGGGGGAAGGAGGGGAGCCCCAAAAATATTTTCGATCTTTTTCAGCCTATCACCCATCATGTAGAAAACACGCCAGCGTTTTTTGGGACTTAGAAAAAAAATTGACTTTTTTTGAAACAATCCCTATCTACTCTATTGCGCTTCGCCAGGTCTGAGGTGGCGAAGGAAGTCAAGCGTCAAAGGTAGCGTTCAGTACACTGCACGCGTTAGTGAATTTGCGAAGTTACATAGCTAGCGAAAATTCGCCTGGCGTAAGGGTGCGAAGTAACACTAGCGAAACTACGCCAGCGTTCGTTAGTGAATTTGCACAGTAACGAAAAATGCCAAACGCTAGCGAATTAATGCTAGCGTTTGGCGCTTCGGCGCATAGTGAATTTGCGCCTATATCTCTCACTATATCGTCAAGGCTTCAATTTTCCCTTTCAGATTTTTCTTTCATCCTTTCATATGACTTTTTTTAACCAGCCCAATCCTCCATCTTCAACATGTTGCACTGGAACGGAAAAGGCAAATTATTCCTCTAGGCCATTCTAGAGGTCACTCGAAAATGACAAAAGGGTCACTTCTGCATAGTTACTGTACATGGTATTTCTGCATATTTACAAAAGATTTTGTCTAGGTTTTGATGAAAGTTTCAAGGTTGCAAATATTCTTTGCACAAGATATGCAACAGAGTTCAGGCAGGTAGATATAGTGGTAAACCATTGCATACCTCTGCAGATACCCATAATAAGACAATATATATATATATATATATATATATATATATATATATATATATATATATATATATATATATATATAATATTATCTATTATTACACAGCAAGCTGGTAGCTTTCTTTGTTTAAGCTTTTTTGAACAGAGATAAAGTCCAAAGACTTTCTGGAAATACCCAATACACTGACTGTCCTTGTCCCTCTCTATGATGGGGTAAAGATCTAGAGCCTCTGCCCAATAAAAACTTTTTAGAAAGTCAATGGTCTAGAGTCTAGAAAATGAACAGAAAATTAGACAATTTGGAGATGCAGCCCCTAACAGAGCTCTCTAGCATACAGAAGGTTTTCGGGGATGCCGGTATATACAACAGGGCCATTGGCTAGAGATGGCTGATGTACAAAGTATATCCACGTAAGACCATTTTGGTTATAGAATGTAGAAGCAGGAATAGTGGGTTGCGATGCAATAATTACCCTTTTTCACTGAATCCACATCACCCTCCTCTGTTGGCAGCCCTGTACCATTATCCTTCCAGTAAGGGTTCAGTTCTCTGGACAACAACTTAATAGCTAAACACATTTATGGAAATAAATATACTTGCCTTTAGGGGGATAAACACTTATGATTTAGTATGCACATCATGAAGACGTAAAAAGTGAAGCACGTTCAACTACAAAATAGCTTGGAGAAAGAGCACACTTTTTGGTTCATTAAAGTCATAAAATCGCGGCTTGACAGTAAGCCGCAAGTCAGATGTACGATATAATAAAAATCCAATTTTCTGAGAAATAAAAGCATGTTTATAAAATAAATTTAATATAAACAAAGTAACGAAGCTAATTGGTAAACAAGTTAGTTACTTAGCATGGCTAAACACAGGCAAGGAAATATAATAAAATGACAGATGTAAGTTTTCACAGAGGACCAGCAAAAGCTACAAGCTGATTGGATATTATGGCTTATTAGACAACAAACTTTGAACCCTATAACACATCTTGGGGCAAATTCACTAACCTCTGAAAATTCGCCTGCGACGGCTTCGCTCACAGCGCAACACTTCACCAGGTGTAGATTCGCCAGGACAACCCTAATTCACTAAAATCCAAAGTTGCGTCCAGGGAGCTGAACGCTAGCTAAGCTGCGCTAGCATTACTGCGCCAAGCAAAACGAAGTTGCGCTAGCATTGCTTAAAGGAAAACTATACCCCCAAAATGAACACTTAAGCAACAGATAGTTCATATCATATTAAGTGGCATATTAAAGAATCTTACCAAACTGGAATATATATTTAAGTAAATATTGCCCTTTTACATCTCTTGCCTTGAGCCACCATTTCGTGATGGTCTGTGCTGCCTCAGAGATCACCTGACCAGAAATACTACAACTCTAACTGTAACAGGAAGAAGTGTGGAAGCAAAAGACACAACTCTGTCTATTAATTGGCTCATGTGACCTAACATGTATAGTTTGTTGGTATGTCTGTGAGTACAGTGAATCCTACGATCCCAGGGGGCGGCCCTTATTTTTTAAAATGGCAATTTTCTATTTATGATTACCCAATGGCACATACTACTAAAAAAGTATATTATTATGCAAATGGTTTATTTACATGAAGCAGGATTTTACATATGAGCTGTTTTATGCAATATCTTTTTATAGAGACCTACATTGTTTGGGGGGTATAGTTTTCCTTTAATTTGCAGACGGTGCCCACAAATCTCTAAGTATTGGACTGATGTAATGAATCACTTACATGAGTACTTGGACTTTCCCGGACCCTGTACGCCTGAAATTTGCCTACTAGGGGTTGTGGAAGACCTTCTCCCCCTAATCAGGTCCAGAATACTTATCAAAACTGTGCTATTCTATGCTAAAAAGGCTCTAGTATTGAAATGGATGGCCCCCCAATCTCCCACAATACAGCAATGGCTCTCACTAGTAGGAAAGTCACTGGTAAACATCAAATTGACATATGAAGCGAGAGGATGTCCTTCTAAATTTGAGAAAATATGGTCCCCCTGGTTAGACTCACACTCAGAACAGGATCCCTGAAAAGGAGAGATAGCAGTGTCTCTTACACACTTGAATGCTCTTGATGGTTACTTGTAGTGTAATTGCGGTATGATACATGATGCTGATTTATGCAACAGACAGAAATGTATATGTTTAATGTGATTTAATTGTTTTTTTTTCCCTCTTGATCATCCCTCCCCTTTTTATTTTGTACCCCTCCCCCTCCCCCTTTTTTGGAAATCAATAAAAACATATGCTTTATAATTTGCAGATGGCGGGAAGTTAAAGTTGAATGGACGTATATGTTGCAGCAAATACATTACACTACACAAGCCCAGGGAAACCTTAATAAAATAAAATAGTTATAGTTAAATAAGAGTTGTTATATTGCCCTACACATGAGCCCAGTGTACAGTTTATTTGTCATATGTTAGGAAATGTAGGGGGGAAGCCGGTTACCCCAAAAAAAGTTTACGCTCTTTTGCAGCCTATCACCCTAAAAAGAGGAAAAGACGACAGCGTTTTTTGGGACTTAGAAAAATTTTCAAAAAATTTTTTAGGAACTCCTATCTACTCTATTGCACTTCGCCTGGTCTGAGGTGGCGAAGGTAAGTCTGGCGCAAGAGGTAACGTTTAGTAAAATCCGCATCTTAGTGAATTTACGTAGTTACGTCCATTCGCCAGAGTGCAAATTCACCTGGAGTTAGTAAGCAAAGTACCGCGTGGATCTATCTCCTTCACTAGCGAAGTTATGCCAGCGACCATTAGTAAATCAGCGAAGTTCCGAAATGATGTCACGCTGGGTAATTTTCGCCAGCGTTAGTCACTTCGCACTTCGTTAATTTGCCCCTATGTCTTTGAATGCCAACCAAATAAAGGAGAAGTTAATGTTAGGCTAAAGTCACAAGGTAGTTTCTCCACCAGAAAAACACCTGGAATTGCCTCAAGTCCACTTTTACCAGTTTACTGGAGACGTCCATTGGTCATGGAAGTAAAAAATGCATTAGAGACTTTTCCATTAAACTCAATGGAAGGCAACAACTTCAGTCCTCAAATCAGCCTAAGGATGATCAGACACCATTTGAAGGGTCATACATGTATATGGTAACATTTACTGCCAAGCTGCAGGTCCTCCATACTTCTTTTTGGCAAACCAATGTTGTATGTTCTCCCTGTTGTCCAGGTTTCTTCTATGGCTTCAGTGTTCCCTACTGGAGGATTCTTTAGCTTTTAATGAGCTTGTGACCCTAGTGCATTTGGCTTTGTGTGTATGCAAAGTGTTGGGGTAATATGTTGACCCAAGTCATAATTCATAATAATAATGGAAAGCAAGGAATGGGGGGTAAGGATTTATATGAAGAAGATCTGGATGGTAGATTTTTTGACAGTAATTTTGTAGACTTTGCAGAAAATAAATGACTTAGTGTCACCACTAATCAAGTTATATTGGAATAACTGTCAGATTTCTTTATTTAAAGATATATCAGCTAGAAAATAATAAAGTGTGAATCACTTATCAGGGCTGCAAACTAATAAAATGATAAATGGGTGCCACATTTATGTAAGGATCTGTATATTTTTCACTCAAGTACAGATATATCTCACTGGAAAAAATGTTAATGAGGGAAAATGCTTCTCCAACTGCTTTGTAATGATTCTTGGCCTTGAGAACACAGGAGGCTGAGGAAATGCTTTGTAAAGAGACCTTCAAGCACCAACAGGTTGTTTTTTGTTAACCCAGCCAGTACCATACAATCATATGAAAAAGTTTGGGAACCCCTCTCAGCCTGGATAATAATTTACTCCACTTTCAGCAAAAAAAAATTTTTTTCCAGGAACATCTGAGTACTGGGGTGTTTTCTGAACAAAGATTTTTAGTGAAGCAGTATTCAGTTGTATGTAATTAAATCAAATGTGGAAAAATGTGGGTACCCGAGTAATTTTGCTCATTTGAATGCATGTAACTGCTCAATACTGATTACTGACAACACTAGGGATGTAGCGAACGTCGGAAAAAAAGTTCGCGAACATATTCGCGAACTTGCGCAAAAATGCGAGCGGTTCGCGAACGGTTCGCGAACCCCATAGACTTCAATGGGAAGGCGAACTTTAACATCTAAAAAAGACATTTCTGGCCAGAAAAATGATTTTAAAGTTGTTTAAAGGGTGCAACGACCTGGACAGTGGCATGCCAGAGGGGGATCAAGGGCAAAAATGTATCTGAAAAATCTGCCTGTGTGTGCTTGGAAGAGATAGTGTAGGGGGAGAGCTGTTAGTGATTTCAGGGACAGATGATAGTAAGTTTGCTGGCTAGTAATCTGCTTGATACTGCTCTGTATTGGAGGGACAGAAGTCTGCAGGGATTTGAGGGACATTTTAGCTTAGGTAGCTTTGCTGGCTAGTAATCTACTGTTCTCTTTAAACAACTGCCATACGTTGACCTTGTAGGCATTGTTTGCCCAGTTTTTTTGGACGCAGCCACTGAAGCACAGTTGCCAGAAAAAATATGCCATATAAATGCTGAAAATAGTCATTTTTTGCCATACGTTGACCTTGTAGGCATTGTTTGCCCAGTTTTTTTGGTCGCAGCCACTGAAGCACAGTTGCCAGAAAAAATATGCCATATAAATGCTGAAAATAGTCATTTTTTGCCATATACGTTGAGTCAACGTATGGCAAAAAATGACTATTTTCAGCATTTATATGGCATATTTTTTCTGGCCTCTGTGCTTCAGTGGCTGCGGCCAAAAAAACTGGGCAAACAATGCCTACAAGGTCAACGTCGTTGACCTTGTAGGCATTGTTTGCCCAGTTTTTTTGGCCGCAGCCACTGAAGCACAGAGGCCAGAAAAAATATGCCATATAAATGCTGAAAATAGTCATTTTTTTGGTCGCAGCCACTGAAGCACAGTTGCCAGAAAAATTATGCCATATAAATGCTGAAAATATAAATTTTTTTGGTTGCAGCCACTGAAGCACAGAGGCCAGAAAAATTATGCCATATAAATGCAGAAAATATGCATTTTTTTGGTCGCAGCCACTGAAGCACAGTTGACAGAAAAATTATGCCATATAAATGCTGAAAATATAAATTTTTTTGGTTGCAGCCACTGAAGCACAGAGGCCAGAAAAATTATGCCATATAAATGCAGAAAATATGCATTTTTTTGGTCGCAGCCACTGAAGCACAGTTGACAGAAAAATTATGCCATATAAATGCTGAAAATATAAATTTTTTTGGTTGCAGCCACTGAAGCACAGAGGCCAGAAAAATTATGCCATATAAATGCAGAAAATATGCATTTTTTTGGACGCAGCCACTGAAGCACAGTTGACAGAAAAATTATGCCATATAAATGCTGAAAATATAAATTTTTTTGGTTGCAGCCACTGAAGCACAGAGGCCAGAAAAATTATGCCATATAAATGCAGAAAATAAGCATTTTTTTGGACGCAGCCACTGAAGCACAGTTGCCAGAAAAAATATGCCATATAAATGCTGAAAATAGTCATTTTTCGCCATACGTTGACCTTGTAGACATTGTTTGCCCCGTTTTTTTGGTTGCAGCCACTGAAGCACAGAGGCCAGAAAAAATTAAACCAGTAGGGTTTGCACCCTAGTTTGTAACGGTGGCGGAGGGAGGAGGACGCTAAAGGACAGCTGTGTGTGGAGTCATGAGGCTTGAAGAGAAGGACAGCTGCATAGAAGTCAGAACAAGTCTTCCGGCGTGCAGTAACCCTCCGAGATCCACCCCTCATTCATTTTAATAAAGGTCAGGTAATCGACACTTTTGTGACCTAGGCGAGTTCTCTTCTCAGTTACAATCCCTCCTGCTGCACTGAAGGTCCTTTCTGAGAGCACACTTGAGGCTGGGCAAGACAAGAGGTTCATGGCAAATTGTGACAGCTCTGGCCACAGATCAAGCCTGCGCACCCAGTAGTCCAGGGGTTCATCGCTCCTCAGAGTGTCGATATCTGCAGTTAATGCCAGGTAGTCCGCTACCTGCCGGTCGAGGCGTTCTTTGAGGGTGGATCCAGAAGGGTTGTGGCGCTGCCTTGGACAGAAAAACATTTGCATGTCTGATGTTACAGACCGGCCAAAGGGCTTTGTCCTTGCAGGTGTGCTCGTGGCAGGATTACTGGCACCTCTGCCCCTGGAATGTTGATGAGTTCCTGAAGTGACATCACCCTTAAAAGCATTGTACAACATGTTTTGCAGGCTGGTTTGTAAATGCCGCATCTTTTCGGACTTGTGGTATGTTGGTAACATTTCTGACACTTTATGCTTGTACCGAGGGTCTAGTAGCGTTGCGACCCAGTACAGGTCCTTCTCCTTAAGCCTCTTGATACGGGGGTCCTTCAACAGGCATGACAGCATGAAAGACCCCATTCTCACAAGGTTGGATGCAGAGCTATCCATCTCCGCTTCCTCATTATCAAGGACTGCATCATCCACGGTCTCCTCCCCCCAGCCACGTACAAGACCAGGGGTCCCCAAAAGGTCACCACTAGCCCCCTGGGAAGCCTGCTCCTGTTGGTCCTCCTCCTCCTCCTCCACAAAGCCACCTTCCTCCTCTGACTCCACTTCTGGCACCTCTCCCTGCGTTGCAGCAGGTGCCTGGGTTCGTTCTGGTGATTCCGACCAGAAATCGTGCGCTTCCAGCTCCTCGTCACGCTGGTCTACAGCCTCATCTGTCACTCGTCGCACGGCACGCTCCAGGAAGAAAGCGAAGGGTATTAGGTCGCTGATGGTGCCTTCGGTGCGACTGACCATATTTGTCACCTCTTCAAAAGGTCGCATGAGCCTGCAGGCATCGCGCATAAGCACCCAGTAACGGGGGAAAAAAATCCCCAGCTCTGCAGATCCAGTCCTACCACCCAGTTCAAAAAGGTACTCGTTGACGGCCCTTTGTTGTTGCAGCAGACGTTCCAACATAAGGAGCGTTGAATTCCAGCGAGTCTGGCTGTCAGAAATCAAACGCCTGACTGGCATGTTGTAGCGCTGCTGAATGTCAGCAAGGCGTGCCATGGCTGTGTAGGAACGTCTGAAATGGGCCGACACCTTTCTGGACTGGGTGAGAACGTCCTGGAATCCTGGGTACTTGGAGACAAAACGTTGGACTATTAAATTTAACACATGTGCCATGCAGGGCACATGTGTTAAATTGCCCAGTCTCAACGCTGCCAACAGATTGCTTCCATTGTCACACACCACTTTTCCGATCTGCAGTTGGTGTGGGGTCAGCCACCGATCGGCCTGTGACTGCAGAGATGACAGGAGTACAGATCCGGTATGGTTTTTGCTTTCCAGGCACGTCATCACCAAGACAGCGTGACAACGGCGTACCTGGCATGTCGAATAGCCTAGGGGGAGCTGGGGGTGCACAGGTGTGGAGGAGGAGAAGGAGGACCCAGCAGCAGAGTAAGAAGAAGAAGAGGAAGAAGACGAGGTAGAGAGCGATGGAGGAGTAGAGGTGGTGGCAGAACCGCGTGCAATCCGTGGCGGTGACACCAACTCCACTGTTGTTGTTGTTGAGCTACCCATTCCCTGCTTCCCAGCCATTACCAAGTTCACCCAGTGGGCAGTGTAGGTGACATACCTGCCCTGACCATGCTTGGAGGACCATGCGTCAGTAGTCATATGGACCTTTGGCCCAACACTAAGTGACAGAGATGCGGTAACTTGGCTCTGCACATGTTGGTACAGGTGTGGTATTCCCTTTTTAGAAAAAAAATTGCGGCTGGGTACCTTCCACTGCGGTGTCCCAATTGCTACAAATTTGCGGAAGGCCTCAGAGTCCACCAGCTGGTATGGTAAAAGCTGGCGGGCTAAGAGTGCAGACAAGCCAGCTGTCAGACGCCGGGCAAGGGGGTGACAGTCAGACATTGGCTTCTTACGCTCAAACATGGCCTTCACAGAAACTTGGCTGGTGGCAGATGACTGGGAATGGGAACAGGTGGTCAAGGTGGAAGGCGGAGTGGAGGGTGGTTCAGACGGGTCAAGGAGAGCAGAGGTAGAGCAGTAAGATGCTGGACCAGAAGGAGTGTGGCTTTTAGTTTGCCTGTTGCCTTTGAGGTGTTGCTCCCAAAGTGCTTTGTGCTTGCCGCTCATGTGCCTTCGCATAGAAGTTGTACCTATGTGGCTGTTGGGCTTACCAAGGCTCAGTTTCTGACTGCACTCATTGCAAATTACAATGCTTTTGTCAGAGGCACACACATTAAAAAAATCCCACACTGCTGACTTTTTGGAAGTGTGCGATCTGGCGGTAAGAGTAGAAGTTGGCGGCATTGGCGGCAATGGCGGGTGCGTTGGCCGGCTGAACACAGGTGCCGATACATGTTGTTGCCCTACTGATCCCTGCGGGCTGTCCTCCCTGCTTCTTCTAAGTCTTATTCTCCTACTGCCTCTCTGACTCTCCGTCTCTCCATCTGAACTACCCTCCTCTTGCTCTCTTCTACTAGGCACCCACAAAACATCAATCTCCTCATCATCATTCTCCTCAGATGCATCAATTTCTTCTGACACATCACAGAAGGAAGCAGCAGCGGGGACCTCCTCCTCATCACTCATCATTATGTCCATCTCTGTCGTGTTCTCTGCCAGAATTAAATCTGGTGTAACGTCCTCATCTCCTTCATCTTCTTCTGGCAATAATGGTTGCGCATTACTCAGTTCAAGAAACTCATGGGAAAATAACTCCTCTGACTCCAGTGAAGAAGGGGCACCGGTGGTGGAGGAAGTGTTACGTGGGGTGGCCATAGCAGTGGAGGATGAGGAGGATGTTGTGGTAAAGTTAGAAACGGTAGAGGATGGGGTGTGCTGTGTAAGCCAGTCAACTACCTCTTCAGCATTTTGGGAGTTCAGGGTCATTGGCTTTTTAAAACTGGGCAATTTGCTAGGGCCACAGGATTGCATAGCAGCACGGCCCCTAGCACGGCCTCTGCGTGGCGGCCTGCCTTTGCCTGGCATTATTTTTAAAAAAACAACAACAACAAAAACTCAGTTGGTTTTTCTGGAAACGATAATACACACAGCTAGATGGCGGTTTGAAGAAAACAGTGTGCAAATAATGCCTACAAGGTCAACGTATACACAGCGGTGGATACGGATTACGTAAAATATATGAATGCTGCTTGAAAAAAAATAACTCAAGTGGTTTTTCTAGAGACGATAATATTATCAATATTTAGACAAAATGTGAACAAGCTCACACAGCTAGATGGCGGTTTGAAGAAAACAGTGTGCAAATAATGCCCACAAGGTCAACGTATACACAGCGGTGGATACGGATTACGTAAAATATATGAATGCTGCTTGAAAAAAAGTAACTCAAGAGGTTTTTCTAGAGACGATAATATTATCAATATTTAGACAAAATGTGAACAAGCTCACACAGCTAGATGGGGGTTTGAAGAAAACAGTGTGCAAATAATGCCTACAAGGTCAACGTATACACAGCGGTGGATACGGATTACGTAAAATATATGAATGCTGCTTGAAAAAAAGTAACTCAAGTGGTTTTTCTAGAGACGATAATATTATCAATATTTAGACAAAATGTGAACAAGCTCACACAGCTAGATGGCGGTTTGAAGAAAACACTGTGCAAATACTGCCCACAAGATCAACGTATACACTACTACAGCGGTGGATACGGATCTCGTAAAATTTATTATGGCTGCTTGAAAAAAGTCACTCCGGTGTTTTTTCTGGAGACGGTAATATTATGGATATTTAGACAGAATGTGAACAAGGTCACACAGCTAGATGGCAGTTGGTTGAATAACACACTGGGCAAAAAATGCCTACAGGGCAAATAATGCCTAAAAGGTCAACTTATACACTACTACAGCGATGGATACGGATTACGTAAAATTTATTATGGCTGCTTGAAAAAAGTCACTCCGGTGTTTTTTCTGGAGACGGTAATATTATGGATATTTAGACAGAATGTGAACAAGGTCACACAGCTAGATGGCAGTTGGTTGAATAACACACTGGGCAAAAAATGCCTACAGGGCAAATAATGCCTAAAAGGTCAACTTATACACTACTACAGCGATGGATACGGATTACGTAAAATTTATTATGGCTGCTTGAAAAAAGTCACTCCGGTGTTTTTTCTGGAGACGGTAATATTATGGATATTTAGACAGAATGTGAACAAGGTCACACAGCTAGATGGCAGTTGGTTGAATAACACACTGGGCAAAAAATGCCTACAGGGCAAATAATGCCTAAAAGGTCAACTTATACACTACTACAGCGATGGATACGGATTACGTAAAATTTATTATGGCTGCTTGAAAAAAGTCACTCCGGTGTTTTTTCTGGAGACGGTAATATTATGGATATTTAGACAGAATGTGAACAAGGTCACACAGCTAGATGGCAGTTGGTTGAATAACACACTGGGCAAAAAATGCCTACAGGGCAAATAATGCCTAAAAGGTCAACTTATACACTACTACAGCGGTAGTAAAATAAAAAAAAGTAAAATAAAAAAAAATGAATATAAAAAAAAAAAAATTAAAGTTGGTGCTGCTGAACTACTAGGAGCAGCAGATTAGCACACCAGTCCCACTCCCCAACACTGCTAGACTAATAGCACTGGGCTCTTATAGTAGTAGTAGTAGTAGTAGTAGTAGTAGTAGTAGTAGTAAAACAACAAAAAAATAAATAAAAGCAGTCCTTACAAGGACTACTGTTATTGCAGCAGTCAGCAGATGAGATCAGAAGCAGGACAGCTGCCCACTGCAGCTACATACAGAGCACTGCAGTAGAAGGTAGATTACTAGCCAGCAAAGCTACCTAAGCTTAAATGTCCCTCAAACCCCTGCAGACTTCTGTCCCTCCAATAACAGAGCAGTATCAAAACGATTACTAGCCAGCAAACTTTCAACTGTCCCTGAAATCACTAACAGGCAGCAGCTCTCTCCCTACACTATCTCTTCAGCACACACAGGCAGAGTGAAAAAACGCTGCAGGGCTTCGGTTTTTATAGGGAAGGGGAGTGGTCCAGGGGAGAGCTTCCTGATTGGCTGCCATGTACCTGCTGGTCTGGGGTGAGAGGGCAAAAAAAAGCGCCAACAATGGCGAACCCAAAATGGCGAACGTCGCGCGACGTTCGCGAACTTCCGGCGAGCGCGAACACCCGATGTTCGCGCGAACAAGTTCGCCGGCGAACAGTTCGCGCCATCCCTAGACAACACCACATTGGTTGGATTAGCTCGTTAAGCCTTGAACTTCATAGGCAGGTAAAAGGTATTTAAGGTGGCCAATTGAAAATGGTGCCTTTGTTGGACAGCATGGGATCCTCTAAGCAACTCTCAGAAAATCTGAAAACAAAGATTGTTCAGTATCATGGTTTAGGGGAAGGCTATAAAAAGTTATCTCAGAGGTTTCAACTGTAAGGAATGTAATGAGGAAATGGAAGGCCACAGGCACAGTTGCTGTAAAACCCAGGCAGGCCAAGAAAAATACAGAAGCGGCATATGTGGAGGATTGTGAGAATGCATATATATTCTAGTTTAGTTATATTCTTCAATAGTCCGCTTAATAGGATATAAACTATCTATTGGTTATGTATTCATTCTGGGGTATAGTTTCCATTAAAACACATGTTATGTTTTATAAACAATCGTTGGCTGAAACAAAGAAGCCATGCCTAAAAATCTCGTTGTGATTCCAAGTGCTTCCAGCCTCTTGGCTGCCTTACCCTTCCTGCAGCTTTGGCTTTTTCATTCTCCAATGTTTTCTCTTTTTGTTTTTCCGCTCTTAGCGCTGCAGCTGATGTCGCTTTCACAAGCATAAAGTCTAAAGTCTAAGGTCATCCACTCTTCCCTCTGAAATGCAAACAGAGGTTCATTCAGTACGTTTCTGGCAAATGCTCGTTTTGCAGATAAAAAGCTTTAGGAGATTGTGCATAAAGCCCGTTGTCATATCACTAAGAAATGTGCCAGAAACAAGGTGCCAAAGCCTAAAACGGGCTCATAATGATTTCCATTTTATACGTAAATGGAATCGCATGTACCAGGCGAACACTGGGGTGAGATAAAGGATTACTGGGAAAGCAAGATTCATATAAAATAAAGAGGGAAAGTCAAAAGCAAAATTAATTGAACTGCAATAAAAAGAAGCCCTTAAAGGAGACATATTAAACAAGAATGTGTCAGTGCATTAAAGGGCAGGGGTACACGGGCAGATTCGGGGAGATTTAGTCACCTGGCAAATAATCGCCTTTTCTTCAGGGGGCGACAATCTCCCCGAACTGCCTTCCCCCTGCCTTCCGCCTGCTATAATGAGAAAACGCCAGCGCAATGGCACTCACATCACTTTGATTTCTGAAGTCACCCGAAGTTACCTCACAAGGAAACTTTGGGAGACTTCGGAAATCGAAGCGTCGCGAGTACATTGCCGCAGGGCGATTTTTCATTTTGGCAGGCAGAAGGCAGGGGGAAGGCAGTTTGGGGAGATTGCCTCAAAGAAGAGGCAATTAGTCGCCAAGCCACTAAATCTCCCTGAATCTGCCCATGAGCCCCTGCCCTAAAAAGTTGTGTTTCTGGTTACTTTATTTTGTCATTAAGGCAGTACTATGTGTATAACATGAGGCATGTAAATATCTTCTCTTTTCAGAAGTCTTTAGGGCAGAGACACACGTGGAGATACGGGGGGATTAGTCGACTGGCGACAAAAGTGCTCCGAGTGCCATCCCGCTAGTGATTTAGATTCACCGGGCGAATTTTTTTGTGTACTTCGACTAGGGAATAGTCCAAATTCGATTCAAATTTGCTAGAAATTCTAAAATTTGAATATCAAAATTTATCATGTACTGTCTCTTTAAAAATTCAACTTTTACCATTCGACCATCTAAAACCTGCCGAATTGCTGTTTTAGCCTATGGGGGACCTCCTAGAACCTATTTGGAGTCAATTGGTGGAAAAGTTTTGGGAAAAACTTTGAATTTAATTCAACCAAATGCGATATTCCTTAGTTTCGTATGATTCGAATTTCGGCTGAATACGGACGTATTCGATCGAAAACTGAGCTATTCAACCAAAAAAAAACTCAACTTAATTTCGGTTGGTCTTTTTGAATTTGAATTTCCCTTGAAAAATATGCCCCTTAAAACATGAGATGGGTAGAATAATGAATGTGGATAGTACAGGTATGGGACCTGTTATCCAGAATGCTCGGATACCTGGGGTTTATCTTGATAATGGGTTTTTCCATAATTTGGATCTTCATACCTTAAGTCTACTAGAAAATCATGTAAATATTAAATAACCCCAATAGGCTGGTTTTGCTTCCAATAAGGATTTATTATATCTTAGTTGGGATCAAGTACAAGCTACTGTTTTATTATTACAGAGAAAAGGGAAACAATTAAAAAAATTTTTTTTAATTATTTACATAAAATGCAGTCTATGGGAGATGGCCTTTCTGTAATTCTGAGCTTCCTGGATAACGGGTTTCCAGATAACGAATCCCATACCTGTAGTGGTTTAGCTTGTTTTTTTACCAATAAGGAGCCACTGAAACACTGTTTAAACTGTAGAAATCATTCCAAAAACATCTAACATGAATACAGTTTTAGAAACTAAGGCTCTGCCTGCCCCCCAAGAGAAGTAAAGCAGTGAAGTGTTGTGTTATACAGAAAACTCCTAATATTCAAGCACTCATGAGCACTCAAGTAATTAGCGGTGTTTAAAAGGGTTCACTATGAGCTTAAGAACTTTTCAATTTGCTTACTGATGACGTGAGCCTGGGAAAGTAATTATCAATATTTCAAACTATGAAACGTTAATTAAAAATAACGTTACGATAATGTATTTTGCTTTAGGAGGAATTTGGATAAGCTGGAAAACCTTAAAGTACAGTCCAATTATATCTTGTTATTCAAAAGTGGTAATGCAAGTTAAGTAATAATAAAACTTTGGATTTAGGCACCGCCACCTGAAACTAGACGGAACTGTAAAACAATACTCAAAACACAACTAAAGTAGTGTTGTACAACAATACAGGTCAAGAGGGCTAGTTATGCCACTTAAAGGGGAAATAAAGTCTAAAATAGAATAAGGTAAGAAATGCTGTATTTTGAATACTAAACATAAACATGAACTTACTGCACCACAAGCCTAATCAAACAAATAATTTATGCATTAAAGTTGGCCACAGGGGGTCACCATCTTGTAACTTTGTTAAACATCTTTGCAAGACCAAGTCTGTGCACATGCTCAGTGTTGTCTGGGCTGCTTAGGGATTGTCATAAATTATTAAAACATAACAAGTCAAATAATATGTGCCAATAGCAGATACAGCAAGTAATCAGAATATACAGACTGCACTGGGTCCTGTGTTGTCATTTAATCTAATGTGGATTTTATAGTTGTTGTATTGTTTAATACAAACTTTCTCCAACTCTGCAGAACCAGTGGCTGAAGCAAAATAATCCTCCAAATTGAATCCCAGTTTATCTGTTTAAATCTGGCTCCATGATCTTTGTCCCTGCAGCTGGAGTTGGAAACAGTAAAGAGGATGTAAAGGCAAAAATAAAATCCAATACAAATCCCTACACAGTCGCCGACTGCTCTACAGGGAAACAAACAAAGCTGCTTGAGTTCTGCATGGCTGGGAAGTAAGGCGGGGGCTCCCCCTGCTGTTCATAAGTATGATTGTTTCCCTGCAGAGCAGTTAGGGACCATCTGACAATTCCTATCCACAGCAGTAAATGAAGGGAGAATTTCACTGCATGCAGCCAGGTTTCTTATAAAAACGGAACACATTTTACCATTTTTTTTAAATTAAAGTATATTGGAGATTTTCTTTTTTAAAGTATATTGGAGGTTTCTTTTTCATTAAAGAAAGTAAAAATTGGATTTAATTTTTTTGCCTTTACATGTCCTTTAACACGTCTGCTAACAGGATCATGTTTAATTATGATTTCATAAACAGAAATATTCAATACCCTTTCATTAGTTGGGGGCCCAGATGCTTGGAGTTCCGCTTCTGGCTGAGGTGGGTTTGTGTCCTAAATGCAATCTGGAGTGTGGGTACTGCTTTTACGGTTACAGAGCAAAAGCAAATCAGTAAAAAATAAGGTCGAATAAAAACACTAAAAAATATTTCTACCACTGCCCCCAACCCGCTACCCTCATCCATACTTCCCAAATGGTATCCCTGCTTCCACCTATAGAGATATAAATAATTCAGAGTTGCACTTGGTGGCTGCCACTTGATTCCTGATCTTCTGCTCTCTTCTTGTGGCGATCACCAACTTTGGATTTAGAGAATCTGTTCAGGGGAGAAGAGCCATCATGGGGCAATGAAAATGGAAAGAGGAAAGGGAGCCAATTGCTAAGGTTTGCCTTTTGGCCCTGCAGAGTCCTGAGCCAAAGTTTGTGCTTTAGTACAGGGAGCAAATGTCCAATTGGTTGTGGAGGCTAAGGTCAGATATGGGGTGCTCTGTAAATTGTCTAAAGAGACAATTTACAGTGCTGGTGTTGCATCTAGAGAAGTTTTAAAGGAAAGGCTCCTCTGTTTTCATCGCATTTGCCAAAATACACAGTCTGCGAAGACTAGGCATCACTAACATAATGTATTATGTATTAAATAACAAGCAGCCTCTTTGTCTACGAAGCACTGCATCGTTTTTTTGTTTATCGTTAGTGATGGGCGAATTTATTCTCCAGGCGCGAATTCGTGGCGAATTTGCGCGATTCACCGCCGATGAAAATTTTTTCGAAAAGGGCGCAAAAAATTTCCGCTGTCAAAAAAAAATGGAAGCCGGCGTCAAAAACGAGATGCCAGCACCGTTTCGCGAATTTTTCACAGTTTTGCGAGTTTCACACAAAATTCGCTAATTTTTTGACGAAGCGAAACGGCGCAAATTCGCCCATCACTATTTATCGTCATTAAGGTAAATGCTCACAGGCGTGGCATCGCTTATCTTCTAGCTATTCTGTGGTTTACATGGCCTTGAACCTCTTTGAAGGGTATACAGAGCATCTATAAAAAGAAAAACAAATAGTGCTTATGGATGGGGGATGGAGGGCACACGTGGTCGCTCCTCTCCAGTAGCCTCACTCATGAGAGTACACTGAGCTCACAACTCCCATAGATACAATATGCACATAAACTCTCTAAATTTGCTCTCACCAGAGAAACTTAACTGGGACCGCTCTGAGAAAGTGTCGGTATGTAAGGGCACGAAACGCGTAAGCTTGAATGCACTTCATTTGCCATGATATCACTATGTGTGCTTGAATAAAGTCAGAATTGGAAGAAGATAGTGGCCTCTGTGAACTTTGTCTGGTGAGTTCAGATTCTGAGAGCTTATGTGCATATTTACTCTATAAATGAGGCTTCCATTATCTGTCGCTAGACACATTACACTGAGGTTTTATGGGATTTTTTTCCAGGAGATTTCGAACGCTTAAACATCCTGAGCAGAGGATTAACGTCAGGGAGGGAGTATGGAGTCTGCCTTTCCCTTGGCAGCTTTCATGAGAAATGGCCCAACTGGGACACAGATCTGTAGATTTCCAGATCTTTTATGGATTTTAATTATTAATTTATGGCCTGTTGGCTGCTTTGTTGCCATATAACTTGAAATGGGGCTAATAGGTTACACATTCCATAGCAAATAACAGTTAGCTGTGTGGCATACATGGGTTTCATCTTTACATGGGAATTTATAAACAGGGGTCAAATATCATGTAAAGTATATTAATAATGTTCAAAGAAATATCACAGCAACCAAGTATCTTCCACAAAGACAGATTGAGGACTAATGCTAAGTGGCTGTTGTTTTCCTGTGGGTTGTGTCTTCCTAAGTCAGTCACCCTTCCAGCCCATCATAATCGACAGCCTCCTTGTCTTTCACACCACACCTGACATGTCTTTTCACTGACCCAAACAAAGAGCCATCATTTATCTCGTTACTCCAATGTTTCATCTTTTATTTGACTTTCCCTTTGAGTATGAAGCTCAAAGAGAGGTAAGAGCATTCCCTCTGGATTCCTTTTTTTTTTGTATTTTGGGGTAAAAAAAAAAAAAACTATGGAATTGATGAAAACACAAGCAGACCTTGGAAAAGGTTGGAACATGTTCATGCTCAGTTCTCCAGAAAGTAAGAGAGGACCCATCAGGAATTTTGCCGGTCTCCTGACAGGCCAGTCCTGGTGGTTTTCCTGTTGATGATCTGCTTGCCTTATCATTTTAAAGTAGAACTCAACCCTAAAAATTAATATGGCTAAAAATGCCATATTTTATATACTGAACTTATTGCACCAGCCTAAAGATTCAGCTTTTCAATAGCAGCAATGATCCAGGACTTCAAACTTGTCACAGGGGGTCACCATCTTGGAAAGTGTCTGTGACACTCACATGCTCAGTGGGCTCTGATTGGCTGTTGAGAAGCTAAGCTTAGGGCTCGTCACTAATTATCCATCAGAAAATGAGGTTGGTCTATAATATAAGCTGATGCTACAGGGCTGATTATTAAATTCTGATGTTAATTGCACTGGTTTCTGTGCTGCCATGTAGTAATTATCTGTATTAATTACTAATCAGCCTTATATTGTGACATTTCTATTCTATGTGTACTGTATATTGTGAGTGGGTCCCTAAGCTCAGTAAGTGACAGCAGCACAGAGCATGTGCAGTGAACAGCAGAAAAGAAGATGGGGAGCTACTGGGGCATCTTTGGAGACACAGATCTTTACTGCTAAAGGGCTGTGGTTGCCTTGGGCTGGTACATAATGTGCAACATTTCTAGCTATTTCTTCAGTTCGGCTTTAGTTCTCCTGGTTTCAAGAGGAATCCCATACTGAAAGAAAGGTTTTTTGAGGGCATATGTGGCATTATGGGAATCCAGCTCCGATACTGTATATGAAACCAGCAAAATAAATCAATAAATCAAAAAAGGAATATCAGGAATACACTTAAAAAAAGATCATTATTATTACTATTATTATTGTTAATAATAATAATCTTAAGGAAATTCCTTGAAAATGTGGTTCACCTTTAACATTTAGTGTGTTATAGAAAGGCTAATTCTAAGCAACCCCATCTAAAAACAAATGTTCTGTAAGGCTACAAATTTATAGTACAAATTTATAGTTATTGCTACTTTTTTATTATTCGTCTTTCTATTCAGGCCTCTCCTATTCATATTCCAGTCTCTTATTCATAACGATGCATGGTTGCTATAGTAATTTGGACCCTGGCAACCAGATTGCTGAATTTGCAAACTGGAGAGCTGCTAAACATAAAGCTAAATAACTCAAAAACCATAAGTGATAAAAAAAAGAAAACCAATTGCAAATTGTCACTCTGTATATCATACTAAAAGTTAATTTTAAGGTGAACAACCCCTTTAATATTAGAACAGCTTTTGGCAAACTATATTGCCTCTCCTCAAACTAAAAACGGAATTAAATGCAATAAACTGAAAAGTAAGCGACGTCATCAAAATTATTTTCACAACATTTTTGCATGTAAAGTACAGCTTACACTGATGAAGCATTTAGCCTTTATGCCCTTGTGTAATTAGTTATGCTGTAAACCAAATGGTGCTTAAATCCTTTATTAAATTGTATGGCTAGGGATTAGCTAAAGCACAGTTATATTATTCTCCGACACCAATAATAAAGTTAGAAATTTCATTTAATGCTCAGTGTGAAATTAATTTCTTCCCATAATTCACAACAAATGACTCACGTTCTAAACATTTCAAGTTTAAAAAAAGATTTTTAAGCGTTTTCTTTATTAGGAAATGAAAATGTTTATGATGAGCTTATATCACGTATTCTTTTTATAAAGAGGAAGTGTCCCACTGGGAAAGCTCGAAAAAAAAGGCCAGTACAAACACCCCTATAAAGCACCTTTACCTCTGACAGCAAGATGCAAACTGCTATGCAATGCGAATGCCGATAAGGCAGATTGTGATCTAACAGGAGATCTTCAGCTGGTGAGTACTAGATTTAAAGGAGCCCAACTGTGCCATTTGATGGGGATTTCCCATAAACCAGATATTCTGTAAAATAGTTTAGAAGATGGGTGTTCTTCTTTTAAATACAAATATATGTGATTCATTTTTGTATAAAGCTGACAATTAATAATAATAATAATAATAATTAATAATACAATTAATATGTTTCAGCTTGATACACTAGTTAGTCGGCCACACTACTATGGAGTCAGATTTGGGAATATCCAGTTACTTTATATCACATCCAGTTTCTTCTATGGTCAACTGCAAACCCTATTAACACTGTGAAACGGTTTTACCGTTTCCCATTAGAGAACAGGCAAAGTTATGGTTCAAGAAAGGGGCAAAGAAGGCAGACTATGGAACAAAAGAAAATAAAGACCCAGTTATAAAGACCCAGCAAGAGATGGGAGGCAATGAGAAAAATACTGATGGGAACATAAATTAAAGGGGAACTATTGCAAAAATGAAAATTTAATATTAGATTCAGCATACTGAAATAACAAACTTTCTATATACAAACAATTAAAAATTCTGTACCGTTTCTGAAATAATCAAGTTTATCTTCTAAGTTCTGAAGAATCCCATTGTATACTACAGAGCTTATCTGTTATATGCTGTGTAACCTGTGCCTTTTCTCCTTTTTTCCAGGTTGAATAGCTGTCCCCATGGCTACACAGCAGCTTGTTTATATAAACTATAGTAGTACTTATCTGTTATCTACTGTGTATCCTGTGCTTGAATGGCTGCCCCCATGGCTACACAGCAGCTTCTTTATATAAACTATAGTAGTACTTATCTGTTATCTACTGTGTATCCTGTGCTTGAATGGCTGCCCCCATGGCTACACAGCAGCTTGTTTATATAAACTATAGTAGTACTTATCTGTTATCTACTGTGTATCCTGTGCTTGAATGGCTGCCCCCATGGCTACACAGCAGCTTGTTTATATAAACTATAGTAGTACTTATCTGTTATCTACACTCGTCCTGACATTTTTCGTGCCATGGTGATCGGTCATTCAGATGATCGGACAGGTTAGAAAATTTCGGCTACTGATAATAACTCTGCATGTATTGCCGTTCTGACGATATCAGATACCAGCTTTTGTTGGACTTAACTTACGCATGATTGCTGTAGGGGCAGAACATCATCTGATCTGTTCTTTTACGACTTTATTTGATCTGAGCACTTCTTCCCCTAATCTAGCTTTAGATAAAATATCTAGAGCAAAGTGCAGCCAATTGTAACCTCCGTCCTCTACTGCTCCTGAACTTGTGTGTTTGAATGACCTGCAAGTTTGGGGAAGGGTGGGGGGATCATGCCTCCATTCATCGCCCCTCATGCAGGCAGCATTATATTTACTGGCACAACCATGGGTCTCTGAGCATCAAAACGGAACACAGAGTCCTATGGCAATGGAGGAGCAGAAGGGGCTGTGTTCCAAGTGCAAACAAATGGGCAACTGCATGATTGCATCCGGTTTTTGTACTTTGCACACTGCTTTCCAACAAGTGAGTGATTCCTAATATCTTGCACAAGCTGCCTGCTCTGAGCGGGCAGATGGCACCATGACATAGGCAGCTTGATAGCAAAACAGACAGCAGGAGAAAATACATACAAAATAATGCCTGTGTGTCAAGAATGAACCACTGCAATTCCACCCTTTAATTAAAAGTCAAACCAAATATAAATTGGACTTACTTAACACTACAGAACGACGGAAGGGCCAGATTTCATTTCATTTGCATCTCTGACGGAGAAAACAGCTCAGATTGTCCAGATGATATTTTAACAAAAATACATAAAAACTGACGATGTTGTTATTAAACAAGAGAAATGAAGGAGACTAGTCTGGCATGGTTAAGTGGCGATGTTAAGAACCTGTGATAAAACAGGGATCTCACACTCTCACTCCTCCATCTGTTCTGAGAGGCAACCCACAGACCGGCCAAGGACACAGACAATTATAGTTTAAACGTGACATTCTGCACTATTCACAAGGCTGGTTCAATGTAAACAGTCAAGGCATCAGAGGGGTCATTTAGGAACCTCCATATGCAAGAGGCACAAAACCATAGCTGTTAGCGTTTAAAAAGCACCCCCATCAGGGATTTTCTATACTCTGCTCAGGCATTAAAGGGGAACTAGCGTGAAAATAATTTTTTATATAAGCTCAGCATACTGAAATAAGAAACTTTCTAAATACAATCAATTAAATATTCTGCATCATTTCTGAAATAATCAAGTTTATCTCCACTATCCCTCTCTCAGCATCTGTTTCTCTTCATTCTGTCTTCACTCAGCAGTTGGGTGTCAGATACTCATTCGCTGTTGGACTGGGACACCAGAGGTCCACTCTCAGTACTATTATTCTTCCTCTCCTCACTCAACCTCTATTCTCCTAGGGGCAAATTCACTAAGATTCGTAGTTGCGCCAGGCGTAACTTCGCCGCACTTCGCCACACTTCACCAGGCGTAGTTTGGCCAGAGCTTCGCAAATTCACTAAAATCCGAAGTTGCGCTCAGGGGTAGCGTAAGGTTGCGAAGTTGCGCTAGCGTTGATTCGCTAAGCGAAGCGAAGTTACGCTAGCGATGGTTAATTCAAATTTCAATGGAGGAATACGTATCAGCACTACAAATGCCTAGAAAACCTTCAAAACATCAAATAAAAATTTTATTTTGCCCTACACATGTGCCCACTGTCTAGGTAAGTTGCCATGAGTCAGGAAATGTAGGGGGGAAGGAGGGGAGCCCCAAAAAAAATTTGCGATCTTTTTCAGCCTGTCACCCATAATGTAGAAAACACGCCAGCGTTTTTTGGGACTTAGAAAAAAAATTTGACTTGTTTTGAAGCAATCCCTATCTACTCTATTGCGCTTCGCCAGGTCTGAGGTGGCGAAGAAAGTCTAGCGTAAAAGGTAGCGTTCAGTACACTGCGCGCGTTAGTGAATTTGCGTAGTTACGTCTGTAGCGATAATTCGCCAGGCGTAAGGGTGCGAAGTAACACTAGCGAATCTACGCCAGCGTTCGTTAGTGAATTTGCGCAGTAACGAAAATGCCAAACGCTAGCGAAGTAGCGCTTCGGCGCTTAGTGAATTTGCCCCCTAGTCTCTCTTCTTTACATACTATAATCTATTAATCCATCTATTTAGCTTCTCATAAAGTCCAGCACAAAAATATTTCAGTGGGAAAAAAACTTGGCTCCAGCGTGTAATTTGTCATTTTTAATGATCACTAAATACATTTAGACTATTTACCTATTTATACTGCCTTCCTTGGTGCTCTATGTCTTTGTTTTCATAGAAATTGATAATGACCATGAAATAGGCCAAATGTTTAGAAGCGGGAGGGGCCACTGACACCTGGGCCCACTGGCCTAACTGTTAATTTTATTAGTGAAATGTGAATTCAAATTAAAATCCGAAATGAGTTTGGATAATTCACAATTCGAATTTGAGAGTTTTGACCATAAAATAAATTCAAAAATTCAAATTTGAATTTTTAATTCGACCCTTAATAAATCTGCCTCTAAGTGTATGCCTTATATCATCATTATTTATTTATATATAGCGCCGGCAAGATACGCAGTGCTTTACCTTAGTTATAACAAACAGGGAATAAATGAATAACAAACAAGGGTTACAGAGTACGATAGGATTAGAGGGCCCTACAAATTAGAGTTTACAAAGTAAAGGTTAGGGTACAATTCAGACATTAGGATTTTAGAAACAATTTCAAAAAGATCATTGGTTACTTTGGTGAGTGCAGTTTCAGTCGAATGTGTTGGGTGGAAGCCAGATTGCAGGGGATCGAGAAGGGAGTTGTGAGTGAGATGCTGGATCAGGCGTTTGTAAACAAGCCTTTCTAGTAATTTGGATATGAATGAAAGAAGGGAAACCAGACAATAGTTAGCAGGAGAGCTGGTATCAAGGGAAGATTTTTTGAGGATAGGAGTGATTAGTGCTTGTTTATATAAGGATGGAAAAATACCAGTAGAGAGTGAAAGATTAAATAGGTGGGTAAGTGCAGGAGAGAGTGTATCAGAGATTGGATAGAGTATTTGTCTATCCTGATACCTGGGGTACACAAGGGTAGCTGCATTTAAATATTTAACTAATAACAATAAACTAGTTTTCCCAACCTAATAAATGTTAGTCATTCTTCATAACAAGGTAGAAAGGACGGGGGGTTGTTTAAAGTGATGGGGGGGAATATTCCTTGAATCATTCTATCCCTGGAGCTGATTTACATTGCACTGGGGTTTCCAGGATGTCTGACCACATTTCTGGTGGAAGGGGCGGTATGTCTTGCGTTCATTTTGCAAAGAGTTTTGGTAAAATTGGGCTCTCTGGTTTATTTCGGAGGCTCTGATTGATTCCTGCCTGAAAGAGTGGAAGGCTGTAGCAGGTTAGAAGCAGAATAGTCACTAGAAGGTAAACAGTGGCATCTGAAGAGCTAGGAAAACATGTCTTTTTAAACACTATAAAAAGGAAAATTAAACAACTGTTAGTGTCTAGGGGTTCTTCAAGTGCCATAAAAAGTTCGAAACAATTGCTTAACAAGAATATATTAGCACAGTGTTCCTTAAAACATGGATGGGGCTTTATTTGGGAAGTTCCACTAGTAAATCTGGTGCGTGAGGCACAAGTGGGATATTTGTTCCTAATCTGGTAGTAACTGTTGTTTCTTGAGACACATACCAACCTTTGCATGGATATTTGTCACGACCGGCACCAAATACCAGAACAAGTGCCAAGCACCCTGGTCTCGGCTTCACCAGTAGTGTGACCACCGTTGGGCTTCGGGAGGAGCCCTCAGCTTACTTGGGTGCCACCTGGACTTAACGAGAGGTTCAAGGCGATATGTTCTGGCTGGCAAAGGGGCACGGCTGTTAGCAGAGTCTTTTGGGCTGAAGGTCACTGTACAAATGGAGCAGGCAAGAGAATCGTCAGACAGGCTGGATCGAGGCAGGCAGATATCAAGAATCGTCAGGCAGGCAAGGGTCAAAACCGGGTAATCACAGGCAGGAAGAGTAGTCGAGATGCAGGCAAGGGTCAGAGTTCGGATATCAGAATAGTCAGGGACAGGCAGGGATCAAAACCGGAAATCACAGAAAAAGTTTTCAAGAACAAACAGCACAAGGCTTCAGGAACCACTAGAATAAAGATTCTATCACGGGAACCATCTGGGAGCCCTTTCAGTCTATTTATACTGTTTAAATTTGGTGCCATTGCGCGCTGGCGTCATCACGCCAGCGCACCTGTGCCTTTAAGGGATACGGAGGCGCGCGCGCCCACAGTGTGGCAAGATGGCGCCGATGGTGCCGGTGATGGAGCATGAGGTGGGCGACCCTGCCGCACAGGTATTTTTATTACAATATTGCATTGCATTTGTTTTGGTAATGCTGTTTCTTTGCTTTGCCTTTGCATAAAGCTTGGCTTCAGTGGATTCCACAATCAGTGAGGCTTAGGGCATTCGCCTATCCTTGCTGTGAATGTATTAGCTGCATCAAACCTATTAAACCACCTGGCGTCCAGCAGTTGTTACATTGCTCAGACTACTACTGAATACTGAGAGCTTCCTGCACTGCTGAAACTATCGACAAAGTTGCTTGAAGGTGACTGCACTAAAGGCGTTGATGTGCTTGGGAAGAACAAGAAGAAGAAGAAGAATAGATCACAGACATTCTGAAACAAGAACTGAAAGGTAATGAAATTCTACCATAGAAAAACCACTGTGCTTGTTTGTGAAGTTTACAATACATGCCAGGTTTCATTGTGCTCCAACAGCTGTCGCGGAACATTGTACAATAACCTGAGATTTCCATTCACTTCTGTAATGTTCTCATTAGCGGCACGCCTGATACATGATGGAATTATTTAGTATTCCTTGCGATGTTGGGTCTCTCTATATTCCAAGCATTTTGAAGTACAATCAATGGGGTAGATTCACTAAAGGGCGAATTGCCGCAGCAATCGATTTGCACACATTCACCAGGGGCAAATTCTCTACCACAACGCCAATTCACAAATATGAGAAGTTACGCCCTGGGCTCTAAATGCTGGTGACTTTTCAGTAGCGTTACTTTGGCAGTGCGAGTATTTCATAGCGAAGATGCGCTAGCGTTTCGCTAGTGATCTTGTGCTTAGGTCAATTTGTATACTGTGGGTAATTTAAAGTTGTATAGAGGTCTTTATTATTAATGTTGGTGCAAATGCATGTTACCAATTTTTCTTACAAATGTCCAGGGAACCTTAATAAAGACAAGAGAGTTAAAATAACACACATGAGCCCACTGTAAAATGAATGTTTCATATGTTATATAATGTCTCGAGAACACTGGTTACCCAAAAAAGTTAAAATCAGGACTTTTGCAGGCAATTCCGTTTTAAAAAAGGAAAAGTCGACAGCGTTTTTGGAACTTTAATGCATTTTCAGCACACAGGATTTGATGTAAGAGACAGAAGACTGAGGAAGACCTACAGATGAAGCCACTTGGATTTGTGAGTTAAATGCGTCATGACTCAGGGGTAATTGAAGAAACTGTGTTATCTTAAGTCATCTTAACTCATTTAATGCATTTAACCTTTTCATTAGCATACCAAAGCTCCATTGTTCACAATGGTGAATGCTTTAAGTAGATGGGATGTTGTGACGCAGTTTTCTGTGTTAAATGAGATAAATGGGATATCTGTGTTTAGTTATTCTGTGTCAAACAGACAAACCAAAGTGGCTGCATCTGTAGCTTCTTTTTAGCACTTTGCCTGGTCTGAGGTGGCAAAGTCAACTCTGGCGAAAGAGGTAACGTTCAGTAAAATCCGCACGTTAGTTAATTTGCTGAGTAGCGCCAGTTCGCCAGAGAGGAAATACGCCTGGCGATAGGGTCCGAAACTGCGCTAGCAAAGGTCTGGTCTGCTAGCGAATTGGCGCTTGAGTGAATTAGCAATGTCCCTGTGGGTGGCAACGATAGCGAATTATCGCTAGCCACTTCGCTCTTTAGTAAATCTGCCCCAATGTCTCAGTCTCTCAATTGGGAATCTTATTATACAGGTATGGGACCTGTTATCCAGAATGCTTGGGACCTGGGGTTTTCCGGATAACAGATCTCTCTGTAATTTGGGTCTTCATGCCTTAAGTCTACTAGAAATTCATTTAAACATTAAATAAACCCAATAGGCTGGTTTTGCTTCCAATAAGGATTAATTATATCTTAGTTGGGATCAAGTACAAGCTACTGTTTTATTATTACAGAGAAAAAGGAAATCATTTTTAAAAATTTGGATTATTTGGATAAAATGGAGTCTATGGGAGACAGTCATTCCGTAATTTGGAGCTTTCTGGATATCGGGTTTCCGGATAAGGGATCCTATACCTGTATTCTTAAATAACCCATGAAATAGCCGTTTGTAGCAAAACTCATGGCATACTGGCTTGATGTTCCCCTTGCAAAAGGATCAACAAAACAAGAGCTGACTATAAACAGGTAAACAATGGAGGAGATATATTGTCATTGTGTATATTATTTTGTTTAAAAAAAAAGTTCTAAATCTAACACTCTGCCTCTATGCCTCTGCCCCATATTCCCTTCAATTTACATATTTCATTTCCACAAATCGACATTAAAATATCAATCTATCTTGGCCCAAGAAATTCCTCTGTTCAGAGCAGATTTTTTAATGGTCATTATGGATCTGTCAATCCACAAATATTTTGAAATGTATTAAAGAAAATAGTGATTCTTCAGGAATCTGATCGAATTGGGTTCGACCAGCTTATGAACTAATATGAGGGTTTGTTCAAAAAGTACAGCATATTCATATATTTCGGCCCAAAATGGCCTTATTAAGCCACTTCAATGGCTTCAAATGGACAATAAATCAAAAAGACTAACCATCCAAATACTATTGGCCAGCAGAAGTCTATTAGCAAAAAACTGGAAGAGGACTTCACTTCCAACAACAAAAGAAATAAAAACAGAAGTGGAACGTATACAGTTATATGAAAGTACAGTCCTATAGTCTGCCTAATAATCCTAATACCAGTACCTACCGCTTGGTCAGGGACGAGGAAATACAGAGACCTAGAGTTACAATATATTCCTTTGTATGTCATCAACCAATGTTTTTTTTTTTGGTTTCTTTTATCTAGGGTAAGCTTGGATGCCAGCACTCCCTTCAGGTTCTCCCTCTCCTTCCTGCACCCTCCTTTTTCTTCTTCTTCTTCTTCTCGTATTCTGAAAAGAAATATTGTTAAAAACCTGAAAATTGTAAAAAAAAAAAAAAGCACAGCATATTCTCACTTGAATTGATCTAGCACCAACGCAGGACCTTTTTGTTCTTGAGTCACTACAATTTTATTTTTAGGGCCAAGCATACAGTGAGGGCGATCAAGGCAAAGTTGAGGTAACAACCCTCTTTGACTCCATTCCTAATCACCAAGTGGGAGAACTAAGCAAAAACTAAGCAATTGCAGGTAGAAGAGGTGCAATTTCAGCATCCCCACCTCCATTGTGCCCTACCCATGTGCATCTTTTGCCTATCCCTAGTTCCAGCCCTGGTTACTTGACCTTTGGATCATTCTTCTGCTGACAGATAGGCATTTTGTTTTTTAATGACTGACACTTTATTTTTCTATTTGTATTGCTCTCTTCCTATAGTAACAAGATGCCTATTTGCTGCTGATGATAAGCAACCCCAAAAAACGATGATGCATCCACAATACTTTACTGTAGGTATGGGTTAACCATCGCAAATGCTCTTTATAGCACTAACCTGTATGATGGCACAAAATAAGTCAATAACATTGAAAATAAAGGGTATATCACAGTACTGGGCCAAGTAGAGAGGGCACCCTATACCAGTCCCTACACACAATTGTGCCCCCAACCCTGGCTCGTCACCTCCCTCTCCTGCTCACCACCCGCACTCTGCTTCTCCTTCAGCTACTGCAGGGTTAAAGAACAGGTGAAATAAGTGCAAGGAGACAGAAGAGAAACAAACCTGGTGCCCTTCTCCCACCATTCCACCCTAGGCCATTGCCTCTTCTGCCTACCCCTACGTCCGGCCTTGGTTTATCATGGATTTAACCTCAATAAGTGGTGTAACTGTCCTATAAAGGGGTTGTCTATTTGTTTGAAGTTATTGAACCTTCTAATAAAAACCAGATGCTCGATGTTTTAGAATACCATTGTCTACATCACGGCCGACCAGCTGAAGTGCCTGCACCAGATGTCACCAAAAAGTTTGGAGTTTTAAAAAGTTTTACAACCCCCGAACTGCTTAACAGCGTTTGCTTTTATGACATTGCCATTTTATTATAAGCTGCTAAAGATGTGATGAATCTTGTTCTTATTAAATACTACCTCTGCCTTACAGTATATACAGTTAGGTCCATAAATATTTGAACAGAGAAAACTTTTTTTTTCTAATTTTGGTTCTGTACATTACCACAGTGAATTTTAAATGAAACAACTCAGATGCCGTTGAACTGCAAACTTTCAGCTTTAATTTTTTTTTTTGATTGAACAAAAGATTGCATACAAATGTGAGGAACAAAAGCCTTTTTTTAACACAGTCACATTTTAGGGGCTCAGAAGCAATAGGACAAATTAAAAAAACTGAAAATAAAATGTTCATTTCTTTGCTGGCAATGACAGGCTGAAGTCTTGAACTCATGGACATCACCAGATTCTGGGTTTCCTCCTTTTTAATGCTCTGCCAGGTCTTCACTGCAGCGGCTTTCAGTTGTTGTTTGTTTGTGGGCCTTTCTGTCCGAAGTTTAGTCTCATGCATGCTCAGTTGGGTTCATTATGAAACAACTCCCAGTCAATTTGACTGCATTTAGCTGGATTTGCACCCTCTGTATTTACTTTCATGCAGTCTTCTCATTATGGTAGACTTGGATATCAATACACCTACGTCCTGGAGAGTGTTGTTCACTTGTTTGGCTGTTGTGAATGGGTTTCTCTTCACCATGGAAATGATTCTGTGATCATCCACCACTGTTGTCTTCTGTGGGTGTCCAGGCCTTTTTGTGCTGCTGAGTTCACCAGTGCTTTCTTTCTTAGGATGTACCAAACTGTAGATTTTGCCACTCCTAATATTGTAGCAATTTCTCGGATGGGTTTTTTCTGTTATGGCAGATTAAGGATGGCTTGTTTCACCTGCATGGAGAGCTCCTTTGACCACATGTTGTCTGTTCACAGCAAAATCTTCCACATACAAGCACCCCCCCCCCTCAAATCAACTCCAGGGCTTTTATCTGCTTCATTGATAATGACATAACAAAGGAATTGCCCACACCTGCCCATGAAATAGCCTTTGAGTCAATTGTCCAATTGCTTTTGAGCCCCTGAAACGAAGTGATTGTGTTAAAAAAATGCTTTAGTTCCTCACATTTTTATGTAATCTTTTTGTCCAATCCACTGAATTAAAGCTGAAAGTCTGCAGTTCAACTGCATCTGAGTTGTTTCATTTGAAATTCATTGTGGTCATGTACAGAACCTAAATTAGAAAAAAGTTGTCTCTGTCCAAATATTTATGGGCCTAACTGTAGGTTTCCAACAAATAGGCTGTCTTCCTTTAAAAGTCATATGATATATATTTTCTTCAAAGACCATGAGCTGGCTTATTTTTTTATTTATTTCATCTGCGCCTTGTTTTCCCCTCTGTGTAATTGAGCCATTTGTGAACATTTTCTCTAAATGGCAGCTGAAATACTATGTGCACAGATAAAGGACATTTAGACTTAATACATCATGTTTATGACTGCCTCTAAAATATGTCCCACACGATCAATAATGCCTTCACCCCTGAGAGACTCTTTATTCCACATGAAGTCATTCTCTGGTTTTCTTCTGCCTCTGGAAATGTCTGCCAGAAACCTTTGAAAAGAAACTAAATGACACAGTTGGGCAAAATTGTCTATTTCTTAAGCTGTAATAGGTAACGTAGAGGATGCCATCTAGAAGCATTGTCTTCACTCCATGAAGGCGATATAGAACCAGAGAAAATGACAGATGATAGGAACATTGTATTTTTATTATCCGTTTATATTGTTGATCTATTTAACCCTCCAGTGAAAAGACACACTCCTGGCTCTAAGAGAGATGTAATGGACTGTGATGGATTTTGGATTTTTATGCAAAAAAATTTGTTTTACAGTTATTGACCTCACTGTTAATTACATTACAACATTTAAAGGGTTCCTAAAGTCAAAAAGCATTGATTTTGGGATCGCTCTGGCCTTGCAACAGACAGCAGCAGATTCTATACTTTTGTGCATGAAACAAGGAGCCAAATATTCCTATTTGATCATACAGGGCCAGTTAAATCTGCTGATTCAGTCATTCTAGGCCAAATTGGCACATTATAGGCACATGTATGGGCCCAGTTTTAAAAATTCCACTGGGTACAGGACTTCATTGTCTCACTGATGCAGTCCTCATCCCGATGGACTTCAGTTATTATTGTTGTGATCCAATAGTTTGGCCCAAGGGCAGGAAGTCATTGTTTTTCTCTTTGCCTTATGGCTGAAACCCTGGCTACACACATTTTATTGGGTCAAATCCATCTAACTGCACTTGGACATTGATCATGGAGCTATGGGTGATTATAAGTATTTAGACATCTCCAGTTCTGATTGTCAGGCCCTGCTGGGATGTGAGCCAGGGATCTTTGGGTTTCTGCCTCTGTGCCTTGACCATTGGGTCCAGGTGAGCAGTCTGCAGAGCTGCTCACTATCTATTACCTGCCCTTTGCAGCTGCAGCCTAATTGAAGGTTTGGAGTCAGCCAATCGGGGCTGACTGTGCCATATTTAAGGCCAGCCCTCCTCACCCATCTTGCCTGAGCATTACCTACAATAGCACTGTGGCACAACCCCTACCTAAAGGTTCCTGCTCTAGCTAGCTTCCTTGTCTGAACCTTTCTTTGCCTTGTCCTGCCTTACCCTGAACCTTGCCTTGTTTACCTTACCTTGCTTTGAACTTGCCTGTTCCTACTCCTGTTCCAGTCCTTGCCTTGACCTTGTCTTCCTTGCTATTCTGAATCTTGCTCTGTTCCTTGCTCCAATTCTGACCTTGCCTTGACCTTACCTTGCACCTTGCCCTATACTTTCCTTCTCCTCTCTGTATCTTGTCTGCCTAGCTAGCCTGATCCTCCTGCTATTCAGTCCTCCTGCTCCTGAACTATGGCTGCTCCATCTTTCTCCTATCTAGTCTGCTCCTGTCTCCTGATCTGAACTACGCCCACTCTGTCCTGCCCTGCTCTGATCCCTCGCCCACACCATCCTGTTCCAGTCCTGTTTTCTTTATATGAACAACCTGTTCTTGTTCCAGTCTGACTCATCGCCCTCTTCACCCTGTTTCTGTCCTGCCTTTCAGTACCCTGTGTGCACAGCCAGTCTCTGCCTGAAGTACTCGCCTTTCCAACTCTGCCTCCACAGCACCCCCTTACTAATCCTTGACACCGATGAGCTAGGCCGATAAAATTAAACTTGGTCCCAGTGGTTAGATAGCTGTAGAAAGCAAGAAGTGTGTGGGCAAATCTTCCAGTCAGTTGATGATTGAATGAAATTGCTAATCAATACAACACTTCTACCACCTCATGCTCTTCTAAATGGCATATATGAAAACATTTTGGTACTCGAAGCAATTGTACTGCCATGGTCCTCTCAGGATGAGCCATGGTAGTAAATAGAGTTCATGGGAGGTGTGCTATCTCTAGTACTAATATATGGGATTAAGCAGAGTGCAGTAATTATTGAAAATAACCAAGAGTTAGAAGAGTTGGGGTGTCCTCAATCAAATATGTAAATTGTAAATATGCCAAAACTGGTACTTAACCCCCAAGACTCGTCCTGGACAATCATGTTAAAAACAAGCAGTACTGCATCTAGAGAGAGAGATCCCTCTCCCGAGGATACTTAGCCTTGCCACCTGGTGAGTGGAAATTGGATACAAAAGAAGGTAAATTACTCAATGAGCAAATTGCAACATTGTATTTATGAACACGACTTCCACATTCTGATATGAATGACAAGGATTAGTGAGCCTGCGTGAAACCTGTTAGTCCAATGTTAGTTGGCATAAAAATGGTCACAAGCTGTAAGTTTCCTGTAGTGCTCAAAGGATATTCCGCAAAGTTAATCAATAGCTGCGGCTAATAAGCCTATTGAGCTGTATGCAGCCCAAGTACTTCCTGGTGGTACTGGTGTTGTGCTTTTCAATACTGTACTTGAAGCTTAATTTAATATGTGATGGATGAAAATTGGTCGAATTAGATGGGCATGAGCAGGATAATCAGTCCCATAAAGCAATTCAGCGATTCAGTGATCACAATGGTGTAAATGATAAGTTCCACCCACCCTGTTAGTAGTACAGGTAATTAGCCACAAGCCATCCCAGTATTAATGCAGCATGGTTCAAGCAGAAATAAAGTTTATACAGACCACGTGTCTGAAAGTATCGCCACCAGACCACCTCCAGTGCGTAGGGTCCGCATAGGTATTAAAGGGATACTGTCATGGGAAAATTTTTTCAATACGAATCAGTTAATAGTGCTACTCCAGCAGAATTCTGCACTGAAATCCATTTCTCAAACGAGCAAACAGATTTTTTTATATTCAATTTTGAAATCTGACATGGGGCTAGACATTTTGTCAATTTCCCAGCTGCCCCAAGTCATGTGACTTGTGCCTGCACTTTAGGAGAGAAATGCTTTCTGGCAGGCTGCTGTTTTTCCTTCTCAATGTAACTGAATGTGTCTCAGTGGGACATGGGTTTTTACTATTGAGTGCTGTTCTTATCTTGTGTTAGGGAGCTGCTATCTGGTTACCTTCCCATTGTTCTTTTGTTTGGCTGCTGGGGGGAAAAAGGAAGGGGGTGATATCACTCTAACTTGCAGTACAGCAGTAAAGAGTGATTGAAATTTATCAGAGCACAAGTCACATGACTTGGGGCAGCTGGGAAATTGACAATGTGTCTAGCCCCATGTCAGATTTCAAAATTGAATGTAAAAAAATCTGTTTGCTCTTTTGAGAAATGGATTTCAGTGCAGAATTCTGCTGGAACAGCACTATTAACTGATTCATTTTGAATTTTTTTTTTTTTTCCCATGACAGTATCCCTTTAAGTAACAACTTGGGCTTGTTCACGGATCCTCGGGTATGGGGGCCCCCTTCTTAAAGAGAACGACACCCAATGTGATGTAATTTGCCCTAGTGATTGGTTTAATCCAAAATATTTTTTTTGAAAGTAAGTACTGTTGTGAACCTCCTTATCCGACCATTGATCAGAGCATCAATTAACTCCACAACGTTCATCATTACTGTGCATAAATATGAAACAGCCTTAAAATAAAGGGCTCTGTGGTGGTTCAATATATATGTATTCTTTTAAAGCAATGGTTCACGCTCCAAAGGCAACAATAGTATCACTAGGGCTATTAGAAACCTTGGCAAGTAATATGTTGGTTATTGCATAACTATGTCAAAATCCTGAAATGACTATAATTTCAAAACAAGTAACATTAATAATACGCTGAACCTCAGTGTTCAGCCATAGCTAATCACAATATGAAAAAAATGTAAGTACAAATGAAAACTTTTTTTCAAAATTCAAAAAACCCAATAACAAAAGCAAAACAAAAGCGGAAAACAAAATAATGAAAAAAGAAACCAAAAAATCAAAACAAAAGCAAACCACACGAATGAAAACGCAAATGTAAGTGGGAGACATAAATTGTGAGGTGGAATAAGGTAAATCATCTTTAAAATACCACGTCATCGTAGTTATTTATTTATTTGTTAATAAATGCCTGAAAATTTAAATGTCCATTTCGACCAAATTCGGATTTGAAAGTATCCAAGAAGTTTCTAATTGTATTAATCTGTTATCAAGGTCACCGCCCCTTGGATCACCATGGAGGCGGTCTATACCCTGATATTAGGAACCTGCGTATTGCCCCTTATGCATACAATGAATGTGCTTAGCAACGCTGGATAGTAGATTACAATTTTTTATGTCTAGTAGATGTTCATAGATCAGCCTCTTAAACGGTCTTTTTGTCTTGCCTACATATAGACTAGGGATGCACCGAATCCAGGATTCGGTTCGGGATTCAGCCTTTTTCAGCAGGATTCGGATTCGGCCGAATCCTTCTGCCCGGCCGAACCGAATCCGAATCCTAATTTGCATATGTAAATTAGGGGCGGGGAGGGAAATCACGTGACTTTTTGTCACAAAACCAGGAAGTAAAAAATGTTTTCCCCTTCCCATCCCTAATTTGCATATGCAAATTAGGGTTCGGATTCGGTTCGGTATTCGGCCGAATCTTTTGCAAAGGATTCGGGGGTTCAGCCGAATCAAAAAAAGTGGATTCGGTGCATCCCTAATATAGACACAATGGCAGGTGAACAGATATATTACATGAGTGGTGGTACAAAAACTGTAATGTCGCATGTCAAAGCTAAGTTCACCCCTTACAAATGTGTTAGACAATTTAATGAAACGACATTGTTCACAGGAGCCACATCTAAAGCTGCCCAGTGTCTTGCAGCCTGTCTTTTTTGTGTGTTTCTGGAAATGACTTTAGGTCAGCATGTCCCCAATACTGGTGTTGCGTTTATCTGTAAATAGTGGGCGTGGAGGGACCAAATGTCCCAATGCTTATGTATTATAGATCTAATATCTCTGTCGTTCTCATTATTGGTCAAAATGAGTCTGGTTTGACCCTGATTAGATAAACTTTCTTTATGGTTTCTAAATTTTTTTCGGCTGTAGATTAAGTCCTCCCTATTTTGTGCCAGGGCCCACTGATACGCTTTATGAAGGGACCGGGTTTTATAACCCCGTGTTTTAAATCTCTGATATAATCTGTAAACCTCCTGCTTGAAGTCCTCATCCGAGGAACAAATCCTCCTCAATCTAACATATTGGCCCTTGGGAATGCCTTCAACACATTTGGAAGGATGTATGGACTTAGCATGCAAGAGACTGTTGCTTGCTGTTTGTTTCCTGAATAAATTGGTGGACACAAGACCCCGTGAATCCTTTTTAATTTCTATATCCAAGAATTCAAGTTTAGAGCTATCATAGTTCGTTGTGAAAGATAAGTTAAACTTATTCACATTGAGTTTTGTCACAAATTCTTTTAATAAATGTTCAGGACCCTGCCAAATCAACATAATGTCATCGATGTACCTGTGCCATCTGTTAATGTGGCCCAGGTACATGTCATAATCGTCAGATGTAAATATGTGACGCTCCCACTCAGCCAAATATAAATTTGCATAACTCGGGGCACACTTGGCCACGCCCTGTTTTTGCAAATAGTGAATGCCGTCAACCATAAACACATTGTGATATAAAACAAAATTTAAAGCTTGTAAAATGACATTATGATGTGTTGTGATTGGTTTATGAATTCTTTCAAAAATCAGCCTGATGGCTTCTAATCCTAACGAATGTGGTATACTCATATAAAGGGCCTCCACATCTAGCCCTGTTAGTATACAGTCTGAATCCAGGGTTACAGAAAAAGTGAAAAGAATATATATATTCCAATTGAAACAATATATATGTTTTCTTGTAGAACAGCGCCTAAAGCAAACGGAGAGAATAGAAAAACAGGAGCATAATATGGTGTAGTATTTTCAATTTGTTAAAACACCCTGTGATGAAAAAATATAAACATTAAAAAGTGAAAAAAATATATAAAAAAAATAAAAAATGAAAAAAAATGAAGAATGAAAATCAAAAAGGGTTTAAAATATGTTATTTTCCCTTTAAAATGTGTGGAAGCAAAAATAGTGTTTTCTGAATCCTTCACCGAGATTTGGTAAGATTGCCTACTTACAAGATAGTGGCAGTTTAATCACATGTAGTTTTGGTTTCTTGTATTCTCCCCTCCTTTCAGTCACCATTGGGCTCCCAGATAGGAATACAAAAGGTACATAGTGCAATAGCGTTTTATTAAAAAGAATTTTTTAAAAACAAAAGATTTACACTCACATTTGTTTGCAAGGTTTTGTCACATATAAGCAAGTCCTTTTTTGGAGATATCACCAGTTGTAAAACAAAGGAGGATATTGTGCCGGCGTCTCTCTCCCTCGTGGTGTTTGCTCCGTGCTCTGCTTGTGACGTCACTTCCGCCTGACGCGTTTCACCGACCAATCGGCTTCCTCAGAGGCAACCCTGAATCCAGGGTTAATCCATTCATTTCTTTCAATAAATGGGATGTGTCTAGTACGAAGGAGTCTAGTTGTAGTACTAGATCTATGAATTTGCTGATTGGTTCAGTAAGTGAGCCACAGCCGGAGACAATAGGTCTCCCCGGTGGGTCCCTGATGGATTTGTGGAGCATAAAAGGTTGGAATTCTTGGATATTTAACTTTTAAAAAGTCACATGTATTCTGATCAATAACGCCGTTTGAATGCGCTTGGTCCTCCAAAGTGAATAATTTATCCCTGTAGTTCTGTACCTGGAGCAACGGAATAGGTTGGTACCACTGTTTATTATCCAAAAATACTTACACATGCTGACATACTTGGAAGAATTCATCACCACAATATTGGACCCTTTGTCCGAGGGTTTCACAATAATGTTCGGGTTATCCTTCAATTGTTTGATATCTGAAATTTCATTTCTAGTGAGACTGGGAAATTTGAATTTTATTGTGATCTTAAGAATATCTTCTGTCACTGTACGGACAAAAATTTCAATGGCTCAGGTTTCAGTAATATTGGGATAACGGCAAGATTTATTTCTGCAGGAAGGTAATTTGGTGTGATTTCCCAAATTCTCTAACCACAGATCATGAACGTCTGTCAGCCTGGTCTTTCTTGATTCTGGGGTCATCCCACAAATCCAGTAAAATTTTGAGAGTTTTGAAATCATTTCTATCAAAATGGCTGAAATCCAAATTATGCCTCCGATTATTTTTCATCCACTGAAGTTGGAGGAGCAATTGGCGAGCAAATAGATGGACATCTTTGATCATAGAAAAATGATCAATAGGTTTAGAGGGCACAAAAGAAAGGTCCTTTTTTAGTACATTGGTGAGAGTAGGAGAAAGCTGCAAGTCAGATAAATTGATGATTTGTAAATTTTGTCAATATGTGTTAAAGATTCAGGGGCATGTTTACTAACATTGGAGATAAATATCTGGAGAGATTTCTGGAGATGTTGCCCATAGCAAACAATCAGATCTTTGCTTTTGTTTTCTAACTTGGCTGTGGCTGTTTAAATCTAATTGCTGATTGGTTGCCATGGGCAACATCTCCAGAAATCTCTCCAGATATTTATCTCCAATGTTAGTAAACATGCCCCTCAGTGACTGAAAAACTCAACCCCCCCCTGTAGGGGCTGTGTCCCTGGATAAAATTAAAGAGAGAGGGACCTCTGTGGCTCCTCTCTTCTACCAACTGTGAAGTAGTAGAAGTGAAATACTGTTGGGAATTTTCACTTTTTTCGATCCATGTGCTTGACTGTGCCGAAAGATGTGTCAGAGCCACTCGTGTCACTTTCCGAGTGGATCACCTGATCTGTGTATTTCTGTGCTCCCCTCCTAGAGTCCCCACCTTGAAATTTTCTTGTACCCGCACCTTTATCATGAGTGTTATTGAAATTATATTTTTTCTTGTTCCATAAATAAATACGTGTATTTTCATAATCAGAGATGTCCCTCTCAAATTTGCGTTTTTTTTTTGTCTGTATGATTTAAGTGCAAATTACATTACACTTCGGCAGATCACCCAAAGGAAACTTTTTTCCTCTTAAAGGAAAACTATACCCCCCAAACAATGTAGGTCTCTAATAAAAGACACTGAGTAAAACAGCTCATGTGTAAAACCCTGCTTCATGTAAATGAACCATTATCATAATAATATACTTTTATAGTAGTATGTGCTATTGGGTAATCATAAATAGAAAATTGCCATTTTAAAAAATAAGGGCCGCCCCCTGAGATCGTAAGATTCACAGTGCACACATACAAACCACATGTAAGGTCACATGAGCCAATTAACAGAGTTCTGCCTTTTGCTTCCTCACTTCTTCCTGTTACAGTTAGTGTTGTAGTATTTCTGGTCAGGTGATCTCTGAGGCAGCACAGATAGAGTCACGAAATGGTGGTTCAAGGCAAGAGATGTAAAAGGGCAATATTTATGTAAATATATATTCCAGTTTGGTAAGATTCTTTAATATGTCATTCAATTTGATATAAACTATCTGTTGCTTAAGTATTCATTTTGGGGGTATAGTTTTCCTTTAACTTACAGCCGCATTCTGCCCACATCCCACCACACTTTCCCTGCTGGGAGCCACAATTTGCACAAAATACACTTGCTGGTTCAGGAATGAAATTTTATATTGTACAGTGAATTATTTGCAGTGTAAACAATATCACTTGTAAATAAAAACAACACCATAAAAATCATGACAGAATCCCTTTAATCGCTAGTTCTCCTTTAAATCTATTAAAAAACATAATTTAGCCATTAATTAATCCCATTAGAATTGTTTTGCTTCCAATAAGGATTAATTACATTGTAGCTGGGATCAAGTACAAGCTACTGTTTTATTATTACAGAGAAAAAGGGAATCACCGCATCCACTATTTTGGATTTGGCCGAACCCCCGAATCCTTTGGGAAAGATCCGGCCGAATCCCGAACCGATTCCTAATTTGCATATGCAAATTAGGGTGGGAAGGGGAAAAATTTACTTCCTTCATGTGATTCCCCTCCCTGCGCCTAATTTGCATATGCAAATTAGGATTTGCATAATTCATTTGCATATGCAAATTAGGATTCCGATTCGGTTCGCCCGGGCTGAAGGATTCACCCGAATCTGAATCCTGCTGAAAAAGGCCGAATCCCGAACCGATTCCTGTATTCGGTGCATCGCTAATTTTAATTTTATTAATGGAATAAAATGTAATGTAGGGGAGATAGCCTTTAATTAATTCGGAGCTTTCCGGATACGTTCAGTATATAAAGTAGTATCTATTCTGATTCTCCCCACCCCAAAGAGAACCAAGTGCCTTTAACCTCCTTTTCCAGCATATGTCAAACGGGATTTCCGCATGGCTGTCAGACCCAGTGTGCTAAACAGATTGTCATGCATGTGCCAAGTGACTTACAGGAGATTTCATGCTGCTGGCAAGTTACAGATTACAATGTCAGGAACCTGTTGATACGTGACCAGAATAATCCCCCATCTTCATATCTTCTATAGCATCACGGTGACTGAAATGACATTGGGTCACACTGAAGTAATATCTGGAATATAAAAATACTGTATTTACCGGCTGTAATTGGAGTATTCTTAATGGAACATTGGTGTTATGATGGCAGCACTCAGGGCCTACAGCTCTCATACTGACCAATGGAATGAGAAGGAATCTCTCTAGGTCAAAAGACTTACAATCAGTGGTGTAACTACAGTATAGAGGAAGCAGACCATGCCCATCATTGAGGGAAACAGGGGGCCTGGACTGTGGGGTCTGCTTCCTCTATAGCTGATAGAAAACCCCCTCCTCCCCAGTCACTCTCTTACCTGAGTCAAGGGCGGCACAAGTTGGGGCAGGAGTTGGCGGGGTGGAGGTGGGGCAGGAAGTGGGTGGGAGGATGGGGATCTGAATGCGCCTGGACCCCTCTGAAGATATTTTTGCAGGGGGCCCAGTGGCCAGAGACGCAGTGAGCGGATTTGTGACCCGGGGGTCCACCATGTATTTTCCCAGTGTCCCATCGGCCCAGTCCGACCCTGGCTTAAAATGGAACCAAGCGGCGCAGTTCCAGCTGGCTGAATGTAAGGTGCAGGGGAATTAATTTTCCCCTGGGCCTGCATGGGAGGGTTGCTGCCAGTGCATTGGTAAGGTTAGGGCTCTTACTAATGAGCGGTTGAAGCTGCGCTCCTCTGCGTTCCGTTTTTCTGCGTTCAGCTGCAGAGGAGTGCAGGAATAGACCCATTTGGCTTTTTCCAATGGGGCTGTACTCACACAGGCGCGTGTAGGCGCTGAACGCAGGAGAAATGCAGCATGTTGTGTCTCAACCTGCATTCGGCGCCTACACGCGCCTGTGTGAGTACAGCACCATTGAAAAAAGCTAAATGCGTCTGTTTCTACGCAGGGGAGCGCAGCTTCAACCGCTCGTCAGTAAGAGCCCTAAGTCAGTGACTTTAAGGAGGATCACATGGGACATAACTGTTCAGTGAGTTAGTAATTGATCCTCAGCATTCAGCTCAGATTCAAAAGCAACAGTTATGGCCCATGTGCCCCCCCCCTCAAGTCACTGATTGGTCACTCCCTGGTAACCAATCAGTGGAAACCAAGAGAGCTGAAAAGCAGGAAGTAGTGTTCTGGCTATTATGTTACACATCCAGTCACTCCAGCCTTTATACATTACATTTTTGGCTAACTAACTATATTAGAAACATTTTTTATTTTGCACAGCCTATCTATTTACCCAGTTTTTATTTTTATACTGAACTGTTCCTTTGAGGTGGGACAGTAGGAGAGATGTCACTTGTTCATTACCACAATAAACTACTGTTCCTGGGGTTATGATGTCAAGGGCAAGGTTATCTCAGTGCATGATTGGACCCTGGAACCACATGTTCTTTAGAGCAGGGATATAAAAAGGGGTGACAGAGCAGATACCTCTTCTTCTTGTTCTAGCGGCTGGATAACTTATTGCTTGAATCTCCCACCTTCCCTAAATATGTTAATATATGCTTCATCATTTTTTAAAAAAACACTGTCACAGCATGGAGGAAAATTTGAGGTTTAAACAAAGGGCTCATGGCTAGGAGTTAAATAAGGCTGAGCCTTTTCACAAAGGGTCAATCAATAGGCAGCCTGTTAAATGGACTGAGGCTGCTTAGGTGTCATTGCCATAAATACATACAGATTCAGTTATGTGCTCATATTCATGTATTTGGCATTAATGAATTTGCTGTTAAAACTTGGAGTTAAAATAAATGGTGCGGCCTTCCTCCACTCAAGCTATAGGATCTTGTCTCTTTATTGCATGTACAGCATTCCTCTCCCATGCAATCAATGGCCGCAGAGGTCATTCAGGCTTTATACGACTTTCCCTTCTTGGCAGGACTTCACTGGAGAGACAGAATGACAAGTCCTGTCAGTGGGTTTAGTTGGGAATTACATAAGATTACAGTTGTGTTTGAAATTGTACAGACTCAAGTCAATTTAAACGTTGGAGAGGAGAGCGAGTGAGAGATACTGGGGAGATCAATCAGTGGCGGTGGATTTCATATACTCCAGCGGTGCACACGTCACATCACAGTTGTCCAAGGGAAATACACACGAGTTGAAAAGTATACATTCCATTCCTTTAACGTGATAATATACACTTATAATACTCAAGAGCCATGGATATCTTCTAAATTACATTCTTATAAACCGTGCTTAGTGATGTCATCAGTTATAAACGCTGCTCAGTGATGCCATTTCCATTATGTGACTAATACTTGTTTATTATAATAAATTATGCACCCACTGTTGTAACATTTCAGGATATTAGACATCAACAAGACATTCCATGACCTGTATAAAAGCACTAGGACCCCCACGGGTTGGCTGGCTTCAGGCTACTTACACGCAAGATCACCAAGCCGCGGGCAGGTTCGTGTTGAGCTCTTCTTTCTGCTCTCCCCACCCAACAACCATTCTTTCCCAGCTTCTGCCTTTAGTTAGGGCTTTTTATAGACTCACACCCGCATGCCCCGCCCCTTCCGGGACATCATAGAGGTGCTGGTTGGACGCGGGTCTATAAATATTGAGGCACATTGGGTTGGGAGGTGAAGGGTTGCACTACTTTTTCTCGACCTGCCAGGCCCGGACTGGCAATCTGTGGGTTCGGGCAAATGCCAGAGGGGCTGCTGTGTGGTTCCATAGAAAATTACCATATAGTGGGCTGGAAGGGGGCTGTTTGGGCTGGTAGGGGGCTGTTTGGGCCTCTGTGGACTTGGAATGGCAGGGCATATTTTGACTCCCAGTCCAGGCCTGCGACCCACATATCACTCTTGGTGATATATCCTTGAAATACACAAAAGCCATGAATATCTCGTAAATTATATCCATATAAACAGTAACTAGTGATGTCATCAGTAATAAACGGTGAGTAGTGATGTAATTTTTGTCAAATGACTCACTTAAACCTGTGTATTACAATAAAGTACCCCTTGAGGATATATATGAGGATATTAGAAGTAACCTTGGAGTTCCTTGACCTTCGGCCTCGTGCTTTTATATGGTCATGGAACTCCTCAGTGACTTATAATATCCTTATATTTTACAATAGGGGGTACTTGATTCACTATATATTTTACAATTGAGTATAAAAGCCCTTGTGATAGTTTATTATGCCATGGATTTTATAGTTCAAAGGGAAAGAGGAAAAACTTTCTAAACAAAAGGGATCCTTGAACATTTCAACCACTCAGGGGTAGTATTCATTAATTTAGAAAAAGAAAGAAAAAGCATTTTGAGAAAGCTACTGGCGAAACGCCTTAGGTCAAACAAATCAGCTTACTTCCATTGCTTTTATAATTCTTTGGCGCCCAAATTTTAAGGCGCACTGCGGGTATATTTTAAACATTATTGATGTGTATGATTCCTTGGCTCTTTTACCTACAGTATTCTATTTTCTTTCCAAGAACTGAAGGGTTTTCTAGGTTATTATCAGCCTCTCCAACATAAGATTAGGGAAGGTAAAATCCGAGACCTCCGTCTCTGCCTTCTCCCTCTGCGTGGTGGGGATTAGCCAGCAAATAATCAGACAGGAAATTAATTCGGGAACAGCTCCACCATCTATTTTATTTACATTTTCTAATCTAAATTAATTCAAGGAGTTAATAGCGGTGTCTGGGTCAAGAGAACTCACGAGTATTTGGAAATAATCACTGGTCACTTTTTAAATAAGTATGTATTTAATGAATTGTGGTTGATGTGGGTTAGACAGTGAAAAACACATAGTAAATATTCAAATAATTGTTGATTTTAATATACACTATGAATTCAATCACTGCAGCGATTTTAAAAGCACATGCCACTTTACATTCATGAATTGTATGCGATCGAGTTATGATTAATTAATTGGAAGCTGTTTCAGTTTGGAATTCAGCCCAAACTACTTGTTTTAGTTCCCATAATACAATCAGCTGACCCCAGTGGGCAACCATTAAGAGGTATAACAGCAGGGAATAGTGTTTACTTGTTAAAGTAAAGTTATCTTATCCCACCTAGACAATTGCAACCTCCTATTAAGTAATCTCTCACCTCTCTCCCCTGCAATCAGTCTTTAATTCTTATAGGGAATGTAATAAAAGTTGCTAACTGGAAAACTGGGAGGTGTGAGCAAAGGAGGGGACGGTGACAGGAGGGAGGGGAGTATACATAGTAAGTTAGGTTGAAAAAAGTCACATGTCCATCAAGTTCAATCTTTTAACCTGCCTAACTGCCAGTTGATCCAGAGGAAGGCAAAAAACCCAACTGAAGCCTCTCCAATTTGCCTCAGAGGGGGAAAAATTCCTTCCTGACTCCAAAATGGCAATCGGACCAGTCCCTGGATCAACTTGTACTATGAGCTATCTCCCATATCCCTGTATTCCCTCACTTGCTAAACACCATCCAACCCCTTCTTAAAGCTATCTAATGTATCAGCCTGTACCACTGATTCAGGGAGACAATTCCACATCTTCACAGCTCTCACTGTAACAAACCCCTTCCCAATATTTAGGCAGAACCTCTTTTCTTCTAATCGGAATGGGTGACCTTGTGTCAGCTGGAAAGACCTACTGGTAAATGTATGTATGTATGTATATTTTTATTTGTAAATCGCTCCTTGAGGGCAAAGCACTGTACAACAAAACAATAAATTAGTAATAACAAACAATAGGTCATTGGAATAAAAAGTAACAATAAGTGCATTATTAGAATACAATTCACATACATATAAAATATAATTACAATGCAGATTAAGTGCTCAGTGTCAAGGAAACAAAAGGCTAGAGGACCCTACCCCGTAGGGTTTACAGTCTAAATGGGAGGGTAACATACAGACACAATTCAGAGGGGTATTAAGGTGCTGTGGGTTACAGTTTGTTACACTGTTAATATTAGTGCCAGCTCAGGTGTTATCCAGGTGCTCCCAGAGGGAGTCTGAGTTTTGTTTTAAAAACATTGAAGGAGGATTCTCTCCCGAGAGATTCAGGAATGGCATTCCAAATATAAGGAGTCACAAGAGAGAAGGGTTTGATATGGGAAACAGCAGTAGTAGTGGGAGGTACAACCAAGCAGTTGCTCTGAGAGGAGCGGAGGTTTCGGCCACAAACATATAGAGAGACAAGAGATGAGATGTAGTTAGGTGCAAAGGAATGAAGGGCTTTGAAGGTTATGAGGAGGAGTTTATATGTTATTCTTTGTTTTATAGGAAGCCATGATAAGGACTTCAGCAGCAGAGGGGCCTGTACCCTTTTGGATGAGAGGAGGATAATTCTTGCAGCAGTGTGTAACACAGACTGTAGAGGGGAGAGATGGGAGTTAGGTTGGCCAGTTAGTAGAAGGTTACAGTAATCTAGTCTGGATAGGATGAGAGCATGCATGAGCGTCTTGGATGTATCAGGTGAAAGGAAGGGTCGGATTTTGGCAATATTGCGTAAGAAAAAGTGACAGGTTTTGACAGTGGTGTTAATATGATCAGAGAAGGAGAGAGAGGAGACAAAGATTACCTCCAGACAGCGAGCTGAGTTGACAGGATTAATGAGCCATCAATAGAGAGAGTAAATAGGGGAGTAGGACCAGGCTTAGGTGGAAAGATGATAAGTTCAGTTTTTGTTAGGTTGAGTTTGAGGTGGCGCTGGTTCATCCAATTTGAGATAGCCAGGAGGCAGTTAGAGATCTGAGCCTCTGTTTCAGCTGTTAATGAAGGGGTGGATAAATATATTTGGGTATCATCAGCATACCGATGATAATTAAAGACAAATGAATGGATGAGATCTCCCAAAGACAGAGTGTACAGGGAGAACAACAGCGGACCAAGTACGGAGCCTTGCGGCACCCCCACATTAAGTGGAACTGGAGATGAGGTTTTGTTATCATAGGAGACAGTGAATGATTGGTTAGAAAGGTAAGAAGAGAGCCAAGATGCAGCCTGGTTACGGATGCCAAGCGAATAGAGAATCTGCATCAGAAGAGAGTGATCAACTGTATTAAATGCAGATGATAGGTCAAGGAGGAGAAGGATGGAGAAGTGACCTTTGGCTTTGGCAACCTGAAGATCATTTGTAACTCTGCACAAAGCAGTCTCAGTAGAGTGACCAGGCCGGATTTGTGGCAGTCACAAAGGCCCGGGACTAGGGGGCACATTTGTAGGGGCGGCATGCCGCCCAGCTGCATCTATATTAGAGACAGGCCGGATTTGTGGCAGTCACAAAGGCCCGGGACTAGGGGGCACATTTGTAGGGGCGGCATGCCGCCCAGCTGCATCTATATTGCCGGGTTCCAAAAGGACACCCAGAGCAGAGCAGCGGACAGAGCTGTTAGTTTTCATTGTGAGCTGAGGGTAGGAGGCACACACATGTGCATTGGTGGTGCGTATCGTACCTTCTTTGCAAATCTGCCACTGATTAAGAGATTATTTTATGATCCCCTTATATTTTTATACATATTTATCACATCACCCCTTAAGCACCTCTTCTCGTGAACCTTTATGTCCTATGTTCCTTGTGTGTGCGCCATACTCTCTCTTCCCTATGCTCCCTGTGTGTGCCATACTCTGCCTGTCCTATTCTCCCTGTGTGTGCCATACTCTGCTTGTGGAACATAAGCATGGTATTTGTTCTGGAGGTTTGTTAGCATTTGAAAATTATTGTTAGGGACCCCTAAGGTGTTTGATCATGTGCTGGGGGGTGCTGTGTTATCCACAGGGGAGGATGAGGCATATGGATTTAAGGATATGTCTTAACATGACTTAACTTTTTTCACATATGAGTGATATCCCTGCAGTGAGAACCAAGTATTTGTTTTTTTTGGTGTGCTACCACAAGGAAGTGGTTAACACTGGCTTCCATTATCGGCCTCCACCCTGTAGGCCAGAAAATTTCCATCCCTCGGTACCACAGAAGTTGGACAGCACTGCCTTTAATAAGAATTAAGAACATCTCTGTATGGTGAACTTGGCAATGGATTTACTCACAAATCCACAAACACAGGTGTCTTTGGTTTCCATGACAGGAGCCCAAGTGTCATACTGTCTCACATCTGAGATGAATATTTGTAGTGAAAGCCATTACACAGTCGTGTTGTTCTCAAGTGACAACAGCAGGGCCTGGAACAGAGCAAATAAATACCTGTCTCTGTAGGAAATGAAACAGTTCTCTGTTTTGTGCTTTTTCTTTTTTCAGTTCTACCCAGAACTCCATGTTTCTGCAGTCAAATGAAAGCCAATGAGGCAGTACAGACTAGTACCACACCCTGATTGGCAAGTGCAACACAACTACTATGAAGAGTTCAAAGGGATCACTCTGTATATCTATACTGAAAGGGGTTGTTCACCTTTGAGTTAAGCTTTTAGTGTGACGTAGAGAGATATTCTGAGACAAATTGCAATTGGTTTTCATTTTTATTTGTTAAAAAAAAGTTACAGCCACTAATTGAGGGACAACAGAATAGAACACACAATGACTGTGAAAGAGCTGCTGTACCATGATACAAGCATCACCATTAGATACCACAACAATGAGCTTGTTATATTGGGATACATATATCTGCTCCACCTGAGACTTTATGCAGCTCAGTGCTCAGATAAAACTCCCAAAATAAAGCTCACCCTCATTTTTTTTTTTTTTTGCAACTCACATAGAATGACTGATAATGACACCCCACCCCAGTTCTTTCCTATCGGTATAACCAACAAATTCTTATTTCATTGGCCTTAGAACACAGGCAGCACAGGGAACTGGAAGATGCTCATCACCCTGTGCTGACAGTAAATAAGAAAGCTCTCACCAGTGCTTTCCTATATTCAGTAGGGAATAAGAAATAAAAGAGTTCAAGCCCCATAAGCCAAGTTCAAATAAATAGATATAGATATGCAATCATTAAAACAGGCGGTGTACAGATAAAAATATGTATATATTGCCTCTGCCAAAGGAAAACTGTCCCATTTCATTGCTTCTCCAGGACGACGCACCAATTTCCCTGATCGTAGTAACTGTGTCGGATCACAACGTTGCTCAGTCGGTTGCACATGGCTTCCAGCTCCCCTTCACAGAACACATGGTAAAAACGATGGTAGACAGAACCAGGATCATGTTCCTTATTTTCATGTGTCCCAGTGACTTTATTCTTATTGGTCTGTTTCATGTGCCAGGGAACCAAAAGATCTTGGGAATGAAAGGACGTCCTGTTAGTGTGAATGGGCAAAGACTCCTTTGCTTCAGGATTTGCAGCCGCTGCATGTGAGCTTGACTCTTGGCTGATTTTGCTTTCCTTTAGGTACTTCGATTTGTTTTTCTTGTACTCCTGCTCCAGGGCCCAAACATAAATGAGTGCTTTGCCTCCGTCCCTGAGTAGCCGGATCAGTTCCTGCAGGGCAGCAATTCTTCTCTCCTTTGCAAAGATAAAGTTTAAGGGGACAATTATACCAATGTGTCTCCGTCTATACCATCACCTATAGCATCATCATTCATAGCATCATCATCTATACCATAACCTATACCATCATCATCTATACCGTCATCATTTATATCGTCATCATCTATACCATCATCATCTATACCATCATCATCTATACCAGGGATCCCCAACCTTTTTTTACCCGTGAGCCACATTCAAATGTAAAAAGGGTTGCGGAGCAACACAAGCATGAAAAAAGTTCCTGGGGTGCATAAGGGCTGGGATTGGCAATTTGGTAGCCCCCTACGTGGACTGGCAGCCTACAGGAGGCTCTACCTTGCACTATACTTAGTTTTTATGTAGTTAAACTTGCTTCAAAGCCAGGAATTCAAAAATAAGCACCTGCTTTGAGGACACTGGGAGCAACATCCAAGTGGTTGTAAAGCAACATGTTACTCATAAGCTATTGGTTCGGGATCACTGATCTATACCATCATCATCATCTATACCATCATCATCATCATCTATACCATCATCATATACCATCATCATATAACATCATCATCATCATATACCATCATCATCATCCATACCATCATCATCATCCATACCATCATCCATACCATCATCTATACCATCATCTATACCATCATCACCTACACCATCATCATCACCTACACCATCATCATCACCTACACCATCATCACCTACACCATCATCACCTACACCATCATCACCTACACCATCATCACCTACACCATCATCACCTACACCATCATCACCTACACCATCAGCTATACCCTCATCATCTATATTATCATCTATACTATCAACTATACCATCATCATCTATACCATTATCATCTATGCAATCACATATATCATCATCTATACCATACAAAAAGTTTGTTTGTGCAAAGCCAGACCTGTAGCAGGGTATCACAGGAAACAATGAGAAAGATATCAGCTCCTGTCCTGCCATTAAATACCCAGGGCCTGGGCGACTTTTAAGGAATTGTGTGCCAGCCCGGGGTATAGGGTTAATAATTACAAAACAAATTTGTTCCTCCAGTTACTTTACCTTTATTTGTCCTCTAAATACTATTGACCGGCATATTTCAATCTAAATGATATACACTTGTGATAAGTCTATAGTAACTACTACTTACTGAATATCATGATCCAAATTAATAAAAACTTTGTTCACCTTAAACACACACCACCACTCATCCGAGAGAAGAAACATTTTCAAGTCCAGTTGCTTCAGACTCAACGCTTCTAGAGAAGTCCCATGTGAAATAAGAATGAGTCTCCTACGAAGCCCCCCAATACAAGAGAAATGAACTTACTTCTGTGGCAAAATGGTGAATCACAGCTATGGAGATACAGGCGTCGAACGAGCCGTCCCGGAAAGGGACAGATAGAGCGTCACAAACAAAAGCCTCAAATTTTCTCTCTCTACAAATGTCCACCAGGTTGTTGCTGCGATCACAGCCAATCTGTCAAAGGAGCAAAATGTGCAAAGAAAGTCAGGCAGATATGCGCAGTTGTACTAAGCGAAGGGTCGTGGTGTATATAATCGGCTTTTTACTTTTCTATCTATTGTAATCTATTTAGGGCCCAAAAATATTGGTAAATTGACATATTCTACCTAGTTATATTAAATTGCTCATTAATTAGGGCCTTTCCTTGCAACCACAACAGTATCCCTTTAACAGTCAACCTGCTCTTGTTTTATATCCTATCCTACGCTAGCTCAACTCCGTTCAACAGCACTGGGCCCCACAAATGGGTCCAGGAATGCAGTTGGGCCCTAACCCGTTGAACCCAATGCCGTTAGACTGGGCACAATGCTGACTTTTATATAGGTATGGGAGCTCTTAGCCAGAATGCTTGTGACCTGGGGTTTTCCGGATAAGGGGTCTTTCCATAATTTGGATTTCCATACCTTAAGGGCTCTTACACACTGGCTTTTTTTTGCCTGCGCTCCCCTGCGTTGCGCTTTCTTTGGTTCACCCACAGGGGAGCGCAGGAGTAGATGCAGTCCATTATTTTGAAGGGGGCTGTACCTCTTCAAAATAATTGACTGCGTCTACTCCTGCGCTCCCTCCTGCGCTGAACGAAAGAAATCGCAACACAGGGGAGCGCAGGCAAAAACGTCCGTGTGTAAGAGCCCTTAAGGAGAAGGAAAGCTACTGAAGAAGTTTATTGCCAGTTGATAAGCCACAACAGTGCAAGTTATAAGACTATATTTATTCTGCAGAATTCTTCACTATACCCGAGTAACCAGCTCTAGAAGCTCTTTCTGTTTGTTTAGGATAGCAGCTGCCATATTAGCTTGGTGTGACATCACTTACTGCACGAGTCTCTCCCTGCTCACTCATAGCTCTGGGCTCAGATTACAACAGGGAGGAGGAGGAGGGAAAAAAGAAGGGGAAAGAGGAGCAAACTGAGCATGCTCAAGCCCTAGCCCTCGAGGTTTAAGTTAAAAACAGGAAGTCTGATACAGAAGCCCATGTGTACACAATAAAAGGAAAGAAATGTGATGTTGCTTTTGACAGAGGACTCCAAGAAGCATTACATTGAGGGATTACTGGTGTATTTATATAGACCTTTCTGATAAAGCTTACTTAATTTTAGCCTTTCCTTCTTCTTTAAGTCTACTAAAAAAAATGTGAACATTAAATTAACCAAATTGGATTGTTTTGCTTCCGATACGCATTAATTACAGTATATCTTAGTTGGGATCAAGTACAAGGTATGGTCTCATTACTACAGAGAAAATAATTTTTAAAATTTTTTAATTATTTGATTATAATGGAGTTTATTGGAGACGGCCATTCCTTAATTCTGAGCTTTCTCTAGAACAGATTTCCAGATAACAGATCCTATACCTGTATTTATTTATTTATATTACTTTAGAAAATGAAACACCTGTAGCTGGCCACTAAACACAGCGCAGCGCCTGTGGCACAGTAATAATTCAAATTCTAGTCACAAGAGGGAGTGGGTAAGTAAATGGAGACATTGTACAGCATTTGCTTGAGACTCGTGCAGAAAATGTTTCTATTATGTGAGCCGAATAGAGGAATGACCTTGAGGCTGATCTTAACACGCTGAGAAATGTTAATGGATTGTAAACTAATTGAAAGGTACAAAGCGCATTAGCTTATAATTTGCATCTAAATTGCATGGAATAAAAATTCAGGCCAGGCAAGATTTCTGTTTCTTATTTTTTTATTTAGATAGAGGCAAAAAAATATAAGGATAATGATAGAGCGGGAGGGGGTGAATTATGGGCCTTGGTTAGAGTTCACGGGAGCTGTTAATTACAGGTTAGTGGCGGCCATTTCTCTGCCGCTCACAAAAACACATGGCCCTCGTCCTTCTTTATTCTAAAATCCCATTTAAAATTATTCGCAAAAGGTGGTGTAAAAAAGCACATAGGGAAAATGGCACTTAAAAGTTGACAACTCAGATGCAGTTGAACTGCAGACTTTCAGCTTTAATTCAGTGGGTTGAACAAAAAGATTACATAAAAATGTGAGGAACTAAAGCTTTTTTTAACACAATCACTTCATTTCAGGGGCTCAAAAGTAATTGGACAATTGACAAAGGCTATTTCATGGGCAGATGTGGGCAATCCCTTCATTATGGCATTATCAATGAAGCAGATAAAAGCGCTGGAGCTGATTTGAGGGGGGGGGGGCTTGTATGTGGAGATTTTGCTGTGAACAGACAACATTTGGTCAAAGGAGCTCTCCATGCAGGTGAAACAAGCCATCCTTAATCTGCAAAAACAGAAAGAAACCCATCCGAGAAATTGCTACAATATTAGGAGTGGCAAAATCTACAGTTTGGTACAAGAAAGAAAGAAAGAAAGAAAGAAAGAAAGAAAGAAAGAAAGAAAGAAAGAAAGAAAGAAAGAAAGAAAGAAAGAAAGAAAGAAAGAAAGAAAGAAAGAAAGAAAGAAAGAAAGAAAGAAAGAAAGGACTGGTGAACTCAGCAACGCAAAAAGACCTGGACGTCCACGGAAGACAACAGTGGTGGATGATGGCAGAATCTTTTCCATGATCAAGAGAAACCCCTTGAACAACACTCTCCAGGCAGTTTCATAATGACCCAAAACATACAGCCAAAGCAACCCAGGAGTTTATTAAAGCAAAGAAGTGGAATATTCTTGAATGGCCAAGTCAGTCACCTGATCTGAACCCAATTGAGCTGCATTTCCCAAGACCCACAAACAAACAGCAACTGAAAGCCGCTGCAGTAAAGACCTGGCAGAGCATTAAAAAGGAGGAATCCCAGAATCTGGTGATGTCCATGAGTTCAAGACTTCAGCCTGTCATTGCCAGCAACGGGTTTTCAACCAAATATTATAAATGAACACTTTATTTTAAGTTTTTTAATTTGTCCAATTCCTTTTGAGCCCCTGAAATGAAGTGATTGTGTTAAAAAAAAGGCTTTAGGTCCTCACATTGTATGCAATCTTTTTGTTCAACCCACTGAATTAAAGCTGAAAGTCTGCAGTTCAACTGCATCTGAGTTGTTTCATTTAAAATTCATTGTAATGTACAGAACCAAAATGTCTCTGCCCAAAGATTTATGGGCCTAACTGTAGCTAATCCTTTATATTAGAACTTACCATGCGCAGATCTTTGTTTATACCAAGATACTTCCCATTGCCGCAGCCTACATCTGCCACGAGGGAACCTTTGGGCAGACTCTGGAGGAATTCTGAAATTCTGGGCCATGGGGTATGCCTCGTGCTGCTGAAATGGCCGGCTATATCTTCATAGACCTTATGTACATATTCTCTCTCCAAGGTTGAAGCTCCCAACTTTCCAACCTGAGGAGGTGATTTTTCTTCCCGTGTTTGTCGGCTGTCGCATAATAATGGGAAGGCTGAGGGGAAGGCAATACAAACTTGCTATATATTATGCCATATTTGAGTATGACCATTTACTAATGTATCATTTAGTTACATAGTTAAATCGGATTGAAAAAAGACAAAGTCCATCAAGTTCAACCCCTCCAAATGAAAACCCAGCATCCATACACACACCCCTCCCTACTTTCACATAGATTCTATATACCCATATCTATACTAACTATAGAGTTTAGTATCACAATAGCCTTTGATATTATGTCTGTCCAAGAAATCATCCAAGTCCCTCTTATAGTCATTAACATAATCATTACCCGGCAGTACATTCCTCACCCTCACTGTCCTGACTGTGAAGAACCCCCTACGTTGCTTCAAATGAAAGTTCTTTTCCTCTAGTCTGAAGGGGAGGCCTCTGGTACGGTGATCCACTTTATGGGTAAAAAGGTCCCCTGCTATTTGTCTTTAATGTCCTCTAATGTACTTGTAAAGTGTAATCATGTCGCCTCGCAAACAACCCCAACCTTGACAGTCTCCCCTCATAATTTAAGTCTTCCCTCCCTCTAACCAGTTTATTTGCACTTAGTCTCTGCACTCTCTCCAGCTCATTTATATCCCTCTTAAGGACTGGAGTCCAAAACTGCACTGCATACTCCAGATGAGGCCTCACCAGGGACCTATAAAGAGGCATAATTATGTTTTCATCCCTTGAGTTAATGCCCTTTGTTATTTATTACTCTAATAGTACACAATAGCTTTAACAGAACAGTTTGGTGTAAAAATAAAAACCGAGTAAATAGACAGGTTGTGCAAAATAAAACATGTTTCTAATATAGTTAGTTAGCCAAAAATGTAATGTATAAAGACTGGAGTGACTGGATGTCTAACATAATAGCCAGAACACTACTTCCTGCTTTTCAGCTATTTACCCAGTTTTTATTTTTACACTGAACTATTTCTTTACTATTTCTTCTGCACTTCTTCTTCACCACTGTGTTACTGGGAAGCGGAGACATGAGCAGTGGACTCTGAGGGACGCTGGAGAGGCGCAAGAGAGAGACACAACTGCTGCAAAGCTGCCCTTATTGATTTTAATGTGGATTCATACCATGCGCTTGTGATTGCAAATTTTAATTTATCCATTAAAAAATAGTAAACACTTCTACACTTTTTATTGCCCACGAAAGAGAAAGGGAGTGTTGGAACTTGGGACAGAATGCCCAAATTCCAACACTCCGCAGATTATACCGCAGATTATAGTGTGGGTATCAACTATACCCCATTCTTCATTACCACAGTAAAAGACAATTTCTGGGGTGCACTAATCTAAGTAAAACTAAACACTTGTTTGGTGGCAAATTAATTAAGAATACTAGACTATATTACTTTTCTGTTTTTTTCCCCCTCAAACTTTTTTGGAGGTATACAGCGATTTATTTTTGAAATTGACGAATTGTTCATCACTTACCGCAATCACACGGGCTGTGCCTTATTTTCCTGAAAGTGAAAGATGTCCTTGTACTCCTCTTGTTCAATGTTAATGCCTCTGAATTTTCACTAACTGTCCCGACTGTCTGCCCTTCTGATACCTGAATAACATCAAACTTTCTTGGTGTGATCCTAAGTATGAAAAGAAATTGATTGCTTGGCACGTGGTCAGAAGACTGACATATCTAAATCATTTCTTGTTTTAAAGGCATAACCCATACTGGATAAAATGGCAATGTGTTTAGTCCAATCCTAGTTGTTATAATGCAGCTGTTGAAAAGGAAGGAGATAAAGATGCTTATACGACTCAGCCTTCAGGCCGTTCTACCATTGGACATCTGGAAGAGAAAATAAGTATTCAACTACTAATCCCACCCTAATTCCTCTTCAGGCTGCTCCCCCCATACACTTTCACTGATGGGGCAGTTTGGGTACCTCTGTTACAAGGGGAAGGGCAAATGTATTACAATAGCTTATAATAGAGCATAATGGTTGCAGGGAAAAACAGAATGCATGTCTGCAGGACAGATATAAGCTTCCTTTTCACCAAGGGTCCGGGTATTGCAAATAAAGAAATATAAAAATATTATTCTGGATGGTTCTGTCAATGTTCACCCTAAAGCACAAATCCAAAAATCTCAACCCTTAAAGTAACAATAACACCAAAAAATGAAAGTGTTTTAAAGTAATGACAATATAATATACTGTTGCCCTGCACTGGCACAACAGGTGTATTTGCTTCAGAAACTCTACTATAGTTTATATAAACAAGCTGCTGTGTAGCCATTGGGGCAGCCATTCAAGCACAGGATACACAGTAGATAACATATAAGATCTGAAGAAGAATTCCATTGTATAATACAGAGCTTATCTGTTATCTACTGTGTATCCTGTGCTTGAATGGCTGCCCCAATGGCTACACAGCAGCTTGTTTATATAAACTATAGTAGTACTTATCTGTTATCTACTGTGTATCCTGTGCTTGAATGGCTGCCCCCATGGCTACGCAGCAGCTTGTTTATATAAACTATAGTAGTACTTATCTGTTATCTACTGGGTATCCTGTGCTTGAATGGCTGCCCCCATGGCTACACAGCAGCTTGTTTATATAAACTATAGTAGTACTTAACTGTTATCTACTGTGTATCCTGTGCTTGAATGGCTGCCCCAATGGCTACGCAGCAGCTTGTTTATATAAACTATAGTAGTACTTATCTGTTATCTACTGTGTATCCTGTGCTTGAATGGCTGCCCCCATGGCTACACAGCAGCTTGTTTATATAAACTATAGTAGTACTTATCTGTTATCTACTGTGTATCCTGTGCTTGAATGGCTGCCCCAGTGGCTACACAGCAGCTTGTTTATATAAACTATAGTAGTACTTATCTGTTATCTACTGGGTATCCTGTGCTTGAATTGCTGCCCCCATGGATACACAGTGCAGCACAACAGTACATTATATTTTCATTAATTTAAAACACTTATTGGTGAACTGTTCATTCCTTTTTTTTGATTTTTTGGTGAACTGTTCCTTTAAAAGATCAGCCTAGAAAATAATGACCTATGAATGCCATATCTTGTTCTACCTTGGTTACTGTGAAATAGAAATATACAGGGATGCGATATGCATTGCGTATCTTGTCGGCGCCATATAAATAAATGATGATGATGAGTTGTCCTACTGGAAAACCATCTCCATGATACATACCCATGTGTCCAGAGATATCTAGATTCTCCACTCATGATTAGAAGGCTCCTTCGGGGAAGCATCACAGACACAACAGAACCGTCGGGGTGTTTGAAATCCATCACAATCTAAAGTATAAGAAAATCTGTTTAAGAGATTTTCCTGGCAGAACAGAACACGCACTGAAAATGACACGGATACAGATAGGATATTGCTTGTCGACCTCGATCATGCAGTTTTAAAGATAAAAATTATATCTTTACCACCCTGTTTAAGTAAAATATAAAAATCAGTTAAATGTGATCAAAGTTTTCCCTAAATCTATTCTATTTCAAACAAGTGAAAGACACATCTGCCAAATAAATCCAGATTTACCGCAATTAGTTGAAAAATCGTTCGATCAAACGATTAAATCCTTCGAATCGAACGTTTCAAAGGATTTTAATCCATCGATCGAACAATTTTTTCTACAATCAGAAAATTGCTAGGAAACCTATGGGGACCTTCCCCATAGACTAACATTGCACCTCGGTAGGTTTTAGGGGGCGAAGTAGGGGGTCAAAGTTTTTTTAAAGAGACAGTACTTCGATTATCAAATGGTCGAATATCAGAACGATTTTTAGTTCGAATCGTTCGATTCGAAGTCGTAGTCGAAGTAGCCAAAAAAATCATTCGAAATTCAAAGTTTTTTTTCTTCTATTCCTTCACTCGAGCCAAGTAAATGGGCCCCCAAGTTTCAAGTCCACATGTTAGGGGCTCAAACCAACAAAATCCCAATAACGGAATCAAAATACCTTAAACACAAATAGTGGAATTAAAATGTATATTCTTTAATTTATCACACCAATATATCAATATATTAAATAGCTTAAATTATCAGTGACTGGCCAGTCTACTAATTAATAAACAATTAAAAAAAGTGAATCAATACAACATAAATAAATGGATAAAAATAGTCAATGAGGGAACATGTGTTATTGTAAATTTTATTTACTCATCTTTCTATTCAGTCCGTCTCCTATTCATATTCCAGTCTCTTATTCAAATCAATACATGGTTGTTAGGGTAATTTGGACAGTTAACAGATTGCTGAAACGGCAAACTGCAGAGCTGCTGAATAAAAAGCTAAATAACTCAAAAGTCTCATAAAGTCTCAATTAATTTGAAGGTTTAACAACCACCTTTGAAAATCACTGGGGGGTGACAAATGTTAGGCACCCCCAATGATTATAACTTGGATTTCTCCCGCAATACCCAATGCCGATGCCGTTTTTAGTGAAAAAGAGTACCAGCCTGGGGTATCAGGTAAGCTTTTTAAAATTTGGGGGATGCCTTACATTTTGGACTGTCAATTCTCATTTAACCTAGGTATGGTAAAGAATCCTGCAGAATAAATATGGTGCTATAGCTTGCACTGTTGTGGCTAGTCTATTGGCAATATACTGCTTCGGTAGCTTTCCTTCTCCTTTAAGAAGACCCTAGCGAGAAGTGAGTGTTAAAGGAGAACTAAACCCTAAAAATGAATATGGCTAAAACTGCCATAATTTATATACTGAACTTATTGCACGAGACTAAAGTTTCAGCTTGTTTTCAGTAGCAGCAATGATCCAGGACTTCAAACTTGTCACAGGGGATCGCCATCTTGGAAAGTGTCTGTGACACTCACATACTCAGTGGGCTCTGAGCAGCTGTTGAGAAGCTCAGCTTAGGGGTCGTCACTAATTATCCAGCAGAAAATGAGGTTGGTCTGTAATATAAACTGATGCTACATGGCTGATATTAAATTCTGATGCTAATTGCACTGGTTTCTGTGCTGCCATGTAGTAATTATCTGTATTAATGACTAATCGGCCTTATATTGTGACAGTTCTATTCTATGTGTACTGTATATTGTGAGTGGGTCCCTAAGCTCAGTAAGTGACAGCAGCACAGAGCATGTGCAGTGAATCTGCAGAAAATAAGATGGGGAGCTACTGGGGCATTTTTGGAGACACAGATCTTTACTGCTAAAGGGCTGTGGTTGCCTTGGGCTGGTACAAAAGCACAAAACATAATGTACAACATTTCTAGCTACTGCTTTAGTTTTTTTACTTCTTTAGTCTTTCCATGGCCTTTAGGGGTACAAAATACACCCTTTAGTGCTCATGCTGACAGCACTTCTGTCATGGATCTGGCAGCACTCTGCCCCTTCAGTCAGATTAAAAATCCGCAGCCTGTCTCTGCACCCGCTGGTGCTGCATTCTGAATGATGAACATGTTAGAGGATGGGTAGGGTTTGGGGGGGGGGAGATGCCTATGTGCCCATTTTAGCTGAGCATTTGGGTAAATGTTAAAGTGCTAAACACTGTGCATAGTGCTGTACAATGGTGAAAATGACATTCAGAACAGTGGGTTGCAGGTACTTTGTATGCACGGAGCATTCACTCCTGCTGAGTCCAGGAAATTTCCATATAATGGACTTAGTCTAATAGCCATATTGGCATGCAGAGTGTCACACTGATACAAAGACTCATTGCTTATCCAAGCAGCCTCTCGTGCATCCAGACTATTTATATATGCTCTCCAGCGAATAAACGCTTCCAAACGTCAGTCAATATGAATCCCATTTAAAGGGAAAAATACACTAGTCAGCAGAAGTTAGATTTTACTCCATTCCCTTGGTTATTGATGAAGGCAATGCAGCGTTGTGTATGAAGTGAGTATGACTTCTTTCCATTTTTGTATACGAGTAGCTATAAGATTTCCCTTGGCTCAGGTATTCTATCCGAGTGGCTCATTCTGACCATTGAGCAGATATTTATAGATAAAACCAATGGGCTTTTAGAACAGAACTAAAGATGAATGTTACCTAATGAACTAAAGGGGATGTAAAGTCGTCTCAGTTAAGAGATTTGTAACATTTCTATAAATAAGCAATTTTATTATAGATACTGTAGATAGATGAAAGATGTTACCCATTACTCTGGCCACCTAAAGCAGCTGAAAGTGAGGAACGTCACTCTTAAAGGAGAACTAAACCCCACCCCTAGCAAAAGACCCCCCTAATCTTGCAGGCATTGTCCCCATCTCCTCTCCCTTTCCGCAAATTGCTTTAGTGTTAAAAAAAACAATCTTTTAAAAAATTCTGACCCTTAAATACAGAGAAGTGCAGCGAAACTCCCGGTCGCCATCTTCTGGATCTTAGTTTTTAACACTAATACACATCGCAGAAAGGGAGAGGGGAAGGGGGTCAATGCCTGCAAGATTAGGGGGGCTTTTGGTGGGGGGGTTAATTCTCCTTTAAGCACCCTTACTTGCTTCCAATGTGATCTTATGTAACAGAGAGGTACGTCTGTCTGACCCCAGAATGGCAGATACAATCAAAACACCCAGTTTATAAGAAGAAAGTAGATCAGGGGGAGTCATGAGTTATTCTTTCTACCAGAAAGAATAACTCATTCCTTTGCTCAGCCCACACTATAATAAGGGATCTGTGAAGTTGTGAAGTTCCTGGAATCAATGTGTAGGGCATTTTAACAACTCTATTTTATTTTATTAAGGTTCCCTGGGCTTGTGTAGTGTAATGTATTTGCTGCAACATATACCGTAAAGTCCATTCAACTTTAACTTCCTGCCGTATGCAAATTAGGCAACGTTAGCGCACCTTGCTTCACTTGGCGCAGTAACGCTAGTGCAACTATGCCAGCGTTCGGCGCCCTGGATGCAACTTCGGATTTTAGTGAATTAGCGCTGTCCTGGCGAATCTACGCCTGGCGAAGTGTTGGGATGAGAGCGAAGCCTTCGCTGGCGAATTTTATCAAAGTCTCGTCGTTAGTTGCTTATTTGAAACATTGCCAGGTTGGCTAAAAAATAGATCTTGCAGCCGGCTTTTATTAGCAAGAACTGTGTTGTTGGGGGAAACTAGCACCTGTGGTCAAATTAAAAAAATATAAAAATAAACTGTGAATTTCTTCTTGGAGACGTGGTACTATTTGTATTCTACTGGTCCCCGAAGCATATGGCTGCATAGCTAACACATTTACAACAGCAGACGTTGACGTCAAAGCTCAGCCGAAATGAGATTTTATGATTGAATTCTCCTTGCTGAAGTCTGGCAAACACCTCAGAACGAATTTGGCTCCTTGCGATTTTCTGACAAGCCCCAAACGTGGGCATTCTATTCAAAGACACACACCGAAAGGGAACAGAGGTCCCTCAGAAACAGGCTTCCATACGCAGCCCCTGATAACGGATTCATTCATGCCAAGTATTCAGAGAAGAAGAAAAGCTCTTGGGGACGCTGAACAAAATTATACACGCTGTCAGTTCGGCTCCTTTTTATAGAAACACTGAATTTTACATCAAGGAACCACATGGGCCATGTAAGTGAGCTATTTTAACTCAACTCAAAGCTCAAGACTATGGCCCAGTAAAGATAATTACAAAGACTTTACTGCAGTTCATTTTAGTGTGTAGTGTGCATATAATGCTTCCTAATCTAGTGCCTGGTGGACTTCTTTAGTTCATGCCCCGTGTGGAGGTGCAACCTTTGTTTAGGGCACCCCTTAAAGAGGTGGTTGAACGTCAATTTAACTTTTCATATATCATAGAATGGCCAATTGTAAGAAATTTCATTATTTATTTTTTTAATTATTCGCCATCTTCTTCTGACTCTCTCCAGCTTTCAAATGGAGGTCACTGACTCCATCAAAAAACAAATGCTCTGTAAGGCTACACATTTATGGTTATTGCTCCTCTTTCTATTCAGTCCCTCTCCTACTCATATTCCAGTCTCTTATTCAAATCAATGCATGGTCGCTGGGGTAATTTGGACCCTACCAACCAGATTGCTGAAACTGCAAACTGGAGAGCTGCTGAATAAAAAGCTAAATAACTCAAACCACAAAATTAAATATTAAAACCAATTGCAAATGTTCTCAGAATATCACTCTCTACGGCATACTAACAAGAGTATTTAAAAGTGAACAACCCCTTTAACACATAAAAAGATTACAGATATAGGAAAACATTGCTGTTAACAGCCATTCATTAAAGTGGACCTGTCACCCAGACATAAAAAGCTGTATAATAAAAGTCCTTTTCAAATTAAACATGAAATCCAAATTCTTTTTTTGATTAAAGCATTCATAGCAGTTGTAAACTCATTTAAAAATCTCAACTGTCAATCAAATATTGTCTGCCCCTCCTCTATGCCTTAGGCATAAAATTACTTTCACTTTCCATTCAGCACTTCCTAGATGTAACTGCTCTCCCCACATTCCCACAGTTCTCTTAATCATTTAATTGTGTAGCCAGGGCATGGGGATGGACATCAGGTCCCCTATTCTGGTGCACAAACAAGATTTTGAGCTGATGCAAGGTTTGCTTTAATAACAGTGTCCACAAAATGGCTCCTAACTGCTTGCTGTTATTATGAATTCCTAGACTGATGGAAACAATATTCAAATAATTTAAACAGTGTAATAAAAGTTAATTTTGCTTGACTAACATGATAAAATAGGATTTGGAATAATTTTTTTGGGTGACAGGCCCCCTTTAACAGTTCCAAGTTTATCTAGGAGAGCAACTCCATATCTCATCCTAACTAACCACCTAGCTGTTTTTTTAGGGGTACTTAGGAGAGCGAATAGAGATCATTCCCAAACAGAAACCTACCCTGCCTTCCGGCTCAGTGCTTGTGTTAGGGTCAAATATACTGGGGTCCCTGTATAATGTTGAGGTTCTTACAAAACTGAACACTGGAACCTATGGGGTTATTCATGTTCTTCAATGGTAGCGATAAAGCCCATCTGACACCGGGTCCCGCAATTTGCCAAATACATTTATGAATTTATTATTGGTTACCACAACATGGCCAAGTTTCCTTTAGGTGACCCATTTCCAAATACATTATTTTAGTTCAGTGTTGACGAACAAATTGGGAAAACCACACTTAAAGGGATACTGTGATAGGAAAAATGATTTTTTTTCAAAAGGCATCGGTTAATAGTGCTGCTCCAGCAGAATTCTGCACTGAAATCCATTTCTCAAAAGAGCAAACAGATTTTTTTATATTCAGTTTTGAAATCTGACATGGGGCTAGACATATTGTCAGTTTCCCAGGTGCCCCCAGTCATGAGACTTGTGCTCACTCTTTACTGCAAGTTGGAGTGATATCACCCCCTTTCCTTCCCCCCCTCCAGCAGCCTAACAACAGAACAATGGGAAGGTAACCAGATAGCAGCTTCCTAACACAAGATAACAGCTGCCTGGTAGATCTAAGAACAGCACTCAATAGTAAAATCCAGGTCCCACTGCGACAAATTCATGTACACGGAGTAGGAGAAACTACAGCCTGCCAGAAAGCCGTTCCATCCTAAAAAGTTGGCTCATTCTGAAAGCATGACCAGACAAAATGACCTGAGATGCAACTACACACCAATATTACAACTAAAAAAAAATATACTTGCTGGTTCAGGAATGAAATGTTATATTGTAGAGTGAATTATTTGCAGTGTAAACAGTGTAATTTAGAAATAAAAACTACATGATAAAAATCATGACAAAATCCCTTTAAACACACCCATTGGTGCACTGAGGCCACCGGCCAAAACTGAACTGCAGATATTTGATAAAATAATATGTCACTTATTTTTTTAGTGGTCATCCGAAAAGAGGTTTCTGCTTCTGGGGCAATTTTGCCTTGTAGAAAACTGCCACTGTCTAGTTTTCATCATCCCTTCTATTTGCTCTGTTAATCTGATCACTAATTTCTTGTAAGAAATGTGTATGTGGCTTTTCCATTGTAATAAGCACACTTCTGCATGCCATTGTCAGGGTACAGTGGGCATACATACTTTGCACCTGACAAATTTGCACCTGAACAGATAAGCCGATTGTCCTACTGTAAAATAAAGACCAATACATAGCCCTTTATAATGGCATCAGCCTTCCTCCTTGTCTGTACCTGAAAGGTGCAGGTGAATGTGCTGGAATTCTGCACTGAAACACAAATTTATGCACTCCGTGCTGAAATTGTGCCTACACCCGGGCCGATGCAATGGTTTTTGGTGCAGGCAAGGAGGAAGGCTGATTCTTGGTCTTGCCTATACTATTTTACTTGCAGCGGATGTGCAATTACTGAATGTAATTGTGACATATCATTGAGTGTTAGTATTTTTGGTACACCTTATGCAGAACATGTTTGTATCCTGCTGGACATCAAAACTAAAAGCTTCTACATGTAACGCCCCCACCCCCTGAAAATGAAGGTGGAAAGAATCAAATTAGACACATCTACTAGGTGTATGTGCTCCCTCACTTCCATCCTACCTCAGATCCCAAGCTAAGGGATAGAATCTCATCTTCAAATGCAGAATGGGTATCAACGTGAGGCGGGATTCCTGCAGAACACAAAAAGGAGATAATATAAATATAAATCATCTACAGTATAACCCCAAAGAAATAAAAGTAGATGTATAAGCAGATATAATACACAAAAGCCATGAAAATCTTGAAAATTATATCCTTATAAACAGTGAGTTCTGATGTCATCAGTTATAAACGGTGAGTTCTGATGTCATTTCTGTCACATGACTCACTGAACCTTGTGTATTATAATAAATAAAATACCCCCAGTTGTAAAATATGAGGATATTAGAAGTTACCTTGGAGTTCCATGACCTGTATAAAAACACACTGCCTTCGGCCACGTGTTTTTATATGGTCATGAAACACTAACTTATAATATCCTTATATTTTACAAGAGGGGGTACTTTATTCACTATATATATAGGCATGATATAGAGACACATCACCAGTGAGGGCAAATAGCTTTTACAATCCCTCACCTGCCACCCTCTGTAGCACGCACAGGTCCTCCAATGTCAGCAAAAAATCCAACCCAACTTAGGAATGAATGTGGATGTACAAGGGTAATGGTACAAAGGGAGATTTTTCACCCGTAATTAAATCTGCATTACTACGGCCAACGAATCTCCCCCAAATCCTTTGTCACAGGCAATAAGTAGTGAATTGGAGATGGAAAAAAATATTCGCCAATTAGTTTTCAAAAGTTGCCTCATGGAAGAACTTTGCATGACTTTGGAAAACAAAGCATCGTCTACATTTTCCCATAATCTATTTGCTTTATTGCCCATGGGAAAGCATTTCGGGGAGCTTTGTTGCCTGCAGTAGCACAGATTTCAATGTGGGCAACAAATTCTGTGTGCCAATACCCTAGATGTAGAGACGGCTACATGAATGAAGAGGAAATATACACCTGTGTTCAATAGGAGCAAAATAAATAGGGCTTGTGTTGGAAATTAATGATTCCTATTCTATTGATTCAGTATTGTTCGTATTGTATTTATTATTTGGCACTAGCAGATCCTTTCTTTCTTCCTGCCCTCACTATCCCCCCCCCTCATTAATCTGCAATGCTTGCTTAAATAGTAATAATAAGCTCTGTAGAAGGGAGTGGCTCCATTCCCTTATTGTCTGTGTTTATGGCTTACATTTAAGGAGGAGTTCATTATACTTAACTGTAAGTTTTATATGTAATTTTCTGCTTTCTTCTCCTCCCCCCTATCATTGCTCTGAAGAACTAATAGAGTTGTAAAGTTAAACTACTTTAAATTTATGGATATATTAAAACAAAGCATCTACAGTGAACCCTGATTTTAAGTTTTCCCGCATTTTACATTTTTTATTTGTGGTCCCACCAATTTATAATGCATTTCAACTGGTGCATTTCCCTGATTTTTAGTAATGTTTTCCCAGATTTTACATCAAAATTTGTCCTGATGTTCCCAAAAACTGCTTTTTTTTCCTCTATGAATGTTATTATTTGTGAAACAAAGAGGTTTAAATACTAACCAAATGTATATTTCGCCATGGTTCTGCCTGTAAATGGTCAATTCCAATGAGTCTGTCCCTTATACAGTCCTGCACCAATCACGTGTTGCTTTAGGTTGTGTATGTGAGTGACTTGCACATGCCCCCCATAGTTTAGCAATGTTTAACCCTTGTAATGAACACAGTTAATATTGTATCTCAAAGTAAAACGGACTCCTGTGCTTATATCCTTTCAGTACTTGACCAAAAAGTTACTTTAAAACATTTCCCTGAGTTTACATAATTGATTTCCTGGTCCCCTGAAAAACTTCAAATGGGGGTTCTACTGTATATTAGTTAAAGAATATCAAGCAGAAGACTTATACATTCACTGCATTACACTGCTACTACAACGAATGTGAAACTAGAGCACCACCTGCTGTTCACTTCTGCTGACCAGACACAATCGGCAGAAAAGTAAGTAAAAAAATAAAAGTTTTGTAATGTTGCTCTGCTTAGAAAATGCAGTTAGTGAGCAGAGAAGAGTCATCTGATGTTTCTCTGGTCAGTTCTAAGAAGAGCAACATCACAGAACTCATCTAGAAATTCTAGGTCAGCCAGTGACCCCACACAAGAGCAGATGGCAATCACTTGCCATTTTACTGAGTACATACAATGCAATGGTTGGTTAGAACTATCAGACTGGTCCTGCTTATGCATACTGACATATGTACACACAATATAAAGGTGATGATTTTAAGGTGAATATTTATGACATTTTCTGGTGATTATTTTCCTAGGAACAAAGGCATTCAAACCCCTCCATGATTCATTTTATATAGAAACCAACGTAATGAAGCTCATACCGATATTTACCTTGGCCGGGCTCATATTGGTTGATTGTCAGTTGATCAGGTTTATGCTTTGCAAGTCCTCGCTGTAGACATTTTCCTAGTGCTTCGGTACAGAAATCAGGGAGACCTGCATGCATCAATAGCAGGTTGAGTCATTTGCAATGTTCATAAGGAATCTTTATGTTATCAAACTTGGCAAAGATTTGTGGGAGGAGTGAGGGCACCAGCTTTGGGTTCACTCAAGGCAGTTACATGAAAGTTGCAACCACTTCAAGTGGAGTCTGAATTATTTTATAAAATGTTTTTTGGGGGGGGGGGGAAGGCTCACCCAGTTTCTGCATTATGTCTAGGTCTGCTTTTATGGGCAGACCAGTAATTAAAAGCAACCAATTTACTGATCTCCGTTAAATTTCCAATACTGGGTAACGTACTGTAATAATCCATTAAAGGAGATGATCATAGATTAGCCGTAATAGTGCAAGATATAATCTATATTTAGTCTGTAGAATGTTTTACCATACCTGAGCAAAAAGCTCTAGAAGCTGTTTTTTAGGATAGCAGCTGCAGTATTAGCTTTGTGTGATATCACTTCCTGCCTGAGTCTCTTCCTGCTCACTCATAGCTCTGGGCTCAGATTACAGCAGAGAAGGGGGGGGGAGCAAACTGAGCATGCTCACGCACGGGGCAAGAAGGTTTAAGCTGAAGGCTGGAAGTCTGATACAGAAGCCCATGTGTACACAATAGCAGGAAAGAAATGTGATGTTTCTTTTGACAGAGGACTCAGAGCAGCATTACTTTGAGGGTTTACTGGTATATTTAGGTGGACCTTTCTGATAAGGCTTACTTAGTTTTAATCTTTCCTTGTCCTTTAATAGAAAAGTAAATAGAAAAACCACTAACCTCCTGCCAATGGTTTGTCCTTATCTACATTATTGTTGTCGTATCGGAACTCGTATCCATAATGTTTCACTCGTCTGTGCTTTAATGATTTCTGAACTGCAAAGAGAAAAGGTATGTTTTGCATGTGTTACTGAAGTTTGAATAACATGGTGGTATTGGCAGTGACTTTTGCAGTTAAAGCCTGATAGAAGGATAAGCTTCAGTCAGGGCCACCCTTAGCTAATAACAAAGTTGCACGTATAGAAAAAAACATGAATTTATCAGTCATGCAGCCACAGTTCCAAGAATATCGAGATATGTTTTCAACCTAAATCCCATCTAATTGACATTCAAGCTGGGCTTTCAGGGATATCTAGCAGAGGAAATAGGCTCTCCTTTCCATATTTGACCCTAACTGGGCTTCAGGCTGAATCCCACCTCACTTACCGCTCATAGGCCCACCGTTTGGGAACAATCCCTTCTACTGTAACCTTTTTATTTTCATCTCTGTGTAACCAAATCTCAGATGAGCATGGAGAGACCCACATCACATGTACACAGCATATTAAACCATCTATATTAGCTCAATAAATAGTGACATGGCATCTAAGAGCAGCCCTGTAAGAATTTACAGATTGCCAGTCCGGGCCTGGCCATTCAAAACTTACACTATATCTATCTCTCTCTCTCTCGAGATATATATATATATATATATATATATATATATATATATATATATATATATATATATAGAAAGACCAGCAACACCAGGGTTTTGCAAAACATTGAAAAAGTGTTATTGCATATGTATCCGACGTGACGTTTCGATCCCTGAAAGGTCCCGACAGGGATCGAAACGTCACGTCGGATACATATGCAATAACACTTTTTCAATTTTTTGCAAAACCCTGGTGTTGCTGGTCTTTCTTTCTATATATATGTTTCCTTACCATGCACCCAGGTATTGTTTCTAAACGGAGTGCTGTCCACAACTTAAATATATATATATATGAATTCTTGGATGACATTTTTTGTTTGACTGCATAATTATGATGACCAATAACTGAAAAGCCAGATGACAGAAAGATAATGTTTTATTTCTAAATGAAGTATGGCAAATACTTACTGGATGGATCAGTGTCCCAGTCAATGCTTTCTAGCATGGTTTTTTCCTGCTCAGGAGAGACAAAGTCTTCTACAACGATTAGTCCAGGGGGTAATAAAGGTGGTGACACCTCTTTCACGTGAACTGCAGAAACAAATGTACTTGTTAGCCCTTTAAAATGTTTGCATTAGATATAAAAGCAATTTGCACCAGTTTTGTATCTTTTACCAGCACTACCTAGCTGTATGTATGTCCTACCAGAACTGTCTATGGGTATTTATGTCCCTTCAGAACGGTCTATGGGTATGCATGTCCTACCAGAGCTGTCTAGCGGTATGTATGCCCCAGTAAGAACTATCCATCAGTATGTATGATTCTCTAGAACTATCCAGCAGTACATGTCACCATGTGTCTTTAAAAGTAGCTTGGATGAGTTCTTGAACAAGCATTATATCCAAGGCTAAATTGATCTTATCCATTGGCTTCCCCTCACACCTCTGCTGATCTCTGCATATTGCTGTATGAGGTAAATGCTAAATTGCACACAAATGTGGTTTATTTTTTAAAAATACTGTTTTATTATTACAGAGAAAAAGGCAATCAATTATAAAAATATGGATTATTTTCTTATAATGGAGTCTATGGGAGACAGCCTTCCTGTAATTTGGAGCTTTCTGGATAATGAGTTTCCGGATAACGGATCCCATACCTGTAAAAGTATCAGTATATACAGTTCATATATGTGAGTGTATATATAGGTCTGTGTATTTGGATATATGCACTTTGGTGGAGGTTGTACTCAATGGACTTTTGTCGTTAACTCTGTATCCCTTCAGGATAGACAGCTTTTTTTTCTAATTTTGGTTCTGTACATTACCACAATGAATTTTAAATGAAACAACTCAGATGCAGTTAAACTGCAGACTTTCAGCTTTAATTCAGTGGGTTGAACAAAAAGATTACATAAAAATGTGAGGAACTAAAGCCTTTTTTTTTTCAACTCATTATCAATGAAGCAGATAAAAGCTCTGGAGCTGATTTGAGGGGGGTGCTTGTATGTGGAAGATTTTGCTGTGAACAGACAACATTTAGGGGCATGTTTACTAACATTGGAGATAAATATCTGGAGAGATTTCTGGAGACGTTGCCCATGGCAACCAATCAGCAATTAGAGTTAAACAGCCACAGCCAAGTTAGAAAACAAAAGCAACGATCTGATTGGTTGCTATGGGCAACATCTCCAGAAATCTCTCCAGATATTTATCTCCAATGTTAGTAAACATGCCCCTTGGTCAAAGGAGCTCTCCATGCAGGTGAAACAAGCCATCCTTAAGCAGCAAAAACAGAAAAAAAAACCATCCAAGAAATGGCTACAATATTAGGAATGGCAAAATCTACAGTTTAGTACTGTGACAAATACTGAGTGTGACCAAAACCCCCTTCTACTGGTCCCATTTTATCCATAGCTAACTGACTAGTACACATACAATCCAAGATGGTGTTTCTTATTTGTTCTACTTTCCCGCCAAAAAGCTTTAAACAAAGGGGCTCCCAGGATTGCCCTCCAGAAGAGCTGGAGGTATTTCCCCCTCCCCTAATGATGCAGCAGGGCCCCAGCCAATCAGACATGCTTGGGTGGGGTTAACCAGAAGCAGGGCCGGCCTCCCAGCCAATCAACCCTAGGGGGTGGGGAAAAGGCCAGAAATACCAGAGGGGAGGGGTAGAGAGTTGTTGTTCGTCTGGGGTGTAACGTGGCTGTGGCAGGGCACCCTCCTCTGCGGTTCCTTGGAGTTTATCCTAGCTGAGGCAGGAAGACTCCCTCCAACAGTTTGGATTTCCCTACCTCCCAGAGGACTGTTTATACCTTGATCCCCTTGAGGTATGGTTATTCAGTGGATTTACCCAAAGGCACTTTGCTCCTTTCTCCTTTGAAATTACCCAAAGGAACTCCCTGACTTTGTATTTGGATTTGCCTGGAGGGCGTGTGCATCTTGGTGTGGATTGCTCCAAGGGAAGCTCTTTATTTCTGACCGGGAGTGTTTTGGACTTGGGGATTTCACATGCTAAGTCCGTGTTCCTGATCTACTGCTTGTTTTGTATCTGAAATAAACTCCTGTGTAAACCCTTCTTACAAGTGTGGTATTTCCCTGTGTGTGCTAGTTGGTCATACGTCACACGTTTACGTGACAGGTACATCTTGAGAAAGAAAGAAATTGCTGGTGAACTCAGCAACGCAAAAAAACCTGGACATCTATGGAAGACAACAGTGGTGGATGATCGCAGAATCATTTCCATGTTGAAGAGAAACCTCTTCACAACAGCCAAACAAGTGACCAACACTCTCCAGGAGGTAGAGTATCCATATCCAAGTCTACCATAAAGAGAAGACTGCATGAAAGTAAATACAGAGGGTGCACTGCAGGGTGCAATCCACTCATAAGCATCAAGAATAGAAAAGCTAGATTGGACTTTGCTAAAAACATGTAAAAAAGCCAGCACAGTTCTGGAAAAACATTCTTTGGAGAAATGAAACCAAGATCAACCTCTACCAGAATGATAGCAAGAAAAAAGTATGTAGAAGGCATGGAACAGCTCATGATCCAAAGCATACCACATCATGTATAAAACATTTGGGAGGCAGTGTGATGGCTTGGGCGTGCATGGCTGCCTGTGGCACTGGGACACTAGTGTTTATCCATCATGTGACACAGGACAGAAGCACAAGAATGAATTCTGAGATGTTCAGAGACACTGTCTGCTCAAATCCAGCTAAATGCAGTCACATTGATTGGGAGGCGTTTCATAATGACCCAAAACATACAGCCAAAGCAACCCAGGAGTTTATTAAAGCAAAGTCAATAACCTGATCTGACCCCAATTGAGCTGCATTTCACTTGGTGAAGACTAAACTTCAGACAGAAAGGTCCACAAACAAACAGCAACTGAAAGCCGCTGCAGTAAAGACCTGGCAGAGCATTAAAAAGGAGGAATCCCAGAATCTGGTGATGTCCATGAGTTCAAGACTTCAGGCTGTCATTGCCAGCAAAGGGTTTTCAACCAAGTATTAGAAATGAACAGTTTATTTTCAGTTTTTTAAATTTGTCCAATTACTTTTGAGCCCCTGAAATGAAGTGATTGTGTTAAAAAAAGCTTTAGTTCCTCACATTTTTATGTAATCTTTTTGTTCAACCCACTGAATTAAAGCTGAAAGTCTGCAGTTCAACTGCATCTGAGTTGTTTCATTTAAAATTCATTGTGGTAATGTACAGAACCAAAATTCGAAGAAAAAAAAAAGTCTCTCCAAATATTTATGTACCTAACTGTATATCCATTCAGCAGAACATAGTTCCTACCAACAATAAGGTACATTTTAAGCCAAATTGTTTTCTTTGTATGCCAATTTTTTTTAATGAGTGCTGGATATCTGTTTAAATGAGATATCTATATATCTATATATATATATATATATAGATATATAGATATATAGATATATAGATATATATATATATAGTGCAGGCATGGGATCTGTTCTCCCGAAACCCGCTATCCAGAAAGCTCCGAATACAGAATGTCCATCTCCCATAGACTCCATTATAATGAAATAATCAAAAAAAAATTAAATTATTTCCTTTTTCTCTGTAATAATAAAACAGTAGCTTGTACTTGATCCCAACTAAGATATAATTAATCCTTATTGGAAGCAAAACCAGCCTATTGGGTTTATTAAGGGGCCCATTTACTTAGTTCGAGTGAAGGAATAGAAGAAAAAAAAACTTCAAATTTCGAATGGTTTTTTTGGCTACTTCGACCATCGAATGGGCTACTTCATCCTTCGAATCGAACGATTTGAACTAAAAATCGTTCGACTATTCGACCATTTGATAGTCGAAGTACTGTCTCTTTAAGAAAAAATTCGACCCCCTAGTTCACCACCTAAAAGTCAATGTTAGCCTATGGGGAAGGTCCCCATAGGCTTAGCAATCTTTTTTTGGTCGAACAAAAATCGTTCGATCGATGGATTAAAATCGTTCGAATCAAAGGATTTTTCGTTCAATCGAACGAATAGCGCTAAATCCTTCGACTTCGATATTCGAAGTTGAAGGATTTAACTTCGACAGTCGAATATCGAGGGTTAATTAACCCTCGATATTCGACCTTAAGTAAATTTGCCCCCAAATGTTTACATGATTTTCTAGTAGACTTAAGGTATGAAGATCCAAATTACGTAAAGATCCGTTATCCGGAAAACCGCAGGTCCCGAGCATTCTGGATAACAGGTCCCATACCTGTATATGAACATTGAACATTAACTACCAAGAAACTGTCTGATAGATATGCGTCAACTACACAGAGATTATCATATTCATAAGTAATAATATTTATAGAATGAATGGCCCTGGATTATCTTGAGTCATTAATCATTGCCTGTCAGCCTGAATGAGAATATGCTAATGTCACCTTGTAGGAGACAAGTGGAAAACATGAAATAAATTTCTCGCTTCTTAATTAAATTTAGCACAAGTCAAGAGAACAGGTGTTTTGTGTTGGATGACTGAGAAAAGTTCAGCTTTTGTCTTGCTAAAAAGCAGGTAATTTTGCAGCCGGCAGAAATTTTATTTCATGCTGATTTAGACAGACCGCTCCACGCTGTGCGTCTATTTCATGTAGGAAGCAGAGTGGAAACAACTGCAAATAGCTAAAACATTGGCCTATAAAACTGTTCTACGCATTCCAGTTACATTCTAATGTGGTGATTTATTTATTACAGGGCATCCCAGGAGAACAAAATGGAAGAAAAGCAAAGCAAATACACAGTCTGTGTTCCATATATGGAAAAATACAAACAAATATATTCATTAGGCATGCACTGAATCCAGGATTCTGCCTTTTTCAGCAGGATTCGGCCGAATCCTTGTGTCTGGCCGAACCGAAACCTAATTTGCATATGTAAATTAGGGGAAGGGATGGCAATCAAGTGACTTTTCATCACAAAACAATGTGAAAGTGAAAACAATGTTCACACTTTTTCCTTTCTTTTTTTTTAGGATTCGGTTCGGTATTCGGCTGAATCTTTCACAAAGGATTTCGGGGGTTTGGGCCGAAACCCATATAATCCCAAATAGTGGATTTGGTGCATCCCTAATATTTACAGACTTTTCCTCCATTATTGCTCAGTTTGTAACATTGCTCTTCTTACATATGTATATAGGCTTTGTACATGTGTAAGAATATTGAAATTCAGATTTGCATACTGCATTGCAATCCAACAAATAAAAAAAAAAAAGTTTTTCTCTCTCTGGTGCCAGTAAAATCGAATTAATAAAACTCGGCTGAATTTAAATGACCCGAAAACTCGAAAAAAATTTGTTTTGAATCGATCAAACACAATTTGAGGTTTTTTCTCCAAAAATAACTTGAATGTCAGGAAGACTGCAAACATCTCCATATTGATCCCTGGACCTCTCCCATTGACTTAAAACAGTAATTTTGCAGGTTTTAGGTGGCCAATAGTCCAAATCGAATTTTTGAAGGGTATGATAAATTTCGAAAATGGAATTTGAATTTTTTTTTAAAAAAACTCAAATTCGACTACGGAGTTATCCAAACTGGACAGTTTTGACCATAAAAAAAAAAAAACGTGAAAAATCGAATTCACCCCTTAATAAATTTGCCCCTAAGGATACAGCCAACGCCTTCGAAATTTGCGGTGAATTGATCAGATTTTAAAGTGGTTATAATTATTCTCTAAATGCCCTGCCAAATGGCTACTTCATTACTACACTGCTCTTCATTAATGTTTATTGCCAAGCCTAATTCATTTGTTTTGCATCAATTTTCCCTTATATGTTTCCAGATTCTAAATAAGTTTGGTAACATTTTTCTATAAATGCTTTAGTAAACCGGGCAAAAATATCTGACCATGAAAATAATGTTGATATTGTAGAACACCCTCCAAAATTGTCCCATCTAGAAAAAATAGTGGCCAAAATTGAGCTGCTGTTGGGCTGGTCTAATCTGGTCTAATATTAAAGGGCAACTCCGGCTTCCAAACCAAAATTGGATAAAGAGGCCACATAACACATAAACCCCTAATATATCACAGTTACCTGTTTCTTCAAAGTATGAATAAATGCCATTTTCTATTCTGAAATCCAGCTGTTTACCAGTTCTTCTCTTTCTGTGTCATTTGAAATCCTGGCAGGGAAGGAGGGACTAAAATACTGATGTTACAAATTGTAACAACTACTCCACAGTTTACAGCATGCAGGAACTACATAACCCACAATGCATTGCACTGTGATGTTCATTTCCTTATTGAAATCACGTGTGCAGGGACTTATGGGGTTTGGAGGATGCAGGCTGAAGACAGATTTCTGTTGATACAAAGTAACAGTAGTCAGCCAGCTCAGCAAAGTAGTCAGACAAATCTACAGAACAGGGGACTAGGATTAGGGAACTGTTCCAAAGCATTAAAAATAAGTTTGCATAATTGATGTATATTGCAATGTTGCTTAAATTAGGTTAACTTTTCAAAAAGCTTAAGTTATGTTTGTGTGGAGTTACCCTTTAATCAAACACAAAAAAAATACATTTTATAAATAATAAATTCCCTAAATTCTTCTCAATATGTGTAAAGAGAAAAAAGTAGCAGTGCCACTCTGCATTAGAATGCCATCCTTCTCACCCCCTCCCTCTAAAATCAGCTCAGGTGTGGCCCCGAAGTGACTGATACCTTTTTCGACAAAACTCAGGTACAAGGTTATTGGCTGTTCCGAGTCACCGCCGCAGATCTCTTGCCCACTCAGCGAAGTGTAAGCTTTGGTAGCCTCCTCTGCACTGCTGTAGGTGACAAAGGCATAGGGCTTGTTTGGTGGCATCAGAAGAGTTTCCACCTGCCCACACCTTTCTAGTACGGCAAGCAGATGCTGCCTGCTCACTCCGTTCCCAAGTCCTCCATTGGCAACCACCAGGCTCTAAATTGAAAAAAAAAAAGCAGGATACAGACTGGTATAATTATACCGTAATCTTACTCATAGCTCTTCATGAAAAAGCCATCATGGAAAACAATAGGATTGCTATTAACATCAGGAAATAAAGGGACAAGTAAAAATTTACAAGGAGCAGTCGGTCACATTACAGATATGGGACCTGTAATCCATAATATTTGGGACCTGTGTTTTTTTTAGGATAACAGATTTTTTTTATAATTGTGGCCTACCCAGTACCCTACATAGTGCCCCCTCCCTTCTCCCCCCTGCATCAGTTAAAAGTGCTACTTCAGCAGACTTCTGCATTGAAATCCAATTCTCAAAAGAGCAAACAGATTTTTTTTATATTCAATTTTGAAATCTGACATGGGGGCTAGACATATTGTCAGTTTCCCAGCTGCCCCCAGTCATGTGACTTGTGCCTGCACTTCTGCTTCTTAATGTAATTGAATCAGTCTCAGTGGGACCTGGATTTTACTATTGAGTGGTGTTTAGATCTACCCAGGCAGCTGTTATCTTGTGTTAGGGAGCTGCTATCTGGTTACCTTCCCATTGTTTTTTTGTTAGGCTGCTGGGGGGGTGATATTACTCCAACTTGCAGTACAGCAGTAAAGAGTGACTGAAGTTTATCAGAGCACAAGTCACATGACTGGGGCAGCTGGGAAACTGACAATATGTATAGCCCCATGTCAGATTTGAAAATTGAATATAAAAAAAAAAATCTGTTTGCTCTTTTGAAAAATGGATTTCAGTGCAGAATTCTGCTGGAGCAGCACTATTAACTGATGCGTTTTGAATAAAACATGTTTTCCCATGACAGTATGCCTTTAAATAATTTAAACATTAAATAAAAACCCAATAGGCTGGTTTTGCCTCCAATAAGGATTAATTATATCTTAGTTTGGATCAAGTACAAGCAACTGTTTTATTATTACAGAGAAAAAGGAAATAGTTTTTAAAATTTTGGATTATTTGATTATAATGGAGTCTATGGGAGACGGCCTTTCCGTAATTCGGATATCTCTGGATAATTGGTTTGCACATAACGGATCCCATACCTGCACTGATGAATGAGGAGCCAAAGCGCACCCAACAAAAAAGTTACCGTTTGCAGAATACGGGGTGCCCTGATCTAAACTTGCCTGGGATGGATGTGACACAGTCTGAATGCCTTCATGTTTCAGTAGAATGTGCTTGGCCTTCGCTTGTTTCTTTAGAAGCTTCTTTTCATCTTTGCTCAACTTCGGCCTTGTTCCATCAGTGCTGCCAATATTCTCCTGGCACTGTCAATACACAAGAACATGTAAAAACAGGTTGACATTCAGATGAACTAGAACACATTTGTAGAATTAATGTTGGGATGCTGGGCTGTTACTAAAAAGACAGACAAAGTCCCATGGTCTGTGATGATTTGTCTTGCAGTTCCAGTGTAGGGCTAAGCTGCAAATATCTAAATTGGTCCACCAACAGCCATATCCCACCCCAAATCCCAGCTATTGTGTATAAAAAGCTAACACGAGAGAATGGCCTTGAGGCATCATAACCAGCTTTCTGTAAGCACAGCATTAGCAGTAATAATCTTTCATTCAATCTCCTCCTTTATACTACAGTCTATAAAGAGGACACCGTGTCTGCACCGACCTATGACGGCAGCTTGCATTAGCCGATAAAAGGTTTTTAGCCAATAAAAGGGATCACTAGAGAAAAGAATAAAGAAAAAATACAATGAATTGCAACTTGCTGCCACAGGGTGGTGATAGAGGAACAAAGATAACAAAAATCTTTCATCAACTGTGCTAAATGTACTTCTCTGTTAAAATATTTTATATTTCCTGTTAAAAAGTATTATACAAACTCAGGGGAGATATATAAATACATAGAACTAGTATCAAGCATGGATTGCAGGGGTTAGTAAAACAGCTCAGTTCTTTTTATTTCCTATATCCAAATGAATACTGCTGAATTACAGGAAAGAAATGACAGCTTCTTTATAACAGAGTTTCTGCAACCAGGGACCCAGATGTATTCTATGAATTGGCTTAGGGATGAACAAATTGATTAGAATTAGTTATGCAGTTTGATTGAATTACTACAGTTGATTGTAGGGAGCAACCGCTCTGTTTTAAAGGGGGATCATGGAGACCCACCCCGAACAGCATGAAGCTTTGGTCACTTACTGGTCAGTAGAAGTGCAATGAAGCTCTGCAGTCCCAAGTTTGACTGGTAACCAATGAGTGAAAACCAAGAGAGCGAAAAAGCAGGAGTAGTCCTGGCTATTATATTAGACATCCAGTCACTCCAGACTTTATACATTACTTTACACCCGGCATGTCCAAAGTGTGGCCAGGGGCCGATTGGGACCCTTTTTCAAATTTACACCGGCCCTCAGCCTCCATCATGAAATTAACAATAATGAGGCACCCCAGCAAAGTGCGATCAGGAATCCCATAGCAGTAATATTAAGGCTCATTAGTGAAATGATCTGCCACTTGGTCTATATGGCTGCCTGTGTGCTGAAGGTGTTAGTAATAGACACGTACTGGAACGTAGAGACGCGCTGTTTTCACATACTTCATTAGGGCTGAAGGTGTCAATAGACGTACAGACGTGCCAGTACAGTAAACTAAAGAAGTATGGCGTCTCTACGTTCCAGTACGTGTCTATTGCTAACACCTTCAGCACACAGGCAGCAGTATAGACCAAGTGGCAGATCATTTCATTAATGTGGCCAAATATTACTGCTACGATTACTCGATTCCTGTAATTTAATGTTAATGGTTCAAAGAATGTCGGGCTGAATGGTCGGCCCCCACACATTTTCCCCTCACCAAATCTGGCCCTCGTTGCAAAAAGTTTGGCCACCCCTGCTGTACACTCTATGAACTCTTTTACTGGTCATTCTTAAAGGAGGCATTTTCTGTAAAAAAAATAAGAACGTACCAGTACATTTAGATATAGAAGAATGGTGCTTGAAAAAGTAGTGTTTCAGCTTGACTTACTGAATATCTCTGCAAAAACCCGAATAATCTCTTACACTTCCTGCTCCCTGGTTTCCAGGCTGTGCACCATGTAAACGCAACACCATATTTGACTTATAATTGCCTACAAAATTAAGGTTTTTTTTATTTATCCTATGTATCACCTTTAAAGTGGACCTGTCACCCAGACACAAAAAGCTGTATAATAAAAGTCCTTTTCAAATTAAACATGAAATCCAATTTCTATTTTTTATTAAAGCATTCATAGCTGTTGTAAGCTCATTTAAAAATCTCAGCTGTCAATCAAATATTGTCTGCCCTTCCTATATGCCATGGGCATAGAGGCGGTGCAGACAATTACTTTCTATTCAGCACTTCCTAGAAATCGTTGCTCTCCCCACATTCCCCCGTTCCCTTCACCGTTTAACTGTGTAGCCAGTACATGGGGATGGACATCAGGTCCCACATTCTGGTGCACAAACAAGATTCTGAGATGATACAAGACTTGCCTTAATAAAGTGTCCACAAAATGGCTGCTGCCTGCTTGTTATAATTATGAATTCCCAGACTGAAGGAAACAAGATTCAAATAATTGATATTGTGTAATTAAAGTTCATTTTGCTTGACTGATGTGATAAAATAGGATTATGAATAATTTTTTTGGGTGACGGGTCCCCTTTAATGCCAGGGCAGGATTAGCATCTGCTCCAGTTTACTAATGGTGGCCATAGACGCAAAGATCCACTCGTTTGGCGACGAGCATTTCCCCGAAATGCCATTAACGAGCATGGCTATATTAGGGGTAATCTGAATGTTCGGCTCCGGCGGGATCAGTTGGGTCAAAACCTGTCCAATCGATCTCCGCCGGACAAAAGATGTCGGCACTCTCCACACACAATCTGAAAATCGTACGAATCCTTGATTCGTACGATAGGATGTGTGCGTCTACGGCCACCTTAAGACTTCAGATCAGATAAACTACCATGGTGCAGATAGTTTCCAAACTGTTTAATTTATGTATTAGTTACCCTTTAGCCTAAAGTATAAGGAATGCCTCCAAATATCCATTGCTCGGGGACCCAGCTGAACCAAGTTATATTGCATGACTGACAGGTGACAATGCCCAAGCAAGGATTAATTAGAGCCATGCATTAACCTACATAACACAGCGTGCACTGCATGTACAGTCCCTATACAACACCAGTTGCACGCTCCCATCAGCACTACACACAAACATAAACCGCATCACACGTTTTACCTCACTGCAGGCAGCCATTGCCAGGAAGTCTCTACGCTTCCCATAATGCGTTGCTCACTAATAGCGCTCCACTTCCGCCCTTCCTCTGCGTGCGTCGGAGTTTGACCACGAGAGGGCGGCGTGAGCCAACGTGACTTGCCTTTCAGTAACTAGAAACAAAAAAGTTACCTCACAAAAGATTCGACTTTCTCTTCACTGTATGTGATGAGTGTCTGTCAGTGTAACTCACACGTGGAGCCCATTAAGTAAAATAAATTGGGTACAAACGACATATTTACACAAGTGAAGTGGTCACACTTTGTTGGACGAATGTTTTTCCTTTTTAGTTTTTTTTTTCTACAAAGAAACCCCATATTATTAAGGGTTTTTTTTTTTAAAAAAAAACCCTTTCACTTCCTGAAGACGGCCCAAGTTATTGCGGCCCAAGTTATTGCGCCGAAACATTGAAATACATTTTTTTATTTTTTCACCATTAACAAGACCTTGGAGTGCGATACTGTCTCATGGAAAGCAGGGACAGTTGAGAGCTTTGGTAACATAATGTGGAGGAGCCCAAAGTCGCCTTATGGCATGGAAGCTGCCCCTAATTGTGAAGAAAGGCCATAGTTGCAGTGTTTAGAGTGAGCTGGGTTAGAAGTGGAGGATGCCTAAACGTAACATAGGCATGTTGCATGTCCCATGTGCCCCCCCCCCAAGTCGCTGACTAACTCAGAGTTAGAGAGCTGCAAGCAGGAAGTAGTGTTCTGGCTATTATGTTACACATTCATTCACTCCAGCCTTTATACATTACATTTTTGGCTAACAACTATATTAGAAACATTTTTTTTTATTTTGCACAGCCTGTCTATTTACCCAGTTTTTATTTTTACACTGAACTGTTCCTTTAATATTTCTCTCTGGCTATATATGCACCACAGAGTGAACCTCTTCCTCCTTCTTTTCATGAGAAGTAGAAGTTCATGGGATGCCATAATGCCTGCTGTGGCGATTGACCAAATGTGCTTCTGGAAACACTTTGAACGCAGTCAAAACAATGACCTCCTGCCAACTGTTACACAAATGCTACATGTGATTGATACAGACGGGTATGGAGGCAGCTAACAATTATAGGTGCCAAAGTGCCCAGAATTGACATGTTCAATTGCCCTAAACTAACGGCAAAGACCACCATAAAGGAGACAGGTTTGGGGGGTGCCAAAGCTACATAGAAGTTTGCCCTTGTTTACAGCAGAATAACTCTGCTATAATATAAAATTTAAATGACGTTATTGGAGCAGTGCAAAGCTAATTAATTACTATAGTTGTAATAAAATATACTGCGGGTGCTAATGATCCGGCCAGAATTAAACAATGCACATTCCCTAATCCCAAATTTTATTAGTAAAATCTGCGGTTTTACTTGCATGCTAACAAATCTGATCATATCATTTTTAAGCCACCCCACTAATATTCAGGCTCAGACTGTTAACCATAGCAATCAGCCAGCAGTTAATACTGAACCTCCACCCAATCTCTGATACACGCTCTCCTGCACTTACCCACCTATTTAATCTTTCACTCTCTACTGGTACCTTTCCATCATTATACAAACAAGCACTAATCACTCCTATCCTCAAAAAACCTTCCCTTGATCCCAGCTCTCCCACTATCGACCGGTCTCCCTTCTTCCATTCGCATCCAAATTACTAGAAAAGCTTGTTTACAAACACCTGATCCAGCATCTCACTCACAACTCCCTCCTCGACCCCCTGCAATCTGGCTTCCGCCCATCACACTCGACTGAAACTGCACTCACCAAAGTAACCAATGATCTTCTATCGGCAAAGTCTAAAGGTCACTATTCCATTCTAATCCTTCTAGATCTCTCTGCAGCCTTTGACACACTTGACCACACACTCCTCCTTGACATTCAACACTCATCTGGCATTCGGGACACTGCTCTTTCATGGTTTACATCTTATCTGTCTGACCGTTCCTTTAAAGTTTCCTTCTCTAACTCTACTTCTACTACTTTCCCACTCTCTGTTGGAGTTCCTCAAGGCTCTGTTCTTGGCCCCCTGCTGTTCTCGCTCTATACAACTTCACTAGGGAAACTTATTCAGTCATTTGGACTTCAGTATCACCTTTATGCTGATGACACCCAACTCTACTTGTCTACTCCTAATCTTTCTAATTCTGTCCTTTTCCAAGTCACAGGCTGTCTCTCTGCTGTCTCCTCCTGGATGTCACAGCGCCACCTGAAACTGAACCTTTCTAAAACAGAACTCATTATATTTCCTCCAAGATCTTCCCCTGTCCCTCAGATATCACTCACCGTAAACAACACCACCTTTCATTCCACCACACAGGCACGCTGCCTAGGAGTCATCTTAGACTCTCATCTGTCTTTTTCACCACACATCCAAACACTTGCAAAATCTTGCCGTATTAAACTGCGCAACATTGCTCGAATACGACCCTATCTCAGTTCAGAATCAACTAAAACACCAAAACACTGATTCAGTCTCTCATCATCTCCCGCCATGATTACTGCAACTTACTCTAATAATAATAATACTCCTCACAGGTATTCCAACAAGTCACCTTTCACAACTCCAATCTGTTCTAAACGCGGCCGCTAGACTCATTCATCTAGCTCGCCGCTCAACATCAGCTGCTCCCATATGCATGTCCCTTCACTGGCTCCCAATCTCTTCTAGAATCAAATTCAAATTACTTAAACTCACATTCAAGGCCCTTAATAATGAAACCCCTCCATATATTTAATCTCTAATCTCCAAATACACTCCTTCACGAAACCTACGCTCTGCTTCTGATCTTTGCCTCACTTCTCCTCTGATCACTTCTGCCCATTCTCATCTACAAGACTTCTCTCGGGCTTCTGCTTTTCTCTGGAACTCTCTGCCACAAGCTGTCAGACTTTCTCCTTCTTTCCAAACTTTCAAGCGCTCCTTAAAGACCCATCTGTTTAAAGAGGCTTATTCGATGTACCTTAATTAATCACTGCTGTATCAAAAATGACCAAGTGTTTATATAATCCTAATGTCTCAGTTGTACCCTAACCTTTTCGTTTGTAAACTCTAATCTCTAGGTCCTTCTAACCCTATTGTACTCTGTAATCCTTGTTTGTTATCCACCATTTATTCCCTGTTTGCTATAACTGCAGTAAAGCACTGCGTATCTTGACAGCGCTATATAAATAAATGATGATGATGATGAACTGTCTGATAGAGAATAGAAAATGACAGCAAAGACCTCTGGTTGCTATAGAAAGGAAATGCAGTAATAGATGCTGGTTTTGTTTATTGTATTCATGAGGGGTAAAACAAGTTATATTGAAGCTCAGTGTTTTATATGGGCCACTGGCTGAGATGGAGCTGGTGGGTTCCAGTACAATGAGAGGCTGATGTATTCCACAAAGTTCCACAAGGTATTTAAAAACATGTTTCCATCATTGACTTTGTTGCATGATGCAGGTTGATTTATTCTGACTACATTTCTAGTTGTAGCATATTAGTAATATAGTAAGTTAGGTTGAAAAAAGACACACATCCATTAAGTTCAACCTTTTTAGTCTATATATATAACCTGCCTAACTGTCATTTGATCCAGAGAAAGGCAAAAAAAAAAAACATTTGAAGCCTCTCCAATTTTCCTCAGAGGGGGAAAATATTCCTTCCTGACTAACATGGATTAGTCCCTGGATCAACTTGTATTATGAGCTACTGTTCAGTTCTGCCTAACTGTTGTTTCCTCCAACCTGCCATAACTCAATTCAGCAGGTTAAAAGAGAACCTGCTAAAATGAATAGGGCTAGAAACGCTGTAATTGATATACTGACCTTACTGTACTTACAGTAATGATCCAGGATTTCAGTGTTGTCCACAGTAGCTCACCATCTTGGGTCTTGGAGTCAGTGACACTGCACATGCTCGGTGTCCTCTGGGCAGCTGTTGAGAAGCTGATGCTGCAGGGAAATGCAGAATGCATTGTGTCAGCCCCTGGGCTCAGGTAAGTGACAGCAGCCCAGAGCATGTGCTGTGAGTTAGAAAAAAGATGGGGAGCTATTTGAGGCATTATTAGAGGCACAGATCTTCCCTGCTGAAGGACTCTGGTGGCTTTAGGCTGGTATAGGAGCCCAATTCTAGCCGAATTCTTTGTTAATCGGAATTTTAGCCGAATTCTTTGATAAGCTTGAGTTCTACCTGTGTCCTGCCCCTCTGACACACTACAGTGCAAACAGCACTCTTTGTATGTCAAAGTCTCAGATTTGTCATGAGCTTATATAAAAGGGGGGTTCACCTTTAAGTTAACTTTCAGTATATTATAGAATGTATTGTATTTACCACATTGTATCACTCATCTTTCTCATCTTTCTATTCAGGCCCTCTCCTATTCATATTCCAGTCCCTTATTCAAATTAATGTATGGTTGCTAAGGTGAGCTGGACCCTAGCAACCAGATTTCTGACATTGCAAACTGGAGAACTGCTGAATAAAAACTGAATAACTCAACGACTGCAAATAATAAAAAATGGAAACCAATTGCAATTTGTTTCGGAATATCACTCTCTAGATCATACTAAAACTTAAATTAAAGCTAAACAACCCCTTTAAGTTTAATGATACATTTTTAGAATGAAATTGGGCCCAAATGATGACTGACCATTTCTACATATGTCCCACTTTTTTTTTTTTGCATTATTCCTAATTTGGAACACTTGTCTGGGGGATAACTGTAATACTTGGCCAATGAGATGTCAGCAGGCTCCAATTACCTTGATAAAGAAGGTCCCCTTGAAATCTTACGCTGGTCATAAGCTCATGCTCCTAGCCTGAAAACAAAGACATGAACACTAACACACTTTGTGCCACACAGCAGCTTTTATTCATGGATCAGCACTAAGCAGCAGCCTAGAGTTATCGCAACAGTTCATGGCTGATGTGCACAGGAGCCATCCAGCAGCTGATTATAGGATGCAATTGGACAGTTTAGGTACAGACTAGCAACTCCCTGCACGTTTCAGAAAATGCTTAGCTTGAGGCATATGCCCGAGCAAAAGCACCCCAAGCAAAAATGACATGGATCATTTTCACATTTACTATAACAGAATCATTCTATGTGGCAGCTACCATCTGTGTATATTTAAACAATAGGCTATATCCAGTAATGCAACTAAACGCTACCGCCCCCCCATAGATGCACGTTTTCCTTACTGCCCGCGCTGCGGCACCATCTTGGGTGGGCCCTGGGGGGAGCAGGCCACTGGCTTTATCCCAATACATTTTACTGTTCATAGTAATGTACAAAATGGGGGAAAACATATTTATAAGTAGCATGTATTTCCATACATTACAGTATGTGCAGAGATGTCTGCAAGGGAAAAAAAAAACTTACACCAAATTTGTTAAAGGAGAAGGAAAGTCCTTTTATACTTGGGGTTGCCAAAAGTTAGGCAAACCCAAGTGATTGTATTTACTTACCTGCGGCCCCCAGCCGGTGCTCCTAACCAGCGAGCACCATGGAGCGATTGTCTTCTGTCTTCTCCTTTCTTCTCGCAGCTGCGTATGTGCAGTAGAGCAAAAAGCCAAACTTTAGGGCTCTTACAGGCAAGCGTTTTTGCAGAAGAGTGCAAGCGCCTAGGATGTGCAATGGGGCTGTACTCACACAGACGCATGTAAGTGCCGAATGCATGTCGCATTTTTCCTGCGTTCTGCGCTTACATGCGTCTGTGTGAGTACAGCCCCACTGAAAAGAATTCAGTGCGTCCAATCCTGCTCTCCCAGGGGAGCACAGCTAAAAACGCTCGTCTGTAAGAGCTCTTAAGAAAAAAGACGGCTATTTTGTTCTACTGCACATGCCAGGGCCAGAACTAGGGGTAGGCAGAAGAGGCACGTGCCTAGGGCTCAAAGGTAGAGGGGCGCCAGGCACATACTCCCCGAGTTCCAGAATTTGTTGCAGCAGTTTTTCCCTCATGTGAGTGTGCACATCCTCTGCGCATGCGCACTCGCACGTCCTAGGCACTTGCGCTCTTCTGCACATGCGCAAACGGTGGGGGGTGACGTAGTACTTGGCCCGGCACTGGCCCATGAGCCTTGGGAAATTTGAAGAAAGAAGAAGCAGGAAGAGGATCGCTCTGCTGTGCTTGCTGGAATAACCCCGGGCCAGTCCAGTTTTCTCCTGATAGGAGCACCAGCCCAGGTGTCTAGTAAGTAGATGAGATGCCCAAGTAAAAATGAACAACTGATAATCTGACTTTTTTTTGCAAGGTGTTTGCAAAGATCATCTGGGCCCAGGCTTGAACCTGTTCTTAATTAGTTGTGGCCCCAAATCAATAAAGTAACGGTGCCTGTCAAAGAATGGAATAGCAGGAATTGCCCATGGCAAAGAGTACAACATATTTATATCCACTATAGACAGGAAGTTTACATATACAGCCTCATAAATAGCGTTGCCATCTCACCCCCTTTAAAACTAAACACACATGTGCCATACATACAGGGCTCCAGACTAACTGCCTGTTCAGTGCCATAAATACAGGGCTCCAGACTAACTGCCTGTTCAGTGCCATACATACAGGGCTCCATACTCACTGCCTGTTCAGTGCCATACATACAGGGCTCCAGACTAACTGCCTGTTCAGTGCCATAAATTCAGGGCTCCAGACTAACTGCCTGTTCAGTGCCATACATACAGGGCTCCAGACTTACTGCCTGTTCAGTGCCATACATACAGGGCTCCAGACTAACTGTCAGTTCAGTGCTGTACATACAGGGCTCCAGAACAACTGCCTGTTCAGTGCCATACATCCAGGGGTCCAGATTAACTGCCAGTTCAGTGCCATACATACAGGGCTCCAGACTAACTCCCTGTTCAGTAACATAAATACAGGGCTCCAGACTAACTGCCTGCTAGGTGGCATACATGCAGGTGTCCCTACCACCCTTGTCAGCTGCTTACAGTGCTTTTCACCCTAAATCACAGTTATGGGTGCAGTTGGCGCTGCATTGACACTTGCTAACGCTGTAGCAGTTTTTATTTACAAAATGAAAAATATTGCCTTTACAAAGCATAGATAAGCCACACAGATATAACAGAGCCCAGTTGTGTTGAACAGCTCCATCCAAGCCAGAACCCTCCACTTCCCCAAGCTCCCTATTTATCTCCAGCACAAGAAGCTGATCAGCGGGCGGGGCTTGATAAGTAGATTGGCTGCAGGTTGCGGGAGCGCGCGTGTGTTGTTCTCTGCCAAAGGCGCGCGTGTCCGTGCAGTAGAGCCGCTTGGATGCAGTGACAGTAGAAGCAGCAGTAGATTGAGCATGAGAGCCAGGGAGTGAGAGCGGAGCCCGGGCAACAGGGTATTGCACCTCCTGCAGGTGAGATCTGTTTTACACCCACGCATGGCTGCATAATAGCGACCCTCGGGGGTCATTGTAGCGCATCCTTACTGTAGGTACCAGGGGCTCCACTATAATATCAGCTCTGCCATTCCATCAGACTAAGGTGCATGCACACATCACACTGACACATCTATGCAATTTGCTGTAACATCAATGTGAAGCGTATGTTCTGCGGGGCATGATGGGAGTTGTAGTGAGAGTGAAGATTTCTACAGCAACCTCTAATCATGTTTCATTGGTAGTTTCATGGGTAGGGGGTATCAGGTTCAGCACCCTGAAGGCTGTTGGAGAATGCTGGGAGCTGTAGTTAAGAGGCTGTGTATAGAGCAGTGATCAGGGGCAGGAGATTGCTATGATACTGTCACTGGGCTGTGTCTGGCTGGGGCAACTCTAGCTGCCAGTATTCATGTTAATATTCAGGTAGGTGCCCCGGCTACTATGGGAATGTCTGCCATGTGGGTTCATACAGTAATGCCCAGGTCTGTTTACATGGATCAGAGATGTTGATGCCGCCTCCAGTTGGGCACCCTCCCCTCCCTGGCCAATGTATGTACCGTACTGACTCAGGTTCCACTAAACACATAATTGCATTAAAGGCAGTGAATATAATCATTAGTGCTGTGAATGGCAGTGGCTATTGGCAGAAGGAGCAACAAGTGGCACTACCATTTCCCTCTGGCCATTTGTATGTGTACCTACCTCTCTTCTGCTTTATTGCTTGACACATACACTGGGAGAGAATCTTTCTTTCTTGTATCATATGGAATAAAGACTAATTGTTATTAATTGTCATAACTGCTCAGTTATGGAACATAAGCACCTTTGGGCAGGGTCCTATTTACCTGTTGTATTAGTTATTGGTAGCTTTCAGGGTCGGACTGGGCCAGGAAAAAAACCTGGTGGGTCCTGCCAACCCAGGCCCATTCCCGGAAACTGTGGATCCCCCTCCACCCCACTACGCTATGCAAGTAGAAGATAAAAGGTGCCCAAGCAGGTGGGTGGGCGCACAAGGGGGCAGATTGGTGTCAGCTTTGCCTTCTGGAGGAGCAGGACTGGGGTGTGGGCCCCAATGACCCCCGGGCACCCCAGTCTGACACTGGTAGTTTTTGTGTGTTTTCCTGTATTAATGTGTACACCCACTTATTGTACAATGCTGTGAAATATGTTGGCATTTTATAAATACATCTTGACCAAGATAATAATATAATATAAATTGGTGCATGTATGCAAATTCAGAATGCACCGAATTCACTATTTTGGATTCGGCCGAACTCCCAAATCCCTTGCGAAAGATTCGGCCAAATACCGAACCGAATCCTAATTTGCTTATGCCAATGGGCTTATGGGCTTGCACTTGAGCTGATACCTGACTGATCCGGCTGCACGGATTCTACCTGTTAAGTGTCCCTGGACTGTCCTTGTGGAAAATGTAACCGTAGCTAGTGTTCCAATCAGTCACCTGCTAATTGCATGAATAGATTTGTGTGTGGCATATTCGGGCCAGTGCTGGGAATACCGTGGAGCCTGGAACAAGATGGCGGCGGTCTGCTCTTCACTAAAGTGCCCAGACCATTGTGTTTTTTAAAGAAGAGGAGCACAGAGGTGGGAGGTTAATGCTTAGAGTCATTGGGGGGTTTCTAACTACCGTATATACCCGCGTATAAGCCGAGATTTTCAGCACCCAAAATGTGCTTGAAAATCCTACCTCGGCTTATACGCGGGTCAGCTGCCTTACCGGTAGCGATGAATGATCCCGCTTCCGAAGAAAGAGCAACAGCGCACCTGCTTGTGCCAGCGGCAGTCCTGAATCGCAGTAAGCACAATTAGTTTCCATTGCGCATGTCTCTAAGGCAGTTTGTTCCTCCCTCCCCTGATGACACGCAGCCATGAGCCCGAATAAGGAGCAACATCAACAATGATATGCGCTGGAAGTCAGGGGAATGAATTTTCGCACATGCGCATTAGCGACGATAAGGGGAATGAAGCCATTATTCCATATGCAAGATGGCAGCTGCTTTCTGATAAAGCTGCTGCGATAAAGAGACATGAAAAGCTCCTTGGTTGTACAGTTATGTGAGATCTTACACTTCTTATAAGATCTGTTCAGGAAGGAGGATTACCAAATTTGGCTTTCCTTCTCCTTTAAACTTTGAAGGGGCCCAGCAGCAGAGAGCAGCTTCCCCTCCCACCCACTAACAACTCTGGGCAGCCTTTGAAGGCGATCAGCACCTACTACAGGGAGCAGCTTCCTGACTCTCCCCTCCTATTGGAGCAAATTTACTGGTAAGGCAGCTGTCTTCTTAATATATCTATTTCATCTACCAGAGGGTTTTTTTTTATCATTGTACGATGAATTAATGTTTTAAGCATCATGGCTTGATTTTTAACATTAAACCGACTGTTTGATATTTCTGAGACTTTTCTGAGTTGTGTCTAGGCTTATACGCGAGTCAATAAGTTTTTCTGGTTTTCATAGGTAAAATTAGGTACCTCGGCTTATACGCGGGTCGGCTTATACACGAGTATATACGGTACTCTGCTAATGAATGCTGGTATAAGGGCAGCCAGTTCTGCAGTGATGTGATCACTAGTTATCAAGATATTAACAGTTTTGTCACTACTAATATAATGCATATTATTAAGTTAGTTAAGGACTCTTCTCAGCTCACAAATTTAATTATCAGAACAGGACAAAACCTTCCCAATTGCATTTCTGCTGACTGTGGCTGGTGAGCTGGCCACGCTGTTGATTCAAATTCATTATACAGGTACGGGACCTGGTATCCAGGATGCTTGGAACATGGGGTTTTCTGGATAACAGATCTTTCAGGAATTTGGATCTTCATACCTTCTACTAGAAAATCATGTAAACATTAAATAAACCCAATTGGCTGGTTTATCTTCCTATAAGGATTGATTATATCTGAGTTGGGATCAAGTACAACGTACTGTTTCATTTTTACAGAGAAAATGGAAATAATTTTAAAATATTTGGATCATTTGGATAAAATGGAGTCTATGGGAGACGTCCTTTCTGTAATTCGGAGCTTTCTGGATAACGGATTTCCGGATAACGGATCCCAAAACCTGTACTAGCATTGTCATTAATAATTAAAGTATTTTGAGGGTGTGTACGGTACTCCCTTCAAAACTTCAGTCAACGCTTAAGAAATCTATGTCCCCAATAGGTTTTATTATTTATTCAACTATTTATATGTGAGTTGCTCAACCTAACATTTTTTTTCCTGGCTAGAACCAAGCAACACAGTAATGCTGCCAGTCAGTGACAGATTTCTCCTTCTCAAATTGGCTGATTCCAGACAGCAACTTGCAGTGACCTGCTGACACACACATTTGAAGGATTGTTTGCAGTATGAGAAAAAACATGTTGGCTTAAGGAAAAAAAATAATAGTAAAGGAATTATTAATCACGGACTGCAGTTTATAGAAAATGTAAATTTATGCCAGTGTCTCACTGCAGCCTTTCGGTTTTGCATGCAAACAGCGCGTGCTTCAGTTGCAGTCAGTCTGTGTTGCTAGTGGTCACACTCAATGTGGGTAGGATTGCAGGTAAATCAGATGAGAATGAGCAGAAAGCTGGTAAGCACAGATGTTTACGGGATGTTAGATGAAATGATGCGGGAAAGCTATGGAATCTATTCACTGATGCACAAGCATTTGCAGTTATACATTGCCATGGCTCAGACGGCTCTCCCTTAAAGAGACCGCTAAATATATGGGTGCAACAGGATGTTTTCTACATGCACAGATGTTTTACTTGTCACTTACATACTGTATGATGCCTTTCATTAAACCATGCTGCTGTTTGTATGAGGTACCTGGGACATAACAGTAGGGAAAACAAAGAGTAGCTGGCTCTTCAGGGTACAGCTTAAAGGGCATGGGGGTACAAGTAGTGTTTTTTTTTTAATTGCCCCCACCTTTGGTTGGAGATTATATATTTTGGCAACAGGTGCCCTTTAAATATTAGCAGGGGCCAGAAAAAAAGACTTTGCGAAATATATAGGGCTACAATCTGACACTTTTTTGCACTTTGTCCACTGCGAGGGGCATTGTGCAAATTGTTGCAGGCCTCTGTGATCCATTTCAGAGTGCAGAAACCTGTCTCTCCCTTTGCTAATAAAGCTCTCACTGCGTTAGTGCTGTATTTGTGAGTGGTGTGCGGGGGGCATGTAGACATCCTCCCACCCCTACGTGCCCCTACTTTAACACCTGAGGAGGTAGAAGTAGCTGCAAAACACAGTGTCCGGGGGCACAGGTGCTCATAGAAGGGACTCTTATACCCCTTAGGCTAAGGCCACACTAGGCGATAGCGCCGCGATTTGACTCGTGGCGACTTTTCGCCGCGACTTTTAATCCGCAATCGCTGGGGAAACTTTTGCGCTGGCGTCTATGGGGAATCGCGGCGTAAAAACACACGCGGCGATCTTTTTTCTATTGTCGCTCGAAATCGCCTAGCGAGGCAATTTCGAGCGACAGTAGAAAAAAGATCGCCGCGTGTGTTTTTACGCTGGCGATTTTTCGCGATTCCCCATAGACGCCAGCGCAAAAGTTTCCCCAGCGATTGCGGATTAAAAGTCGCGGCGAAAAGTCGCCGCGAGTCAAATCGCGGCGCTATCGCCTAGTGTGGCCCTAGCCTAATGCTCTTGCACTTGCTAAAACAACCCCATATGTGTACAAGATAGGAACATTGAACTTATGGAACTATTTGTTGCTCCCAGAACCCAGTGAAAGCAACAGCCAGAAAACCTAGTTTATGTGTAGGGTGTGTATGATGTAGCGTCAGGGGAAGATCGGGGGGCACTGACCAATTTATGTCGCTTATTATGCATAAGTGTATGCTCCAACATGGCTGCTCTGCCCAGAATGCTAATTAGGAGATTGTCTCCCCTGTTTTTACCCCCTGCATTGTAATGATGTATATCCCCAGAAACGGGGATTAGGCTGGGACAGGGGTGCACTTTCTAAAAATCTGCCATCTTTATGGAGTTACCTGTTATCTTGAGGTGTCCTGTGCAGAAGTGAGGTTCTGCTTACTACTACTACGAAGTAGAATGTACATAATTTCGGGGACCATTTGGGTGTGTTTGGAGGGACTGGGATAGCACACACATTGTTGCCAGTGAAAGTGTCAGGTTCTGTAAGGCTGCTCTGCGCCAAGCTGGGTAATGTCTAAGCACAAGGCAGACAACCTTTGCTGCCACATTTGTCAACTGCAATAAAAGGGAAATCACAGTGGCTGCTATTTTATCAATCTGCTAATAGAACGTAGATGCAGAGCTCATTTAGCGGTGAGTCACTTCCCCGGGAGCTGCCAAGCTCAGCACTGCAGTAGCCGCTTGCCCGGTTCGCTCAGTACAAAGCTTTAATGGAAAAGCATTCCTTAAAGTACAGTACTTGCCTTATGGAGTCCAGGTTGCTGCATACCATATCCACTGAAACAGAGGGATGTGCTGGGAGAATACTGAGTGCTGAGTATCCCATGCCCATCCTTAATAATGATGCCATCTTCTACACCAACCTTCCTTGCCACTGACTATATGGCTGGATCAAAAGAACAATACAGGTCATTCCCTTGATTTGCCCTGGACCATTCCATTTACATCCAGACAGGCTTTCAGTCCTCCCAAACCCCTACCATCCTCTTATATTGCTTGTATATTAAAACCCCTTGTAGAGGTCCGCCATTCACTGTTTCTGCATCACAGAGCATTAGGGGGCGTTAGTGTGCACTTGAGTGGATTTGCAGCAGAGTCACCTTTAGTTGTTGGCCAGGGCAACTGGGATTTGGACTTCATGAGCTGCTGTCCTATTGGCCCCATTTTGCTCTGCTACACATACTGTGCTCCACTCTTCCACAACTGATACTCTGTGGAGCCTAGGGCAGTTGCCTCTAAGGATATCCCAGTTTATAGCCAGTTCTAAGATGGCCAAGACTCTTTTATGCAGCTGAGTACTATACAGTACCAGCAGTACTGCAGATACTAACCCTGGAAGTTGACCATACCCAAGACCACAACCAATGGCGAGCAAATTATGGTGATACAACAATTGTGTTAGTTGACAATCTTATCTCAAATCTAAAATTGGAATGGTTATTTTTCTTTCGATCAAGTCATTTAAAGGGGTTGTTCACCTTTAAATTAAGTTTTAAATTGAAACTTGTAGCAACTATTGATAACTATGAGTATGTTAGAAGTCACTAAGTTCTGTGCCTGTATAAAGATAGAACCACAGGCCCTAGAACGCCTTGTACTTAGTTACTTAGTTACTTACTTAGCAGGGCAACCTAGCTAGTCCAAATGTGCCCCACCAATCAGCTGTTCTCCCAAAGGCACCAAATTCTCATCCTTTGCCCATGGAAGTTGTAAATTAAAGGCTTAATTAACTTTTAGTATGTTATAGAATGTCATATTTCTAGCGACTTTGCAATCAATCTTCATTATTATTTTGTTACAGATTTTGAATTATTTGCCGTCCTCTGCTACATCTTTCCAGTTTTCAAGTAGGGGGTCACTGATAGCAAAAAGCTATTGCTCTGCTACAGTTTTATTATTTTTTTTATTATTTATTATTGTTCCTTCTTATTATTGTTTCTTTTTATTTCTTGTCTTTCTATTCAGTTCCTCCTATTCATATTCTAGTCTTCTATTGAAAGCACTGGCACGTTGCTAAGGGATATAAGACTCTAGCAACCAGATAACTGCTAAAATTCCAAACTGGAGAGCTGCTAAACCTAAAGCAAAATCCCTGAAAAAATATAAAAAATAAAACCCAGTTGGCCCACAATATCAATGTCTATGTCGTATTAAAAAGTTAACTTAATGGCGTAATACATAAATTTTAAATTAAATGTATTTCTGTAAAAACTCGTTTGCAGGTGCTTGTTTTGTTCATATTTCTTACATATGAACTCCATGGAAAGGAAGGACTAAAAGGAGCCAAAAAGCCCTTCACAAGCAATTACATGCAAAGTGAAGCTTTCTGAAATCAGCAGGTATTTACTTGTCTCATGCCATACACACAGCACTGCCTAGATACCAAAAATGAGGATACCAAAAATGAGAGTTTTAATTCTCCCATAAGGCATCATAGGAGGAGACATGCAAATCACTCCTTTATGGCCCTTTGGCAACTATGCATCCAGAACCGCTGGTTTATAGCACAGATACAGCCGAATGGTTCAGAGCAATATATATATGGACTCCATAGCATTTACAATATTGGTGGTAGAGTCCCGCAGCGGGTCAGGTACCCGCGAGTTACCCGCAAAAACCTGCGGTACCCTGCGGGTTGCGGCTAGAAGTTCCGGGTGCGGGTATATGTGGATCGGTGGTTCTGTGGGTTTGTGGGTCATGGGTCTTCTCAATAGCGATTTTTACTCCTTATTTCCTGATCACGCCCACTTCCGATGACGTCACTCCGGTTTACACTGATAGTACTTCCTGTTTAACTACATTTTCCCGATCATGCCTACTTCCGATGATGTCACTTTCAGTTTGCAATGACAGCACTTCCTGATTCTTGACAGTCAGGGGGTCGCGGGTGCAGGTTGAGGATAAGATACTTGTGGGTCGGGTAGCGGGTAAGGATACGCAGGACTCTAATTGGTGGATTCCTTTACACGGGGCACAACATTATGTAAATGCCAGGGTTTTCTGTTGGTGGAGGTCTATATGTCTCAATAATTCCTGCCTGTTTTTGTTCAGGTACCCATATATATACAGGTATGGGGCCTGTTATCCAGAATGCTCAGGTCCTGGGGTTTTCCAGATAAAGGATCTTTCTGTAATTTGGATCTTCATACTTTAAATCTACTAGAAAAGCAAAAATGGGAAGTCTTTAAAATGCTGCTTAATAAATATACTTGTCAGTATATTCCACTTGTAAGCAAGGAACGTTGTTGCAAAGCAAAACCTTTTTGGTTCAATAGAAGCGTTGGTGTTGAGGTGGGTAAGAAAAGACGTGCTTTTAAAACTTTCAAGTTAGCTGGTACAGCCGAATCATTTATAAGGTACAAGGAGGCCAATAAATCATGCAAAGAAGCTATAAGGCAAGCTAAAATTGCTATAGAAAAGGATATTGCAGTAAGCAGTAAAAAAAATCCAAAATTATTTTTTAAATATGTTAATAGTAAAAAAATGAAGCAGGAAGGGGTGGGTCCCTTACTATCAGAGGGGGGTCAGCTGGTTGATGAAAACAAATTAAAAGCGCAGATTCTGAATTCATATTTTTCATCTGTCTACACAAATGAGGAATCAGTAAGTGAAGGTTTCCTTCTTAACAGTCCCAATTCTAGTAATACAACTAATGATGCATGGTTCACACATGATGAAATTCAAAAGAGACTAGAACATGTTAAGATTAACAAAGGTCCAGGGCCAGATGGTATTCATCCCAGGGTAATTAGCGAGCTTAGCTCTGTGATTGCCAAACCTCTTTACTTAATTTTTCAGGATTCATTGAGATCTGGCATAGTGCCGAGAGACTGGCGAATTGCTAATGTGGTGCCTCTATTCAAAAAAGGATCCCGTTCTCAGCCTCAAAACTATAGGCCAGTTAGTCTGACGTCAGTGGTAGGAAAGCTTTTCGAAGGGTTAATAAAGGATAAGATACTGGACTTCATAGCAAATCATAATACTATGAGTTTGTGCCAGCATGGTTTTATGCGTAATAGATCTTGCCAGACTAACTTAATTTCTTTTTATGAGAATGTAAGTAGACACCTCGATTCTGGGATGGCAGTGGATGTGATTTACTTAGATTTTGCTAAAGCATTTGATACAGTGCCACACAAAAGGTTACTGGTTAAATTAAGGAATGTTGGCCTGGAACATAGTATTTGTACTTGGATAGAGAACTGGCTAAAAGATAGACTACAAAGAGTGGTGGTAAATGGAACATTTTCTAATTGGACCAATGTTGTTAGTGGAGTACCGCAGGGCTCTGTACTAGGTCCCTTGCTTTTCAACTTGTTTATTAATGACCTGGAGGTGGGCATTGAAAGTACTGTTTCTATTTTTGCAGATGATACTAAATTGTGCAGAACTATAGGTTCCATGCAGGATGCTGCCACTTTGCAGAGTGATTTGTCTAAACTGGAAAACTGGGCAGAAAACTGGAAAATGAGGTTCAATGTTGATAAATGCAAGGTTATGCACTTTGGCAAAAATAATATAAATGCAAGTTATACACTAAATGGCAGTGTATTGGGAGTTTCCTTAAATGAGAAGGATCTAGGGGTCTTTGTAGATAACACGTTGTCTAATTCTGGGCAGTGTCATTCTGTGGCTACTAAAGCAAATAAAGTTCTGTCTTGCATAAAAAAGGGCATTAACTCAAGGGATGAAAACATAATTATGCCTCTTTATAGGTCCCTGGTAAGGCCTCATCTGGAGTATGCAGTGCAGTTTTGGAATCCAGTCCTTAAGAGGGATATAAATGAGCTGGAGAGAGTGCAGAGACGTGCAACTAAATTGGTTAGAGGGACGGAAGACTTAAATTATGAGGGTAGACTGTCAAGGTTGGGGTTGTTTTCTCTGGAAAAAAGGCGCTTGCGAGGGGACATGATTACACTTTACAAGTACATTAGAGGACATTATAGACAAATGGCAGGGGACCTTTTTACCCATAAAGTGGATCACCGTACCAGAGGCCACCCGTTTAGACTAGAAGAAAAGAACTTTCATTTGAAGCAACGTAGGTGGTTCTTCACAGTCAGGACAGTGAGGTTGTGGAATGCACTGCCGGGTGATGTTGTGATGGCTGATTCAGTTAATGCCTTTAAGAATGGCTTGGATGATTTTTTGGACAGACATAATATCAAAGGCTATTGTGATACTAAGCTCTATAGTTAGTATGGGTATATAGAATTTAATTAAAAGTAGAGGGGTGTATGTATGGATGCTGGGTTTTCATTTGGAGGGGTTGAACTTGATGGACTTTGTCTTTTTTCAACCCAATTTAACTATGTAACTATGTAACTATGTAACTTAAACATTAATTACACAATAGGCTGGTTTTGCTTCCAGTAAGGATTAATTATATCTTAGTTTGGATCACTTATTATTACAAAGACATGGAGTCTATAGGAGATGGCCATTCAGTAATTCTGAGCTTTCTGGATAACGAGTTTCCGGATAACGGATCCCATACTGTCTGTTAAATGGGTCGTGTGACCTAACTTGTTTGGTTTGTTTGCTTGCACCGTGAATCGTAGGATCCCAGGCAGTTTTAAATGGCAGTTTTCTATTTCTGATTACCCAATGGCACATACTACTTAAAAAGTATATCATTATGAAAATGGTTTATTTACATGAAGCAGGGTGTTTTATGTAGTATATTTTCATAGAGACCTACATTGTTTTCCTTTAACATTCATTACATGTGGCCTGAGCCCACGTTGCTAAGCAACAGGGAATCCATTAAACATATGCTGCCGGTGGAGCAAATTATAGCGGGGGAGACAAACACATGGAAAGTGTGTAGTTCAGTGTATGTTAAACACAGGTAAAATGGAACAGAGAGAGGGTTTGCGTAGAATGCAGGGAATGATCATTATTGCTGGGTGAGGGCTTCGTGATGTGAATGCAGAGAGGGCGACGCAGGCTGCTGTCCCTGTGTTTGGAATTGCGCACCGTCTATCCAGGCTTCATTCTGATACAGGGCTCCACATAGCACACATTGATAATTACCTACAGGGAGACAAAGAATGGCTCCATGGGAACAGGACACACTCCATCAAACTGTCAGCCCTGCTCCTGCCAGTCCCATGCCTCCCTGCAATGGCTGACCCTCTCCAATAGATTTCCCCATGGATGAGAAACATTTAAAGAAATATCATTTCTCTGCAGGTGTATTTATTTATTTGACAGAAAAATGTTAGTTTTTTTTAAAGCTAAAACATAAGATATATCAGATCACTTTTCTTCTGCAGCATGTCATAACTAGTGATGGGCGAATTTATTCGGCAGGCATGGATTTGCCTTGCATCAAAATTGGCGCGCATAAAAATGTGCGTGAAAATTATTCGGATGCCCATTGACTTTAATGCATTTCGAACAAAATAGTTGCAGCAAAATTCCACATTTCGCTAGCTGAAAAATCCGCCACGACAAAAAAAACTTGCTGCGCGTCAAATTTATTCGGACGGCCCATTGACTTTAATGCATTTGGACAAAATAGTCGTGCGTGTAAAAATTGACGATTGCGTCAAAAATTGTCATGTGACAAAATTATTTTGACGCCCATTGACTTCAATGCGTTTTGCAAATGTTTTCTCCGTTTAGCGAATTATTCTGCGAAATGGGACAGATTTGCCCATCACTAGTGGCAATATTTGGAGAGTGGCCTATATGACAAAAAAAAACTTGTTTGCCTCTTAAAACATAGGACTTAGTCAACCTGCACGTTAATGTATGGGGGGACAATTTTATTGTGGAGACCTGTAATAATGTTGCTTCCATCTGGGCTTTCCACCTCTTGCTGCTGTATTCAATTTTTGAACAGGTGACTGGTGTAAAAAAGCTTCTCTATTAGTGGAATACTTATTAACAATGGAGAAAGCATCACCGATGATGTTGCCCATAGCAACCAATCAGATCTTTTTTTTTCTAACTTGTAGGTGACTGTGGGAATTGAAGTGCTGATTGGTTGCTATGGGCAGCATCACTAGTGATATTTGTCAACAACGTGATAATGTTTATATAGTCCAACGGAATTTATTCAACAACCAATTCTGCGCTTGCTTTCATTATTCTACCAGTAGTAAATCGGTAAAAGCTACCGGCCATTGTAAGATGCTAAGCCTGGGCAAAGTTTATTTTATTTTTACAGGTATGGAATCCGTTATCTGGAAACCCATTATCCAGAAAGCTCAGTATTACAGAAAGGCCATCTTCCATAGACTCCATTTTATCAAATTTTTAAAAAATGATTTCCCTTTTCTCTGTAATAATAAAACAGTAGCTTGTACTTGATCCCAACTAAGATATAATTAATCCTTATTGGAAGCAAAACCAGCCTATTGGTTTTTTTTTTAATGTTTACATGATTTTCTAGTAGACTTAAGGAATGAAGATCTAAATTAAGGAAAGATCTGTTATCTGACAAACAAGCATTCTGGATAACAGGTCCTATACCTGTACTTTATTTACTACAGAACTTCCTTTTCAGTGAATGGTTGGTGATGACAGGAGTATTTAAATGGTTAACAGGTGCATGATTATTTTGTTTTTCAACAACAATGTCACAATAGCGGATAGCTATTTATCACTAACTGTGTATCTAGAACACTCTTTACATGTACCTGTCACCTGTGATTATGTTTCAGTTCTTCATCAGGCCTGTGTGTCTCCCAGGAGTAAACAACCTACATATTTAATGGGGACCCTAGGGTCTCTCTCTCTTTAAGCGACGTTGCATGTGATGATATTTTTCTAGGCTGCTGTAAAAAAACAAAAAAACGTATTAAAAAGTATTAGGAGCCATTCACTGCAATTTCCACAAATAGCTTGTCCCAGTTTCCTAGTTTTACAGTAGCAGTGACCCCAGTGAAGATTTTAAAGTGACAGTAAAGGGAACTTACTACAGTGAAACCTCGGTTTTAAGTCCCCTGATTTTAAGTTTTCCCACATTTTAAGTTTTTTATTTGTGGTCCCACCAATTTATAATGCATTTCAATGGGAGCATTTCCCTGATTTTAAGTAATGATTTCCCAAAACCTGTTTTTTCCCTCTAAGAATATAATTATTTGTGAAATGAAGAGGTTTAAAATACTAACCAATAGTGATGTGCAGGTCGAGAATTTCTCGACCCGCACCCGACCCTAACTCGCCCTCTCCCTACCCGCATCCGACCCAGGCCCGCTGCTCCCCTTTATTTATAGACCCACGCCTGCCCCACAGTGACGTCACAAAAGGTGCTTACAAAATCCAAAATGGGAAACTTCTGTGACAACGTTGAAGGCCTGGGTCATTACTACTATAGAGATGCTGAACTTTAAGGCTGGTTTAATAAGTTCAGTACATAAAAAATGTCATTTTTAGCCATATTAATTTTTATGGTTTAGTTCTCCTTTAATGTTTTTGGTGTCCTCTTATAATGGCTTATGGTTCAGAGCTTATACCAGACACCGTAGGAAGTAAGGATGTGGTCATTAGCACCCCACATTGTTAAAGGTCCTGTGTGGATGGGTTGCCATAACAAATCCCAAAATTTCATAAGAAAGCTTGACTTGTCCTTTAAGGCAAGACCAAACCTAAAATAAATATTATACAGGTATGGGATCCATTATCCGGAAACCCATTATCCAGGAAGCTCAGAATTACAGAATGGCCATTTCCCATAGACTTCATTATAATCAAATAATCCAATTTTTACCAATGAATTTCCCTTTTCTCTGTAATAATAAAACAGTAACATGTACTTGATCCAAACTAAGATATAATTAATCCTTATTGGAAGTAAAATCAGTGTACTGGGTTAATTTAATGTTCACATGGTTTTCTAGCGGACGTAAGGTATGAAGATACAAATAACGGAAAGGTCCATTATCCGGAAAACGACAGGTCCCGAGCATTCTGAATAACAAGTCCCATACCTGTATATGGTAGAATGTACAATAATGTATAATTTTAACATATAAGGATATTAGAGGTCATTGAGGAATTCCATGACCATATAAACGTTATTATGCAGGTGATGGCACTCGTATCCTTAGATTTTACAACAGGGGAGTACATTATTTTTTATAATTATATTATTTTTGTTTTATATATAAATAGAAACATAAAGGAAAATAAATATAGAGAGAGAAAGAGAGAGAGAGCACACAAAGGAGAGTTGAGAAGAAGAACAGATAAAGGGAGAAAGAGTATATTGTAACTAGGGATGCACCGAATCCCCTATTTCAGATTTGGCCAAATCCCTGAATCCTTTGCGAAAGATTCGTCCGAATACCGAAATGAATCCTAATGTGCATATGCAAATTAGGAGTGGGAAGGGGAACATTTTTTTACTTCCTTGTTTTGTGACAAAAAGTCACATGGTTTCCCTCCCCGTCCCTAATTTGCATATTCAAATTCGGATTTGGTTCGGCCGGCCAGAAGGAATCGGCTGAATCCTGCTGAACAAGGCTGAATCCTGAACCGAATCCTGGATTCGGTGCATCCGTATTTGTAACCATTTATATATTGAATTTCTCTAGAAGTAAGTTTGACTGTAAGGAAGGGAATTATGGTCATGCACTGTAAACAGCAGAAGGACCCATTTGAGGTCCCAAGCCACAGGTTTCAGTAGTGTGAATAGCATCCTTCCATGTGTTTAAAAACTGTCTAGCTTTGAAAGTATCTGCATTGGGACTAGGTTGATCTGTTCAGACAGATGAGTCCTGCTTTTCTCTCGCTAGCCGTCACTCTTGTATTGCAGTAGCAACATGTCCTTGTGTTCATCTTTCTTTGTCACATCGATTACATCCAGCGCGGAGCACATTCAGCTGTGTGTTATTGGTGTGTAATGTATATAAATAATGTCATGTTCATGGAGCCAAATGAACTGAAAAAAACTGTCTCAGACCATCATATTCTTGCCCTTGTTCCAGGAGTGTAAATGTGATGGCTTGTAACTAGTACTAGTGTTGGTATTGCAGAACTTCAGTTGAGGGTACATTTATTTACCAGCAAGTCTGGGTCAGATATTCCAGAACATTCTGCTTTGCTATCTTCTCCCAGACCATTATTTTCTTGATTGCTTCTCGCTCCTTTGTGACATCATGGCCTGGTGAATGGTGGGCAACAGGTACAGGTCATGGTTGTGAGTCTGTTGTGGGACAGAAGAAGATTTGCATGTTTGGTTTGTTACAGGTTCATTTAGGGTTGGTTCATTTAGGGTTGCCCTCATTTCCACTCTGAGACATTCTACCCAATGCCATTTACCTTTTGCACTCCTGCAGGGGTGAGGGAGGGCCACATCTCTAGTACAGAATTAGAAGAGCCGACATTCCACTTATCTCTTAAAGTTACCAAGGGCAGAAAAAGCTGCGTGTACCCGAGTGACCTTTGGTCCATTGAATGAGGCCCATAGATCACCTGTCACCTTTCAATATCTGTAAGTAAACTTGTAATTCCTGCCTCTGATCCACCCTAATTCTGCCTCCCTGTGTCATAAACACCCCCCCCCCCTTTCTATGTCATCAGCAGGTAGGGATCCGGCAAAAGTTGGCAACCAGTGGTGTAACGATAGAGGAGACCTCGTAGTCAAAAAGCTTTAAAATTCCCCCCTACCCAGCCGGTTCTTGTTTGAATATTATCATGCAGTCGCACAACCAGGCTCTATTTTTTAATATTTGAGTTACCAGGGGTATTTGGTGTAGCCCAAAGCAGTTTGCACTGTGCTTGTCCCCTCCAAAATGTTTTTTGTGAGGGGGCACTGCATTCGCTTGGTATACCAACCATATCTCTCCCAGCCTAGACTACTGCCATAAAGAGTTCCTTGCCCATCAGGAGGCCATCACATTGAGTCTTCTAACCTTCATCCATGATTTTTCTTTATTGTGAACTCTTCATGAATGTTCAGATTTGGCCTCACAGATCTATGAGAGCTTCCTTGTATTTTCTTCATAGGATCTACTCATCCATTCTAGTTGGGTACTGTTAGGCTGCATGTTTTATCAGCTGCAACATTGGCTCCTATATGTGTGTACCAGTTCATACTATGGAACCACAGCAACACTGTTAATAAGCCTTTTAACCACGGAGCCAACACTTGCTACATGTTACCTGGTCCAAGATCCAAGGTCCAAAAGTCCATACCAATATTACTGAATTTATGTGAGAAGTCCGTATGGTTTCTATAAATTCTTCTATTCTGGTTACAGAACCTGTGGGACTCCTTTGGTGGGTCTAAGATGTTGAGGTTGTATATTTGTTTATAATACACAAAAGCCATGAATATCTTGTAAATAATATCCTTATAAACGGTGACTAGTGATGTCATCAGTTATAAACGTAAGTAGTGATGTCATTTTTGTCACACGACTCACTGAAATGTGTGTATTATAATAAATAAAGTACCCGTTGGAAAATATGAGGATATTAGAAGTCACCTCGGAGTTCCATGACCTGTATATGGTCATGGAACTCCTCGGTGACTTATAATATCCTTATATTTTACAAAAGGGGGTACTTTATTCACTATATAATCTGTATGTGCAGTGTATGCACCCTTTCAAGCGACTAAAGAAAATAGGATTGCATTCTAAGGAACCAATACCATCTCACCCTTTGATTGCATCTAATAAGTGGACCAGCTCATAATATACAGTTAATCCTTAAATTAGGTGAAGTGAGGTATCTATTTCAAATGTACTTGTGTTCAACCATTAAAACCCACATAACATATCACTTAAAAAATAACCACCCACTTCAATGACAAGGCTTCTGTGGGTAAAGGACCATGTATCTTAAGATTTGTGGATGGCGGTGTATTTAATTTATTTAACCATTAGGTTAGCAGTACTGCCATCATTAATTCCTCCAAATCCACCCAATTCAGTCACCCAGACTTAAAATCGTTAGGACTGACGAGGGCTACTCCACACCCTGACTGTGGAGCTCAGAAATCTGGACAATTAGGCAGCTAGTCATGCTTTCAATATGGGGACTATATAAATGCATCAATATGTACTTTACTTGGAATAGCTCCCAGTAACCATTCAATTTAATATTTTCCTTTCTTTATTAGAGAATAACAAGTGCGTGGGTTCTTCTAATCTTCAGGTCATTTTTATTCCGATAAATAATGCATGTGCCATTGTACAGAAATCACAGTCATTTTAAAGTAATTCACCATAGCTGAGTAAGTAAGTGCCTGGGTCTGTGGAGAATTTGCATGGAAAATGATCTAGCTAATCTAAATGTGTCCATTTAATGTCACAGAAATGCTTTTATTGCATGACAATCCCTCGGGATGGAATTTGGGTCACCTTAGGTAATTGCACAGAGAACACTTTTCATCCAGAGATTCCGATTGTTCGATTTTATGAAGCAATACAAATATGTTTTTTTTTATAGCTTTTTCATTTTACCTAATTTGTCTGACTGGCCACCAAGGGAACCTTAAAGAAACAGTGTTAAAAAAACTGGGCAAATAGGCTGTGCAAAATAAAAATGTTTCTAATATAGTTAGTTGGGCAAAAATGTAATGTATAAAGGCTGGAATGACTGTATGTCTAACATAACAGAACAGAACACTACTTCCGGCTTTGCAGCTCTCTAACTCTGAGTTAAGGTGGCCATACACGGAGAGATCCGCTCGTTTGGCGATGTCGCCAAACAAGCGGATCTCTCTCCGATATGCCCACCTTGAGGTGTCAATATCGGGCTGATCCGATCGTGGGCCACATGGGACATAACTGTTATGTGGGTTTGCAATTGATCCTCAGCATTCAGCTCAGATTCAGAAGCAACAGTTATGACCCATGTGCCCCCCCCCCATTCAAGTCACTGATTAGTTACTGCCTGGTAACCAATCAGTGTAAACAAAGGAGCTGCAAAGCAGGAAGTAGTGTTCTGTTCTGTTACACATCCAGTCACTCAAGCCTTTATACATTATATTTTTGCCGAACTAACTATAAAATAAACATTTTTCATTTTGTGCAGCCTATCTATTTATTTTTATACTGAACAATTAATTTAATGGTGTCTGTGTATGTAAGCTACATACATATGTAATGGTCTGATAATCCCTATCATAAATCAAATGTAATGATTTTTCTAGTTAAAAGGGTGCAGGCCTGTTTTTATCATGATATAAATAAACAATGGCTGATATTTTCTACCTTCACTTGGTAGTATCCATCACTTCATTATTCAGGTATCTTGTGGGACTCTACAGCACTAGCTGGTTTTCTCGGTTACCCTTCTTCAGTCATCTGAACTTGTCAAGAAGAACACTTACCTATCAGAAGAGACATTGGTTTACATAATAGCTATAAAGCTAACAGGAGTAATTCTTGATCATGGTAGTTTGTAGGCAGTGAGATGTGTACCATTTTGGAGGCTTTGGCGCACACCACGTAAAACTGTACTGCAAGAGTTTTCTTCAGAATCGGATCCTTCTTCCCAATGTATTTGTCACTGTCTTTCTCACCCAATATCCTAGTATAGACCCTTTGAACCACAGAGGTAACATCTTACCTTATTCCCATTGCCAGCTCAATGCACGTTGATACTCAAATGGAACCACTTTATAGGGAACAGTCACCATTTCATGCCATGTGGATGTCTTGTTCGTGTTAATATGGGAAATTGGGATGTCTGTAGGGATACTACTAACCACCTAGATTGGTTGTACCACAAGATACAGATTACATGGACTGACACTGACAGAAAGGACCCCAAAATGGCAATTGGACAGCAAATTAGATGCATCTCCTTTTATCACTTAGGTACAAATCCCCACAGCAGCAAACCTGTTTTATATCAAAATCCTTTGGGAAGGTAAATTGGTTTCTGTGTTCCTGGAACCCCAGAAACTAAAAGACTTTGCAGATTTTTTATTGTGTTGCCATGTTAGAAAATAACTTAAAAAGGAAATAAAATGACCACAGTGAATTACAGTTGGTAAGAATGAATTGACTGACCTTTTAGTGGTCCCAACAGCAAGTGGAAACCTTTCATGCTCTACATGTAATCAAAGATCGAACGTTTCCTAATGTGAGCTGACTGATTTAATCTAAACTGACTGATGATTCAGTTATTTCCATTAGCTAACAGAACATGAAGGAACCAATCAATGCGGAGGGCTCCTAATTCCTCAGACAACACTATATGACCATAAAACACATCATTCCTCACACGTGTGATTTATTCTTATTCCCTGAAGTGTTTCTAAAACTAATCTACTTATCCCATTCCCCATACAGTCTGAACTAAAAGGGATAATGATCAGCTGTTTTCACCCTCTTTCCCAAAATATTTCTATGGGTGCTGGGTTCATGTGACCTTTTTATACTTTAAAATGGAACACATTTTTTTTTTTTTTGGTGGACTTTAGGGTTTTCAGAAGACATCAAAATTAAAGGAATGTAAAATGGTGGTCAGTTTCAGAACAAAAATTAAAGACAAAAAGTTACCTAAATTCCAATATTTTTGCAGAACTTCAGTAACGATGATAACATTTTAGATACAAAGGAAACGAAAGAGCCTCACCAGCATGTTACATAGATATGAATTTATAAATGGTGAGATATGAGGAAGCTAATTTTGGGCAGGATTGAAACCTTTCTTTTCTCGTTTTAGGTTCTGTTGGGACAAATCTAACTGCTAAAGTCACTAAGTATTCTCTGCTTGGATCATTGAGGAACCAAAAATGAAGCATTTCATGCGGTGAGTACTCTTTGGAGTGTTAATAGCAAACAGAGACACCGGCTAAACTCACTTCTTTAGTAAAGAGAATAATCCAGGCCGGGTTGCCATTGAAGGGTTTGTTGTTTGCTATAGAATAAGGCCTACATGGCAAAGAGCTGGGTTATGATGTCAGTGATGATGAGGACTAAAGTAACTGAAGGGAATAAACCAGGGCAACTTGGGACCCCCAAATGTTGTAGAACTTCACCTCCAGCTCCTAGCATATACAAGTTGACATACAACTAAATCTGGAGGGGTACAGGTCACACATGTGTGATGTTATATAATGTTAAACTCTGCATGAAGTCTTGGGGTTGTTGGAAGCCGTGTTCCTATTGAGACTTTCAAGGGGCTGGAAGCTGGAGGGAGTCACCATCTTGGAAAGTGTCTGTGACACTCACATGCTCAGTGGGCTCTGAGCAGCTGTTGAGAATCTAAGCTTAGGGCTCGTCACTAATTATCCAGCAGAAAATGAGGTTGGTCTGTAATATAAACTGATGCTAAAGGGCTACCTTCACAAGCACCTTTGCAAATGTTCGCGACCATGTTTGCTTCATTTTTGACTGATTAAAGACCAAATTGCTTTTGCGAACGTTCGCAGTGTATATAATAAAATGTAACTTTTTCATCGCAAACCATTTTTCGCAACAAAGAGGAGGTGTTGAAGGTTTGCAATGCACAATTAAGATTTGCAATGCAATGTATGCCTTGCGAAGAATATGAAATTTCGACAGGCAAATTTTTATTCGCAGAGTTTTGCTGTTTGCAAATTTTATTACATTATATTTTGAGTCGGCCCCTAAGCTCAGTAAGTGACAGCAGCACAGAGCATGAGCAGTGAATCAGCAGAAAAGAAGATGGGGAGCTACTGGGACATCTTTGGAGACACAGATCTTTACTGCTAAAGGGCTGTGGTTGCCTTGGGCTGGTACAGAAAAACAAAACATAATGTACAACATTTCTAGCTACTTCTTTAGTTAGGCTTTAGTTCCCCTTTAAGCATATTTTTAGTCTTTCGCCATTATAGTACTGTACTCAAACATACTATTAGCCCATTTCGTTTTGCATAGTAGCTTCTTATTCTTGAAAGCCATTTACATTAAACATGCAATTAACCCGTTACTCTTTGCATATTAACCCTTTCTTCTGAAAATGCTAGTAGTCTGTTACACTAAACATGCTATCAGCCATTTATTTTTAGCATTATATCATATTGTATTCCAAGCACGCTATTAGTCCTTTACTGTAAGCATTCTCTTAGTTCATTACTTGAGCATGCTACTACCCCTTTTTGTATGTAATCAGGGCCGCTCCGGCCATGAGGCAAAGTGAGAATCTTACCTCAGGCGGCACGAATCGGCCAGTTACCAGGGGCGGCATCAGGGAGCCTGTATGCAATTAGTCCTTTACTCAAGCATATTATTAATGCTCTGCTTAGGATTGCCACCTGTCCAGATTTGACCCGAACAACCGTTTTTTTGAAGGGCTGCCCTGGTCAAAACAGTTTTTTTTTTCCAAATTAGGAAAACCGAGCATGATCTCCTATGATTGACTCTGCGATTGGCCAATCGCCAATCGCCACTTCATGGCCCCACCCCTGATGTCATGACCCGCCCTTGCAGAGTCACAATACCGCCCCCATTGCACCACAGCCCCACCTCCTGGCCAGATTCAACTGGGCCAAAAGGTGGCAATGCTAGCTGTGTTCAGAGGATATTTTATTTATATATATATATATATATATATATATAAATCATCAGGAGGCTGAAGACGGCTTAAGTTTGGAGCCGAAACGTCGATAATAAAATAAGTTTTTGTTTTTTACACTTTATGCAAGACCTGGTTGTGCGGTTTATTTGCAAATTTGATATTAATTATTTAACCAGCACCTAGGCATTGACCAGAACTTGGGAGTGCTCCAGTCCGGTCACCTCTCTGCCTGACTTGCTGTGCTTTCTGCATGTTTTTGCGCTCCTGCGCATGCGCGCAAACGCGTCATAATATCATGTGTACGTCAATAAGTAGGGGTGTATAAATATATCTCAATCAACAGCCGCTCATCCTAAAGAACTATGTGTCTCAAGTGCCCATATCGTGCACATATGCGCATAGAGTGAGCTGATGTGGTGAACTCTGTGGTGCGTGCTGCTTCGTGCTTAAACGTGTTACTAAATACAACCCATGCATGCTGGTAAATAAAAGATAATCGCAACTTACCCCAGGGGACCGCGTTCAGCAGATGGGTGGAATGCTTGCTGTATCGCCCTTTTAGCAGGAGGCGCAGTCCAAAGAAATGCCGGTAACCCCTTTTACAAACTCACAACTTTGGCTATATATGCGCAAGTTCTCTGCCAGTATACACCAACCTCCGTGTCAGTCCCCGTTCAAGGCCACGTCCTCTGATTCGTGCGGATCAGCTATTGCTCACGTCGTCTGTGAGCACGATAGCATCAGCATATCGTCTATTTGCTCTGTACAACTGCTTATCATGCTCCCCAATAGTCCGTTGCACACTGGTGCTGGAGACAGAGTGTAGTATACCACCCACCCTGCTCGCACCCAGTTGCACATCTGCGTGTTTCCACACAACATCTGATAGAAGAATGGGCTTGTAGCAGTGTAGTAAGATATTGAGTTAACTTGCTACTTATACCACTCACTGACCTGAACTCGGACCAAGGAGGGAGCAACAGCACTAACAATAGCCATTAACCCTTGCTTTCTTTGGGGTGTCCAGCTTCTGGATATGTCTTCCCTGCCCCGGGCCTTCAGTTAATGTTCCCTGTTTGCGATCTGATTCTGTGAAATAAAAACAAAACAACCATGTGTTAACAGCCCACTGGTAACAATGTATCATTCTAGCCTTCCTGGATGTGGAAATATTACCACTTGGACACTATGCTGCAAAGTAACCAAATTGTCTCTATATACTTATAATGGCCATTGTGAAATGGTGACCCCTATGTCAGTAGGTAGGCAGCCATCTTAGGCAGATGATTTTGAATTATCTCCATTATCAATAGAGTCTCTGAAGGTTGCCCTGGGACCTCTATATCTTACATGGGTAAAGTCTCATTTAACCCCTTTGGGGCTAATGTGTCCAAAGTAAAAATCCACATGCTTTCTCTCTTCAATAATAGAAGGTCCCTATTGCCTCCTCTTGTGGGGGCTGACACATGATCTATTATCATATGCTTGAATTGAGGGAGCGTGTGCTTCATTTTAAGCCAATGCCTGGGAACAGGTTGTCCCGCCTTCCCTGTTGCCAACGCACTTCTATTCGCGCTGCAATGGTTATTCATTCATTCGTGGTAGAGGCTTTTCCTATGTAGTGCAGTCCGCACTGGTCCAACGCCATATATACAACATGGTCAGAAGTGCAAGTGACTCTATGTTATATCGTGTATTTAACAGCCGTCCATGGATGTGTAAACTGGGTGCCTTGTGACATTCCTCCACAAGTGGGGCAATTGGCACATTTGTAGCATCCAGGTTTTAACGGTCGGTCCAACCAGGTGGTGCCTTTTTTGGAGTCAGGTTTTTGACCACTAGCATATCACTCAGATTGCATCCTCTTCTATAGGCTACCAGAGGTTCCTTTTTACCGTAAAAGGGTAAGTTGACATCAGTATTGACTATTTCCCATTGGTCCTTTAGAGACCTCTTAACCTGTAAACTGGCATCAGTCCATTCTGTTACAAAAATGGAGTCCAATCCCTCCTTGGAGGGTGTCACCTGTTTTTGCAATAGGTCATCCTGGTTGTGGAGACGAGCCCTCCTCTCCTTTATGAGAGCATCAGAATAGCCTCTAGAGGCAAACTGTTTGGCCGGATCCCGATTGGAATTATTCCTAATGACTTAGGAATTGTGAATACAGGAACCCCCGGGACATATGAGGTGGGTGGTGGGACTGCGATTGGACAAGACTAATCCTATCTGTTGGCTTTCTATATAATGTGGTACATAATCCTTTGTCATGTACATAAATACTCACATCAATATAGTCTATCTTCTGTCCATCATGTGTCATGGTCAACTTAATGGGGGAGTCTAGGTTATTTAGCGTCCTGTGGAACTCAATGAGTTCCCCCGCTGTTCCCTTCCACAGTAACAACAGGTCATCAATGTAGCGTTTGTAAAATATGTTTTTTCTCCAACCAAGGGGAGTAAGTGTTGTGTCTCATATTCTTGAATAAAAAGGTTGGCAAATGAGGGAGCTACATTGGAACCCATTACTGTCCCAGAAACTTGTAGAAAGAAGGCATCATTGTAGGAAAAATAGTTGTGTGTGAGAACCACGTCAAGTAAGGCTATCAGGAATTTGGTGGGTGGTAGTCCCTGATGGGATCTTCTCAAGGCATCTCTACACACTGCAATCCCACTGTTATGTGGAATGACAGTGTATAGGCTCGAAATGTCCATTGTCACTAGTAAGCATCCCTCTGGGATGTTCACCCCTTTCAATAAAGATAGTAAATGTGTGGTTTCTTTTACGTAGGAGCACATCTCTTGTACCAGAAGTTGCAGAAAGGAATCTAAATATTGGGCAACCGGTTGGAATAAAGAACCTATTGCTAAGATGATAGGTTGACCTGGGGGTGCAGACAAGGACTTGTGGATCTTGGGCCGAGTGTAAATGAATGGAATTTTTGGATATTCAGTGGTTAGAAATTGCTTGTATTTACATCAATTCAACCCGCTGCTAGGGCCGTTTTTATCAAATAATCCAATTTGTTTTTGTATGTTATAGTGGGATCCCCTTTTAAGGTAGTATAGGTTTTAGTATCAGACAATTGTTCACTGAGTTCCTTTACATAGTACGTTTTGTCCAATAGGACAATAGCACCCCCTTTATCTGCTTGTCTTATAATAAGTGTATTGTCTGCTTTCAATGTGTGAAGGACTTCCATCTCACTTGTAGAGAGGTTTGAAAAGAACTTTCTCTTTTTGTGATGTATGTCACTAGAGTCATTGGCCAATAAATGGGTAAAGATAGAAATAGAGGGGGCTGTATTCGGGCGTTCAAAGGTGCTCTTACCCCTGAATGGTGTAGGTTGGGCAGATTTCTTGTCTTTATAATAGTCTCGTGACTTGAGCTGTTTTTTAAATCTATGGATGTCCTTGTGGACCTCAAATGGTGTGGAATAATCTGTTGAAACAAATTTTAACTCCCTGTTTAGTAGCCTCGTCTCCCCCATAGACAGTGAGTATTGGGATGAATTCACTACTATGTCTTGCTCCTCCCCCTTCTCGGTGGTTTGCCTGCGGTGTTTTTTGCCTCCCCTCCTGGTTTTCTTGCTCCTCTCCTCTCTATATTAGTGAGCATAGTGGGGAGGGGGGCTGGGTATCCCCTAAAAAAGACTGTGTCGAAGTGGTCAGGGAACCTTGGTCAGAGTCAGTTGAGTCCCCTGAACTGTCCACTGTGGTGAGTGTTACTGGTTTGTATCTGCTGGAGGATCTTTTTCTATTATCATCTGACAGGCCCAGAAGCCACCTGTACACTCCTTTCTGTTTATAGTCGTCTTTGACCGTCACCAATTTCCTTTCTTTGAGATTGTATTAAGTAAGATTGGTTTCTATATTTTTCATCCAATCCACCGATTTGTCCTGAGATATTTGCAGCAAGTGTTGTGTCTCAAACTCTACAATCTCATTTTGAGTATGTTTTAAATCATTGCCCACAAACTCAATTACTAAGAGTAACAAATCAGATGAGCATTTGTTAAGGATTTTACACCACTTGCAGCAAAACTCTGCGTTAGATCTTCCTAATGTGGGAACATTTCTGACCCTGAAGCCCCTAGGAGTAATTTTCTGTCTATGATAGTTAGATAGATAAGTCCCAAGCAACAGCAGATCAATCTCCCTTTTTTTTAAATTCAATAGGTTATGGTATATGTCCCGGGGGGTCCTACCAGATGCAACCGTGCTGGGGAGTTCACCATACAAAATCCTCTCGGCGTCCTCAGATGTAAAGGTATGTTCGCCTGTTGTAGTGTCCACTTCGATAGCTGTGGATATATTTTCCATCATCTGTCCAAGCGACTTAGAAAAAACAAGTATATTAGTGTTAGGCTGTGAAGATTGTTAAAGACCAGTACTCCACATCATCTCAAAAGTCTGTCACTCTGAATCATCAAAAAGAAAGTCAAACAAAAATGGTGGTGCTACCAGAAAAAACAGTATTCACCCAGTGATACACTGGGTGAGACAGTTCCAATTATAATCATTCGTAGAACTGGAGCACTCATTTAGAAATAAACAGCTGCCCGGGTGCTGGTTATAGATTTATGTAAACCAAACTGCCAAAATACTGCACTCACAGGACTTATTAGGTGCGAAACTAAAAATAATTTATTTCAACGTTTCGGCTCCTATACTCGAGCCTTCTTCTATATAAATATATCCTCAAATGACAGCACTCCGAGGAATATTGCAACAAAAACAAAAAAAGAATAATTAAAATCAAGGTTTATTTAATCCAACTTTTGGGTTCTGTATTAGAACCTTCGTCAGGGAAAAGAACATAACAGTGTTCCATCTTCGTACCTTATGGTCCCCTGAGGATCAAAGCGCGTCAATGTCCACAATTGCTGTGATGCAGTAAAGCACTATATTTGCTTTCATTTGACTCTTGCTGTGAGTGCTTTCATTCTGTTATGTTATATACTGTATATATATATATATATATGTATATACTGTATATATACACACACACACACACCGTTTACTCCTAAGCAAACTGACTTTCAGGGGTAAGTCAACCTTACAATTCCCTTAAACTATAATGTAGATAATGATTGCTGAGACATTTTGCAATTGCCTATGTCATTAATTTATAATGTTTAGTTTTTTCATTGATAACTAATAAAGAAGACGTTCAGTGTCTAGTACAGTGATGAGTGGGGTTAACTTACCCAAAAGAAAGGGGGGTCCAGGTGCTCAAGCCCCAGACCTTCAGCTTGGGGAGGCAAATTGAGGAGGCAAATAGATAATAGTAAAGGGCTGGCACATACCAGACCACACTCCATAAATTGATGTAGTAAAAAAGTTTTATTGGAGCAAAAACATCAAAGCAAAGCCTTTACGCGTTTTGTGCCTCAGGGGCACTTAGTCATAGGCTAAAGAACCTTTATCACTCAAGTTTAGAATTTAGGCTGCTGGTTTTGCTAGACGCAATATCCTTAGCAACCTAGTAAAATTGGCCTCATACACATACTACTGTCACTGTATTGAGCCACAAGTTACAAAAATAATGAAATGAAGACCACCTGCAACATAATCGGCAGCTGGTTTCCTAATACAGATGCTAAATTGACCACTGTAGTTACTTATAGCTACCGGTCAGATTCTTACTTTTATTTGCTAACTGATTGGTTGCTATTTATAACTGCCTTAGTGCAATGTGAAAATAAAAACAAAATAAAGAAACTGTATACACTCACGGAACTTGGATACAATATGTAGTAACTTAACAGCTCGGCGTCTCCTCCAGTCACGTGACCCAACGTGATATATCCAATTAGCAATAAAGAAGAGGATGCGATGCTGTGTTGAAATGGTGTGCTACAAAGCACCTCCAAAATTTTTATTTGTGCGGAATGTGGCCCAAACGTTTCAGGAGCTGCCTGCTCCTTTCTTCAGTGGGTAAGTGCACTTACCCACTGAAGAAAGGAGCAGGCAGCTCCTGAAACGTTTGGGCCACATTCCGCACAAATAAAAATTTTGGAGGTGCTTTGTAGCACACCATTTCAACACAGCATCGCATCCTCTTCTTTATTGCTAATTAGTGCAATGTGCACTTACGTGTTTCTTTAAATACGCTCATTCTGTATTGGTTTTGCTTGAATTCCCCCATGTTTGAACTTTACATTTTTGGAGCTGAGCTTTGATCAATAGGCCTCCTGCCAATTTAGCGTTGGTGCCTAGTTAGAGTCAGGGCTATGCACAACCGACACAGGGGCAAATTCACTAAGATTCGAAGTTGCGCCAGGCGCAACTTCGCCGCACTTCGCCAGGCGTAGTTTCGCCAGCGCTCCGCAAATTCACTAAAATCCGAAGTTGCGCACAGGGGTAGCGTAAGTTTGCGAAGTTGCGCTAGCGTTGATTCGCCAAGCGAAGCGAAGTTTCGCTAGCTATGGTTCATTTGCATACGGCGCCAAATTCAAATTTCAATGGAGGAATACGTATCAGCACTACAAATGCCTAGAAAACCTTCAAACCATCAAATAAAAATTTTATTTTGCCCTACACATGTGCCCACTGTATAGTTAAGTTGCCATGAGTCAGGAAATGTAGGGGGGAAGGAGGGGAGCCCCAAAAAATTTTTCGATCTTTTTCAGCCTATCACCCATAATATAGAAAACACGCCAGCGTTTTTTGGGACTTAGAAAAAATTTGAACTTTTTTTGAAGCAATCCCTATCTACTCTATTGCGCTTCGCCTGGTCTGAGGTGGCGAAGGAAGTCTAGCGTAAAAGGTAGCGTTCAGAACAATGCGCATGTTAGTGAATTTGCGTAGTTACATCCGTAGCGAAAATTTGCCTGGCATAAGGGTGCGAAGTAACACTAGCGAATTTACGCCAGCGTTCGTTAGTGAATTTGCGAAGTACCGAAAATGCCAAACGCTAGCGAATTGACGCTAGCGTTCGTCGCTTCGGCGCTTAGTGAATTTGCCCCACAGTGTTTTCTCTTTGAGATGAATTATAAATCTCAGTACTTAGTGCCTCAGGCACACTCCTTTCATGGCTTTCCCAAACTAAGGCAATTAGAAGGAAGTGAAAGCCTATGAATAAGGGGTTTGTTTTTGCTTAGCAATTTGCAGAGTACAGAGATACAGCCGAGGGGCTTCAGCATTAAATGACGGAGAAGAGGGATGCATTGCATTATGCACAGAAATGGCTTTGGCTAAATGATTTGTACACGTTCATCCTCTGCCACTGACAATATTTCCATTGTAATGCTGATGCCTCTTACTGAAATTAAATCTGTTATATATAATAGTTATATCTGTTATATCTGTTAAATAAAAAAAAAAAAAATCAGGCACATGTAATTTGCTGATAAGTTACCGTAAATATTCTTACACTCAGCAACAATCATGTGTGTGTTATATAGACCAGTGCTGCAGGTCTGTTATTTCACATATTATCATGTTTATAGGCAGGATTATTAAAAAAAAAAAGGTGATTCAAAGAGGTTTATGGAGATTGTGAGCATGCTTGGAGGTCGTAAAAATCTCTTGGAGGGCTACATATGGGGGCAAATTCACTAAGCTCTGAAATTCGCCAGCGACGGCTTCGCTCATATCACAACACTTCACCAGGCGTATCCAGGACACCGCTAATTCACCAAAATCCGAAGTTGCGTCCAGGGCGTCAAACGCTGGCGAAGTAGCGCTAGCATTACTGCGGCACACGAAGCGAAGGTGCGTTAGTGTTCGCTAATTTGCATACGGCGGGAAGTTAAAATTAAATGGACGTATATGTAGCAGCAAATACATTACACTACACAAGCCCAGGAAACCTTAATAAAATAAAATAAAGTTGTTATATTGCCCTAAACATGAGCCCAGTGAATAGTTTATGTGCCAAATGTTAGGAAATGTAGGGGGGAAGCTAGGTACCCTAAAAAAATGTATGATCTTTTGCAGCCTATCACCCTGAAAAACTGAAAAGTCAACAGGGTTTTTTGGGACTTAGGACTTTTCGAGGAAGTCCTATCTACTCTATTGCACTTCACCTGGTCTGAGGTGGTGAAGGCAAGTCTGGCGCAAGAGGTAACGTTCATTAAAATCCGCATCTTAGTGAATTTGCGTAGTTACGTCCATTCGCCAGAGCAAAAATTCGCCTGGCGTTAGAGTGCGAATTAGCGCTAGAGTCTGTCTCCTTCGATATCGAATTTACGCCAGCGCCCGTCAGTAAATCAGCGAAGTCCCGAAATGACTTTGCCCTTTAGTAAATTTGCCCCATGGGCTTCTAGTTGGATGGCCGTGATGCAGACCAATAAGAGCCTCTGTTGAATGCAGAGTTGTAATAGTACAACCAATCATCTCCCAACCTGCTGTTCTGCCCAAGCCCTAATAGATACTCAATAACATAGAATCAGAGCATAAGGAACCCGAGTCAACATGAACCAATGTTATTATGCTATCCAGGGCTTCTAGGAGGCAAGTGGTGTGTGCAGCCAACCTAGGAAATCCCAATTTAATGAACAAGAGGTCAACCAGTTTTGTCCTACGATATCGGTGCATGGCCAGATTATGTGAAAAAAGTTAGGCATGGCCTCTCCACTTCTAAGGCAAAAGTCATTGATGGCCCATTAGGAGTTAAATAGAAATCGGGGAAATGTTTATATTGAAATTAACAGGTCCTTATCCTCAAGACAAGAAAACTATACTGGTTTTCTATTGCCTCTTCCCAATCATCCTGCGTAGGCAGTTCATCACGGCACGTCCTGGACCAAGTGAATAGTCTTTGGCCTCACTATATTCATGGGGCAGATCTTGTGACGTGATAGCTAGGTAGTGTCAGCACATCCAAGGTGTTATGGAGTCCTTTACTTACCGGCTACCTATTGCAGGAATCAAGAACTCGGCTGCACCCTGAATTGTTTTTTTTTTTTTTAAGAATGCTTTTTATTGAGTTTTAACAACAAATTATATAATAGCTGCAGTCTGCAAAAGCCATTGCCCTGGGTGCAGCAGGTAACTGCACGTGCCTTAAAGGGGCGGTTCACCTTTAAGTCAACTTTTAGTATGTTATAGAATGGCTAATTCCAAGCAACTTTTCATTATTGATTTTCTATAGTCTTTTAATTATTTGCCTTCTTCTCCTGACTCTTTCCAGCTTTCAAATGGGGGGGGGGTCACTGACCCCATCTTAAAACAAATGCCCTGTAAGGCTACAAATGTATTTTTATTGCTACTTTTTACTACTCATCTTTCTATTCAGGCCTCTGCTATTCATATTCCAGTCTCTTATTCAAATCAATGTGTGTTTGGGTAATTTGGACACTAGCAACCAGATCGCTAAGCATTGCAAACTGGAGAACTGCAAAATAAAAAGATAAATAACTCAAAAACCACAAATAACAATTTGCAATTTGTTTTCATTTTTTATTATTGAAGGTTTTTGAGTTATTTAGCTTTTTATTCAGCAGCTCTCCAGTTTGCATTTTAAGCCATCTTAAACCCCTTTAAGAAAGCTATTTATACATCTGATTGATTAGACATAGGAGAGCCTAACTAAATCAAATCAGCTTTAGTTGTCCTTTAATCAGACTCCATCTCACTAAAGCCTAACTAAAGAAGTAGCTAGAAATGTTGTACATTATGTTTTGTGCTTCTGTACCAGCCCAAGGCAACTACAGCCCTTTAGCAGTAAAGATCTGTGTCTCCAAAGATGCCCCAGTAGCTCCCCATCTTCTTTTCTGCTGATTCACTGCACATGCTCTGTGCTGCTGTCACTTACTGAGCTTAGGGACCCACTCACAATATACAGTACACATAAAATAGAAATGTCACAATATAAGGCTGATTAATTATTAATACATATAATTACTACATGGCAGCACAGAAACCAGTGCAATTAGCATCAGAATTTAATAATCAACCCTGTAGCGTCAGCTTATATTACAGACCAACCTCATTTTCTGCTGGATTCAGGCCTAATTTCAGTATAGCCCCAAGAATAGTTCCTGGATTTAGGTTTACCTTTTAGGTCAGCCAGTGGTTTGCGAGCTCACCACCCTCTTGAATCTCGGTGGCCTCAAAGCAGCTGCTTATTTTTAAATTCTTGGCTTGAATGCAAGTTTGGTTGCATAAAAACCAGGTTTATTGCCAAATAGAGTCTCATTTAGGCTGCCAGTCCACAGGCTACTAATCACAGCCCTTGTTTGGGAACTTTTTTCATGTTTTGTTGCTCCCTAATTCTTTTTACATTTTTTAGCCCTTTCTGTTTGTAGCATTAATTGTGGCCAAGCCTTCCATTGCTTATTTGCCAGCAGGACCTAGTGCACCCAGGGACGTCCACTAGGACTAATGGGAACCCAGACTGAGGTGGGATGAATAAGAACCAGGTGGTAGCTGGCCAACAAATATATGGTCATTGCTCGCTCTATGAACAAGAGGTCCATAAAGTTCAACACGCCAGAGGAGGCACAGGACGTTAGAACAGAGCAAGAGAAGCTTTAGTTGTTGTTATTGTAATTAATTACTGTATAGGTAAATTCTCATACTTATGGCCTTAGTGACAGGAACAACCTGAAATAGCTTTATCGTGCAATTAGTTTTCCCATTCTCAAATGTGTCCCCTTTCCCACTCCTTATCCTGGGCAGTCACTCTAGAGCTGGGCAAATATACCCCTGGGCAGTAACTCATAGCAGCCAATTAGTAATTACTGTTTTTAGCTAGCTGCTGGATAAATACTAAAAGCAATCATCTGATTGGTTGGCATGGTGCATTTGCGGGACCCCTGGGTTCTTTATTTTCTCTCGGACTAGTGACATATTAAGGTATGGCTTATGGTACACACAACATTTGTCTGTTGAATTATGGATATTGGGATAGATTCAATTCAAGGCCTCCTAATGTAATTCCAGATTTTCCCATAGATCCAGAGGTAATTCAATGAGAATTTGGGCCTATATGTTGTAAGGTAATAAACCAGCGCAGCAAAATATGTTGGCGCTATATAAATCCAGGTTAATAATAATGTTAATAACCATAAAATTATGTTTTCTCATTGATTTGAATCTGGCCTTTTATAGCCAAATGTTTGAATGAATTTGTCACGGATAAAGATCTGCCTCCACTGCTCTCACCTCTACCTATATATACTATATACTGAAGTTGTACTTAACTATTCACTCTCCAACTGGTCTCCAGTTTCAGAGGTCCCAGGTGATTCAGTAGGTTGGCATACCTGTGCTTAATGGTAATGTACTGTAGGATACAGCAATTAAAAGTATTCAAGCTCATGATATTATGATCATTTCTTTTAATAGAGTGCTGACTTTGTGTATTTTTGATGCAAACAACCATAGACCAAGAGAAACAGTACAAGAACTTGCAGGTAACATTAGGTAATGAGCTTCTGTCCTCACTCTATCACTCTCTACTCTTAGAAAAGGGGTTCTTTCCCAAAAAGTTCTGGTTTGTTCCAGGATGTATTTACTATACTGATAATCTTCATCTTTGCTTAACCTATTGCATTGCTTCCCTCTTTATCAGCATGTAGAGCCTACTACGATTGATTGTGATGGACTTTTTCATCTTTATTCTATTTATTTTTTTATTCACTGTGGAATAACATCATCTTAATATCAGTTCTCCTACTCCACTTTGTACAGGGAAAGAACATCCTATGGTTTTTCCAATGAAGGTAACAATAAAACTATAAGGGGCACTATTTAGTGGGCAAATACAAATTAATGTTATTATTGGTAGTATTATCCTTTGCTCTGAACTTACAGCCTAATAAAACGGATGACGGGGCCCTTGCTCACAAAGAGATCATATACCTATATCCAACCAAAAGCTGCCAATAAGTACAGAGCTCTTGGGCCCTTATAAATCCCCCCCCCCATTGAAGGCAACCTAACTGTCATTCTGAGGGCCTGGAGCAGTTGCTAGAGGGGGCTCAGCCTAAATGGCAGTTAGGGAAAGGGTCTGTTCACCTTCCAAACATTTTTTTCAGTTCAGCTATTTTCAGATTGTTCGACAGAAATAACGTTTTTTCGGTTGCTTTCCATGTTTTAATTTTACAGGTTTTCCATTATTTAAGTGTTTCTGTTCCTGGTGTTCCATTCTGGCAGCTCAGTAATCCAATTATAGATTCTGAACTATTACATCTTGCTAATGTACATTATTAGCTGGGGGTTATTTAATTAAAACCTGATTTTTTTTCTCACTTTATTAAAAAAAATAAATTCAACCAAACTCCCAAACCCAAATCCCTTTAATTTACCAATAAAACATCTTTGCATCAGACAAAAATTGTGTGCCAAAATCGAGCCTCAATTTGTGTCATGCGACTATTCTGAATTGTTTGTTTTGTTTTGTATCAGCTCAGCTGGGGGAGCACAAAATACAAATAGCGCAGATAAAAAACACAGTGTTGCCCATGATTAAAGCTTGTAGAAAAGGGAAATTGTGACCAAGGCAGCAAAGTGGCTTCATCATTTATGTATACGTTATATGGATACATATGAATACATCATTTTGGCGAACCGGAAACACATCTTTAAGTGAGAAAAAGGAAAGACAAGGTTTGCGATTTTGACTGGCTAGAGCATTTTGGGAATTGCAGTTCTAGGGTTCTTCAATATATTTTGGGATGTACTATACACCCACTTCTTATTATTTTACTCCAAATTAGACCTCTTAGTTTGCTTTTAATTAAAGTTAATGTTTTAAACCATTGCATTCTGTAGACAAGTGGGGTCTATCATGCTCTCTTGGCTTGAACAATAAGGACCAACACAAGTTCTTTAGGATACGGAGTTTAGTATTATTGACCTTATCCAAATGGTTTATAAACAAGTTTTGCAGTATTTTGGTTCCCATGACTAGAGAAAGAAACCAAAGTGACATTAGAAGGTTGATTTTATGACGTACTCGCCAGGAGAGACAGTTAAAGGCGAAAGAAAGCTACCAAGGACGTTTGCTGCCAACAGATTAGCCACAATAGTGCAAGCTATAAAAATATATTTATTCTGGAGAATGCTTTACCATACCTGAGTAGACAGATCTAGAAGCTCTCTCTGTTTGTTCAGGATAGCAACTGCCATATTAGTTTGGTGTGACATCACTTCCTGCCCGAGTCTCTCCCTGCTTGCTAATATTACTGGGCTCAGATTACAGCAGGGAGGGAAAGAAGCAATTGAGCATGCTCAAGCCCATGCCCTGTAGATTTAAGCCCAAAACAGGAAGTCTGATACAGAAGCCCATGTGTACACAATATATGGAAAGAAATGAGGTTTCTTTTGACAGAGCACTCCGAGCAGCATTACTTTGAGGTTTTACGAGTGACTTTTCTGATAAAACTTACTTAGTTTTAACCTTTCCTTCTCCTTTAAGGAGCCTTCCTAATATTTCCATGGGAATGGTGGTTAAGCTAATGTTAGCATTCATTTGAGCATATTGTCCATGCATTGGTTTAGTTTGCTAATCGGCAAATCTAGGTCATGGAAATGCAATTTATAAGGGACACAGACGATGGGGACACAGTGGCAAAGTTGCAGTTATACATCCAAATAAATACAAAGAAACAGTCATTTGACTGCAAATCTCCCCAAAGCTCATCCTGGTTTAATTAGGATCAATTGATGTTGGGGTAACACAATATATGTCTTGTATTATGTTTCTGATTTTGAAGCAGCCATTCCACTGATGTGAGATGCAGGAGGATTTCCTTTCTGGATCTAAGCTGCAGAATAGAAAGGGCAGCATGACTGAACACTTAACTCTTTGGGAAATTCTGAGTCAGAGCCTAAAGCTTTTTTAGAAACAGCATCAGCTACTACTACAGGTATAGGATCCATTATCCGAAAACCTGTTATCCAGAAAGCTCTAAATTGCAGGCTGATGTGCAGGCTGGCCTGAAACCCATGGGTTTACCCGAAATCTTTACGTCGCAAGCTCTTCTCCTGTTTTCCCCACCCGCAACCTAGCACTTCTGGCGCTGGAATTTCTAGACTTCCGTCCGCCCCTCCCATTTTGTGACGTCAGTGCGGGCGGGTCTATAAATAGAGGGCAGCAGCGAGTTCGGGTCGGTGCGGGTCGAGAAATTCTCTACCTGCACATCACTACTGTTTCCCATAGACTCCATTTTATCTAAATAATCCAAATTTTTAAGAATTATTTTTTCCCTGTAATAATAAAACTGTACCTTGTGCTTGATCCCAACTAAGACATAATTAATCCTTATTGGAAGGAAAACCAGACTTTTGAGTTTATGTAATATTTACATGATTTTCTAGTACATTTAAGGTGTAAAGATCCAAATTATGGAAAGCCCCAGGTCCCGAGCATTCTGGATAATAGGTGCCATACCTGTACCTTGTACATGATCCATTCTAAGATATAATTAATCCTTATTTTAAGCAAAACCAGCCTATTGGGTTTATTTAATGTTTACATGATTTTCTAGTAGACCTATGAAGATCCAAATAACGGAAATATATCTGGAATACCCCAGGTCCCACGCATTCTGGATAACCCGTCCCATACCTGTACTAATTTCACCCAGTAGAAATGTTTCATTCGCTGCCAAGAAAGTTGCACCATCTATACCAGGAGTACTGGTGATGTTCCTCAGCACCTCTTTAAGACACAAACATGTAATAAATGCTGCTCAATAAAGCTACTAATTGGTTGACATGGGTTACTAGTCTAGTAGCAATTTTTACCCATTAGCATTTAGCTTTAAATGGTCTAGTGCAGTATGAGTAAACAAATGCTTTCTCATTCTCTTTCACATTGTTGAGGTTTATTAACCTGAATATTTTTTTAAATATTAATAGCTTAAGTCTTGACATCGTAATGCCATTATTGATATATTCTTATGTTGGCACAGTTTTGTCATTGCCTTACTCTGATTAGGAAACATTGTGTATCTCCTACAGAATGGTGGTTAAGGTGTGGATATATTTCTACTGCATTTGCCTGTGGCGTTGCCTGAAATTCATCTTGAGGAAGCTGACGGGCCGCTGCGAGCTGCAGAGAATCTGTTACAAAAATAAGCCCGGCGCTGGCCGAACAAGAAAGATAGGTATGTGCCATCTTTCTGGTGAAATTGGTGACTGTCAGCTTATATGGTTAATGGACAATTCACCATGACATCGCCTATTTACTAAATGGCGAAGAGGACAATGCGCTGGAGAAAAACCTCAGTGTTAGAGATCCTTCACGTTTCGCCAGGCCAATCTTTTGCTCTGGCTAACGATCGTTAGTCCTCAAATTTATCAAAGTGTAAACGTTCCAATACATCGCCCTTTTCACCAAAGTCTACGTTGCCTGGTTCTATCTGGCGAATTGTTAAGATGAAGCGACATCCTCAACATTACATTGTCAGTGATTTTATATCCCCTGTTAAAAAAAAAGTCATATATATATATATATATTTTTGTGGGATTATGTTTAAAAGTTGTAACTGTTAAATATAATTTTATACCTTTTAACCATTTGAAGGGCATGCCACATTTGTTTTAGGGTGGGCTCACGTCTAGGGCATTAGAGGATCTCTTTGGTCTTTATTTTGCTTCCTTGGACATTTGTAATAATAAGTGGCCACTTCAAGCATTTGCACCAACATCTCTAATAAAGACATATATATATATGACCTATATGTACCCGCCATATTTAAATTGATGTAAGCCTAAGTATGTTCGCTAGGAAGAAAGTAACGCTAGAGAAAATTTGGTAAGAAACTTTCTCGCTGATGAAGTTTCGCTAGCGAATTTACTCCAGTGTTCATTTGCCAATGCAAATTTTCGCATTTTGATGAATATTCGTAGATGTTGGGAATTAACATCTGAAGTAGTTGTGTTAAAGTTTTCCTAAGTAAATGTGCCCCTAATTAATCACTTTCAGGCGCCTCCTAACAGTGATTGGTGTAAAATAGCATGGGGAGATATGTGGTGACCCCTGGGCAACTCCAGATATAAGTGCAATAATAATAGGGGAAGCAAAGATTGGAACCCCAAGGCCTGCCTGCAACAGGTGATGACAGCTGGACAAAACTTGTTGCCTTGCACTGTATGTTGACATGGGGCTAAACATATTGTCAGTTTCCCAGCTGCCCCAGTCATGTGACTTGTGCCTGCACTTTAGGATGGAACTACTTTCTGGCAGGCTGTTATTTCTCCTACTTAATGTAACTGAATCAGTCTCAGTGGGACTTGGCTTTTACTATTGAGTGCTGTTCTTAGATCTTACAAGCAGCTGTTATTTTGTGTTAGGAGCTGCTATATCGTTACCTTACCATTGTTCTTTTGTTAGGCTGCTGGGGGGGGAAGGGAGGGGTGATATCACTCCAACGTGCAGTACAGCAGTAAAGAGCCACTGAAGTTTATCAGAGCACAAGTCACATGACTGGGGGCAGCTGGGAAACTGACAATATGTCTAGCCCCATGTCAGATTTCAAAGTTGAATATAACAAAATATGTTTGCTTTTTTGACAAATGTATTTCAGTGCAGAATTCTGCTGGAGTAGCACTAATAACTGATGCGTTTTGAAAAAAAACATGTTTTCCCATGACAGTATCCCTTTAAGGACATTGATGTATTTTGTAATTTACTGATTATATCAATAATTTAATCTTTAATAATTTAATTTACACATAAAATCTTTTTGCAGAATCTTCCCTGAAGTCTTCAAAGAGAAAGGTAAGTGATCTCTATAGATTGTGACATTAACGGCTGGCTTATTCTGACATCACCATCTCATTGTATATTTCCAAATGATGTCATCATCAAAGCTCAACTTGCAAGTGGGTTGTGTTACACTGGACACACAGGGGGTTATTTACTAAACTCCAAATGCCAAAAACCCGAAAAATTTGTTGTTTTTTTTAAATATAAAATCTGAATTTTTATTAAAAAAATTCACTAATTATTCGGAATTTATTAAACCCCCAAGATGGAAAAGTCTGAATCAAAAAATCTGGCATTTCTGAAAACTGTCGAGGTTGCATATGAGTCAATGGGGGAAGTCCCAATGATTTTTTGATGTGCTCTCGGTTTCATACAATACCCCAAGTTTTTGGGCAAAAAGCATAAGAAATCTGAGTTTTCGGGTGAAAACTCCGGAAAAAAATTCCGAAACATTTGTAAAATTTGTATTTTTCATGATTTTTTCCCGCAATTTTTTTTTTTCGGGAAAGTGTATTAATAATTGAGACAAAAAAACCCGTGTGGATTTGGTCGGAGTTTTTTAAAAAAAATTGAGATACCGTATATACTCGAGTATAAGCCGACCCGAGTATAAGCCAAGGTACCTAATTTTACCTAGAAAAACTGGGAGAACTTATTGACTCGAGTATAAGCCTAGGGTGAGAAATGAAGGACTGGGAGACTTGGCACTCACAAAAAGATGGCACAGCGGCAAGTACATGTATAAATACCCCCAGATATCATAGCACAATGGCACATATTTAATGCCTGCACTGCTCACTGGCTTTAACTAGAAAAATGACCAGTAGCCAGCACAATAATCCAGGGACAACTTAACAGAGGCACTGACTGACCATGTGGATGGGAAGGTGGTGAGAAGGCTGCAGACTGCAGTGCTAATGTGATAGTAGCAGCTCCTTCCTTACTTCCTTTTCTTCCGAGGTGAAAACCGTCTGAGTGCTGCTGGCCAATCAGATGCTCCACAGCTGCTGGTAACGCTCTCTCCTTCTCCTTGTCACAGCCAAAGTAATTTGGTCCTGCAGCAGAGACTGTGACAAGGGAGGAGGAGTGGCAGCAAGGGAAGCTGTGAAAAGAAAAGTCTGCTGCAGAGAAGAAAAGCTCAGAGGGAGCGGGAGACAAAATCAGTGCAGTCTGGTGGGTGATGAATGTGACTGCTACTGCACTTTGATTCCCAGAAGTACAACTTGCCAACGGAGCGTTTCAATCGGGCCGCATTGATCATTGCCCCAGGCCGCGTGCGGTCCACGGGCCACAGGTTGCACCCCTAAACATACCTCCCAACATTTTGTAAGTAAAAAGAGGGACAAAAAAAATTTTTCAGCACATAGCGCAGCAATTTTTTGACCACACCCCTTTATGTGGCCACACCCACTAATTACCATGTTTGTTTTACAAAATTTGGCAGGTTATGAAAGTTTGAAAATATTTCTCCTTATCTAAACTGTGTTTTTGTGTCTCAAAATTGTTACATAGTATCTTATTTGCACCTGTTAGCTGTTCTGGGCTCTCTGCTAAAAGCCAATTAAGTGAGAAACTTTGTTTCTTTTTCTGGCTGTTCAGTGCAGAGAAAAGGGGGACTTTCCAGTACAAATGAGGGACTGCGGGTTGAGCTGTCAAAAGAGGGACTGTCCCTCCAAAAAAGGGACAGTTGGGAGGTATGCCCTAAATAGTGCATCTCCTCTATTGTGCGCTGGTACTTACGGTAGGAAGCGCTGTATCAGGGCAGTCTTGCCGACCCCACGGATGCGGGGCCCCATCAGGGGTGCAGGCAGGCTCGGATTTGTGGCGAGGCCACATAGGCCCGGGCTTAAGGCGGCACATTTTTGGGGGCAGCATGCCGCCCAGCCGCTCTGTGGGGAGCCTGTGCTCCGGCGCTCGCACGCTGGCGCTTTTGCGCCAGCATGTGGTAGTGCGGGCGGGCGCTAGGACCGAGCGGAGCGCACGGCCTAGGGGCGCCCACCCAGCGAATCCGGCGCTGGGTGCAGGGGCATTTTTTGCATGGAGGAGCTCCAGAAGCACAGCCTGTTTTGCAGCCTTTTGCATACTTTTTGCGTATAAGCCGAGGTAGAGTTTTTCAGCAAATTTATACTCGAGTATATACGGTAAATTCGTACTTTGCTAAATAACCCCCATACAGTAATGGATGGAAACAAATAGCGACCTGGGGGCAGCATCGCAGACTATACAATTGTTCTCCGTTAAAGATTGTTTTATGTTTTCAGTATGGCCACGTTGGGATCCCTGTACATTCCAAACCTGTTACATCATAGGTATGGGATTCATTATCTGGAAACCTGTTATCTTGAAAGCTCCTAATTGCTGAAAGGCTGTCTCCCAAATCATGGAAAGATCTGTTATCCGGAAACCCATTATCCAGAAAGCTCCAAATTACTGAAAGGCAGTCTCCCTAATTATGGAAAGATCTGTTATCCAGAAAACCCCAGGTCCAGAGCATTCTGGATAACAGTTCCCATAACTGTATGTTTATTGTTAGTTACTCAAAATTAATGCTATTTTCAATATTATCTGGTAGTACCACTATAAATATGTGTGTGTGTGTGTATGTGTGCTGGTTTAAAACAGTTCCACTGTAACATGCCAACATTAAGACCAAAAAAGTCACAACACACAGCTGCACCTGATTATAGGGTGAGTTGTAGTGATGTGCCAGCGGGCCTGATACCCGTGGGTCGACCTCGCACCCCAGATCCGCACATCACTAGTGAGTTGGTGACTTAGTTGTACAGAGAGGAACTCACATTACAGGGGAATGAAAGTACCCATATACAGAAAGTGGAGAGCACCAGAGGTAGCTGATGTAGCCCTAAAAAAGAATTTGAACACATTTGTGTTTGTGCGTTAACACAAATTGGACATAATTGTACTTGTAAATTTTCTGGTCTGGTAGGTATCATTTTCACTGTGAGATATGTGAACCCAATTCTGCGCTCTGGCAATTGATAAAGGGAGGTTTTGGAGGTGTTGGTAGTGCCAGAGGTTAAGCTGCATCAAGAGGCAACAAATTAGCAACAGGAGGAAGGCTGTAGTAGTGATGTGCAGGCCGGCCCGATACCCGCAGTTGGGGCGGGTTTGGGCCGACCTTGCACTGCCGGTCTGCAGACTTCCGGCTTCCTTTTTATATAGATGGGCGCCTTATGGCCCGCTCCTTTTTGTGACGTCGTCGTTGTTGCAGGTCTATAAAAGGAACCTGGAGGCACGGGTGGGTTAGGGTCTGGTGCAGGTTAAAACCCGACCCACACATCACTAGGCAGTAGCATGGAGCAGAACCATATGAAAGTGCAAGGAGCGCATTAGTGATGTGTTACACAGAGGTGGTCCTGTGGGTTTAGTGCTGGTTGGGTTGGTTTGGGTTGAAATCTCTGTCATCTGCCCACGCCCAATGTCACGGGACTGCCCCCAATGTTATAGGACCCGCCCCACGCCCAGTCTGCTACTCGGAAGAAAGTGGCAACCCTAGTTGGGCATGGGTTCTACAATGGCAACATTTTGCGGGTTAGGGTCGGGTGCAGGTTGATTTTTTTCCCGACACACACATCATTGGACGCATGTTGATGCACGTACCTATAGTAAATTGGATTTTTCATGTAACTAACTGCAGCCAAGTGCAACTGCATTTGTGGTTGTTAATGTCCCCTAATGCAAAAGCTGGCAATACACGGGGCAATAAAAGCTGCTGACAGACCGAGTCGACAACTTATTGGCCAGTGTGTGGAGCCCTCAGACGGCTTCACCAATCGATATCTGTCCGAGAGTCGGCAAGATGTTGATCAGGCTGAGGTAAAAAATCCCATCTGATTGCGGACTGCATCTGTTCGTTGACGTGGTCCCGCGATCCTACCACCAATTGTCATCCGATCGTGGGCCCTCGGATTAGCCCGATATTGCCCACCTCGAGGTGGGCATATGGGTGAGAGATCCTCTCGTGTCGCCTGTTGAGCAGATTTATCAAGAGTCAAAGTGAAAATTCAAATTTCTAATACCAATTCCAATTTTTTTATGGCCAAAACTGTCAAATTCGACTAGGGAATTGTTAAAATTCAATTAGAGTTTTTTTTTAAAAATTTGAATTAGATTTTCGAGATTTATCATACAGTGGCGCTTTAAGAACTCGAATTTGACTATTCGCCACCTTAACCCTGCTGAATTCTTGTTTTAGCCTATGGAAGACATCTTGGGGTCAATTTTGAATTTTTTGCTGCCTTCCTTTCAAAGCAAAAAACTCAAATCGAGTTTAAAAAACCTCGAATCAAATTCAGTTCGAATTTGATTCGAGTTTTCAGGGCGATCCTATTCACCCGACTTTTATAATTTTTTGATTGGTCGAATTTTGAGCTCATGGGAGTTTATGGGAGTTTTAAATAACTCCCATGAACTCGAAATTCGACCCTTGATTAATCTGCCCCTATGTGTACGGCCACCTTTACTGTGGAAATGTGGTTCTGTATAAACCTGTCAGCATTTACCCTGTGAAGCAGATTAATGGTACAGTCCATGTGGCCCAATAGAGAACAGCAGGAAAAGGAATGGGGAGGGAGGACGTTACATGTATTTAATAACAATTTCAGTGTTGTATTCTTCAATTCAGAAACTATAAAAGGCTCATCTTCCCTACAGGATCCAAATATCACATGCTACCAACTTCCTTTCTAATATGATACCATTATATAGGAAACTGTATTGATGTTTATTTTTAAATTCTATTGATATTTTATCCCCCCAAAAATGCCTCTCAGTTCCCCCCTTACTAATCAGCCTAAATATTAGACAATGCAGACTCTGTTGTTTGTTTTTCAGACCATTTTTCTTACAGTTCAAGCAGCTTTCCTAAATCAAAATAAAACTAATCTTCTGAACTGGGTTTTCTACCGTCCTTACAGTGCAGGAAAGAGGATTATCCACCAGTGACAAGTAAAGTGGCTTAGGGAATCGGCTGAGAAGGAATAGACTAGAGTTATAGCCAAAGTACAGATATATCAGTTAGACAACTCCTTCATACCTGACGTTTCTCCAGGTGGTTAAAAAAATATCAATTTCAGAAGCTTTGAGCAATTCATTTCATTTGAGGATTTACATTTCTGGTAAATTTAATACAGGTATGGGATGCCTTTTCCCGAAATCCGTTACCCAGACAAGCTCTGAATGACAGGAAGGCCATCTCCCATAGACTCCATTTTAGGGATGCACCAAATCCAGGATTCGGTTCGGTATGCAAATTAGGGGCAGGGAGGGAAATCGCATGACTTTTTGTCACAAAAGAAGGAAGTAAAAATTAGGGATGCACCAAATCCACTATTTTGGATTCGGCTGAACCCCCGAATCCTTTGTGAAAGATTTGGCCAAATACCGAACCGAATCCGAGTCCTAATTTGCATATGCAAATAAGGGGTAGGAAGGGGAAACATTTTTTACTTCCTTGTTTTGTGACAAAAAGTCACGTGATTTCCCTCCCCAGGGTTCGGCAAGGCAGAAGGATTCGGACGAATCCGAATCCTGCTGAAAAAGGCGGAATCCCAAACCAAATCCTGAATTCAGTGCATCCCTAGTAAAAATATTTTTCCCCTTCCACCCCTAATTTGCATATGCAAATTTGGATTGGGTTCGGTATTCTGCGAAATCTTTCATGAAGGATTCGGGGGTTTGGCTCAGTGGATTCGGTGCATCCCTACACCATTTTAATCAAACTTCTGCTTTTTAAACATTATTTCCTTTTATTACCTTGTACTTGATGTTAACTAAACCGTAGGAATCTATATTGGTGACAAAACAATCCCACTGGGTTTATTTAACATTTCAATTATTTTTAGCAGACTAAAGGTACGACTAAAGGTATGAAGACCCAAATTATGGAAAGATGCAATATCCTAGGCCCCAAGTATTCCAAATAAAAATGCTATATCTGTATACAGGTATGGGACCTATTATACAGAATGCTTGGGACCTGAGGTATTCAGTTTGACAAATCTTTCCATAATTTGGATCTTCATACCTTATGTCTACTAGAAAATCATGTAAACATTAAATAAACCCAATAGGCTGGTTTTACCTCCAACAAGGATTAATTATATCTTAGTTGGGATCAAGTACAAACTACTGTTTTATCATTACAGAGAAATCATTTTTAAAACTTTGGATAAGATGGAATCTATAGGAGCCTTTCCGTAATGTGGAGCTTTCTGGATAACAGATTTCTTGATAATGGATCCCATACCTGTACCTATATGTTCTGGAGAACCAAGGGGTGCATCTCAAGCCAAAACATGTTTCTTTATTTAAGATGCTTTGGTTCTTTGAAAATATCTTGGGTTGTTTTTGTACTCTTAGGGGCAGATTTACTAAGCTTGAGGGAATAATTCGAATTGAAAAAAATTAGTATTAATAAATATACTTGAAGTATTAATAAATATACCTGTCAGTATATTCCACTTGTAAGCAATGAACATCGTTGCAAAGCAAAACCTTTTTGGTTCAATAGAAGAGTTGGTGTTGAGGTGGGTAAGCAAATACATGCTTTTAAGGCTTTCAAGTTAGCTGGGACAGCCGAATCATTTATAAGGTATAAGGAGGCCAATAAATCATGCAAAGAAGCTATAAGGCAAGCTAAAATTCACATAGAAAAGGATATTGCAGCAAGCAGTAAAAAAAATCCAAAATTATTTTTTAAATATGTTACTAGTAAAAAAATGAAGCAGGAAGGGGTGGGACCCTTACCATCAGAAGGGGGTCAGCTGGTTGATGAAAACAAAATAAAAGCGCAAATTCTGAACTCATATTTTTCATCTGTCTACACAAGTGAGGAACCAGTAAGTGAAGGTTTCCTTCTTAATAGTCCAAATTCTAGTAATACAACTAATGATGCATGGTTCACACATGAATAAATTCAAAAGAGACTAGAACATGTTAAGATTAACAAAGGTCCGGGGCCAGATGGTATTCATCCCAGGGTGCTTAGCAAGCTTAGCTCTGTGATTGCCAAACCTCTTTACTTTATTTTTCAGGATTCATTGAGATCTGGCATAGTGCAGAGACTGGTGAATTTCTAATGTGGTGCCTCTATTCAAAAAAGGATCCCGTTCAGCCTCAAAACTATAGGCCAGTTAGTCTGACGTCAGTGGTAGGAAAGCTTTTCGAAGGGTTAATAAAGGATAAGATACTGGACTTCATAGCAAATCATAATACTATGAGTTTGTGCTAGTATGGTTTTATGCGTAATAGATCTTGCCAGACTTACTTAATTTCTTTTTATGAGAAGGTAAGTAGAGACCTCGATTCTGGGATGGCAGTGGATGTGATTTACTTAGACTTTGCTAAAGCATTTGATACAGTGCCACACAGAAGGTTACTGGTTAAATTAGGGAATGTTGCCTGGAACTTAGTATTTGTACCTGGATAGAGAACTGGCTAAAAGATAGACTACAAAGAGTGGTGGTAAATGGAGCATTTTCTAATTGGACCAGTGTTGTTACTTGAGTACCGCAGGGCTCTGTACTTAGTCCCTTGCTTTTCAACTTGTTTATTAATGACCTGGAGGTGGGCATTGAAAGTACTGTTTCTATTTTTGCAGATGATACTAAATTGTGCAGAACTATAGGTTCCATGCAGGATGCTGCCACTTTGCAGAGTGATTTGTCTAAGTTGGAAAACTGGGCACCAAACTGGAAAATGAGGTTCAATGTTGATAAATGCAGGTTATGCACTTTGGCAAAAATAATATAAATGCAAGTTATACACTAAATGGCAGTGTGTTGGATGTTTCCTTAAATTAGAAGGATCTTGGGGTTTTTGTAGATAACAAGTTGTCTAATTCTGGGCAGTGTCATTCTGTGGCTACTAAAGCAAATTAAGTTTTTGCATAAAAAAGGGCATTAACTCAAGGGATGAAAACATAATTCTGCCTCTTTATAGGTCCCTGGTGAGGCCTCATCTGGAGTATGGGGGGCAGTTTTGGACTCCAGTCCTTAAGAGGGATATAAATGAGCTGGAGAGAGTGCAGAGACTAAGTGCAACTAAACTGGTTAGAGGGAGGGAAGACTTAAATTATGAGGGTAGACTGTCAAGGTTGGGGTTGTTTTCTCTGGAAAAAGGGCGCTTGTGAGGGGACATGATTACACTTTACAAGTACATTAGAGGACATTATAGACAAATAGCAGGGGACCTTTTTACCCATAAAGTGGATCACCGTACCAGAGGCCTCCCCTTCAGACTAGAAGAAAAGAACTTTCATTTGAAGCAACGTAGGAGGTTCTTCACAGTCAGGACAGTGAGGTTGTGGAATGCACTGCCGGGTGATGTTGTGATGCTGATTCAGTTAATGACTATAAGAGGGACTTGGATGATTTTTTGGACAGACATAATATCAAAGGCTATTGTGATACTAAACTCTATAGTTAGTATAGATATGGGTATATAGAATTTATGTGAAGGTATGGAGGGGTGTGTGTATGGATGGATTCATTTGGAGGGGTTGAACTTGATGGACTTTGTCTTTTTTCAACCCAATTTTACTATGTAACTATTTTTTTGGGTACTTCGACCATTGAATGGATCAAATTCGATCGAATTCGAAGTAAAAAACGTTCGACTATTCGACCATTCGACCATTCGATAGTCGAAGTACTGTCTCTTTAAAAAATACTTCGACTTCATACTTCGCCACTTTAAACCTACCGAGGTTCAATGTTAGCCTATGAGGACCTTCCCCAGCACTTTTCTACGTTTTTTTTTGATCGAATAAAAATCCTTCAATCGATCGGTTAAAATCGTTCGATTCGAACAATTTTATCGTTCGGTTGAACGATTTTTATTTGATCGTTCAATCGAAGTATTTGCGGTAACTCCTTCGAATTTGATATTCTAATTCGAAGGATTTTTACTTCGAGGGTCGAATTCGAGGGTTTTTTAACCCTAGAAATTCGACACAGTGGCGGATTAATGATATGTGAGGCCCCCAGGCTACACTTTCCACAGGGCCCCCCTTCCAGGCTACTGCTACTCCCATGTCTCGGGATGCATGCAGATCCAGGCACACATGCCCTATAAACAGAGTCAGGTTTAGTGCACGCCAGTGACATCACTTGTGCACAGTGACATCACTTGTGCGCAGTGACCCCGACCCATGTGGAGAGCTCAAATGCAATCTGCACACATCCTGGCGCACGCGACTTGCTTGCTTTCTATCTTCTTCAAGTCCCAGGTACATCCCGGACCGAGTGCAAATAATACAAATATTACAAGTTTCAGAAGAATTTAAAAATAACAAAGCTAGGGGCCCCTGATCACACTGGACCCTAGACTATAGCCTAAGTAAGTCTGTGCATTAATCTTCCCCTGATAGTACTGTTTCTGCTCTACTCGTCATAGTGTCTATGACATTGTTTCTAGGTTCTATCATATTATTCGTAGTTTGTATCATATTGTTTATAGTTTCTATCACATTATTCATAGCTGCTATCATATTGATCATATATTCTATCATATTGTTTCTAGGTTCTAGAATATTGTTCCTAGCTTCTATCATATAGTTCCTAGGTTCTATCATATTACTCATAACCTAGGTTCTATCATATTGCTCATAGATTCTATCATATTGTGCATAGGTTTTAGAATATTGTTCATAGCTTCTATCATATAGTTCCTAGGTTCTATCATATTACTCATAACTTCTATCATATAGTTCCTAGGTTCTATCACATTATTCATAGCTTCTATCATATAGTTCCAAGGTTCTATCACATTGTTCGTAGCTTCTAGAATATTGTTCATAGCTTCTATTATATAGTTTTTAGGTTCTATCACATTGCTCATAGCTTCTAGAATATTGTTCATAGCTTCTAGCATATAGTTCCTAGGTTCTATCACATTGTTCATATCTTCTAGAATATTGTTCATAGCTTCTATTATATAGTCCCAAGGTTCTATAGTTCGTAGCTTCTAGAATATTGTTCATAGCTTCTATCAAATAGTTCCTAGGTTCTATCATATTACTCATAACTTCTATCATATAGTTCCTAGGTTCTATCACATTATTCATAGCTTCTATCATATAGTTCCAAGGTTCTATCACATTGTTCGTAGCTTCTAGAATATTGTTCAAAGCTTCTATTATATAGTTTTTAGGTTCTATCACATTGCTCATAGCTTCTAGAATATTGTTCATAGCTTCTAGCATATAGTTCCAAGGTTCTATCACATTGTTCATAGCTTCTATCATATAGTTCCAAGGTTCTATCACATTGTTTGTAGCTTCTAGAATATTGTTCATAGCATCTATTATATAGTTTTTAGGTTCTATCACATTGCACATAGCTTCTAGAATATTGTTCATAGCTTCTAGCATATAGTTCCTAGGTTCTATCACATTGTTCATATCTTCTAGAATATTATTCATAGCTTCTATTATATAGTTCCAAGATTCTATCACATTGTTCATAGCTTCTAGAATATTGTTCATAGCTTCAATCATATAGTTTCTAGGTTCTATCACATTGTTCATAGCTTTTTGAATATTGCTCATAGGTTCCCTCATATTGTTCATAGCCTCTATTAGAATGTCCATATGTTCTATCATATTGCTTGTACTGTGTAGCCTATTGTTCGTAGATTCTATCATATTGCTAATATGGTCTAGCATATTGTTCATTCCTTCTATCTTATTGTTCCTATTGTATTGTGTATAACCTCTTTTGTGTTCCCCCGTAGCTTCTGCAGAATGCCCCGTCCGTCCATCCTGATGCCATTGAGAATACTATAGAAGACATTCTGACTTTGAAAAAAGTTAATCTTGACACAAACCCACAGTGAGCCCCTCTTTATTTCTCTGCATTGTATTATCTGCTCTGAACGCTGGCACTGTATGGATGTTCTTTGCCGAGGGTTTCTCCTATAATTCTAATTGAAAGCTTTGGTATATGGGAAGGTGGGAAGGGTAAATTGTCTCTTCTGTGTCATTTCAAAGAGATTACAGAGCTATAGGGAAGTGAGGGAATGATTAGTGTCTCACATTATAGTGCTCAGTAAGAAGCATTGGTTGTAATTATATAGTGTGTAATAGTATGTGTCAAAATGACAGCAGTGGTAGTATTTGTCACATTTGCAGCAAAATGGATTTAGAAAAATAATATGATAAAATGTAACAATTTTTCCATGTTAAGCACAAATTAAGGTGGATTTCATTCCCACTTACTCTTTAGGGCATAAGAAACCCCTGTACAGATAGAAGCACAGTAAAATAAAATGTAACTTTACATTTTGGGAAGCACAATGCAAGATTGGTTCAGATACACAACATGAAGCAGATATGTTTGTGTTATATGTGGACAAATGCATCTCCAGTACAAATTAATTCTGAACCCCCCCACATTCTGGAATTAAAGAACCCAGCAATTATATACACATGGTGTGGCATTGCCCAACAATACAACAATTCCAGGAAATTAGTCATTAATCTTATTATTAATGAATAATCCCTATGGACTTAACCCTCCTTATCCTGAACCAGGTAGAAGAAATGGCCCCATTTACAGCTGAAAGGACGTTAATATGTTTCCTCTTTATCCAAGCTAAGAAACTGATAGCACTTAAATGCCAAAAAAAGGCAGTGGGTTGAAGGAGAAGGAAAGGTTAAAACTCAGGAAAGGTCTATATAAATACACCAGTAAACCCTCAATGCTGCTCTGAGTCCTCTGTCAAAAGAAACACAGCATTTCTTTCCTTCTATTGTGTACTCATGGGCTTCTGTATCAGACTTCCTGTTTTCATCTTAAACCTCCAGAGCACGGGCTTGAGCATGCTCAGTTTGCTCCTCTCCCTCCTCCCCTCCCTGCTGTAATCTGAGCCTAGAGACTCATGCAGGGAGTGATGTCACACCAAGCTAATATGACAGCTGCTATCCTAAACTAACAGAGAGCTGTTTAATCAGGTTTGGTAAAGCATTTTGCAGAATACATACAGTATAGTGTTCTAGCTTGCCCTAATGTGATTAATCTATTGGCAATAATCTTCCTCGTAGCTTTCCTTCTCCTTTAACAACTCAGTTCCTTTATACCAACTACAAAATTAAGAGAGAAGGCGCACACCCTCAAAATCAAAATGCGGGGTGTTAATCCATAGGAGACTCCCCATAAGGGTCTCAAAGTCTAACTGCTAAATATTATAAGTAACGGATAGCACACCCAGTTACAAAAATAAATTTATTACAAAAAAAATATAACAAAAATTACAAAATAATATGTGTGAGCCCAATATTATTTTGTAATTTTTGTTGTATATTTCTTCGATAATCTAAGTACTGTCTCTTTAAAAAAACTTCAACTTCAATACTTCACCGAAGTGCTATGTTAGCCTATGGGGACCTTCTACAATAATTTTCTAAGTCTTTACACATCGAAGTAAGAACTTCGATCTCTCGATTGCAAAATTAGTTGAAAAATCCTTCGACTTCGATATTCGAAGTCGAAGTATTTTAATTCGATGGTCGAATTTCGAAGTATTTTTTACTTCGAAATTCGACCCTTGATAAATCTGCCCCTAAGTGTGCTGCACATGTAAAGCTACTTAGCCGGTTAGCATCCGATCCAAGAATATCTTTGTGTAGCACGAGTCAGATGTTAAAAATCAAATATTTTATCCGTATCAAAAATATATGTGCCGAGAATTGCTTGTAATGCTTGCAACCATTACACTTGACGCTTTTCGTAGCTCTCCGGCCACTTTCTCAAAAGCTTAATGATTTTCACTCAAACAAGACTTTTAAATCAGTGGAAAATACCCTCCCATAAAATCATTAACTTAAATAGCCACAACCTATTCTTGGGGCTTAAAAAAAAGTACCCAAGCTATGCATATCAAGAAAGCGTAAAGGTTGCTAGCATTACAAGCAATTCTCTGCTCATATATTTTTGATACGGATTTTAATGGATGAATAAAATATTTGATTTGACTCCAAGTGGTTCTCCATGCTACACACAGACACAATTAACCCTCTTATCTGTATCCGGAGACACAGGCCACAGCTGATGGAAGGAGGGGTCTTGTTTATACAGAGCTCATTATTTAATTGTAAATACATTTTCCTTATTACAGGGTAGGGAAGGGGAGTCATTAAGGGTAAAAACAAGTCAATGATCGAGACAGAGGTTTAAAAGAAGTGTGTGTAGGTGTATACTGCCCCTTTTAAAGCTTAAATGTGTTAGGGGCTTTTGGCTGTAGGTGAAAGCACTTGTTACTAACATAACCCTTTCTCTGCGGCTAGGTTGGCCGTGTCTCTTCAAGCCTGCCTCTTGCAGATCGTGGGCTACAGGAACCTTACACTGGAAGTTGAAAAGCTGCGTCGGGAGGCTTTTGATTCCGAGAACCCGCAACATGAAGAAATGCTTTTAAAGGTCAGATGGTCTAATGATTAAAACTCCTTGCAGTCAGGAATACAGACCCCGCTGCTATATTAAAGTTACGGTTGTATAACCCATATATCAAGTAGTTATAGTATCAGCGTTAATTACGTGGCCTCAGTGATACTGGTCCACAGGCAGCTGCAGCGAAGTCATACGTCAAAAAACTATAGGGGTGATATATGAATGCAACTTTAATTGTCCATGCATCCCCCCAATAGTTGCAGCATAAATCTGATTGCACTCTGAGCTGCATCCCCTGCAGTTGCACCCAAAACCAATGCATTAGCACTTGCGCCTTGATGATAATTGTGTGCAAGTTGCATCCGGCATTTTCAGAGTTGGGGCGGTATTTCAAGAGCATGTATTCAAACCAGAGAAACTGATGCAACCCACTGGGGGAACCCAGCAACTAACATCTGCTCCAAGGTGGCAGTAGCACCAAGGGTCACCAGTGTGTTAGTAGTTGCAGGGTTCCTAAGTGGAACTTGCTTTCTGTCTCTATTATTAATGTCTGTGCATTCAAAACTTTCCTTTCTTTTACTGCACTGTTACAGGAATTATATCCGTTATCTCAAAACCTCCAATTTATTCAAATAATCCAAATATTTAAAAATGATTTCCTTTTTCTGTGTAATACTAAAACAATAACTTGTACTTGATCCCAACTAAGATATAATTAATCCTTATTGGAAGCAGAACAAGCCTATTGATCTTATTTAATGTTTACATGATTTTCTAACAGAAGTGGAGGCCTATTTATTGAAGGTTGAATTTTAGTGGTTTTAGAGGTTTTTAAATACAACGAATAAACTCTATTCTCTAAAATTATGAATGCCGTGGAATTTATCAAAATATACTGTATATAAAGCATGACTACTATGGGACCTCAGGCAGGGAGTTGTGTTTTTACACTTGATAAATCTTTACAAATTTTTTGAGTTTTAGAGAAATACAAAAAAACTAAATATTTAGAGAAAAAATATGATTTGTGAAAAGAATAGAAATTGGAATTTTAGTAAATCGGCCCCATAGGGTATAAAGATCAAAATTACGAAAGGATAAGTTAACCAAAAAGCCTTAGGTCCCAGGCACTCTGGAGAACAGGTCCCATACCTATACTACTGTATTATTTTGGCCACAAACTATCTGTATTTAAAGAGTCAATGTGATGGTACAGATATGGGACCTATTATCCAGAATGTTTGGGACCTGGGGTTTTCCAGATACTTCCAATTCAATTTGGATCTTTGTACCTTAAGGGGCACATTTATCAAAGTTTGAGGTGAATTTTTGAATAAAAAAAAAATTAGTCCAAAAAAATTTAAAAAATTGAATATTGAAATTTATCATGTACTGTCTCTTTAAAAATTCGACCTCGACCATTCGCCATCTAAAACCTGCTGAATTGCTGTTTTAGCCTATGGAGGACCCCCTAGAACTGATTTGGAGTCAATTGGTGGACTTTGAAAAATCTAAGTTGTTTTGGGAGAAAACTTTGAATCTAATTCGATCGAATGCGCTATTCCTTAGATTCATATGATTCTAATTCGGCGAATACGTAACTGACCTATTCGACTTAATTTCGGTTGGTCTTTTTTAATTCGAATATCGAAATTTTTTCAATTCGAACTTTGACCCTTGATAAATAGACCCCTAAGTCTACTAGAAAATTGTGTAAACATTAAATAACCAAATAGAAAAATACTTTATTGAATCATCTGGCACTCAAGTAATTGTATCCCAGATGCGCCTCTGATATGCAGCTGTTCTATGTAGTTTAATGTTTTCTGTATTGGAGAGAAATTTCAGAGGCTCCTTCCTGATAACAGAAGTGTTTGCTATATCCCCAATATGTGCCCTCCATATTAAATGCTATTAGATCCTGTACTAACGTGGGTTTCTAACTTGCAGCTTTGGAAGACGCTGAAGCCTGGCGTTCCCCTAGAAGCTCGCGTTTCTAAGCAGTGGTGCGAAATTGGTTTCCAAGGCGATGACCCAAAAACAGATTTCAGAGGAATGGGCCTACTTGGACTGTACAATTTGGTGTAAGTATCGGAATATTGGGATTCGGCAGACTGCACCGTGTTGGTGATTGATTGCTATACAAGGTGCAGTTTGCCCTGCAGTGTGCCACCACCAATACCATGCGCCAATGAGTTCATTGCTCTTGTTAGAAGTGCAGAGGGGTATTTTAACTGTGGCTACCATATGGCGGGGCAAAGCTGGATGCTCAGTTAAAGCATTAGGTGAACAGTAACACCAAAAAAATGAAAGTGTTTTGAAGTAATGAGAATATAATGTATTGTTGTGCTGTACTGGTAAAACTGGTGTGTTTGCTTCAGAAACTCTACTATAGTTTATATAAAAAAGCTGCTGTGTAGCCATGGGGGCAGCCATTCAAGCACAGGATACACAGTAGATACAGTAGATAACAGATAAGTACTACTATAGTTTATATAAACAAGCTGCTGTGTAGCCATGGGGGCAGCCATTCAAGCACAGGATACTGTCGCGATCGCCGCCCGGAGCAGGTCCAGGAGCTCCGGGCGGCGCGTCCTCTCCTGCCGGCGTCGCTCCCAAAATGGCGGCGCCCATGGCCGCCACGTGGGTAAGCGGCGCCGGCGCAATGACGTCAGTGCGCCGACGTCGGCGCAAGGGCGTCAATGACGTCACATGGCGCCAAATTTGAAATAAAAAGCCATTTTAGACGCCAAAATGGCGCCCAAGTATAGGAAACCTTGCTATAAGTATTTCCTGGGTTCCCTGTGTTCTTATATTCCTAAACTTGTTCCTGATTAATATCCTTGACCCCTGCCTGGACTTTGGACTTGTTGTTATCCGCCTGCCTTGAACTCTTGCCTGGATTCTGACCACTCTTCTTGATTAACCCCTTGGACACCGCGACCTTGTTCCCTCAAGAGGGCTTCCTCCTTGATCCTGACAACCTCCCTGGAGGGAGCTCCCGGCTCCCTGACATTATACTTGGGCCATGGATCCTACTGAGGAAGCTACGCCTGATGTCGGACGAGCGCTCCGCGGACTGGCATCCCGCATGGAGGATTATGAAGCCCAGCAGTACCGCATTGGGCAGGCACTTGATACCCTCCTCTCTCGGATGCCTCCAGCACCCCCTGCACCCCAAGCTGCGGTAAATCCTTCCTTGGCGGCCGCTTCGTCCACCGCAGGTTCCTCGTCAAGTGAGCCTCGCATTCCGCCTCCTCCTCGCTTCAGTGGGGACCCACAAGCCTGCAGAGGTTTCGCTACACAGTGCCAGATCCAGTTCGAGTTCCAACCCTCGCACTTCCCCAATGAACGTTCCAAGGTGGGGTATGTGATGTCTCGTTTGGTGGGCAAACCGCTTGAGTGGGCAACATCTCTTTGGGAGAAGAATTCTCCACTGACTTTTGATGCCAAGGCCTTTCTTCAAGCATTTCGTACTGTGTTTGATGCCCCGGGTCGGGTCACTAATGCTCCTTCTCGTCTTCTGCAACTCCGGCAGGGAAACCGCAGTGTCAGTGACTATGCTATTGACTTTAGAACTTTGATGGCTGAGACTTCCTGGAATGACGATGCCTATAAGGCCGTATTCTATCAAGGTCTGTCTATTCGCATTAAAGATGATCTTGTCTCCAGGGAGTCCCCTGACCTGCTGGAGGATCTGATCGCACTTTCTATCAAGGTGGACACTCGGCTCAGAGAGCATCAAGTAGAGAGGGAGCGCTGTAAAAGATTTCAACCCTTGTTGGCTCCTCGCTTCCAGAGACCTCTCCTGCAGACTCCGGCTACTCTAGCCTCTCCTTCTCCTCCGGAGGAACCAATGCAAGTTGGAAGGGCTCGTCTATCCGAACAAGAAAGACTTCGTAGACGAATGGCCGGCTTATGTCTGTATTGTGGCGGACAGTCTCATTTTGCGAACTCTTGTCCGGTGAAGCCCACGAGTTCTGTTCCCCGAGGTATATCTAGGGTAACGCATGTAGGGGGCACTACTCCAAAGTCTCAAGAAAACTCTCACAGGTTTCTCCTTCCATTACAGATCCGCTTAGCCTCTAAGACTATCATTGGCTCTGCTTTCATTGACTCTGGAGCTGCTGGGAACTTCATGGACGCTCAATTCGCTAAACACATGGAAGTTCCCTTATTCCCATTGTCTACTCCTCTCCGTGTCATTGCCATTGACGACAGACCCCTGGAGGTTGAAGTTGTCTCCATGACGACTGGGGAATTGCCTGTGCAGGTTGGGACGCTGCATAAAGAAAGACTTTCGTTCCTAATTATTTCCTGCCCATCCGTTCCAGTTGTGTTGGGTCTCCCTTGGCTACGCCTGCATAATCCCTCCATTGATTGGACCGCAGGACAGATTATCCGGTGGAGTCCATTTTGCCAGCAACACTGTCTTCCTGCTGAACCCCTCCGGAGGGTGAATATCTCTTTGTCGGATCTGAAGTCTCTACCTCCCTTTTACAAGGAATTTGCTGATGTGTTCTGTAAGAAGTCTGCGGAATTCCTTCCTCCACATCGCTCCTACGACTGTCCTGTCGAACTCCTGCCAGGAGCCATGCCCCCCAGAGGCCGCACTTACCCTCTCTCTCCTGCAGAGACTACCGCAATGAAGGAATACATCCAAGAAAATCTCCAGCGGGGGTTTATCCGCCCTTCTACCTCTCCTGCAGGGGCTGGGTTCTTCTTCGTGGAGAAGAAGGACGGAGGCCTTCGGCCATGTATAGACTATCGGGGCCTGAATAAAATCACTGTAAAAAACAGGTACCCACTACCCTTGCAGAGCTCTTCGACCAGCTGAAGGGGGCGAAGATTTTCTCTAAGTTAGATCTCCGGGGGGCGTACAACCTCATTCGCATCCGTGAGGGTGACGAATGGAAGACGGCTTTCAACACTCGTGACGGGCACTATGAATATCTCGTTATGCCCTTCGGCCTTTGCAATGCCCCTGCCGTCTTCCAGGAGTTTGTTAACGATGTGTTCCGGGATCTCCTAGGAAGGTTCGTAGTCGTGTACCTGGACGACATCCTGATCTTTTCTAAAGACCTAGAAAGCCATCGCTCCCAGGTGAAGGAGGTACTCTCTCGTCTGAGGAAGAACTCTCTCTTCGCCAAGTTGGAGAAGTGCGTCTTCGAGGTGTCCAAGATCCCCTTCCTAGGATACATTATCTCTCCTGAGGGATTTGAGATGGACCCCGTGAAAGTGTCTGCCATCCAGGAGTGGCCTCTCCCACTGAGTACCAAGGCAATCCAGAGATTTATCGGATTTGCTAACTACTATCGGCAGTTCATCCGGGGGTTCTCTTCTCGCATTGCACCTATCCTGGCCCTCATCCGGAAAGGGGGTAAACCCAGCTTGTGGCCTCCATCTGCCATTGAAGCTTTTCAGTCCTTGAAAGAGGCCTTCACGTCTGCTTCTGTCCTCCGACACCCCAATCCTGAACTACCCTTCTGCATCGAAGTTGATGCTTCTGAAGTCGGAGCCAGAGCCATCCTGTCTCAGAGACACCCCGCTGATGGGAAGTTGCACCCCTGTGCTTATTTCTCCAAGAAGTTCTCGTCCGCAGAGCAGAACTACGATGTCGGGAACCGAGAACTCTTGGCTGTTAAACTTGCCCTTGAAGAGTGGCGTCACCTCCTGGAGGGTTCTCTGATTCCTGTTCAGATTTACACCGATCATAAGAATCTCGAGTTCATCCAGTCCCTCAAGAGGCTAAACCCCAGACAAGCAAGGTGGGCTCTCTTCTTCTCTCGATTTAATTTTATCTTGACTTATCGCCCAGGCTCCAAGAATCGGAAGGCCGATGCCTTGTCTCGTAGCTTCACTCCGGTGGACCGCTCTCCTGAGAGACAAGAGCCAATCATTCCTCCAGTCAAGATTATTGCCTCCCTGTATCCACAGTTTGCCGACCAAATCCTGGCTGGTCAGTCTTCTGCTCCTTCAGATACTCCCATTGGAATGGCATTTGTTCCTCCTGAGCTGCGTCTGCCTATCCTGCAACAGACCCATTGCTCCAGGCAAGCCGGACATCCTGGCCCAGCTAAGACTCTTGAACTCTTACGACGCCTGGTCTGGTGGCCTGATATCCGCAAAGATGTGAAGGACTTTGTTGCTGCTTGTAATGTTTGTGCCACATCTAAGTCTAGCCACTCCCGCCCCAGTGGGTTACTACAGCCCTTGCCGGTTCCTTCCCGTCCCTGGACCCACCTGTCCATGGACTTCATTGTCGAACTTCCTCCCTCCTGTGGGAACACTGTGATCTGGGTTGTTATTGATCGTTTCTCCAAAATGGCCCATTTCATCCCTCTGAAGAAGTTGCCCTCTGCGGTGCAGTTGTCCCAACTATTTATCCAGTACATCTTCCGCCTGCATGGTTTTCCGGTGGAGATCGTCTCCGATAGAGGCACCCAGTTTACCGCCAAGTTCTGGCGTTCCCTATGCAAAGACCTGGGAATTGTTCTTCAGTTTTCATCTGCATACCACCCGCAGACGAATGGGGCAGCTGAACGTGTCAACCAAGCCCTGGAACAGTTCCTGAGGAACCATGTATCCCTCTGCCAGGATGACTGGTCTGATCTCCTCCCGTGGGCAGAATTTGCTCATAACAACGCCTGCCACACTTCCACTGGGAGGTCCCCATTTATGTCGGTGTATGGCCAACATCCTCAAGCCTTCCCACAAGACTTTGTGTTGTCCGATGTTCCGGCCGCTGATGACCATGCAGCCCACATGTCTGCTATCTGGGCTGCAACCAAGTCCAACCTGGAGAAGAGTGCTCTGGTTCATAAGACGTTTGCAGATCGTAGACGTAGACCCTCTCCTCCCTACAAGGTCGGTGATAAAGTCTGGTTGTCTTCCAGGAACATTCGGCTGAAGGTACCATCTCCCAAGTTGGGTCCAAGGTTTGTAGGTCCTTTTTCCATCTTGGAGGTGATCAATCCTGTGGCTGTCAGACTTCAGCTTCCCCCTGAGATGCGAATTCCCAACGTGTTTCATGTCTCCTTGGTGAAACCCGCTACCTCCAACCGCTTTTCTGTTGTCCAGCCTCCTCCTCCTACTATCTCTGTGGAGGGTCAACAAGAATATGAAGTGGAGAAGATCCTTGACTCCAGAATCTCCAGGGGATCTCTTCAGTACCTCATCAAGTGGAAGGGCTTTGGCCCTGAAGAATGTTCCTGGGAGGGACGCTCTGATGTCCATGCTCCTCGTCTGGTGAGGGAGTTCCACTCCAAATTTCCCCAGAAACCAAATCCTGGTGGTCCGGAGGCCCCCCGTGAGGGGGGGGGGTACTGTCGCGATCGCCGCCCGGAGCAGGTCCAGGAGCTCCGGGCGGCGCGTCCTCTCCTGCCGGCGTCGCTCCCAAAATGGCGGCGCCCATGGCCGCCACGTGGGTAAGCGGCGCCGGCGCGATGACGTCAGTGCGCCGACGTCGGCGCAAGGGCGTCAATGACGTCACATGGCGCCAAATTTGAAATAAAAACCCATTTTAGACGCCAAAATGGCGCCCAAGTATAGGAAACCTTGCTATAAGTATTTCCTGGGTTCCCTGTGTTCTTATATTCCTAAACTTGTTCCTGATTAATATCCTTGACCCCTGCCTGGACTTTGGACTTGTTGTTATCCGCCTGCCTTGAACTCTTGCCTGGATTCTGACCACTCTTCTTGATTAACCCCTTGGACACCGCGACCTTGTTCCCTCAAGAGGGCTTCCTCCTTGATCCTGACAACCTGAATGGCTGCCCCCATGGCTACACAGCAGCTTGTTTATATAAACTATAGTTGTGTTTCTGAAGCAAACACACCAGTTGTACCAGTGCAGCACAACAATACAATATAATGTCATGTTTAAAAACTTTTAATTTCTTGGTGTTAGTGTTCCTTTAACAAGCTAACCCTGAACCTTGTGGAAATAGAAAGCTTCTAGAACATGAGCTGAACCATGTTCATTGGGCTGAAACAAAACATACACTAGGAATTCCACGGTGAGAGGTTGGTACTGCTCATCTCACAGTCTTTTATATTTATTTCCAGATACTTTGCAGAGAAGGATCCAACCTCAGCTCTTCAAATCCTCTCTGACTCCCTTCAACCAAAATCCAGGTAATTGTGCAATTTTAAATATTTTTTTCTATACTCATTCAATGTATCTTCCCTTAATTAGGCAGCACATTATCAAGATCTGATTTATCATTAATAGACACGTGCCAGGCACTGAAGCTGCCTTGTAGTCTAATTGTGTGTTTTCTAGGGATGCACCCAATCCAGGACTCGGTTCGGGATTCAGCCAGGACAGCCCATTTTTAGCAGGATTCGGATTCGGCCAAACCGAATCTAAACCCTAATTTGCATATGCATGATATGCATATGGGATTTTTTATTGTCATAAAACAAGGAAGTACATGTTTTCCCCTTCCCACCCCTAATTAGCATATGCAAATTAGAATTCAGTTTTGTATTAGCCCGAATCTTTGGTGAAGGATTCAGGGGTTGGGCTGAATCCAAAATAGTGTATTCGGTGCATCCCTTGTATTTTCACACCATACCTTCATACTGTTCTGACATTTTAAATAGTCTCTTTACAAGAAGCTTTTTCTACACAATTATGCTTAGTACAGGGAACCCAATAGATAGTAGGCTATGAGCAATGGGGACTGTTACTGCCAGTTACGTGTCAAAATGAGCCAGGCCAAGCCCCACTGGCTTCTTGTAGTTTATGACGTCTATGGGAGGTGATAAAGAAGGTAACAAACAATGGATCTTCAGGCAAGACTCAAATGACAATTTCATAGTAGCAGCAGGAAATATTTCTCCACGCACTTTCATATTTCCATAAGATAAATACAATGGGGAAAAATAATTATAGTGACTCTGTAAAGGGAAAGTGAATTGAAAACATTACTTGTTAAAAAAAAAAGAACAGTTTACTTATGAATAAATAACCTCCTTAAAGGAAATCTATACCCCCAAAATGAATACTTGAGCAACAGATTTATATTAACAGTTTATATGATATAAATTATATCAAATTAAGTGGCATATTAAAGAACCTTATCAAACTGGAATATATATTTAAGTAAATATTGCCCTTTTACATCTCTTGCCTTGAGCCACCATTTAGTGATGGTCTGTGTGCTGTCTCAGAGATCACCTGACCAGAAATACTGCAGCTCTAACTGTAACCGGAAGAAGTGTGGAAGCAAAAGACAGAACTCTGTCTGTTAATTGGCTCATGTGACCTAACAAGTATAGTTTGTTGGTTTGTTTGTGTGTACTGTGAATCGTACGATACCAGGGGGCGGCCCTTATTTTTTAAAATGGCAATTTTCTATTTATGATTACCCAATGGCACATACTACTAGAAAAGTATATTATTATGACAATGGTTTATTTACATGAAGCAGGGTTTTACATATGAGCTGTTTTATGACATTGTTTGTGGGATATAATTTTCCTTGAAAAGGGAATATCAGTGGGGCCCATTGACAGCATGACATCTGCCTTTCCTTTATTTATTTACTTTTTTTACATTAAAAGGGATGCCAATAAGGAGGAATTCAGGTATATTTGTTTCTGTTGTGTTATGTGTATTATAATTGATGATGTCTGTATTAAAAGGTGCACTCCCATTCAGCTAGATCTGCACTAGGTTCCAGGATTTTTTTTGTTCAATATTTGAAGTCGAATTAAAGCCATTCGATGGTCAAATTTCGAAGTATTTATCACTTCGAAAATTCGACCCTTGATAAATCTGCCCCTTTGTGCCTGTGTTTGTGTGCATGTTTAGTTATGTGCAGTTGTGTGTGTGTGTGTGTGTGTATATATATATATATATATATATATATATATATATAGTCCCAAATTAGGAGTAGGCAGAAGAGGCACCTGCCTAGGGCGCAACAATGAGGCTGTGCTGGGCAGGACACTTTTCCCTCTATTCTACTTGTCTTCCTGGAGGGGGAGCAAGGTGGCCAGTGGGTTGCCTAGGTCATCCGGTTGGCTTAGCCCTCCCCTGCCCACAAAGTACAGCACTCAACAAATATAAAAAATAAATTTTAATGTAGTTTAAAAACCTGACATTTTGGTCACTGTCTGTGACCTTTCTCAAGGGAATATATATAGTGAATAAAGTACCCCCTCTTGTAAAATATAAGGATATTATAAGTAACCGAGGAGTTCCATGACCGTATAAAAACGCGAGGCCGAAGGTCATGGAACTCCGAATACACAAGTTTCAGTGAGTCATGTGACAGAAATGACATCAGAACTCAGTGTTTATAACTGATGACATCAGAACTCATCATATATAAGGATATAATTTACAAGACATTCATGGCTTTTGTGTATTTTATATAAATATATGTATGTGTAGTGGGGTAACTATACTATTGCCCCACTGTAAAAGCTATAGTATAAATTGGGATATAGCTGGACAGAGCGAAAAATGCACAAAAACATGGCAGACTATGCCCATTTATTGCACCTTGCCCTTCACATAGCAAATGACCCCCCAGCAACTTGATCAACAGGAAAGCATTTTAACGGCCATGCTAGCAATCTGATGCTAGGGTCATTAATGTTTAGTATCAATCGTCAAAGCAAATAAGAATAAAAGACAAAATTTGGCTATTTTCATTTTTCAAGAGTACAAGCATTTAATTCTGAACAGGAGTGCAGCTTTTGATGACGTTGGCTTTTTTTGTGCGGTGTATGTGTTGGAATTGTAGCTTTTTGTTCCGTTGTTACTAAAGTGACCATAGAAAGAGATGGTAAATAAAGGGACTGTATGGTGACCGGCATGAGGTGGTGTGACAATCATAATGTGTGGTGCAATGAATGTATTTCCATCTGTGTGCTGTTTATGTTCCCAACAAAATATTGAGGTATTTTATTGCAAATTATGGGCCCATCATTCCCCTAGTTTCTATCTCTCTCTTTTTTTGTATTTAATTGTATCCGAACAATATCACAGCGGTATATATCCAGGTGTAAATGCTTTTTCTGGTGGGAACACGATGATCTAGATCGGCATCGACTTTAGATTGGTACTTATATTGTTGAGAAAGCCCCGGTTACTGCAGATCTATTCATGCATTACTGACTCATTTTCAGCAGCAGAATTGAAAACCACAGGTCTCTTGTTTGTTCCTGTTATATGACAAAAGTATTCAATGGGAAGACCCCACTGTTGCCTGGCATGCAAGAACATTTTGGCTTTTATTGTGCCACTCATGTACATACTGTTCTGGAGTTTATATAGTTTAGCCTCTTGCATGTTCAGGCCATGGCAGCTTTCTGTGTTGGCAAAGTCAGTTTAAACTGTTTTATACTGTTGTTCATTGCCCTTTGCTATTCTTTGCCTCCTGACTTTCCTTGTCTATTGTCAAGTTTTTAATGCACATTTTTGCTGTCTCCTTGGCTAAAATGCAGCTCGAATGAGGATAGATTAGTCAGATGCAGACAAAGCAAGGATATCTCAGTGACTTACAGGTAGGGCAAAGGACCTCAGCAAGCAAATAGGATGAAGGTACCTCTGTAAAAGTGATCCCAAACCAACATGTTCCTCACCAACCCCTTGGATGTTGCTCCCAGTGGTCTCAAAGCAGGAGCTTATTTTTAAATTCCAGGTTAGGAGGCAAGTTTTGGTTGTATAAAAGCCAGGTGTGCCTCCATATAGAGCATCTAGGATGCTGCCAGTCCACATAGGTGCTACCAATTGGCCAATCATGGCCCTTATTTGCACCACCCAGGAGCATTTTTCATGCTTGTGCCGCGCTCCTTTTTTTACATCTGAATGTAGCTCAAGGCTAAAAAATAGGTTGGGGACCCCCGCTTAATAAGATGCAGGGTTAGTAGGCAGGATAGGTAGCTATAACAAAAAAGGGAAAGTTGTGCTCACAAATAATTTTTAAACCCATTAAGCAGGGGTGTAATGAGGCTGTGATCACAAAATGAATACAGACAAGTACAAGAAGTCCTCTTCGCTCAACCCATCATCAATTACGACATTAAGACATTTTGTGCCTAAGCTACCAAAAAATGCCTTACCCTTTAAACAAAACAGGAATTGTTTGTCCATATATTGCAATACATTCAAGCTGGCCAACTACGTCAAAGTCATCCCTGGTCTTGCCAGTCCTACACTCAACTTTTATTTGATTCATTAAGAATTCTATTATTTCATTACACATTTTACACAGGGACCAAGTTTTACCTGCAATTTGCTTGGTTTAAAGGTTAACCTCCCAAGCTTGGTTGCTCTTTTATTGGCCACCAGTGGGATCACCTGACTGTAGCTGGAAAGGGTGGGAGCTACAACATGGAGCTGGTCACTGCTCCTGTATAAACTACAGTAGAACCCCCATTTTACATTTTTCAGGGGACCAGAAAAAAATGGTGTATAATCCAGGAAAATGTAAAATCAGGGAAATGTATTATGCATAATATATAGGTGGGTCCACAAAACAACAATGTAAAATGAGGGAAAACTTAAAATCTAGGGATGTAAAATTGAGGTTCCACTGTATAACAAACAAGAGAAAGTTGTGCTCACCAATAATAACATTAAGCGGGGGTGCAAGGAAGCCGTGACCACAAAATTTAGAGGTCCTCTGCATTTAACCCATCAATATATTTAAGACATTGAGGATAGGCAACTACCCAGGGTGCATTTCTTGGGGGTGCAGGTCAGAGTTTCAAAGTGAGGTACTAGAGAAGAGAGAGTGAGCAAGTGTCAGTAAGGATGGTGGGATCAGCGGGTTGGTGGTGGCAGTGGGCAGAGGTATGTGTGGAAACCCCAGTCCAAGTAGTATATATTACTTTGGGTGCAATGCTACTTGACCCTGCTGGTAAGATGCAAATAAAATAATCATCTCATTGTGAGATGCAGATAGATGCACGCAGGGGCGGATTAATGCCTAGGCTATAGCCTAGGGGCCCATTAGTGGTAGGGGCCCATGGGTTTTTTATTGCAAAATTTTTTTTATTTAAAAAAATTCCCCAGGTCCGGGTCCAGGGTCCGGTCCCCCCCCCCAGGCTTGCTTGGGACTGGGAGACGATTCAGGCAGCAAGGCACTGAAGGCAGGCAGATGTGCGTCACAGTGTTGTCTCTCTGCACGTGTGCAAGTGCAACCAATCATTAAGCCGGCCCGGGCTGTCTATCTTTGTTGGAATGTGCTCACCAGTGATGTCACTGGTGTGCGCCGACTCGCGGCTTAAAAGAGTTGAGTGCAGCACGCTCTCGCACACACGCAGTCACCGATCAGACACACACGCAGTCTGACTGTCTGTCTTATTCGTCGTCACCACCACTCACTCTTGCCAATTTGCCAAGCCCAAGGGTTGCCTTATAGCCTATTATTTTTTTAGCTGCTTGCTTGTTACAGCACACGGTTGTCTCAAACTTAGTCCCAGGCAGCTAGCTAGAAAGCAAGGGGCGGGGGGCCATGGGGCCAGCCAGTGTGGTAGCAGTAGGCAGCACCCCCGGTCCTGCAGCAGTCAGTGCCAGTAGGCTTAGAGTTTGTTTTTTTTTAATTAAAAACTTCAGGTGACTTTGAGGGGTCGGCCACCAGCAGGGAGAGTATAGGGGCCACCCAGCCGGCCCACTAACAGCTGTAGAGGCAGAGCCAGCTTGTGCCTGAAACAGTCTGTCTGTGAAATAATTTTCGCTGTCAGGCTGCCTGCACTGCAGCCAAAGAAAATTTGCAGCCTGCAGAAAAATTTTGTAGCCTGCAGACAGTGAAATAATTTCTGCAGACAGTAAAATAATTTTTGTAGCCTGCAGACCGTGAAATAAACCGCTAACATATTTACATGGCGGTCAGATTTTTTTTAAAAAACCGTGGTGCGTGCCGAAAATAAAGCCCTACCCTAGAAGGGGGCCCTGTGGAAAGTGTAGCCTAGGGGCCTCACATGTTCTTAATCCGCCACTGGATGCACGTTTATTTATCATGAACCCACATGTATATCTGCCATGAGGCCATGCTCACCCAGGCTCTGAGAATTTGAACATAGGGCAGAATATACCAAAGGGGTGGTAGGTTTGTTTTTTTAAAATGTTTTTGTTTTATTAATAATGAAAAACACTCAAGAGCACTGAAAGTATTTCATTTCTTTTATCTCTTTTACAGCAAGATCAGCAACACAGAATGGGAGATGAAAAAGTTTGACAAAGCTATAGGGTATGTGCATTTTTTTTTTTTAATATATATGAGTCAAGGTAATATAATAAGAATTTATGGTTTTCAGCATAAATGGATTCATGATTCAAAGTAACAGTAATATCAAAAATTATATTGTTTTAAAGAAATACAAATATAATGCAGTGTTGCCCTGCACTGGTAAAACTGGTGTTCAGAAACACTGCTATTGTTTATATAAATAAACTGCTATGTAGCAATGGGGGCAGCTATTTAAAGGAGAAAAGGCTTAAGTTACACAACAGATACCAGATAAGCTCCTTAGAACATAATGGTGTTATCTGTTATCCACTATATAACCTGTGCCATATAGACTTTTTCCACCATTGGTGCACAGCAGCTTGTTTATATGAACTATAGTATTGTTTCTGAAGCAAACAGATCAGTTTTAGCAGTGTAGGCCAACAGTACGCCAGCTGTCAGCTCAGGAATAGGGGATTCCTGGAGAAATTCATCGATGTGAGCGTTCACAAGCTTGGGATTAGTTCACTGATCAGCAGGCCCAGATTTGAGGCAAGGCCACATAGGCCCGGGCCTAGGGCGACGCAATTTCAGGGGCGGCCCAGCCGCATCAGTAACTAGCACTGGAGACTCACGTCAGTCTCCAGTGCTGTTCCCAAGTGTTAAGATGTGCGCGTGTGCGCACACACACTGAGGGGGAAGTGGACGGCACCTGCAAGGGGAGGGACATCGATGGACAGGGGGAAGCGAAGGGGACGGCACAGTGCTGTTCCCGAGTGTTAAGCTATGCGCACGCACAGAAAGCGGAAGGCCCTGGAAGGCAAGGGGACATCGCTGGACAGGGGGAAACCGGAAGTGGAGGTAACAGTGCTGGACAGGGGAAGCGAAGGGGACGGCACCGGCAGGGGAGCTGGGGCAATGAGTAGAGCCAGCCTAGGGGCGGCAAGTTTGTAAATCCGGGCCTGCTGATCAGTGCTACTAAAGTACCACTTCTGGGTTTTTGCTAACGCTATGTCTGTGTACATCATAACGTGGATGAAAGTCTGGTGTATCGATGTAGTAAAAGGTTTTTGTAGTGTCTGAGCAGTACCACTTAAGAGATTGTGTGAGGTCCACACAATGTGTGAGTATTTGTTTTAAGTAAGGTATCCCAAACCCCAAGATCCCGGTCTCGACTCATGCTTCTGCCTATAACAGCTGCCTTTCGATTCGGGAGGAGCCTTCCGCTGATGCCACCAGGTTTTATAGTGAGAGGACCAAGGAGAGAGTTCTGGGCAGGCAAGGGAACCAAAAGTGAACTAGAAGAATGGGGAACAAGGAATGTGGTCCAGGGACAGGCCAGTCGATACCAATCAGGCAGAGCAGTACAAAATCAGGAGTCAAAAACATATCCGAGGTCACAGGCCATGTCAAAACCAACAGTGTAGCAGAACAGAAACAGGATTTAAGAGAATGAACAATTGTCAGGAACAGGCTGGGTCAGGAGGAGACAGGACAAACTATAATCACACCCAGGAACTATTGAAAATAGACCTATGTTGGGCATGAAACAACTGGATGGGCCCTTTAAATTGCTGAATTTCTGAGGTCAGTTGTAGCACTTGCAACAAAACCCAGTGAAACATCATCGGCACGCAAAGGAGAAGGAAGCGGGCGTCTCAGCACCACTAGACCACCAGGTATTCCCATTGGCACCCAAGTTATTGTAAGATCAGGTTCTCTGTGTGAAATTAGTGAGATTAACCATCCTCCAGGCACATCTGAAAGAGAGTTACCCAAGTAACAAGTGCTATGCTGGTAGTTGGGTAAGAATAAGGCAGGTCCTAGGAACCAGAAAATACCCCATTGTTCTAAATATACCGTACATACATAAGATAAATATTAGGGATGCACCGAATCCACTATTTTGGATTCGGCCGAACCCCCGAATCCTTCGTGAAAGATTTGGCCGAATACCGAACCGAATCCGAACCCTAATTTGCATATGTTAATTAGGGGTGGGAAGGGGAAAACTTTTTTTACTTCCTTGTTTTCTGACAAAAAGTCGCTTGTTTTCCCTCCCGCCCCTAATTTGCATATGCAAATTCGGATTCGGTTCGGCTGGGCAGAAGGATTCAGCCGAATCCGAATTCGGCTGAAAAAGGCCGAATCCCGAACCGAATCCTGGATTCGGTGCATCCCTAATAAATATTAAGGCGTATAGCCAATCCCACCTCTTAACTTCAGACAGGGCTGCCAAGTTCCTTCCATTTGATTTTTAATCCAATGTGAGGTTCTGAGTGCAGAAATTTCCTGCTTTTGCACCACTTAGGGGCCCATTTACTTAGCTCGAGTAAAGGAATAGAGGAAAAAAACTTCGAATTTCGAATGTTTTTTTTTTGGCTACTTCGACCATTGAATGGGCTACTTCGACTTTCGACTAGGACTTCGACTTCGAATCGAACGTTTCAAACTAAAAATCGTTCAACCATTCGATAGTCGAAGTACTGTCTCTTTAAGAAAAAACTTCGACCCCCTAGTTCGCCACCTAAAAGCTGCCAAGGTCAATGTTTGGAAGGTCCCCATAGGCTTCCTAAGCATTTTTTGGTCGAACAAAAATCGAACAATTCGAAGGATTTAATCGTTTGATGGAACAATTTTTCGTTTGATCGAACGAATAGCGCTAAATCCTTAGACTTCGATATTCAAAGTTGAAGGATTAATTAACCCTCGATATTCGACCCTAAGTAAATCTGCCCCTTAGTGTTCTTGCACTTGCCTCTAAGGTATAAGTAAATTAATATTAACACAAATAATTGGAATAAACAATGCAGGTATAACTTAATATAGGTTCCAAAATAATAGTATAATAGAATACTGTCTGATTTTATTGATTTCATATCTGATTAAAATTCTGGCAAGAATCGTACCTGAGCCGTTACATGTCTGTATGTTGGCAAATTGACAGGCCCGCCTATTGCAAAAGAGCCCCCTGGGGATAGAACTGACTACTAACATGCCATTAGGAAGGGAGTTGGCTCTACTCCTGCTTGTAATGAAAATTGCACAGTCAATATCTAATTAAGTAGATTCAGCGCATGAGAAATTGATGGCTTAGAAAGCTTTTCATTAAGCTTTTCATTTTTCATTGGAACAGTGAGAATCTGTAAAATGAGACAGATCAGAACTGTAAATGTGCTTTTAAAGGTCAACCACAGCTTCATGTTTTCATTTTACCACTGAGTCTTATTGATGGGAATCTATAATTATTTAATCTGAATTATTTTGATCTTGAAGCTTTGCTGCTGTCTTATTTTCTGTTTTCTCTCTGTCAGCAGAAAAAAAACATTATTATAGTCTGGCAGGAAATAGATTATGTAGTTATGTGGTATTACAAGGAAATAACAAAAAAGATACAGGAAGGAAACTGTCTGAGTAGGTACAGTTGCCTAGATGGGACATTCCTTACCAAGTACATGCTGGACCAAATCAGACTCTTCTTATCATTTGGCCTCTGGACCAATGATCAGATCAAAACAAGCACCTATGCCTGACCAAGTAGATATCTGTTTGATTTTCTGCCAGATCTCTGTCTGGGATTAATTTGGGCAGGTAAGCTAGCAATTTAACGTGAAGGGCTTAAACCTGCCCTGTATGACCACCTTAAATGTGGCCATGCAGAGATCAGCTTATTTTGGCAAGGTTGCCAAATTAGCTGATCTCTCCCCAATATGCCCACTTTGAGGTGGGCAATATTGGGTTGATCGATCGTGCATCCTAGGGCCCAATGATTGTACAACAATGATGAAAATACAGGAGGTCGGACGAGGACCACATCAATGAACAGATACAGCCCTCGATCTTTTTTAAATTTCTAATTTAAAATTGGTCAATCGACTTCTGGCAGATTTTCAGGCAGATATTGATCAGGGGGAAGACTGTCAGAGGGCTCCATACACTGCCTAATAAGCTGCCGATTTAGACTGTTGGCCGCTTATATTGGCCCATGTTTGGGAAGCTTAAAGGGCATGTAAAGGCAAAAAATTAAAATCCCATTTTTACTTTCTTTAAGGAAAAAAGAAACCTATCTCCAATATACTTTAATTAAAAAATGTCTACCGTTTTTATAAGAAACCTGACTGTATGCAGTGAAATTCTTCCTTCATTTACTGCTGTGGATAAGAATTGTCAGACGGTCCCTAACAGGGAAACAATCATACTTATGAACAGCAGGGGGAGCCCCGTCATACTTCCCAGCCATGCAGAACTCAAGCAGCTTTGTTTGTTTCCCTGTAGATCAGTCGGCGACTGTGTAGAGATTTATATTGGATTTTATTTTTGCCTTTACATCCCCTTTACTGTTTCCAACTCCAGCTGCAGGGACAAAGATCATGGAGCCAGATTTAAACAAATAAACTGGGATTCTATTTGGAGGATTATTTTGCTGCAGCCACTAGTTCTGCAGAGTTGGAGAAAGTTTGTATTAAACGATACAAAAACTGTAAAATCCACATTAGATTACATGACAACACATGACCCAGTGCAGTCTGTATATTCTGATTATTAATCAGTCTTGCTGTATTAGCTTCTGGCAGATATTATTTGACTTGATGTTTTGATCATTTATGTTGATTCCAAAGCACCCCAGACCACACTGAGCATGTGCACAGTCTTGGTCTTGCACAGATGTTTAACAAAGTTACAAGATGGTGACCCCCTGTGGCCAACTTTAAAAGCATAAATCATTTGTTTGGTTAGGCTTGTGGTGCAGTAAGTTCATGTTTATGTTTAGTATACAAAATACAGCATTTCTAGCCTTATTCTATTTTAGACTTTACTTCGCCATTAAATGTTGCTTACTATCCCATTGTCCCAGGCGTATTCAGTCTATTAGAAACTAACAGAGGCCCCAGCCACCAATGGTTTTATCCAACCATAGTTTCAACAGGTTTTTCAGAGCTGCCAGCATAGGCATTTAATGTTCAACTGAAAACATTATTGGTATATGGTAGATAACCTTTAATACTTTACAAAAATCATTACGTGCCCACCTGAGCCTTCTGTATGTGAAAATGTACAAAAAATGATGATATTTCATATGTTTAATTTATAAAATACCTGTATAAGCCAGACAATGTAAGAAATAATGCACACGGCAAGTTGAAATGAGAGTAGACTGTAAGCTCCACTAGGCCAGGGACTGCTGTGAATGATGTGTAAGCTCTACAAGGCACAATATGTCATAAGTAAAGGGCAATAAAAATCACTCCTCAGTGGACCTGCTGCATGTATTGTTTGGTGACACATTCCTAAATCTTAGACAGAGAACCCTTTGTTCTTATTCTTGTCCCACCAGTTGTCATTTGTGAAATTGGATCCAAAATTTATAGATCGTTAAGAAAACAGATCCATTGCCTTCTGTTGAATGGAATGTGAGTTCAGCTAATTCAGGAGCAAGCTGATGAGCACATTTTAAAAAAGACAAAAAAAAAAAGTATTGTGTAACGCTGGGTAATGTATTTCCACCCCGCTAGTAACAGCCACAAACGAATGAAACATTAATAAGCAAAGAGTATATAATGAGTACTGCTTCACAGAATTATGCCCAAAATAGACGTGTAATTGTGAGCGGCAACAAATGTGTCAGAAAAGGTTCCGTGTGAAATTTCTTGGCAGCGGTGAATTTATTAGAGGAGTTAGAAAATGTGTTCAATATCTCACCAGGTTCTCTAAGATTTAAATCCCAGAGGGACATAAAGCCAACCTATTCTCTGTAAAGTTGGCCATAGACGTTAAGATTTTTAAAAGATCTTTTCATTATCATAAGACCAACGATCGTTTAAATTAACAATTTGTCCATCAACGAAAAAAGACCATTTCAACATCTAGTTGAAGCCAGGAAAACTGTGGGTAGCCTGCTTGATCCTGCAAAAAATCGGACAATGGATACATTTCACTGTGAACGATGAAAATTTTCTAACCTGACCGCTCGTTAGATGCACGATTGTTTGGTGCCCATTAACTTCACGATAATTTGACGGATCTGTCTGATCGCACTAAAATTGGTCATTAGGGAGAGAAATTTTGAACACTTATGGCCACCTTAATGTGTGTTTGGTGCAGAACCTTGAAGAACCTTACTGTGCTGAGCCTTCAGAAAGAAGGCAGGTTTTATCGTATTTTCCTATTGTGCACAGTAAGCCCCCACCCCAAACTTACACTCAAACCACACATATCAATTTTCAACACATTAAACCACAGAGGGTCCATTTATTTATTTGGTCTTTTATTTTTTTGAACCATTAGGAATCTAAGCCAGATAATGGCATGTCTCCAGTAGATGCTCAATTATCTTATTAAATATCTTAACCTCTGTTAGAGGACCGGAAATATGGAAAAAGGATTTATTTGGGTTGATACGCCAACTACTTATTTCTATTATAGTAAATGTTTTTTGTGGAGCAAAAGTTTGTGCTGTTATTGTTCGCTGACAGTCCTGGTGTGTTCGGCCATCTTGTATCTGCTATTGTCAAACGGAAGATGAGGCAGTGGATACGAAGCAACCGCTGTCCCCTGTAAAACTCTAGCCTCCACATATTACCTGTTTACCTGTCTATTATGTGTGTATATATATATATATATATATAGTATATGCTCTTCGATTGCTGTCCTTTTTTTTATAATCAATCACTTCTATTTTCATCCAGTTACTCATTTGCCATTGTTGGAATCAATATCACTGACCTTGCCTACAACCTGCTGATAAGTGGGGCTCTGAAAACTCATCTCTACAATGTGGCACCGGAAGCCCCCGCATTGCACCATTTCCAGCAGACCTTCTGTAAGTATCCTAGCCACGCTCATGTTTTGTGGCACCTACGTGACACCCATGGGGGTACAGTCCCCTGCACTCTTTTTCCATTGCTGCAGATCAGTGATCCCCAATCTGTGGCTTGTGAGCAGCATACAGCTAGAATGAGGATCGATTAGTCAGATACAGATGGAGCAAGGATAGGATGAGGGTACCTCTATAAAAGTAATCCCCAACTACTAGTTCTTGAGCAACATGTTACTCACCAACACCTTATATGTTCCTCTTAGTGGCCTGCACGCAGTTTTTGAATTCCTGCTTTGGAGGCACATTTTGGTTGCATAAAAAACAGGGTTACTGCTATACAGAGTCTCCTGTAGGCTGCCAGTCCACATAGAGACTTCCAAAAGACCAATCACAGTACTCGACTCCACCAAGAAACATCTTTTTACATCTGAATGTGACTCATGGGTAAAAAAAAGTTGGGGACATCTGCTGTATATCATTCAATTCTGGTTTCCCCTGTCTCATTTTAGAAAATGCACATTATGGGGTTCATTTATCAGTCGGAAAGCCAAAACCTCAATAAATTCAAGTTTTTTTTCAATACTATAAAATCTGAATTTTTAGTGGAAAAAAAGAACTCAAATTTTTCGGAATTTATTAGACCCCGAGGGTGTTAAAAGTCTGAATAAAAAAGTACTCCAACTCAGACCTGCCGAGTTCATGTAGAAGTCAGTGGGAGAAGTCCTGAAGAAATCATGATCTGCGCTGGGTTTTGTGTAGTAATCCGAAGATTTCGTGGTTTTTGGCCTAAAATCCAAAAAATGTGGTGTCGAATGCGTAAAATTTGTACAATTCAAATTTTTTCATGATTTTATCAAGTTTTTTCCTGCACAGGAAATTGTTGGGAAAATGTATTGATAAGAGGAAATACCCCATGTGTTTTTAATTTTTCAGAAAAAATTTCAGACTCTGATAAATAATCCCCCTCATCTGATCATTTCCGCCAACAGGTTTTCTGATGCACGAGTTTCATAAATTCTGGATTGAAGAAGACCCTTTGGACATCATGGAGTTCAACCGCGTCCGCAACAAGTTTCATAAGCGCATCTTGAAGCAGCTCCAGAACACAGATATGGCATTGTGTCCTCACTTTGCTGCCTCGGAAAGCCTAATCAACCTGTAAAGATCTACATTGTTCGATTAGAAAATCACTGCCTCACTATTGTGTTTAGACCACAGCTTCGATCATGGCTCATGCTGTATGACCACGGCGATTGTATGCATGTTTTTGGCTACAAGTATTCATCCCTTCTTTTCTTGTACAACAAATCCCTGGACACTAGCGCTCCTTGGGATATCTATAATTCTGTGGTTAGACATATTTGCCACTTACACAGTGTTATACTTTCATCTGACATGAAAGTTTTCTATTTTTTTAGATTTTTCTCACAGTTGACGAGTTAAAAAGTTGTATTTGTCTCGTTTAGATTGACGTTCCGAGCAGCCAGCGCTTGTATTGTAGACATTTTATGATCTTCAACGTATTCTTGTGACCTTACTAAGGTCTCCGGGGTTTAATGTATTTTTGGATATTTCTCTTATATTCCATTGGTAAACGATGTCTCAGATATAAAAGTTTTCTGAAAGAATATTATATAGTAATAGGCAGTGTTTCTCGCTGTATAATGTACCAAATGCATGAAGCAGCAACTTATCCAAGGTTGATATTAATATTGGGTTGATCATAATGAGACGTCCCTTCGTATTTGGCAAAATGTTAAAAAGCTAGTCCGTTTTTTATAAAATGTTGCTATTTTGTAACTTAACCTCTTTTACTAAAGTGGCTATTGAGTGTTATTAAAGGGTCAGTGTTCTTTAATATTCTCTTTAAGATGCAGGCAACTTGGATATTGGCTGTATTTGGGCTAGACCTTAGTATATCCAGGAATTACAGTGTTTTTGGATTTTGTATCCTAATACATGGTCATTGATATTGTAGAAACTTTAATGAAGACATAGATACCGCCCCACTTTTTGGAAATTCTAACCAACGGAACCTTAATATGATAAAGTGCCACATAGGATTCTGGAATCCATAGAAGTAATGGCTTGGATAGGTAGTAATACGTCTATATGATAGGTCCCTAAACTATAAGCTTGCCCCTCTTTGGAGTTAATTTATAGGGGCTGTCTAACCTAAAAGTCAGATAGGGGTGGAATTTGTGGTGAATTTGACAAATCGTCCAACTGCATACACCAAAGTGACAAATGGATGAATGTTTTTATATATGTTACCTTGTTACAAGTCAAGGGGTCCCAGTCAAATGTATGACTTGAAAATGAGGCCCAAACCCAAAGGCATTCCTCTCTGAACACATCCTACCTGTTGGGCCTGTCGAACATGAGAATAAACCATGGGAGTCACAGAAGAAGCATCAGGATAAGTAAACCTTAAAAACAAGTAAATATAAATTGGATGAGGGGGCTATTCTAAGCACTTTGGCAATGTACATTCATTATTTATTTATTTATTTTTAATTCCAAGATATTAAGGGATACATGTACTGTTAATATGAATGAATTTTGTTACAACAGCACCACCTGCTGGTCGGTTTCTGACCAATCTGACCACCAAGTAGTTAAGGAAGTTGTCAGGAGAAAGAAAGAGGCTGATCTGATGTTCTTCTGCTTAGGAAAGATGTGAGAAAGGTTTCTAATTTTATTCCTAAGCAGAAGAACATCAGAGTAGCCTCTTTCTCTTTAAATTTGGGGTATATATATATATATATATATATATATATATATATATATATATATATATATATATATATATATATATATATATATATATATATATATATATATATATATATATATATATATATTGGATGTAAGAATGTGGCCACCCTGGTGTACCAAATTTACAAATCTTTGGGCACTTCTCTTTGAGTCTTTACATTCTAGTTTCTCTTTATTGTTGGTGAACTAAAACAAGAAAAAGATTCAAGATTTTTTTTTACGTTTATTACAAAATATTACAAAAATGCATATGAATTATGTCATAGACAGTAGTGAACGTAATTGTACTTTGACTTTGTTTTACGTGTTGGAACTGTATGTTCTGCTTCATCCCAACCAGCCATTTAACCTGGTAACTTGGTGCTAGGATCGGTGTCTGTGTCTTTAAAAAAAAATTGATTTCAATGAATTTACTTTTTGTCCTCTGCTTATTGGTTATTCTGCCCAATAATTTCCTTCAGAACCTTAATTAACAATAATAATAAGGGTGGCCATACACGGGCAGATTTAAGCTGCTGATATCGGTCATTTCGATTTAGCTGTCTATGTATGGGGCATAAATTGGGTCCAAAAATTGTCCTGATATTGACTGGGTAGGTTTGATTTTGCTTTGCAATCGAGTATTGCATTGGCTAGTTGAATCAGTGATCTTCATCACAGCACCCATTGCAATCGCTCGGCCCTAGCACGATATCTCCCTGCCTTTGGTGGGCATATCTGGGAAAGATCCTCACCAAACGAGCGAATCTTATAGCGTATGGTCACCCTTAGACACAACAACATGTTTAAGTTGATTAAGTTAACAGGGTAAGTTAAAAAACACTGTGGGTCCCAATATTTTAGGCACCCCAACCAAGACAAAAAAATCATTAACTAGTTTCCCCAGGCCAGGGTGCTTGTTCTATTAGGGTTAAGCCAGACCTGGGGTACTGTTCAGGAGAGTGCAGTGGTGCCATTTTATTTCTGCTGTGCCCTATGCACAGTATATTTAAAGGAGAAGGAAACCCCCTGGGCTCAAAAATCCCTCCCCCTCTCCTGTGTTGCCCTCCTCCCCCCTGGCCTACCTTTCCCCCCGGGCAAATGCCCTAACTTCTTACTCACCCCTCTGTGCAGGTCCTGTCCACGGAGTTCACAGGCGCCATCTTCTCCCGAGTGGTCTTCTTCCTGCTTTGACCAGCGTTTTTGGCACATGCCCAGTAGTCACAAAGTTTTCCGATTTCACTTCGTGACTTTTGGCGCAACGGTAAATGCTCCTACTGCCATGCGCCAGAAGATGTCGATTTATCCAGGAAGAAGATCGCTCAGGAGAAGATTGCGCCTGTGAACTCCGTGGACAGGAACTGCGCATAGGGGTGAGTAACAAGTTAGGGGCATTTGCCCGGGGGGACAGGTAGGCCAGGGGGGAGGAGGGAGGGGGGCAACACAGGGGAGGGGGAGGTATTTTTGCGCCCAGGGGGTTTCCTTCTCCTTTAAGTTAAAGCGGACCTGTCACCCAGATATAAAAAGCTGTATAGTAAATCATTATTGCCTGCCCCTCCTCAACGGCATAGAGGCAGGGAAAGCAAATACTTTCCATTCTGCATTTCCTATATGTTGCTGCTCTCTAGTGGCCTCCCAACACCCGCGCACACCCGAACTCGACTTCCGGGTTCCTTTTATAGACCTGCCTTGTGATGATGTCACAAAGGGGGTGGGGCTAGAAGTCACAGCTATAAAACCCGGAAGCCGGTAGTTTAAGGTGGCAAGGAGAGCAGGACGAAGAGTTCCACCTGTCTGCCACCCGCAAATGGGGGTGCGAGGTTGGCCTGATCCCGACCAACCCACGGGTATCAGGCAGGCCCGCACATCACTACTGCACTCCCCACATTCTCCCTCCCTGTTCACTGTCTATCATTATGTAGCCAGTCAAAGGCACAAACTTCAGGTCCCCCATTATGGTGCATAAACCAGCAGTGTCGGACTTGGATACCAGGGTCCACCAATTAATCTTAGACCAGGGGCCCACCTTAGTATTATTTTTCTTCCTCTGCTCACTTAACTTCTATTCTCCTATTTTTCAATCTATTTAGCGTCTTTGTTCCCATAGAAATATAGAATGGCCATGAAATAGGCCAAATGTTTAGCAGCATGAGGGTCCACTGACACCTGGGCCCACCGGGACTTTTCCTGGTATCCCGGTGGGCCAGTCCGACACTTTAAACAAGATTTTGAGGTGTTTCAATGCTTGTCTTAATAACAGTGTCCACAAAATGGTTTCTGTCTGCTTGCTGTGGTGGTGAATTTCAAGGCTGACTGCAACCAAGATTTAAATAATTTATGTAGTGTAAGTAAAGTTTATTTTGCTTAACAAGCACAATAGATAAGAAATTGGAATTATTTCTTAGGGTGACGGGTCCCCTTTAAAGTGTTGTGCACATGGGCCACCCAGTTCTGACACAAGGAATAAATAGGAGCACAGGAAAAATTATTTCGCCACACTCCTTAGTATTTAGTTTTATTTTATAGAAGAGGTACATTAGCCTGAGGCAAAAGTCTTAATGGTTTTGCTTATTGGGAGGGTGTCTAACATACTGGCACCCCCATTGTCCAATAAGTCACTTTTCCTTGGGAATATCAAGGTTATTTTATACTAATGTTTAAAGCAACATGTTTTGAAAAAGGTGTTTTGTTCACATGATGCAGAATTTCTAACGCTACTCTAAGCCCGGCAGTTCCAGTCGTTAATGCTAAATATCATTGGCAGGAATACGGTTGTGCTACATGGACTCTGCTTTTCCAACTGTCACAATAAACCTTGGATGGGGACTGGGCTCAAAACCAAACATTGGTTTCTCTGAACACTGGGATCTGATTTGGAAACTATCCATGCCTTTCCTATTGAACGTTGGTCAATCTGAATCTGCTGCCCTTATGCTGTGTATGATCTCATGAGATTAGAATTTCAATCTACTGTGAAATCACTTGAATAAATTTCATGACATTCCAATAAATCTGCTGTCGGTTCTTTTACGTTAAATCAGTACAGAAGTTTACATTTCATATTCTAATTTTGTAAAATACTGTTTTGGTTTTCAAGATGAAAAAGAGATTTGTTGGATCTTGTCCAACTTATTTTAAAAAAAAAGTCTCTCCTTCTAACCTTCTCTGTTTCTCCTGCTGTCCTTGTCTGGCATGTTCCATACAATTCCCAAATCCCAACATTTGCTATTTTTCCAATGATATTGTATACAGGTAGCTCCTTATTTTATGTCTTGTTTGCCTGCACGTTTGTCGAGCTCAATATTTGTAATCAGTCTTTGCTCTGTAGTTCTAATGCTTTGTTAAAGGGGTAGTTCACCTTTAAGTTAACTTTTAGAATGGCTCATTCTAAGCAACTTTTCAATTGGTCTGCGTTATTATTATATATATATCTATGTAAATATGTTGGTGATACGTTAGTTTTTCTAATGTTGTCACTAGATGGCAGCATGCTCTAATGTATATGAATTGCATGCTTGGGATTTACCTTCCATGGGTATGAGACCTGTTATCCAGAACGCTCTGGGCCTGGGGTTTTCCCCATAAGGGATCTTTCCATAGTTTGGATCTCCATGCTAAAGTCTGCTAAACAATTGTATATTGCAAAGTTGCTTAGAATTATTTTTTCTTTTATTAGGCAAAACTTTTTTTATTATAACCTGAGGCTGCAGAAAGTCAGAATCCGAAAATTATCCATCTTCAACCTGTCGAGGGCCTGTAGAAGTCGATGGCAGAGGTCCTTTTTGCAATTTTTTGTCCTTCTTGCAATTTTTGTCTGCGCTGGGTTTTGTAATAATCCGAACATTTCTTGCTTTTCTGCCAATGTCACGACAAATTCTCACTTTTCAAACGTCAAGTGAAAAAAAAAGCAGAATTTTCAATCTGAAAAAGTATCGGTTTTTGTGCGACAATCCGAAAAAATTGCATTTTTGTTGATCAGATTTTGTGGTGTTTTTTTAATGGTAAATAAGGGTAAATCGTGGATTTTAGTTTGGTCAGATTTTTTTCAAGTCAATCAGAATAATTTGGATTTTAGTAAATAACCCCGTTAATTTTTTGGGTTGACGTCCTTTAAACATTAAGTATGTGTTGCTTCCAATAAAGATTAATTATATCTTCGTTAGGATCAAGTTCAAGCTACTGTTTTATTAATACAGAGAAAAAAGATATTTTATAATAATGTGAATTATTTGCTTCATTTGGAGCTTTCTGGATAACAGGTTTCCAAATAACGCATCCCATACCTGTTCTCATTTATAATACATATGATGCCAGAAGTAGTTAGGGATCTCTTGCCCTGGCTGATACAAAGTCTTGAAAGTGGAAAGGTGTGGTTGGAAAGGAGCAGGATCCAGGGTTTATTTGCTCAAATGCACTGTGCACTCTGTAGACTTATGGAATATATGTACATTTATAATACACACAGTTTAAAGGTAATGAATGGCTGGGGGGCTGCAGACTAAATATCTGCCACAGAATATCTACCAGAGAGAGACGTGGGGTGGAATCTCATTAAACACTATAGCAGAGTGACTTATGACAATTTTCCCTGTTGTCATACCAGTTTAACTACAGCTTTTCTTTAAAGGGCATGTAAAGGCAAAAAAATGAAATCCCATGTTTACTTTCTTTAATGAAAAAGAAACGCATCTCCAATATACTTTAATTAAAAAATGTGCACCATTTTTATAAGAAACCTGACTATATGCAGTGAAATTCTCCCTTCATTTACTGCTGTGGATAGGAATTGTCAGATGGTCCCTAACTGCTGAGCAGGGAAACAATCATACTCATGAACAGCAGGGGGAGCCCCCGCCTTACTTCCCAGCCATGCAGAACTCAAGCAGCTTTGTTTGATTCCCTGTTTTTATAATTTATGACAATTCCTAAGCAGCTCAGACCACACTGAGCATGTGCGTAGTGTTGATCTTGCAAAGTTACAAGATGGTGACCCCCTGTAGTCAACTTTGAAAGCATAAATCATTCGTTTGATTAGGCTTGTGGCGCAGTAAGTTCATGTTTATATTTAGTATACAAAATACAGCTTTTCTAGCCTTATTCTATTTTAGACTTTACTTTCCCTTTAAACTCAGTTCCTTTGATTTCCCACCCTCTTCCCTTGCTTATTATTATAATTAACAAGTATTTATAAAGCGCCAACATATTCCACACTTCTGTACCATTCAAGGATGTATACGGCAAAACACACTGATTACACATAAATACTGGTCGAGGGAGCTCTGTAGTTTTGGCTTAATATATAACATTATGTTTATATAATATTAATAATAACAAAAATGCCAATTGCCCCCAAAGGTATGGATGTGTAGGGACTCAAAGGAACATGGCTCCTATGGCTTCAATCCTACCAGTGTTTCATTTCCTTGTTGCTGGGTTCAAACCCATGTGACCATTTCGACTTATTTTGCATTTCCACTTCATTGGTCCGTAGGTTGATGACCATTTCCTGCCTCACTATAACAAAGTGCTTTGCAGGGGGAGGACCTTCCTCAGAAGTATTAGGCCCTAAAGGGACAACTCCTTTAGAGAGAAGTTTTCCCTTTAGGGATGTTGAAAGATGTTGCTTAGTGTGCAGGATAGCCACTGTTATAGCACTCTCTAGGAGAAGTGAGTCAGTGAGGCTTAGTTAGCAAAAGCAGCTTTGAACTCCACCAAGGAGGATAGATAGGAGTATCTCTCCCCAGGCCCTACTGTGCCTGTAGTGAAGGGACCCCAGTACTGACAAGGGAAGCTCCACATCAACTGAAGGTGATTCGGACCATATGAGGTACAGACAACCTGGACAGTGTATACTTAAACTCCCCTGCTATTTCTTCAGTGGTGCCATTCTATCTGCTACACCTGTGACTGTACCTTTTTATATTATTTTACACTTTTAGCAGTATGAAAGTGTAGTTCAACAACACCCTTACATGCTTTTTCCACTTAGCGAAAGCTTATCCTGTGATCAGGGGGTCCAATGTAGCCCATGCTCTAGCCCTCTAGTTGTTATTTGCCTTTTTAAACCAAATTAGGGTTACATATGGTTCATAAAAGTACATATATTTAGTAATAAAATCTCCCATTAAAACTACATACACAGAGATAAGGGAAAACAAGAAAAATACGTTGACAAGGATTGTAATGGTATGAAAGCAGGGCTCCTGTCAATCCACACTGTGAATCACTCAGCACAGCTCAAACTCAATGATATTATCCAGAATGCATAGAGCCTGGGGTTTTCCAGATAAGAGATTTTTCTGTAATTTGGATCATCATAACTCATGGCTACTGAAAAAATTAAATTAACATGAAATAAACCCAATAGGATTGTTTTGCCACCAATATGGATTCCTGCTGCTCAGTTACCATCAAAGTATGAGCTACTGTTTTATTATTACAGGGAATCATTTTGAAAAATTTGAATTATTTCCTAAAATGGTCTCTCTGGGAGATGGGCTTCCCATAATTCAGAGATTTCTAGAGATCCTATACCTGCAGTTATTGTAATGGCTACTTAGTTTGTACCAATGGACTGGATGAAATCGAATGTTTAGCAGGCCTGCTGTAGGGAGCAATTAACCAAACAAAGCAATTCAATTGGAACTCTGTGTGTGTGTCACTTTTCCCCGATGATTACCTGGGAACCTGAAACTGTCCATAAGAAGCAGAGACCCAGGTACTAAAACTGGAGTTGAACTATGCAGCACTGAATTGGACTGCGCATATGGAATACAGCAATTACTCAAGCAACCAGGGAGCAGCTTTGAAGTGTGGGAGGGAGGCTTCCCAACTGGCCCAGGGGTCGTCTGAACCGTTCCTTTCCCTGGTTTATATAATAGGAGGGAGCACATGGATCTTCCTCTTTGGTCTCCATTTAGTACCAGGCATTTGCTGGGAGTCCTGAACATAAAGCCCCAGTACTAGGCTTTGAGGTGACCAACCACCTTGGTGAAGTCAGGGAGCAGGGGCACTGCTTGCCTCCACTAGCAACACGTCAGGAATAGAGTCTCTACTCTAGTATAGCAGAAAACATGGGTCTGAACCATGACTTTGATACTCACTGACACATCCATGGGATTCAGGACCATCTAGCCTACTCATTTTCATGATCACACTAGTTATAATCCAAGGGAACAATCAAGGCCACCATCAGGGGGCAGATAGGACTCCTGTCACAAACTCAGGCACAAGACAGCCCTTCATTTCAGGATTCTACTGCACCTGGAACCCACCATTGCTCCTTAACTTGGATGTCTGAATGGAGTGGGATAGGAGACGTCCAGGTGCTGCTCCAGCCTGTCCCTCATGAATACAATGCTGTTAAACGGGGGTGATGTAGGTCTACGCCCTGTGGTGCTAAGCATGGGACAATATGTGTGCCTGTTTTATTCACCTTGTACATTGTAAATGAGCCCTAATATCTATAAATAAGAATAACGTTTCCTGTACCTAGATTATTAGGGTTATTTGGCTGGATAGGGCTTCTCATTAATGTCATATATACATTAAGAACAAGCACATAATAGCAGTTTCCAGTAGAAATATTTATTTGCACAGACTCCGCAGAGATGTGAAAGATCCCATTCTGCTTCTAATCAAGACATATTCTACATTTCTACAGTTGAAATGCAGGTTCCAGTCTTCACTCTGTATTCATAGACTAAACACAGCTTTTCTATTTAAATATCATCAACATAACTTCCATTCACAGACACCCTCGTGCACATTAACAGTGAATTCACAGCGCACACAGAATAAAGGACAAACGTGAAAGTTGATCTTGATGTTCATTGAGCAGGTGAAGGACACAAGCCGGGAGAAGGTACATCTTGCTGCTGTGCAGATAATACTCTCCGGTGCTCGCAGAGACTCTCACAGTAACTTTCATCCATGTCTGCAGGAACCTTCATTAGCTTTGATAAGACTTGACGATAATCCACATTAGCAGGACAGTGATGAAGACAACCATGAAGTTGAGGAAGAGCTCCCGTGTTGAACGCTCCATCCTACAGAAGGAGAGTCAGACCTTGGGGTTCTGGACAGGAGAGTCTTGGATCTTTTCTCAGTAGAGAGAGTAGAGGTGGTTCTTTGAAATCTGAAAGCAGAATTATGGTTCATGAAGACAGAGCCAAACTCACTTCTGTTTGACCATTTGCTAAGACTTATAGTTATTAGTTGAGTCAATCATAAGACAAATTCAGCCCTTGATGTGTTTATACTTCTTTAGCTACCAGCAGATCTATAGAAAGGGACAAAAACTCTGAATCACGTTTGCATTCATACTGATTATATTATTTTTATTTTTTATATTTTGAATCCAATGCATAACGTCCTCATTGCACCCCTGCCTAATGGTTTACTGACCTTCCACTATATATAAACTACAACAGCAATTAGTATTGGGTGGTTACTCACTGAAACTGTACAATGGTAAATGTTTTTAGTTATTTGTCTATGCAAGTGGGGAAACTGAGTCTATGCTGAAGGAGAGCTGACTTTAAGAACTTGTTTCAATAGTCAGAACCAGTAGTGCAGAAACTAGGATTGCTTTCAGTTGCAACTACATTTACAATTTTTTATGTATATTTTCAGTTTGTCATTGACATCACAGAACAGCAAATATAATCTCCAAGTCCTATATAGTTTATGTGAGTGTATGGAGGGGTCAGTGTGTGTATGTATGAATGCTGGGTTTCATTTGGAGTGGTTAAACTTGATGGACTTTGTCTTTTTTCAACCCAAATGTAACTATGTAACTAATTACTGACTTCATGTCAAGAAAGATATACTGATCACTGAATGGCAAAGCTCATAATCAGAACACTAGTATAGGGACAAAGAAAAGAAAGGGATTGATCCAAATACAGTATACAGGGATGAGATCCATTATCCAGAAACCTATTATCCAGAAAGCTCAGAATTAAAGAAAGGTAGTCTCCCATAGACTCCATGATAATCAAATAATCCAACTTTTTAAACATTATTTCCTTTTTCTGTGTAATAATAAAACAGTAGCTTGTACTTGATCCCAACTAAGATATAATTAATCCTTATTGGAAGCAAAACCAGCCTATTGGGTTTATTTAGTGTTTATTTGATTTTCTAGTAGACTTATGGTATGAAGATCCAAATTATGGAAAGATCCATTATCCAGAAAAGCCCAGGTCCCGAGCATTCTGAATAGCAGGTCCCATACCTGTATATCCAATTACAATAACTGCCCTGATACATGCCCTGAGCCGTTATATGGTCACTGAATTAATTTATGATTTATCATATCCAAATATAGTCAAATCCAGATTTTATGTTTTTCCAGGGGACCAAAAAAAAAAAAAATTGGGAAATGGAAAATGGGTGTATGGGAAATCAAGGTGTGAATTACAAAAAAAAGTAAAATGTGGGAGAAGTCTCATTCACAAGGAGAAACCCAGTATTTTTTTTAAGGAAAATGGGACAAAATTATGGGAAACATACTGGAAAACCTCCCGCTGAAATGCATTAGAACATGAAGGGGCTCTAAATGAAAAAACTTAAAATCCAGGATATACTGTATAAACTACAATAGCTATGAATATTGGGTGGTTACTCGATGAAACGGAAGCTTTCCGCAATCCAATAAAAATGTTTTAAATGTTTTTAGTTATTTGTTGATGTAATTGGGGGATTGAGTCTACACTGAAGGAGAGCTCATAATCAGAAAACTATTAAATAAAAGAAAGGATATGATCCAAATACAATATATATATATATATATATATATATATATATATAACGATCTATAAAAATAACTGCCATATGTAATACATGCCCTGAGCCATTATATGGACACTGAATTAATTTATGATCTCTCATATCCAAATATAGTCAAATCCCAATTTTATCTTTTCCAGGAGACCAAAAAAAAGGGAAAATGTAAAATGGGTGTATGTAAAATCAAGGGGGGAAATTCACTAAAAAATTCACTAAATTCCCCAGCGTGACGTCATTTTGGCACTTCGTCGATTTACTAATGGGCGCAGGCGTAAATTGCCTAGTGAAAGAGATAAACTGTAGCGCTACTTAACATTCTAATCCCAGATGAATTTTCACTCTGGCGAATAGACGTAACTACGCAAATTCACTAATTTGCGCATTTTACTGAACGTTACCTCTTGCGCCAGACTTGCCTTCGCCACCTCAGACCAGGCGAAGTGCAATAGAGTAGATAGGACTTCCTCAAAAAATAGTTGAACATTTTTCTAAGTCCCAAAAAACCCTTGCAACTTTTCCATTTTTCAGGGTGATAGGCTGCAAAAGATCGTAATTTTTTTTAGGGTAACCGGCTTCCCCCCTACATTTCCTAACATATGGCACATAAACTATACACTGGGCTTATGGTTAGGGCAATTTAACAACTTTATTTTATTTTATTAAGGTTCCCTGGGGTTGTGTAATGTAATGTATTTGCTGCAACATATACGTCCATTGAAATTTAAGTTCCCGCCGTATGCAAATTAGCCTACGGTAGCGCAACTTCTCTTTGCATGGCGAATTAACGCTAGTGAAACTTCGCCATCATTCAGCGCCCCGGACGCAACTTCGCATTTTAGTGAATTAGCGTTGTCCTGGCGAATTTTGCGAAGTGTTGCAATGTGAGCGAAGCCATCGCTGGCGAATTTCCACAGGTTAGTGAATTTGCCCCAAGGTGTGAATTACAAAAAAAAAAGTAAAATGTGGGAGAAGTCTTATTCACATGTGGAAAATGGGGCAAAATAATGCATTAAAATTCTGGGAAACATACCGAAAATCCAGCAATTCCTTCCACTGAAATACATTAGGGAAGGAAAACCTAAAATAGGCGTACATAAATTCAGCATTTGACTGTATTTCACAGCAGTGCGGGCGCTGAATGCTGGAAGCTGACATTCAAAGCTGTAGCTGCTTAATGGGAGCTTATCCATCAGTTCCAGATCTAAAGGCACAAATGCTGTGATGAGAGATATTGGAGAGGAATGAGGCCCCCTATCAATTGTTCATGGGTACAAGGAAACAAGTGCAGCTGTTTTATCTCACGGGAGCCTCTCTGCTCTACACTATTTCCCACAAGGGCTTGTGTCTGGTGATGAGTGAGCTCTGACCCAGCGCCGAATTGTTCTTCTTGCTAAGTGGCTGATTGAGGAGACTTACATATCTATGGAGAGGCTTGTGATAGCAGAACACTGAAGGCTTGGATCATCTTTCTTTTACAGAAGTGACATGATATCAGAGCAGAGCTGCTGTTCCTCTATTTATACATGTTGGCGTGACCATCAAAGTGCCACACGAGAGATCCTTTTTTAATAATGTTAAGTGAAATGCCAAGGTCAACAAAGAATCCTTTAACGTTAGGTGCCTCAGGTTGGGCCTCAATAATAATAACTACGTTACACCATTTTGCACTTTTATTTCCCCCCAGGAGGTGCCTTAGAGCATTAGACCCATCAAACGTCATTACTGATTGTCAGGGCACTTATCATGGGGTATCCGTTATCCAGAGAGCTCAGAAAAGCAGAAAGCCCCATACACTCCATTTTAGTCAAATAATTCACATTTTTAAAGGGATACTGTCATGGGAAAAAAACATTTTTTTCAAAATGAATCAGTTAATAGTGCTGCTCCAGCAGAATTCTGCACTGAAATCCATTTCTCAAAAGAGCAAACAGATTTTTTTATATTCAATTTTGAAATCTGACATGGGGCTAGACATTTTGTCCATTTCCCAGCTGCCCCTGGTCATGTGACTTGTGCCTGCACTGTTGGAGAGAAATGCTTTCTGGCAGGCTTCTGTTTTTCCTTCTCAATGTAACCGAATGTGTCTCAGTGAGGCATGGGTTTTTACTATTGAGTGTTGTTCTTGGATCTACCAGGCAGCTGTTATCTTGTGTTAGGGAGCTGCTATCTGGTTACCTTCCCATTGTTCTTTTGTTTGGCTGATGGGGGGAAAGGGAGGGGGGTGATACATATCACTCCAACTTGCAGTACAGCAGTAAAGAGTGATTGAAATTTATCAGAGCACAAGTCACATGACTTGGGGCAGCTGGGAAATTGACAAAATGTCTAGCCCCATGTCAGATTTCAAAATTAAATATAAAAAAATCTGTTTGCTCTTTTGAGAAATGGATTTCAGTGCAGAATTCTGCTGGAGCAGCACTATTAACTGATGCATTTTGACATTTTTTTTTCCCATGACAGTATCCCTTTAAAAATGATTTCCTTTTTCTCTGTAATAATAAAACTGTACCTTGCACTTGATCCTAAGGGGTGGCCGGAAAAGAAATCCGGCGCTGTCCTTACTGCGGACAGAACAACCCTGTTGGGTTTAATTATATATTATACTTGTTTACATGATTTTTTAGTAGACAAGATTTAGAGATCCAAACCAGTCCTGAGCGCACTATATTTCTTGTTAAAGGAGAACTAAAGCTTAACTAAAGAAGTAGCTAGAAATGCTGTACATGATGTTTTGTGCTTCTGTACCAGCCCAAGGCAACCACAGCCCTTTAGCAGTAAAGATCTGTGTCTCCAAAGATGCCCCAGTAGCTCCCCATTTTCTTTTCTGCTGATTCACTGCACATGCTCTGTGCTGCTGTCACTTACTGAGCTTAGGGACCCACTCACAATATACAGTACACATAGAATAGAAATGTCACAATATAAGGCTGATTAGTAATTAATACAGATAATTACTACATGGCAGCACAGAAACCAGTGCAATTAGCATCAGAATTTAATAATCAGCCCTGTAGCATCAGCTTATATTACAGGGGAAGCTCATTTTCTGCTGGATAATTAGTGACGAGCCCTAAGCTTAGCTTCTCAACAGCCAATCAGAGCCCACGGAGCATGTGAGTGTCACAGACACTTTCCAAGATGGTGACCCCTCATAGTAACATAGTAAGTAAGGTTGAAAAAAGACACATGTCCATCGAGTTCAACCTTTTTTTGACCCCCTGTGACAAGTTTGAAGTCCTGGATCATTGCTGCTATTGACAAGCTGAAACTTTAGCCTCGTGCAATAAGTTCAGTGTATAAATTATGACATTTTTTGCCATATTAATTTTTAGGGTTTAGTTCTCCCTTAAGAGCCCTGGTCCACAGCATGATGCACAATATCACATTTCAATATTTTTGCCCCAGCCTCTGGAGCTAATAGGACAGTAGAGATAAAATCGAGCATTGTGTCCCCTGTCCACAGAGCTGCTAATCACCCGAGAACTTGAATGCATAGAGCAGTGTTGTCATTATGCTGGCTAACTGAGAATGGGGGAGTCTGGTTGTGTACGTTTACATCGCACCAAGGCATGTCTTGTGTGGGCTAGAGCAGGAGCAGTCAAGGGTCATAAAAATCTGAGTTTCGGTGGTTTCCCTGCCGGAGTACAAGTGAGACTAGGGATGCATCGAATCCAGGATTCGGCCTTTTTCAGCAGGATTCAGATTCGGCCGAATCCTTCTGCCCGGCCAAACCAAATCCGAATCCTAATTTACATATGCAAATTAGGGACGGGAGGGAAATTGTGTGACTTTTTGTCAGAAAACAAGGAAGTAAATTTTTTTTCCCCTTCCCACCCCTAATTTACATATGCAAATTAGGGTTCGGATTCGGTTCGGTATTCGGCCGAATCCAAAATAGTGGATTCGGGGGTTCGGCCGAATCCAAAATAGTGGATTCGGTGCATCCCTAAGTGAGACCAACATTAGCACAAGTCTATCTGTCGTCATGCCTGAGCAACTGAGCCATCCATCTCTGCTCAGACAGGGAGCGCTCTCAATAATGCAGCTCCTTGGCACAAAACAAACTTTGTTCACCTCCATCTGTTAAAGGTCACCAGGAAAAACTTTCTAAGTGCCTCTATCAGGGGGCACAATTCCCAAAACTGGTGTCATTTCACTTCTGAACAGTAACCAATCAGCATAGAGCTCTGATCAATCAACTGCAGTAGGGCAAAGGAAAGTAATTTCTGATTGGTCGCAATCCAGGGTGTCAATGTATTTTAATGTATTTATTTATTTATTTTTAGATTTGGTTTTATTGGTTTTCATAGCATGTTGTGCATTTCATGGACAATTTATTTGTCCAATTGCAAGTATGCAGGGATCATTGATATTATAGTGCATTCATTGAATTCTCATATCACATTTAGGGGCCCATTCATTAAGTTCGAGTGAAGGAATAGAAGAAAAAAAACTTCGAATTTCGAAGTGTTTTTTTTGGCTACTTCGACCATCGAATGGGCTACTTCGACCTTCGACTACGACTTCGAATCGAACTAAATATCGTTCAACTATTCGACCATTCGATAGTCGAAGTACTGTCTCTTTAAGAAAAAACTTCGACCCCCTAGTTCGCCACCTAAAAGCTACCGAATTCAATATTAGCCTATGGGGAAGGTCCTAACTTTTCTTGGTCGAAGGATAATCCTTCGATATTCGAAGTCGAAGGATTTTCATTCCCCAGTCAAATATAGAGGGTTCATTAACCCTTGATATTAGACCCTTGATGCATTTGCCCCTTAATGTAAATATATTAAAATTCCAATGTTTTTTAATGTATTTACATTAATGGTGATATGAGAATGTCACCATTTATAGTAACATCGTAAGTTAGGTTGAAAAAAGCCAAACGTCCATCAAGTTTACCGTATATACTCGAGTATAAGCTGTCCCGAGTATAAGCCGAGGTACCTAATTTTACCTCCAAAAACTGGGAAAGCTTATTGACTCGAGTATAAGCCGAGGGTGAGAAATGCAGCAGCTTCTGGTAAGTTTCAATCAAAAAATTTAAGGTTTCTTCTCCCATTGGAGGTGCCGGCGTCTCGTTTTTGGATGCCGGCGACCATTCTTGGACGCCGGCGAATATTCTTGGAGACTATTCTTGGACGCCGGCTACTATTCTTGGATGACGACGACTATTCTTGGATGCCGGCGACTATTCTTGGGCGCCGGCGATTATTCTTGGGCGCCGGCGACTATTCTTAGACGCCGGCGAACGTTTTTGCGCTTGACCCGAGTTTAAGCCGAGGTAGAGTCTTTCAGCATATTTTGGGGGCTGAAAAACTCGGCTTGTACTCGAGTATATGCGGTAACCTTAAGTCTATATATAACCTGCCTATCTGCCAGTTGATCCAGAGGAAGGCAAAAAAACCCATCTGAAGCCTCTCCAATTTGCCTCAGAGGGGGAAATATTCCTTCCTGACTCCAAAATGGACTTGTACTATGAGCTATCTAATTATAAAACTACATGTTGTATATTCCTATGTTTTTATAAAGCAATGAATTTTAATGCATGGCTGTTTATGAATGCAAAAAAAAAATCTTTTAAGAAATATTATGTGCTGATGTAGAAATGGAAAGTAACAACCAGTGCCCAATATAACAAGTCCTTCAGTCCAGAACTTCCTTCCCTATGTTTATTTCTAATACTCGCCATTTGTCACCGTTCTACAGTAATGTGAGAGGCTGGAGCAGCCATTATATCACTGCAAACGGAATTCCATCCCTGTACTGCAATGAGCCCATTTAAAGGGTGAGCAGTATAACAGTAATCCAACAGAAATAAAAGAAAGGTCACCCATAATACCGCACATTATGCTGTTTAACCATGTGTAACATTAGCTGTGGAAAGCCAAGCAGGGACCTTTGTTATCGTCCAGGCCTATTTACTGTGTCCCTTTTATTAACAGACTCCATTCCTCCTAATGATCCTGCAGGTGCACCTGCCCTTATCTAATGTTCAGGGTGCTCAGTATAAAACTACAACGCAGGGACTCTTCCTCATTGACATGGGCACAACTTAAAGTCACTGGGATCAACGTTTATAATAAATTAAATGTATTTTCATTCATTCTCGGTTTGGCATCAGTGTGAGTGTGTGTATATAAGAGTGTGTATATAAGCCCACCATGATGCCAAGATGTATCTCAACAGTTCCAACGCTAGGCAGTAGGATGAGTGAAATATTTCAACCTGTTTTTCCAAGAAAACAATAAATACACAAAGGGGCAGATTTACTAAAGGGCGAAGTGGCCGTCGCAAGCGAAGATTCACATTAATCCCATCCACAGGGACATTGGCAATTTACGTACCGGCATAGAGAACAATTCGCTAGCGAAAGAGACAGTCTTTGCGTCCTATAGCCAGACGAATTTCCGCTCAGGCAAACGATCGTTACACCACAAATCCACTAAATTGCGAAATTACAGAATGTTACCTCTTTCACCAGTGTTTCCTTCTGCACCTTAGGGTAGGACTCCATGAGCGATTTTGTCGCGATCCTATCACGATGCGATCCGACTGTCGAATCGCAGCGTCTGCATCCGGCAGTCGAATAGCATCGGATCAACGCTGCGACACCATGCGACAATTCTATCTCTTGCCTTGCAAGCACGTCGGATCAAGACAAAATCGCCTACCCTTAGACCTGGCGAACTAGCCAGTTCCAAAAAATTGTTTGTAAATTCAATTCCCGACAACACAGAATGTCTGATAAGTCCCTCCCCAAGGCAAGTCCTAATTAGTTTATCTACTGCATTGTCATTAATAGGTTCATCTTCAGTGGGATGCTCCCCTATATGATATTATTAGCATCATTTCTGCGGACACCCATGGGTGAAGCTACACCCTCCTCAAGCTCATCATATCCTATATGCCGAAAAGTCATAAAAGTTGTAAAAAACGCTGGCGTTTTTTCATATTTTAAAGAGGGATTGCCTTCAAAAGGCATAACTGTTAAATATAACATTTTTTTTAACCACATTTGTTTTAGGGTGGGATCATGTCTAGGGCATTAGAGAATCTCTTTGGTCTTTATTTTGCTTCCTTGGACATTTGTAATAATAAGTGGCCACATCAAGCATTTGCACCAACATCTCTCATATATATGACCTATATGTACCCGCCCTATTCATATTGACCTAAGTGTAAGAATACTAAACAAGTTTCGTGAATGTTAGCGAAAGTTCGCTATGAAATGCTCGCACTGATGAATGAACTCTAGTGAAACTTCGCCTTCAGAGACGCAACTTCGCATTTTAGTGACTATGGGGCAGATTTATCAAGGGTCGAAGTGAATTCGAGGGACTTTTCGAAGTAAATAAATTCTAAATTCGAAGTAACTTTTTGGATACTACGACCATCGAAAAGGATACTACGACTTCGAATTAGTTTCGAAGTAAAATAGTTTGATTATTCGACCATTCGATAATCTAAGTACTGTCTCTTTAAAAAAAACTTCAATGTGTTCGGCAATTTTTTTGTGAACAGAAAGAGGTCAGATTCGCCCATCACTTCTAGGCAGGCATCTATACTAAATAAAGATGCCCTTTAAAATAACCGAAGAATATTATAGCATGATCTATGGCCTGTATATCTCAGCAGTAAAAACAGTATTTTAGAGACATCTGTCTGATCTCGCAGTAATAGAGGCAAATATCTTACTCTAGAATCTTAATTTCACATTATCTAATAACTAATAACTAGGGATGTACCGAACCTGCTTTTTAGGGTTCAGTTGAATCCTCAAATCTAGGGTTACGGATTCGCCCGAATACCAAACCAAATCAGAACCCTTCATCTGCGCCGTAAAAGCCATTGCATGGGTGGAAAAACCTGATGCACACAATCGCCAATTTTTAACATATATTTTTTTATAAAGGGTTCCGATTTGGTTGGGCCGAATCCTGGTAAAAATAGCTTGGATTGGTATACGTATGGGATCCGTTATTCGGAAACCCGTTATCCAGAAAGCTCCGGATTATGGAAAGGCCGTCTCCCATAGGCTCCATTTTATTCATAACATTCAAATTTTAAAAAATTATTTCCTTTTTCTCTGTAATAATAAAACAGTAGATTGTACTTGATCCCAACTAAGATATAATTAATCCTTATTGGAAGCAAAACCAGCCTATTGGGTTTATTTAATGTTTACAAGATTTTCTAGTAGACTTAAGGTATGAAGATCCAAATTCCGTAAAGATCCATTATCCAGAAAGCTCCGAATTATGGAAAGGCCATCTCCCATAGGCTCAATTTTACTCAAATAATCCAAATTTAAAAAGAAAAATATTTCTTTTTTCTCTGTAATAATAAAACAGTAACTTGTACTTGATCCCAACTAAGATATAATTAATCCTTATTGGAAGCAAAACCAGCCTATTGGATTTATTTAACGTTTACATGATTTTCTAGTAGACTTAAGGCATGAAGATCCAAGTTTTGTAACGATCCGTTATCCAGAAAACCCCAGGTCCCAAGCATTCTGGTTAACAGGTCCCACACCTGTACCAGCTTTAGAGGTTAAAAAAGATGCAGTTTTGTCTACTAGGGTTAAAATTTTGATTGTTGTCAAAAATACTAGTGTACCCCTAAAATTCATTTGCTGCCTGGATGCTTTAGGAATGCTCCAAATGCAAATAGTCTGGACTTTATCTGACAACATATGTAAGAGCTTTCCTGGATAAACTAAACTTTTATATTTGATCTCCAATTTTGATTCTTATTGGCTTACTTAGTGTTATGTGCAAGCCGGTGCATTGTCCTGACCCCACCCTCCTGGGTCCTCTTTTACTCCTGGACCCCCAGATGACTAAAGTATGGGCACATTTATCAAGGGTCAAATTTCAAAGTAATGGGAGTTTTTTTTTAATCCCCATAACTTTGAATGAAAAAAGACCAATCGAAATGTATCAAAAAAATCTAAGGTTTTTTTTTGGCCGAATAGGTCAGTTTTCAATCGAACAGGTCTGTTTTCAATCGAGTTTGAATCGTACGAAATCAAATTTTTCAAAAAAGAACTTTGGTTTTTCAAAGTCCACCAATTGACTCCAGATAGGTTCAAGGAGGTTCCCCATAGGCTAAAACAGCAATTCGGCAGGTTTTAGATGGCGAATGGTCGAAGTCAAATTTTTAAATAGACAGTACATGATACATTTGGAATTTTTTTTTCAAATTCGAATCAAAATCAATTTATCAAAAAATCTAAGTTTTTTTTTTTGTTGTTGGCCGAATAGGTCCATTTTCGATCGAGTTTGAATTGTACGAAATTGAATTTTTCCAAAAAAAAAAACCTTAGCTTTTTCAAAGTCCACCAATTGACTCCAAATAGGTTCTAGATATAGTTTTTAGATGTCGAATAGTCGAAGCTGAATATTAAAGAGACAGTAGATGATACATTTCGAAATTCGAATTTACGAATTTTTTTCAAATTCAAATCGAATTTGGACTATTCCCTAGTCGAAGTACACAAAACAAATAGCTCTAGGGAGCTCCTAGAACATATCTGGAGTCAATTGGTGGAAAATCAAAGTTTTTTTTGGAAAAATTCGAATTCGTAGGATTCGAACTTGGTTGAAAACTGACCTATTCGGGCAAAAAATAAAAAACTTAGATTTTTTTTTTAAATTCTAATTTTCACTTCGTCCTTTCATAAATCTGCCCCTATGTGTCTGCTGCATCTTTTGCTCCACCCAGGTAATAAAAAGGATACAGCAAATCCTTGTTGTCAGCTCATTAGCTAACTGTCAGTTATGATTTCTCAGCAACCTGCACTCCTGCTTCACTTATACTTGTATTTCAGTAAAGCATTATTGTGTGGGTGCCGTTAAGAGAATGCTCCCCTGCTCTCAGTAACATAAGACTGGTCACTAAGCATATCCATCTTTGAGTCAGTTAAAGTGTAGATGTCAAGAAGTTGAGTAGAGTTATTGTGATGAAAGAATACTAGAACATAACATCCTTGTAAACTAACCACTCAGTATTATGAACAAAGGGCAAGAAAACATCACAGCTAAATCTGTCAGCATGTACTATAGCAGCAATAAAAACCTGGCCTCCCCCCAAATCTTGGTAACTACAACTTCCAGCATCTCACCGACAGCCAAAAAGCTGTTTGATAACATCTCATAATCATGATTTTCCCTGGCTCCCAAGATCAAAGCTGCAGTGACTGCCTCTCCTACTCGTAGAAACGAAGGTAGGAAGAACAATTCCAAAAAAGCTGCTTAATAATGTGCTGCATATTCAGGAGAAATATTTAGCCAAGATATATATATATATATATATATATATATATATTGTGGGCTCCATGGCAAATAATGGTGTTAGAACAATGGGTAAGAATAGAAAGGGGGCTGCTCGTTTTACCTGGGACTTGCCTGTTGTGCTTTGGAAATTTGGAGATGAGTGGTGGTTATTGTTCCTTCTCCGCAAAGGCTCTGCTGATTCTGTGGAATCCTAATCCCTGTGTTAGAACTAAAATAGTTGGAGGGAGGAGGGCATTAAGCTAATTGGTTATGATGTCACAGACAGTATATCAGAAAGGCATGTATTTTGGTGCACCCTTGTGTCGGATGTGCAATACGATTGGGCTTTATCTCTTGTCAGCTCATGTTTCTATTCTCTGCTCAGTAAAGTTGCTCTTTGGCCAGTTTCATAGATGATGGGACAATCCTTTTCTTTAGTTCTGCTACTGGGAAATAATATTCTGGCTTCCACTTTTGGACTCCCAGCGTATGAGATACAGACTTTTTTTTATTTATCGAAATCGGAATTTTTCCAATGTATGTATATAAAAAAGTCAATAACAAACTAGAATCCACGATTGGACCTTATTTATTATTAAAAAAGCACGATTTAATCGGATTGGGAACAAACTCTATAAAACTGAGTTTTTTCCAAAATCGCTTGATTTACATAGTGGGCGCCCCTAGGCCCACTGCTGTTCATCGCCCCTGTCCCCTCCCCTTTATTTGTGCAAATTTTCATAATCTGGACCGGAGCGAATCACATTGGGTGTCTCTGCTCTTATAAATGTCACAGTTAGAACAGTTTGCAGGTCATTTTATCCCATAAAATAATAGGAAGACCATAGGAGGCCATAAAATGAAGAGAACTCATAATTCAATCCAGGTATGGGACCTGTTATCCCGAAAGCTCGGGACCTGGGGTTTTCCAGATAATGGATCTTCCCATAATTTGGATCTCCATAGCTTATGTCTTCTAGAAAATCATGTATTAAACCCAATAGGCTGGTTTTGCTTCCAATAAAGGGTGCTTATATTCTAGTTCTCAAGTACAAGGTACTGTTTTATTATTACAGAGAAATAGGAAATCATTTTTAAAAAATTGGTTTATTTGTATAAAAGCCTAAGGAAGATGGTTTTTCTGTAATTCAGAGCTTATGGATAATGGGTTTATAGTTAACAGATTCCCATACCTGTACCATGTTTGGTCAGCAAAGTATATTAGAGGGAGCACTTACCGGTCACTGTTCGGCTCCAACGTGCTTCACATCCACTGTGATCCCAGACAGCCAGATTCAATGAAAAGTTCAGTTAGAAACGGAGCACCAGGGAAGCCGATGTTTGTCAATGATGGGTCATATAGATTGGACTATTTTTAAGGGAATGTAGGAGTTAATATGTTTTATGGGCAGGGTTGTGCCTTCTTAAGGAAGATAAAGGTAGGCTGCTGTTAGCTTCTGAGGAAGTGGCTGGTAGCCACGAAACGCGTTAATCGTGAAGCAGCCTACGATATGTTCGAGACATCTGATTGTGACTTTTAATAATCTTTCAATAAATTTCACCTTTTAATTGACAAACATCGGCCTCCCTGGTGCTCCATTTCTAACTGAATTTTTTGCTGTATCATGTTCAGAACAACTAAAAATGACAACAAAGGTTCAGTTATTCATTTGACACCTGAACGTCTTGCCAAGGACTTCCAAGGGCTCGTCGAGTAGATCCTAACATTAGGTGTCCCAGTGACTATGTATACACAAGTTATTTAGAAGGACACACAATTAGGGGAAGAGCAGTTATCAAGGCAGAGCCTAAAGTACAATACAACACTTGATGGCAGATGGGCATTTTAATCTGAAGCTATTCGGGTATTGCACAAATGTCTCCAATGAAGTCAGGGCTGACCATATCTTATGTGCTGTCCAGCACTCCAAATATAATAACCCTGCCTGCCTTCGTCAGCAGAGAATCTGCACTCCAATGATCTAATATATATATATATATATCATATCTTATATAGCACTAACTGTATATATTTGTATTTGTACAGGTATGGGATCTGTTATCCGAAAAACTCCAAATTACAGAAAGGTTGTCTCCCGTAGACTCTATTTTATCCAAACAATCCAAATTTTTAAAAATTATTTTCTTTTTCACTGTAATAATAAAACAGTAGCTTGTACTTGGTCCAAACTAAGATATAATTAACCCTTATTGAAAGCAGAACCAGCCTATTGGGGTTATTTAATGTTTACATGATTTTCTACTAGACTTAAGGTATGGAGATCCAAATTACGGAAAGATTTGTAGCCCCGGAAAGCCCCATGGCCCTAGCATTCTGGATAACTGTTCCCACCCCTGTATAACAATACTAGTATACACTTTAAGAAAGGGATTTAGTATTCTAAATACTAAACACAATGGGGCTCATTTATCAACACTGGGCAAATTTGCCCATAGGCTGTTACCTATAGCAACCAATCAGTGATTAGCTTTTTAAAGCCAGCTGCAAGAAGAACAATGAATGCAGCAATCTGATTGGTTGCTATAGGTAACAGCCCATGGGCAAATTTGCCCAGTGTTGATAAATGAGCCCCAATTAGCAGCCAGTGTAATATTTTGCACAGACCCCTGTCTGCCTTGTCTTATTACAGCTGAATGCAAAAGTTTTGGCACCCCATGTCAAATGACCTGTAAGCATGTAAGTGAGAGACAAACACTACAGGTGGCCCTTAACACTATTTTTTCCTTAGGGGAATACATTTCAGATAGTTTTAAATGACAGCCATTTCTGTTCTGTGTTTTGAGCTAAAACGCTCCTATCCCAAACCACCCAGTAAAGTAAGGTTTTTTAGGGCGCTAAAGTTTGCTTTCCTGAAATTTGGTGAAGATCTGTTGACCCAATGTGTGTGTTTTTTTGTTTTTTGCAACAAACAGTAAATGAGTCTACATGTTGTATAATGGACACTGTTACCCAGATGTTCCAGTACTTGTACATTTGTTATCCATTCTGGGTTGTTACATTCACTAGATCCAAAATAGAGCCTTTTCTGGTTTAATCCTCAACAACTAGTGACATGAATTTGTTATAGAGAACATTTGTAAAATGCTTGCCATTACCTGTGCCACCCGTAATATTCCTCCTGTCAATGTCTGGATACAGGGCTGGATTTACATAGTGGGCGCCCCTAGGCCCACTGCCCCTGTCCCCTCCCCTTGATTCGTGCAAATTTTCATCATCTGGACCCGAACAATGGGGATTGGCGCATGGGAAATGTACAAAATTATTGTATCTCTATCGCATCCCCAGTGTTTTTGAACCGATGTGGGTGTGGTTGGGCAGCATGCTGCCCCCCTAAAATCCTCCTGCCCTAGGCCCGGGCCTAGGTGGCCTTTTGTCACGGTCGGCACCCAACACCAGAACAAACACCAGGCACCCTGGTCTCGGCTCGTGCTTCACCAGTAGTGTGACCGCCTTTGGGCCTCGGGAGGAGCCCTCGGCTTACTTGGATGCCACCTGGATTTAAACGAGAGGTGCAAGATGAGGGTTCTGGATAGGCAGAGGGGCACGACAGTAAGGAAAAGTCTTTTGGACAGAAGATCATAGTACAAGGCGTTTAGGCAAGAGAGTAGTCAGAACAGGCCGGGTCGAGGCAGGCAGAGAATAAACGTTATGAGGCAGGCAAGGGTCAAACCAGGAAGACAATCAGAGGGTTAATCAGAGGAGGTAGTCGGTAATCAGGCACGGGTCAGAATCCAGAAGTCAGAATAGTCAAAATAGCCAGGCAGGGGTCAAAAACAGGAATCAAACAGGTTCCTGGAAACAATATCCTATCACAGGCAAGATCCCACAGCCCTAATGGGCTTTAAATAGTGTTTGAATTACGCGCCATTGCGCGCTGACGTCCCTACGTCAGCGCGCCTGCGCCTTTAAATTACCCAAGAGCGCGCCGCGCGCGCCTTAAGACGCCGGCGCCTGCGGCCTAACAGAAGCTTTTAGGGGGGGGCAAGCGTCCCTGCCGTCCCCCCACTAGACCACCAGGTAAGTTCCTTACACCTTTCCATAAATCCGGGCCTGTCTGGATAACTGTAACCTCCTACTAATAAAACTTGCCCCAAATTTGCCTATAGTCTATAGCAGGGATCCCCAACCAGTGACTCGTGAGCAACATGTTGTTCACCAATTCCTTGGCGCCCATGAGCTCCACTGCGCTCACTCACACACTGCATGTGTGGTCTCTATTTCAAGAAGGGACTGGGGTAAGACTGTGCAGAGGGGAGGCAGGGAGGGGGGCCATTAGAGACTTAACATCGTGGGGGGTTTCGGTTTCATTAAAAACTTTATTTCAACCCAACACCGCCTTTTTTCCGTATCCCTCTGAATCCAGGTACAGGTATGAGATCCGGTACCCAAAACCCCGTTATCCAGAAATCTCTGAATTACAGAATGGCTCCTATAGACTCCACGTTATCCAATGATCAACCCTAGGTCCAACCTAAACTGGACCTAGGGTTTGCACCTTTTCTGGATACCGGCCTTCCTATATATTTATATTTTTTCCCTATTAATAACATTGGGATTTACCATCACTTTTACCGGCCCAGCCAGTAAAATACCGAGCAGATGGCAACCCTACCTGGGCCCAAGCAAACTGGAAGTGATGTCACTCTGGAGGCAGATCAATCAGGTCAGGGTGAAAACTTTACTTTTAACTTTGGGAGGTGGGAGAGATAAACCTGCAATCGGCCCAGGTACCTAGGTACAGTATGTTACCCACGGACCACTAGAAACTCACATGCTCTTTAAGTTCATTTCCTTAGTGAAATCAAAACAATGAAAACCAAGTTTAGATATGAGAACTTTTTTTTATTCAGCTGACATCTTATTGTGTCCCAATTTGCTTCAACGTGTGTTTTTGCAGAGACAGATCAGGAAGGAATTTTTAATACAGATTTCTAGGAAACAAGGTGTGACTGCTCAGAAAGGACTCAAATAAAACTTTTTTGACACCAGAAAGCATATTTTATGATGATGTTCAAATTGAGAAGGCAAATCTCATTGGCTCCAGAAGCAGGTCATGAGCAGAACACTATTGTGTACTTGGATGTTGATTTGTAAAAAAAATTGCTTGAGTGCCGACGGGTTATGTACAAAGCCCCTTCCGTGCTGAAGGCCTCAGCATTGAAGGGGCTAATATCATGGTTGGCTACATCAAATCAAGTCCTTTTTGTCTTTTACTCTAGGTAAGATTTCACAAGAAGCCACATCAGAAGCACGGTGATCAGCACAATCATGAAGTTAAGGAAGAGCTCTTGTGTGGACCGCTCCATTTTCAAGTGTTAGGATGTGGTGAGTCACAAGAAAGAGACACCTAGAAATCCACTGTAGTGTCTTCAGATCTGACCAGTCTCCTGCAGAGGAAAGAAAGATAGATGATTTGTCAATTCTATACAAACATTTCAAACAAATGTTAACAGGCATCTCCACATTTAGACTCAAATGTTGAGGAACTTCTTCTGCCCTGACAGATGTTGCAATTCTAAAACAATTCCGTGTGAAGAACATGAAAATCCTTTTGTTTGAAACAGGGATCGGGTTATACGTCAGCCCTCAAACTCTTGTAAAGTCTTTTTATGGCACTAGCTGTGATCAAACTCATAGGAAAATGCCATTCACAACAACTTATAATTGTGCCACTAGTTTCATAAATAATAACCCAAAACATACAACAAGATAAATACAGCTGCATTTTCATAAATGCCAGAACACCTTTAGCCTCTCCAAGACTTCATTAAAATCCACCCATGAAACAATGCAGGCATAGGTAATGTCCATAAAAAAGCTCAAGTAGCGAATCCTTGATTGAATTAGAGTTACTGAGACTCCCTGAGACTGGAAATCTAGAGCAAATGCACTCGGTTTGTCATAAATGAACTTGGCTGCCAAGGAGATGTGCTACTAAAGTTCAAGAGAATGGAAAGTCCGGAGTGGAAGGAGGACAGGTGCTCAGGAGTTACAAGCACTGCAGAAAGAGTTATGAGCAAGCAAGGACTGAGCCATAAATGAAGAATCTCTGCTCTGTATGGTATATATGATGTATTACATGCATTGTACCATGCTCCCCAACCAGTGGCTCATAGGCAACATGCTGCTCATCAACTTGGATGTTGCTCCCAGTGGCCTCAAAGCAGGAGTTTATTTTTGAATTCCTGGTTTGGAGGCAAGTTTTGGTTGTATAAAACTAGATATACTGCCAAATAGAGCCTCCTGTAGGCTGCCAGTCCACATTACCAAATGGCCAATCACAGCATTTATTGACACCCCATTTTTTCATGCTTTTGTTGCCCCTCGACTCTTTTTACATCTCAATGTGGCTCACAGGTATAAAAGTTTGGGGACCTTGATTAACATTATGGGTAATGTAGGACATGCTATAGTTGCAGGCACAATATGATAAGTACTAGGGATGCACCGAATCCAGGATACGATTCAGTATTTGGCCAGTATTTGGCCATTTTCAGCAGGATTCAATTCGGGTGAATCCTTGTGCCTGGCCGAATCGAATCCGAATCCTTCAAATCATGTGACTTTTCGTCACAAAAAATGGAAGTAAAAACATTTTTAGCTGCGCACTTGTGCATGGCTCTTTTCCCTTCCCCGTTGCATATGCAAATTAGGGATAGAATTCGGTTTGGCATTGCCCGAATCTTTCACAAAGGATTCGAGGTTTCGGCTGAATACAAAATAGTGGATTTGGTGCATCCCTAATAAGTAGCACATCACTCTCACTCTTATAAACATTACACCAGAATATAATATACAGGTACAAGTACAACAAGTACAACATGGTCTACACTGCACAATGATTATTTTAAAAGCATGTTTTGAATTTAGGAATCTAACATCATTGTCTACACATACAGTAAATATTTCATCTGGCCGTGTATTCAGGTACTATGTTATAATAATTGCCCCAGTTTTTATATTATGTTCCAATATCTTGCACTAATGAGATCTAACAAGATCGAAACAGCAAGTTTGGATACATGGCTCTCAACCATTAGGCTGTATCTGTGCTAGAAGCTTCATGTTAAGAGAATGCTTTCATCTCAGAAATAAGGGTAACACACCCTGCCTGATACTAGTAGTAGACTCTGTTCTCAGTATTAACAGGGATACACTATAATATAATAACATAGTAACATAGTAAGTTAGGTTGAAAAAAGACACACGTCCATCAGGTTCAACCTTTTAAGTCTATATATAACCTGCCTAACTGCCAGTTGATCCAGAGGAAGGTAAAAAACTCATCTGAAGCCTCTCCAATTTGCCTCAGAGAGGGGAAAAAAATCCTTCCTGACTCCAATATGGCAATCGGACTAGTCCCACAAAAAAAAAAAAACAGTTGAACTTTAATATAATGCACAAAGATTTAAATATAATTTTAGTTTCAGAAGTTGGCGTTTGGCTACACTTGTTCTCCACTAGACTAACAAGTTGACACAAATAATATAACCAAACTATGACCACCCCAATGCTTACATAATGCTGATAATCACGGTTACATGTATGGGACTTGTTATCAAGAATGTTTGAAACCTGGGGGTTTCCAGTAAAGGGGCCTTTTCCATAATTTGGATCTCCATACCTTTAGTCAACTATAATAATCATATAAACTTTCATTACACCCAATAAGAGTGTCTTGCCTCGGATTAAGAAGGATTAAGATTTGGATCAAGTTCAAGTATGGTTTTATTATTACAGAGAAAAAGGAAATTATTTTTAAAAATGTGAATTATTTTATTAAAATGGGGTCTATAGATGATGGCCCTCCTGTAATTCTGAGCTTCCTGGATAATGGGTTTCCGGATAAAGGATCCTATACCTGTAGTAATTTCCCAATGTGGCATAAGAACAAGGGTTACTTATTCGACTAAATCCCAATTGCAAGACCAGTATTGCAGTTCCACACTGATATTTTATCAAGTAGGAACAAGGTCCCCTGGTATCTATATTAGTTATTGTACAAGTTTCTAATACAAGGACATAGGTATATAACTTTAGAAAACATCACAAGGCAGCAAGAGCTTTAAGCAATGCAATTTACTATGCTCAGAGATTGAATTTCTAACCCTTGCAGCACTGTGCATGTGAATTATTATCCATCCCAGCATTGTGCATGCAACTAATTTTAGCCAAACACTGAACCCAGCCCAGTGTACGTGCAACTAATGCATGCAAGCACTGTGCTTACAGATATTGCATCTAAGCATTGTCCATCCCAGCAGCATACATGCAATTTATCCATCCCGGCAGCATATATGCAATTTATTCATCCTGGCAACATACATGCAATTTATCCATCCCAACAGCATACATGCAATTTATCCATCCCAGCCGCATACATGCAATTTATCCATCCTAGCAACATACATGCAATTTATCCATCCTGGCAACATACATGCAATTTATCCATCCCAACAGCATACATGCAATTTATCCATCCCAGCCGCATACATGCAATTTATCCATCCTGGCAACATACATGCAATGTATCCATCCCAACAGCATACATGCAATTTATCCATCCTGGCAGCATACATGCAATTTATCAATCCTGGCAACATACATGCAATGTATCCATCCCAACAGCATACATGCAATTTATCCATCCTGGCAGCATACATGCAATTTATCAATCCTGGCAGCATACTTGCAATTTATCCATCCCAGCAGCATACTGTATATGCAATTCATTCATCCTGGCAACATACATGCAATTTATCCATCCCAGCAGCATACATGCAATTTATCAATCCTGGCAACATACATGCAATGTATCCATCCCAACAGCATACATGCAATTTATCCATCCCGGCAGCATATATGCTATTTATTCATCCTGGCAGCATACATGCAATTTATCCATCCCGGCAGCATTACTGCATTTTTGGTTCTCTAGTCTATAATGTGGATCATTTATTGGCAACAGAACCTTTATTAAAGCAATTCCTTTCCCAGATACCCACAGTGTAACTATTACTGCATACTTATCAATCAACTCCATCAACAGGGCTACAATAGAAGAGTGTTCTTTCCAGAGGCCTGTGATTATGCACTGACCCAGCATGCCTCATTCATGCAACCAATCCCCTAAAATGCAGTAAATGTAATTATAACAGAGACACCATACACACAATAGATATGTGGAATAAGATAAAGTTAAATATGCATGCTCATGACTATCTCTCCTAGAATAAAAGGAGAAAGTTGAATTAGATATATATAGAGAGAATTCCCTTGATGGAATTACCTGAACTAGTGAGACAGAATGCCTTAGCCTTTAGGTAACAGAGGGTATCAATCCCTTCTCAGAGGCTGCTCTTCCCACCTCCCTGTGCAATATGATTCACAAGCCTCCGTGGAGGAATTAAAGTACAAGGAGGGAGTGAACTGGCAGGGAATCTGATGAGGTCACGATGGCAGCTATATATATATATATATATATATATATATATATATATATATATATATATATATATATATATATGGCAATTTTTTTATCTTCATAGCTTGGCCAACTCCACTTTATGGAAATTTATATTTTATATTTTTTTTATATTTACAGTAGCAAAGGGACCCTAAACAGTATTTTATTTTTGAGTGTTGTTTGGAGAAGAAAAATTCCTGAAGTGACTCTTATCCTCTTTATCTGAGTCATTGTCCTTTTACAAACATTAGACCACCAGGTCATGGCCACTCTTCTAATAAATACATAGTTATTCCCATCCCACCAGCACACGTCACTAGTTGGAAAACATGGTAGGTCCTCTATTCTTAAGCCAAATAATAAGCACATTGCGTCATTGCATCTTCTGAATCAAATAAATCCAGCATGTTAGGCATAGTATAGTGCAGGGGTCCCCAAACTTTTTTTACCCGTGAGCAACATTCAGATGTAAAAAGAGTTGGGGAGCAAAACAACCATGAAACATTGGGATGTCAAATAAAGGCTGTGGTCGGCTATTTGGTAGCCCCTATATGGACTGGCAGCCTACAGGAGGCTCTGTTTGTCACGACACCTGGTTTTCATGCAACCACAACTTGCCTCCAAGCCAGAAATTTTAAAAATAAGCACCTGTTTTGAGACCCCTGAGAGCAACATCCAAGAGGTGAGCAACATGTTACTCGCGAGCCACTGGTTGGGGATCACTGGTCTAGTGTCAAGTTAGGGACACCCAGGTCTGACCCACATGCCCATTTCTTAATGATAACCCACATGAACCAACTACTCAACTTGCAGGGGGTTTTACCAAGATCCAAACCACTAAACGTCTCTCTCCCAAAAAGGGGGAAAGGGCCAACACGCATGGTCCCAGAGGGCTGTCTATAACTTTGGGAAATCAGGACTTTACCTCCAAAAACCCATCCACTTTGCGGGTATTCCATGGGTACCTTGACCAGCGCATGGTACTACTGGGTTGACTCATTCTCTTATGTCCCTTATCTGTTTTTTTAGAATCCGGTAGCAAATATCAAATCACTTCTTGATTTGTAAACATTTGTAGATTGGGGGGAACAAAGATAAGAAGGGGCAGCCTTCCAGACACAGTTAAGTTACAACTCCCAGAATTCCACTGATAACTCAATAATTTGGGGGAAGGATTCCAGATGCCCATGTTTACTAAAGAATGACAGGGGGAAGAGATTATAAATAAAATTGTAGACCATATTTCTAACACCTTTGGCATCTAATTAACAAAACATTGAGGATTCTGTAGTTTAAACAACCCACTATCCTATGACTCCTCACCCACCTTACTTGCTAGTAGTATATGGGCATTCATGATGTAACACTCACCCTCTATATAAACCTAGAGTAAACAATGGTCCACTGCAGTGTCGGACTGGCCGACCGGGATACCAGGAAAACTCCCGATGGGCCCAGGTGTCAATGGGCCTCTTGCTTCTAACCATTTAGCATATTTCATGGTCCTTACCTATTCCTTTATGGGGAAAAATGCTTAATAATGGAAAAATAAAGTAAGTAGATATAAAAGACTATCAGAATAAAGAGTTTCAGAGAGGAGAGGAGGAATAATAGTTTGGAAAGTGGGCCTACTGTCTAAGGTTTTCCGGTGGGCCCCTGGCGTCCCAGTCCAACACTGGTCCACTGTGCCTATTTAAATATTAAATTCAATAAAAATTTACCTGTTGCACTTCTTTTTGAGTTCAAGTACAACCCTGGGTCCTAATATAAAAATGACCAAGAGATTATCTTTCTCCTGCCTCCCAAGAATAGCTGAAGGGGACAGGTGTCCTACTTTATTTAAGCTGGTATTGGACCTTTCAATTGAGTATGCAGCCAAATCACGTGATCCGCATGGCATGTCTTGTAATTGGCTGACGGGATACTGGATACTAAATGGATACTAAATAATTTAGGTTATCATCTTATTTCACAATGTTTGAGATTATCAATTGAATATTAATGGCCTCATCCTGGATTCCAACTGGGAAAAAAATAGTTTGAGAAGTTTAAGTATTATTCATATGGAGATTAAAATGCTTGCTGTGATGGAACAAAGGCTTTTGTGTGCACCCTGTTTGGGGATGAGGAATATATTTTTATTTACTATCCTTCCCCCACTAAGAACAGTTTGGCTCTTAGAGGCAAGCAATTAAAATTGCAACTGCACTTGTGTGTGTAAATGACCCCTAAGGTGTCTTTAACTATAATGGCTGGGTGGTTACTCTTAGCCATTAATATTAATGGGCTTTCGTTCATATAAAATGATTGCCTATTAGTATAAATGAGCAGTTTGCGGAATTCTAAGAGTATTTGTTGCCTGTGTAAGTGGCAGGTTGGGGTAGGCCTATTTTAATGAAAATCTAGCTTTTGTGCTGCTGGAGCTACTAAAAAATCTTAGAGGTGCAATGACAGCTATGGCTAATGGGTGAGATGGCTTAATGCCATATGTAAGAGTCATATATCATGATGTGTTGCTACTATAAATCTGACCATACACAGAATGATCAGCTTTTTTTTGTTACCAAACGTGTTGAAATTTGGGGACCCATGTGATGGGCCAAATACATGCTACCTGAGACAGCAGCTTTCCAATAATAAATAAAAATGATGATGACAAATATGTCTACCTTTGGCAATGTGGCAGTTGTAAAGGCAATAGACGAGCCAATATTTAGGGTTCCAGAGCAATTGGTCCATGTGAAATAAACTGAAAACTGTGGCTCAATTTCAGATCTGCATCATACAGGCATATCGTCTGTCCTGTCTAGAAAGACCAATTGCAACCAAGTGGGCTCACGAGAAGTGGCCAGGAAGTAAGGCCACAAAAAGAATCCACCACTCTGGAACAATGGATAGCTTCAATCACAAGACTGAAGAAAGTTCTTCAGGCAGAGGCGTAACTAGATATTACTGGGCCCCACAGAAAATTACTTTTCAGGCCCCCAAAAGGTCTAGAAGTTGACCTGTTTTACCAATATTCATTGAAATTGTATATGAATTAGGGCCTCATGGGGCCCCTATACCTCCTAGGTACCCCTGCAGCCACAGGGTCTGCTTCCTCTGTAGTTATGCCCCTATCTTTGGGGAGTGTTTTTCATTGATGTTTACTAGGAAGCAATCACTTCCTGATCAAAACTTTATCTAGGTCAGGGGCGGAACAACCGGGGGAGCGAGCGGGCCAGGGCCCGCACCCCCTCAGGGCCCCCTGGCAGTCCGCCCGCCGTATGTTCGGCAGCCAGTTCCGGGTTTACGGAGGGGGGCGGGGGCCCGGCTGCGCGTCCTGCGCCAGGGCCCGCCCCCCTCTAGTTCCGTTTTTGATCTAGGTTGCACTAAATGTGAACATTTGAGAATAGTGCACATCATATAAATATTTAAAAACCAGGAGCTGTAGCACTTTTCATCATCGTGTATGGATTGCAATCGATGCTTAGCTTATTCCTAGCATTTTAATGACCACAACTAATCTAGCAATGTTCAACAGATCCAAATGATCTAAAGGCTGATAATGTAAGGTGTTATCACAATGCATGGAGTGCATGAAAGAAAACTGAGATTTAAAAAAAGCAACAAAACAAGGATTTGTTATGTTTCCCACTATCTGTGTACAGTAAAGACATAAAAAGCACCACTTCTCCGGCACCTGTTGCTGTCATCAGTTCCTTTAATAGACTCCAGGGCCTCTCCAGTTTCCTCTCATGTAACCTAAGAGAGAGCAAGCGACAAGTTTACAGTATTGCTACTCAGTCAAATGTATTATGTGCCCTTAAACCTTTAACAATAATGTTGTTCACCCTGAATCTTCCTGTAGGCTTTGACATCAAATTACACAAATTCCCTTCATCGCTGGTTTAAGGTCTCTCAGCACTTAACTTTAGGAATGGATCCAAGCTTGACCAGATTTACTGTGGACAATGACCCTGAGATATTTACTAGTCCAGTGCAAACTCACTACTTCAAGGAGAACTAAACCAAAAGTTAAAAAACTCCTACCCCCCTATCCTACATTCATTGTTGCACCAGCGTCCGCTTCGCTGCACTTCGCCAGGCGTATTTTCGCCAGCGCTACGCAAATTCACTAAAATCCGAAGTTGTGCCCAGGGGAAGAGTAAGATTGCGAAGTTGTGCTAGCGTTAATTCGCCAAGCAAAGCAAAGTTACGATAGCGATAGTTCATTTGCATACGGCGCCAAATTGAAGTTACAATGGAGGTATATGTAGCAGCACTACACAAGCCTGGGAAACCTTCAAAACAGCAAATAAAATTTTTATTTTGCCCTACACATGAGCCCACTGTATAGTTAAGTTGCCATGAGTTAGGAAATATAGGGGGGAAGGAGGGTAGCCCCAAAAAAAATTTCGATCTTTTCAGCCATAAAAACTGAAAAAACGCCAGCATTTGTTGGGACTTAGAAATTTTTTTAACTTTTTTTGAAGCAATCCCTATCTACTCTATTGCACTTCGTCTGGTCTGAGGTGGCGAAGGAAGTCTGGTGTAAAAGATATCGTTCAGAATAATTTGTGTGTCAGTGAATTTGCATAGTTACGTCCGTTACGCAAATTCGCCAGGCGTAAGGGTGCGAAGTAACACTAGCGAATTTACGCCAGCGTCCGTTAGTGAATCGGCGAATTAACGAAAATGCGCTACGTTAGGCGCTTCGTCGTTTAGTGAATCTGCCCCATAGACTCCCCTCCCTCCTCCCCCTCAGCCTAGCTGCTACCCCAGCAAATGCCCCGAACTCTTTACTTACCCCCTGATGCAGATTCAGGTATCGGAGTTCACGGGCGCCATCTTCAGCCGCTTCGATAATCTTCGGAATGAGACCGACAATTAGTAAATTTTCATGAGTTTCGGCACATGCACAGTTGTTGCAAAAAACAGAAAATTGCTCCAACTGCGCATGTGCCGCCACGCCAGTCTCGTCCGGAAGATTTCCAAAGAGAAGAAGATGGCGCCCGTGAACTCCGATGCCAGAATCTGCACCAAGGGGTAAGTAAAATGTTAGGGGCATTTGCCCAGGGTAACACTTAGGCTGGGGGAGGAGGGAGGGGGGTCTATGTAGGGTAGGGGGGTCTATGTAGGCTAGGGGGTAGGGTTTTTTTTAACGTTAGGGTTGAATTTTTCTTTAGTTTGGATCAAGTACAAGCTACTGTTTTATTATTACAGAGAAAATGGAAACCTATTTTTAAAAATTGGATTATTTGATTATTATGGAGTCTATGGGATACAGCTTTTCCGTATTTCGGAGCTTTCAGGAAACGGATCCTATACCTGTACTCTGCTGCTAAACCATTTTTATTATCTCTCTTGGGACTAATAATATATTCTTAATACAAAGTAGATTTGAAATAGATTATTAGAAAAAAAAAATGACCCAAATATTCTCTTCAAATTCTCCTTTTAGGCGGTAAACTCTTTTGGGCGGGGCCAGGGTCATGTATCAGTTATTGGATGTCTATGTATGTAATTCTGTATGTTCAGTGTATAAACCCATTTATTATACTGCACTGCGGAATATGTTAGTGCTTCATAAACAAGGTTATTATTATTATTATTATTAAAGGGGTGGTTCACCTTTAATGTAATGTTATAGATGACCAATGCTAAGCAACTTTTCAATTGGTTTTCATTATTTATTTTTTGTATTTATAAATATTTTTATTATGACTCTTTGCAGCTTTCAAGTGGGTGTCACTGACTCCCTTCTAAGGGTAAGGGCACACCTGGCGATTCGGGGAGATTTAGTCGCCTGGGGCGACTTATCTCCCCGAATGGCTTCCCCCTGTCTTCCGCCAGCTATAATGAAAAATCGGATTTACATAGTGGGAGCCCCTAGGCCTACTGCCGTTCGTCGCCCCTGTCCCCTCCTCTTTATTCGGGCAAGTTTTCATCATCAATGGGGATTGGCGCATAGTAAATTTAAAAAATGATCGTATCTCCAGTGCATCCCCAGTGTTTTTGAACCAATGTGGGTGTGATTGGCCAGCATGCTGCCCCCCTAAAATCCTGCCGCCCTAGGCCCGGGCCTAGGTGGCCTTTCCATAAATCCGGGCCTGTGCGGCATGGCACACGTATCGCTTTGTATTTCGAAGTTTCCTCGTGAGGCATGCCATGCCACAGGCGTTTTTTCATTAAAGCCGGCGGAAGACAGGGGGAAGCCATTCGGGGAGATCATTCGCCCCAAAGAAGAGGAGATTAGTCGCCAGGCGACTAAATCTCCCCGAATCGCCAGGTGTGCCCTTACCCTTAAACACAAATGCTCTGTAAGGCTACAAATGTATTGTTATTGTTACTTTTTATTACTGATCCTTCTATTCAGGCCTCTCCTATTCATATTCCAGTCTCTTATTCAAATCAATGCATGGTTGCTAGGGTAATTTGGACCCTAGTTACCAGATTGCTTAAGGTGCAAATTAAAGAGCTGCTGAATAAAAACCTAAATAAAGGTGGCCATACACGGGCATACTTTTATCGTTCTGCGATGAACGATCGTATCGTTAAACGATCGTCTGATGATTATTTTACCATACGATATGCCATCCAGGGAGAATGATTATATAAACAGATATAATCGTATTGTTTAGTTTGTGTACGGGCGAACTTTGTTCAACAAATGAGGAGTGGTGCAGCATTGTGTCACTATCTGTAGTATATTGTCAGTTTCTCCTTCCCTGCTCCATGCAGGATTTATGTCTTACTATGGCATAATAAACTTCTTTCACATATGAGGTGATAGGGTGATATTAATGTAGTCAGCACCAATTTATTTCTTTACATAGTTCATATGGTTACAAATGACGTTTTGAGCAAAGAACATTCGGGTCCTTCCGTATATATATTCGTTGGCTTGTTCTACAATCCTGACATGTGCAAAGAACGATCATTCTACGACAAATATCTGTACGACCGAATTTTATCCCTGAACGACTATAATTTTTAAACTTATCCAATCAATTTTGCGAATGATAATGTCGAGACGATCTTTCGTTCGAAGATCGTTCGTACACCATCAACCATCCGATAGGTTATCGATATTATCGGAACGTTCTGGAATCGGTCGTTCGGAAGTAAAAAATGTGCCCGTGTATGGCCACTCAAAAACCACAAATAATAAAAAAAATGATTATGAAAACCAATTGCAAATTGTCTCAGAATATCACTCTCTCCATCATATTAAAAGGTATCTCAAAGGTGAACAACCCCTTTAATATTAATACAGTAATAATAATAATATTAAAAGAGCTATTCTAATTTCTGGTTCATTCAAGCAAGGTAAAAACACACCACCAGTGCACTGAATAACCCTCTTCATTTGCTCCTTATTTCACTGCCTAGGGCCAATGACGCACAGGGCGACTAGTTGCCGTGAGTTTTAAAACCCTGGATTGTGGCAACCAAAGTTTCTTTTTTTGAGCAAATTGCTAACAATAGGCATTGAACTAATGCTGAAAATGGGGGTTACTGAATATATGTCAGTATGTTTGTGGCATTCTGCAACAAATCTGGTCAGTAGTCGGTAGTAGTCGGTAAATATCTCAGCAGGATCAAGTGGCGGCATTATGTGTGTAAACACATTATCAGGTTGCCCCCCACTCATGTGCAGTTTGGATGTTATATAATTCCCAGAATAACATTCTGGGAAGCAGCCACATTACATCGGCAAGTGCAGTGAGCAAAGTGCAATTCTGAGCGCAATCGCCATGTTCTTCCCCCCAATGCAACGTTTTTTCCAAATTTCCAGCGTCATTGCATGCAGGGACATTGAATCTGATACAATTTTACTGTGGCAGAAGCTCCAAATGTTTTCCGTCTGGCATCCTTTTAGGCATGCAGTACTTACAGTCACTTAATGTAAAATTGCTCAGCACTTTTGCAATTTACATTTTTTTCTGTTAATTTTTTTTTTTTGTCTTAATGTGACAAGACTGATAGTATTGAGCAGAGACATATCAGGAGATGCTTCCTGTATCGATAAATGAGGCTTGCCGTTCTGTCTGACCCTACCTAAACAGATCAGCTGAGGGCACCCCTGAACAACGGCTAATGCCATGGAATCTACAAGAAAATTAAAAATTTGTGTAAAGGTGCTCAGAAGAGCGCTCTGTGAGTGATTTAATATTACATGTGTGTTGTGGGCAACATCTAACTCCAGAGAAGCCTCGTCCTGATTGATAAGCTATTCTTTTGTTTTACAAATTTGGGGGCACTAACAGTGGTCAGTTTTTATTAGGGATACAAAAATGAATGTGTCTAACTACAAAATATTAATAAATAATAATTGTGTTTTTTGGTGTTTCATTTAATTTAAGAAAAGCATGATGGGTGCCCTCTGTTGGTCTATAAGCACCTTTATATACCGTACATACATAGAGTGGAACTGTATATGGAGTTCAGCATCTTAGTTAAGTATTACAGTTTCTTCTTGTGGTCTTCTTTCAGTCACATAATTACTGGCTAAAGAGGATGAAAATAAAATCATACACCACCAGCAGAATATCAGAGGCCTGCACTACTCTTCAATAAGAGAAAAAGCTATCAACAAGATAATATCTGGAATGATACCTCCAAACTCTCCCGTTTTTCATGGGACAGTCCCGATTTTGACAGCTCAACCCTCCCGGATTGTTACTAAAATGCAGAGTCCAACTAGACCAGCAGGACACTGGGAAAAAATCCAGTGGGCGTCCGCCATCCCAGACCTGCTCCATTGGCTTTCCCAAAAAAGAACTTAGCCGCGGCGGTGTTGTAGTGGCGCATCTTCTGTGCATGTGCGCCGCACGTCATTTGCCGTACATTTGTGGATGAGCGTGCCGGTGCCGACAGGTTTACAGGTAGGAAAGGGCCCCTTGGACTGCCAGGAGGGCCCTTGTTTTGCAGCTTTGGTGGGCCCCCTAGGATCCAGTCTGACCCTGCTGAAATGTCCCTGTGATGAATGATGACAAATCTCCTCTTCTTCCGGGGACTTATCTCCCCAAAATGCCTTTCCACTGGCAAGAATGTGAATCGCCGGCCGGGTGGCACTCGGATTTTGGGGAGATTAGCCGCGCAAAGAAGAGGAGATTTGGCGCTGAGCAACTATACAGCTTGTGGTGTTAGAGTTGCTTACTGTTGTGTAATGGCTGCATGAGCCTGCTAATAAAGCACTGTTATACTTTACTCATCCTCGGATACCAAAACATAACACTACTCTCCCTGGAACACTACGTGTGCCACCACCCTAAAGGGCAATTTACCTTCATTAGTAAAACTGTAATAACACATAAAGGGGCCACTAAACTGCTGGGAGTTGCCCACAGCACAAGAGTGTCCAGGAACCACTGGCAGTCAGTCACACATGCTATAGTATTTCCACACATCTCAGGCCGACCCACGGCTGTGCTACACACAAGCAGAAAAATGCCTATAACTTCTACAGTATTATGGCAAAAAGCTACATTTACTTGCTTGGCGCAACTGTCATGTGTCCACTCCAGATGCACATGCACTTCATCACAGATCAGAAACAGTTGCACCAAATATTTTCAAAGTCTTTCTGGCATCATTTCTGGCATTCGGCATAAACCTGATTCTGTAGGCTCATTTGCGCTGCGGAAATTGACACAGGGCACTAGGGGAACCCTGAAGCTTCCCCCATCTTCTGACCAGGTGGTAACTCCAGGGTTGCCCTGCGTCAATAAGTGCAGCAGGACTGGGTTTTGCCGAGCACAACTATAGTATATGGAAGTGTGAAGAGCACATTTTGCCGCATGAAAGTGGGTTTAGACAATTCGCTGTGGAGTGTGGACAGCGCCGGATTTCATTGACGGCCGCGCGGTCCAACCAGGCGGCTGCGCGGTCCTAGCGCCCACCTACACCTCCCCTTCCCAGCACGCTGGCGAAAAAATGCCGCCGCAGCTGCTGTAATTGAATGGGGACGCACATGTCCCCATCATGCGGCTGGGCAGCATGCCGCCTCTATTTTTTTGCCGCCCTAGGCTCGGGCCTATGCGGCCTTGCTGCAAATCCGGGCCTGAGTGTGGACATAAATGAGTCGTAGAGCTCATCTATCACCATCATCATAAATAAGCGTAGACTTATCAATATGTTAGTTTCCTATACCCACCAAACAAATGTGCTTTATTTATACCACAAGACAAATGGCAAAGGAAATCATGTCAGGCCTCGTTTAAACCCCACACTTGGAGCTACCTAAATGCTTATAATATGTGCTGGGTATTCTCTGGCAAGGCTTATCATTCCTGCACTCATGTTGATGTTCTAACCTTTCACAGATGCTGCTGCAGAATTTCCTGCCCATCCCTTACATATCCACGACTGGTGTGTTTGCTCTATATTTATAACACTGCTGACTGTCAAATATGGTTCCAAGACTTGAGAAGAAGAAGCACGTAGCAGCCACTGGCATGAGCAACAAGTAAACACTGGAATCTCGTTTTGCCTCTTCAGTGGGCGAAAAACAGTTATTTAAATGCTTACCTCCCTATAAACACAGTTTGGAAAAAAATATTTATTGAAAGCCAATAAATCAGTGGGAGGTATTAACATAAACTCATATGGATCATTTTGGACATTACTAACCTTTATTGAATGCAGACCACTGTTCTTTGGCTTGTAGGATGTTGAACATGTTTGACAAGGCTCTTTACCGGTCATTCCACTTTATTTATTGTTATAGGAGCAACCCTGGTGCCGAACTTAGTCTATTTTAAGTTGACAAGCCGATACTGTCTGACTAACTGTCGAGACAACAACATTGTTAAACAAAGCAACACATTACATTATTTAAAGGCAATAAAACACTGGGTGCCCTTTTGTTATAGGCCGACTGTTATGTACGTGGGCAATAGCGATTTCCATATATACAGAGGAAAAAATAAAAAACAACATAGAAAAAGAATACAAGTAAAATAGCTTGATAACATAAGGAGGCCTCTGTTTTAAAGAGATCTAGTAACGATAAAGAGAAATAGATGGTAGCACTTTTTAGTACACAATCATTATTTATTAAAATACTCACATTTAGGGGCCAATTCATTAACTTCGAGTGAAGGATTCAAAGTAAAAAAACTTCAAATTTCAAAGTGTTTTTTTGGCTACTTCTACTATCGAATGGGCTACTTCGACCTTCGACTTCGAATCGAAGGATTCAAACTAAAAATCGTTCGACTGTTCGACCATTCGATAGTCGAAGTACTGTCTCTTTAAGAAAAAACTTCGCCCCCCTAGTTCGCCACCTAAAAGCTACCGAACCCAATGTTAGCCTATGGGGAAGGTCCCCATAGGCTTGCCTAAGTTTTTTTGGTCGAAGGATATTCCTTTGATCGTTGGATTGAAATCCTTCGAATCGTTCGATTAGAAGGATTTAATCGTTCGATCAAACTATTATTCCTTCGATCGTACGCTCTCAGTATTTGCGCAAAATCCTTCGACTTCGATATTCAAAGTCGAAAGATTTTCATTCCCAGTCGAATATCAAGGGTTAATTAACCCTCGATATTCGATCCTTGATGAATTTGCCCCTTACTGTATATAGGGCTAATTATAAGCTATTCACAGAATTTATTATATATAAGAGAACGTCGGGGCTACAATCAAACCTAAAGGCCAGCTGTAATGGGAAATTAAGTAAATAAAATCTTCTATGTCAAAGGTAAGAGACTGCCAGATAACTGCCAGATATTTGGACAGATACTGATTTGGTTCTTTGACTAATGGCCTCAACAAGAGACTCAGAAAGGAAGTGGCAGGGTGATGTGGCCATGATGTTTCCATGACTTACTGATGCCCAATCCAGTCCAGGGGTGGACTTGGGGTTCAACTGCACCTCCTGTCCCTTCTCTAGATGTGTGATGTTGCTTTGGTACTTGATACATGCCAGAAACATCACCATCAATAATTAGGATGAGGGAGGTGCTCCCGTGGACCCGCTCCTGAGCAAAAACAGAGGATCCACCTCAGGTGGCAAGAGGCATAAAATCGCCCCTAGGAGGAGCAAAGATGGGGGGACTGATATAAACTTGCCACTAAACTCAGATTAGTTACGATTTATGGAATAGATAACATTGACAGACCAGTTTAGATCTATATAGAGAGAAAAGGGGAATCCTCTCAAAGTTGCCTCCATAGATTCCTTACAGACCAGTCTTTGACAGTCACAGCCACACACTTTATCCCTTTGAAATCAATAGTGTAACATGCACATTGTGTGCCACATACTTCAATGCAGTCTACTGGGAAGAGGACTGCTGGGGATTACTAATGTTATTATTATTATTATTATTCTTGCAAGTGTGATGAGTTAATAAAGTTGTTGAGGGTTTGTAGAGAGTAAAAAATAAGTGTGGTGAGAGCTCAGAGTGTGAGAGAAAAAGAAGGAGAAAAAAGAGCGAGGGAGAGTTAGGAAAGGAACTACAAGTGTTGGAAATTGTATAATCATTTAAATTAAAAAAGGAAAACATCTTGGTTAAGACTTGGAGCCTTTCATACATGTTATTGACTTCTCCATGTTAAAATCAAATCAAGTTACTCAGCCCTGTAATTAAAGGTATGGCCAGTATGGAGATGGTACAGGCTATAGAGCTGTAAATTGGGAGATTTGGGCAAACCACATCATTGGGTTTATGCAGGAATGGATTAATGAACAACAGATTACTCTCGGCACAAGATGTGTTGTGAATGGGACCTTAGCAGACCATAAAGGACATGGAGGAAATAAAATAGATATAAAATGTAGGTCAGCAGAAGTATAGAACAGTCTTGTAGTTATAAACAAATCACCAATGAATGAGGGTGCTCAGTGTTGGACAATATTACTGTAGAATACTAAAAGAAGATATTTGGAATAAAAACATGGTTTTATGGGCAGAAAGAAGGAGCATATGTGCTCTGTGCTCCTCATTTGAAAGGGACCCCTTTATAAGATAACATCATTGATAAAAGTCTAGACATCTCTTTTTGAATATATTTTCCCATAATGGCACCAGACCTTCATTGACTGGGGACCCACTTCCTATGTCTCTGGTCCTTTATAGATCAAAACGTGGCAGTACAAGGAGCAGGAGATCTAATGTGGAACAGAGTGCAGAACTCATAGCAACTAAAATGCCAAACAATAGAAAAAAATTCCCAGAGATGATTTAGAAGGTTTGATACCCCATCTCAGTGTTTGACGAGATATGTTTCATGAACTGTTCTCCATCCAGGATGATGTTGCCATTAGAAGTGATGGGTGAATAAATTCAGCAGACGCGAATTCACGGCGAGTTTCCACGGAAAAATCCGCTGCATCAAAACAATTTGGGCGCGTCAAAATTATTCTGACACCCATTGACCTTAATGCATTTGGACTTAATAGGCCGGTATAAAAAATTGACGCACCATCAGGCCTGGATTTGCGGCAAGGCCGCATAGGCCCGGGCCTAGGGCGGCAAAGAAATAGGGGCGGCATGCCGCCCAGCCGCCGTTCAACTGCACCAGCTGCGCCTGCGTTTTTTCGCCGGCGCGCTGGGAAGGCGGGCGCTAGGACCGCACACCCGCCTGGTCGGACCGCGCGGCCTAGGGGCGCCCAGAAGTAAAATCCGGCGCTGCGCACCATCAAAATAATTTTGACACCCACTGACTTCAATGTGTTTCGCAAGAGAAGAGGACAAGACCTGGAACAGAGCATTGTGATCCTGCAATAAAAAGATCATTAAAATGAAAAATAGGGGGTGTGGCCATGTGTATATCTCATTTATGAAGCAAATGTAATGTGCACAGTGCATATTTTTACCCACAATATAGTAATATTTAACAGAATTTTAGGATACACGCAACAGACTGAATTTGACTTTCCTTCTTAACCCACCATAGGCTGCTACACTTCTATGGGAGTCTTGGTAAATAAATCTAGAACTAGGGCGAGAGCAGAGTTAGAGGAAAAATGAATGGGTTCCTTGAGCAGGTGACCCTGCAGGTTTAGTATTATGATATATAAGGAATATCTGGGAAGGTAGGACAAGTAGAACTGAAGGGAAATCTTCCCCAGACTGAAGCCCTAGATGCAAAATACATTAAGAATTTATTGTTTGGAGCCCCTGGACTTGGAAATCATTGGTTCATAATATGTATTAACTGATCACGGTAGAATTTATTTATTTTTCCCCCTTTATGTTTTTATTGATATAAGAGATGCATCATAGTTTGAGGACGAAGGCTCTAGTGTTGCAGACCACATGTTCTTGTAGGTGATCCAAGCCATGGCTTAGACAAGGGGTCCAAACCTTTTTTACCCATGAGCCACATTCAAATATAAAAAGAGTTGGGGAGCAACACAAGCATGAAAAACGTTCCTGTGGGTGCTAAATAAAGGATCATATGATTGACGATTTGGTAGCCCCTATGCGGACTGGCAGCCTACATAGGGCTCTGTTTGGCAGTACAGCTTTTATGCAATTAAAACTTGCCTCCAAGCTTGGAATTCAAAAATAAGAACCTGGTTTAAGGCCACTGAAAGCAACATCCTAGGGGTTGGTGAGCAACATGTTGCTCATGAGCAGTTTATTGGGGATCACTGGCTTAGACCCTATGCAGTCCAAATGACCAAAGAAGTTCTCCCATGGGGAGGTCCACAAATGCTTTCAAGAGAGGTTTTAAAGTGTTTAGTTGTGAAATTGGAAGTTACATTATATAATAGAAGAAAGTGTTAGATGCCATTTTAGTAAGTGTAAAATTAATTAACTCTCAGTACAGTTATGACACTAGTGTATTTAGGTTGGACGCTGCCCTAGGCACTGGATTTCATCACAGTCCCAGTATGTAGCCATTGCCAATAATGGTATCCTACTCCCTTCCCAGTTCCGACACCAGATTTAGCCACAAGTAGTGATAAATGGATGGAATCGTAACTGAACTATACTCCTACTGTAAACAGTAATATTGGAAGAAGAATGCTGTGACCAGGGTACGGCAGCAAATATATTGTGTTTATTAAGGTTTCTTTGGTGGGAGCTGGGAAGGGTAGCATGTTTCTACACACTGCCCAATCATTTAGATCCAAATATTTGCCATTTATGTTGATATTGTCGTGTCCTTACAGAGCTCCTCTGAGATAACGGCTTTGCTTTACACAGATGGAATGTGAAATTGATCTGCCACAGTGTCCCCTAAAGTGTTAATTGCTCCATTTGGTGGCACTCGTGTGCCCGTGACATTGCTTTACCAGATAGTGTGTTTACCCTACTTGACACAGAGGAGGAAAAGTGAATCTATATAGTGCACACCATGACCCCGCACGGAATTAATGAGATATCCTATGTTAATTGCTACATCTGTTGCCATTCCCTTCGGCCCAGGAGAATTCTACAGCCTATATTGAGCTTTTACACCTGCCGGTGCTTAATATGACACCTCCTATGCTTGTGTGGCAGTTTGGAAAAGCAAAGACTTTTTTTTTAATATGTTTCCAAACCCTGGACCTTTAGACTTTCCATCTCCTGCCTAGCAGTCTTCACTTTCTAATCCCAACTTCTGGCACAGTCATCGTCATTCATCCTGTTACTTGATTCTTCCGTTCTTCTGGAAAACATTCAACTTCTCCTGTGTTACTCACAAATAAATAACTTCACAAATAAATCCTCTTATAGTTAAATAGGTTGTTCACATTTGAGATAATGGTATTGGCTAATTAATTAATTAGGATGATATATGATTTACAGTTGGTCTTCATTTTTATTATTTAGCTTTTTATTCAGCAGCTCTCCAGTTTGCAATTTCATCAATCTGGTTGCTAGGGTCCACATTGCCGCAGCAACCATGTATTGATTTGAATAAGAGACTGGAATATGAATAGGAGAGACCAGACAGAGAGAGGAGTAATAAAAAGTAGCAATAACAATAAATCTGTAGCCTTACCGAGCATTTGTTTTTAGATGGGGTCAATGACCCCCATTTGAAAGCTGGAAAGAGAAGAAGAGTGGTCCTGGATAGAAGAAAAAAATCAAACTTGCCAGATACATGGCCGATTTTTGGCCTGATATAGATCGGGGGCAGGGAAAAATTTCCTTGCATGTCGCTACTAAAATTTCACCAGCTGAGATTCTTAAATGGGTTTACAACTAGGGATGCACCGAATCCAGGATTCGGTTCGGGATTCGGCCTTTTTCAGCAGGATTCAGATTCGGCCGAATCCTTCTGCCCGTCCAAACCAAATCCGAATCCTAATTTGCATATGCAAATTAGGGGCGGGAGGGAAATTGCTTGACTTTTTGTCACAAAACAAGGAAGTAAAAAATGTTTTCCCCTTCCCACCCCTAATTTGCATATGCAAATTTGTGTTCGGATTCGGTTCAGTATTCGGTCGAATCTTTCACGAAGGATTCGGGGGGTTCAGCCGAATCCAAAAAAGTGGATTCGGTGCATCCCTATTTACAACCACTATGAATGCTTTAATAAAAAATAGAAATTGGATTTCATGTTTAATTTGAAAAGGACTTTTATTATACAGATTTTTGTGTCTGGGTGACAGGTCCACTTTAAAAACTCAGCACATGTGACATTAATTTCAAAAGGTGATTGGCCATTCTCGAATGATCGTTTCCTGGAGTGTGTGGCACTCGTTTTACATCATGGCTGACATTTATCTGTAACCCAATTACTAAGTCTCTCTATTCTCACCTATTTTACCCCTTTAATAAAATTGTTTACTAAGGAGAAATCTCCTTAGACTTCAGTAATGACATATCCTTTTGTTACATTGTATTAAGGGAGAAGAAATGGGAGATACATGCTATGTATAGATGGTACAGGGTACAAGTTCCATTGATAAGGCTTGGTTAGAGACAAGGCGAGGGGTGGACATAGGAGGAACAATTGGGAGAGTATTTGTAGATGAGAAGATTGTTAGTGGGGACATTGAAGGAGAATGACAGACTGTTACATGTGAGCCCGGAGCCAAAGTAAAAGGAATGGCTGAGATGAGGAGTAATAAGTGATGCACAGGACTTTAATGTACATCCCAACTGTCCTGTTTTCTGCGGGACAGTCCTGATTTTGAAAGCTCAGCCTGCAGTCCTGGGTTTCTCACTGAAATGTTCTGATTTTGTCTTTGATCTCCTGCACTGATGCCAGAAAAGGTACAAAGTTTCTGAAACGTAATTAAAATAAGAAGCTTTTTGGCAGAGAGCCCGGACCACTTGAGTGGCTGCACTCAGATACATTTGTAACACTTTAAGATAAGCAAAGAAACAATTATAACTATTTAAGATAAGCAGGTCTCTTGGGTAAATTGCTTAAAGGAGAACTAACCCCTAAAAATGAATAGGGCTAAAAATGCCATGTTTTATATAGTGAACTTATTGCACCAGTCTAAAGTTTCAGCTTGTCAATAGCAGCAATGATCCAGGACTTCAAACTTGTCACAGGGGGTCGCCATCTTGGAAAGTGTCTGTGACACTCACATGCTCAGTGGGCTCTGAGCAGCTGTTGAGAAGCTAAACTTAGGGCTCGTCACTAATTATGCAGCAGAAAATGAGCTTCCCCTGTAATATAAGCTGATGCTACAGGGCTGATTATTAAATTCTGATGCTAATTACACTCGTTTCTGGGCTGCCATGTAGTAATTATCTGTATTAATTACTAATCAGCCTCATATTGTGACATTTCTATTCTATGTCTACTGTATATTGTGAGTGGGTCCCTAAGCTCAGTAAGTGACAGCAGCACAGAGCATGTGCAGTGAATCAGCAGAAAAGAAGATGGGGAGCTACTGGGGCATCTTTGGAGACACAGATCTTTACTGCTAAAGGGCAAATTTTATAAAATGAACATGATATTTAGGTGTGTGGCCATAAAACGGACAATGTCAAAATTGGCACGTTGCTATTTTTGTTAGAATAGAAGACAAGATATATACTGTATAATGACCTTACATGGGATGGAGTCCAAGCTTATCTCCCAGTTCTTGCAAGGGAACGTTGGGTACCCCAGTGGTGCCAGGTATTGAGCCGAGGGCAGATCAATGACAAAGTGGATTGAAGAAAAAGGACATCCCTAACCTGACGCTACACTACATCTCCCATAATCCACTGTAATTTGAACATTGCTATGATTTTTTTCCTTTCAAGTTAGTTTATTGTGCCCATCTCTGTTCCCATTAGTGCTGAAGAATGCATATATGGCATTAACAGATTAGACTTTAATAATCGCCACTTGCCGTGCCTGGGGCTTTTAACTCAGCTTACTGGACTTGAAGGACAGGGTGAGCCTTTAATCAAATAATATGAAAATATAACATGTGTTTGTTGCTAAGGGCACTCTGAAGCTGATGATCGTACCTATAATTAGATGTGTATTAATAAACTGCAGGAGCAGCTGTTATCGCCAGTTCCTTAATAGGAATCTCAACATTGTTTTTAACCTCAACTCTTTTACTAATCTGTTTAATGCAATATTATTTTTCCCTTTACGTCCCCCTAAACAAAGTTCCCCTACAGATACTTCTACAGCCCCAGAAGTTGGATGTTTGGATATCAATAGAAGTCGTAGCTGCTGCTTTAGTGGAATGTACCATTTGGAGGGGTGTTTTTGAAAAGGCAGTGTGAATTCTAGGTTATTCAAGTTTAAATTGTTCATTCACTCTGATGTCAAAACACTGATATACCAATAACATTTGAATATATATTTTACACAAAACAAGAATAACCTGTAACATATATATCCATATAAACAGTTCTTATAAATGTAGCAATATAATAATAATAATAATAATAATATGACTGTTAAAAGTCAACTTTAAATTTTCTGACCTCTATGAAAGCACTCAGTCTGCTGCCTCTTGCCTTTCTATGATCACGCAACTCATCTGTGACTGCCAATATCCTTATAATTTTACAGGAATCCATTATCCAGAAACCCCTTATCCAGAAAGGTCATCTACTATAGACTCCATTTAATCAAATAATTAAAAATTGTAAAACGTATTTTCTTTTTCTCTGTAATACCAAAACATTACCTTGTACTTGTCCCCAACTAAGATATAATAAATCCTATGATATTATTATCATAAGCCTAACATTGAAGTTCAGCTAATACATGACACTGGTAGGAATTGCATATCAAAACCCCTCCATTTAATCTGAGTTCCAATTTAAGGGAAATAACTGTGGCACTTGGAAACAAAGTGAACAGTACCCCCTAATGACCGCCCTGGGTACTGATCTTTGCACCTTTATACCTAAACTTGGGAGGCCCATTTATCAAGGGTCAAATTTCAAATTCACGTGAATTTTTATTAATTCGAATATACTCACAATTCGACTGGGAGGTTATTTAAGAAAAAATTAGAATGTCTAATATTCGATCGAATGGTTCCGACCTATAATTGTATTGTATTCGATTTGTACGAATCTAATTTTTCTCTTGTCAGGAAGGTTATGAACATTTTCAAATGGCTCAACGGACCTCTTCCCAGGGGCGCTCCGCCTATGAGGGGTGTTGAGACACTCGCCTCAGGCGGCAGCACCGCCCTTGTTGCCAGGGGCGGCAAAAATGCCGCTCCTGGTAACTAAGAGCCGAATTTCTGGAAATTCGGCTCTTCTAGTGCAGAGAGCGCAATTGCACACTAGCGACGTGGACCCCCATCCAGCGCTGAAGGTGAGTGCCATGGGGGAGGCGGGGGGCAGCAAAAACAAAGGCCGCTTCGGGCGGCAAATTGGGCAGGATCGCCCCTGCCTCTGCCATTGACTTGTACATAAACTCAGCTGGTTTTAGGTGGCGAATTTTCGAATTAGGACGGTTTCCATGGTCGAGTTGTGATAAATCTCACATTTGAATTTACATGCGAATAGGGGGGGTTAAAATTCGAATGTGTGAATTTTGAAACTCAAAAATTCTAATTTACTATTCGACCCTTGATAAATCTGCAGAAAAGAAAGCAGGGCCGACCGGCACTCAACGGATCGACAGGACCAGAGAAATTGAATTAAAAGAATAATTTATTTATACAAATTTAAAAGTATATAAATCTGCATCTCCATCCACCCTACGCGTTTCGCACCCATTAAGGGCTCTTAGTCACATGACTAAGGATCCAGTAATTGTATGAAGGGCATCCACTTGTGCATATTCATTGGAAACATGTATTGGTAGGTTCCCTTTATTCTTTTCTTTGCATAGATTGTACTTTCTTCATGGGAAGTCAGAAAGAGATACAAGATGGATGAAAGAGGTAGCAACAGCACAGAAGACCAATTGGAAAACTAAGGTGGGCACAGGCAGTGGGGTAACTAGATATTACTGGTCCCTAGAGGAAATTATTTTTCAGGCCCCCAAAATATCTAGAGGTTGATCTGTTTTACCAATATTTATTGAAATTGTACATAAAGTAGGACCTCATGGGGCCCCTATACCTCCTGGGATCAGTGTTGGACTGTGGTACCAGGGGCCCACTGGGAAGCGTGACCCCTGCTGCTTACAGATCTCCCAACCCCCCCCATCCTGGCAATACTCCCCTACCCCCAAAGGGCCCACCAGGATTTTTTCTGGCATACTCACAAAAGCTAAACATAGTCAAACCCTATGTGTCATTTACCCAGGGCCGGATTTACATAGTGGGCACCCCGAGGCCCACTGCCGTTTGTCACCCCTGTCCCCTCCCCTTTATTCATGCAAATTTTCATCATCAATGGGGAAATTTAAAAAATTATTGTATCTCCAGCGCATCCCCAGTGTTTTTGTACCAATGTGGGTGTGGTTAGGCAGCATGCCGCCCCCCTAAATCCTGCTGCCCTAGGTGGCCTTTCCCCAAATCCGGGCCTGCATTTACCCTATAGGTACTATTTTTCCCTTAAGGCTGATATATCCTGTGGAATCCTGTACTTTTAGATGAAGAAGTTCCCTTTATCTCTCTGGCACTCCCATCTTGGGCTGCCTAGTTTAATCGATGGTAGTGGAAATTTGTGTGTCTGTGTTTTGGCAACTTAAGGAATTTTTTATGTAATTTATATACAGTAGTTAAATGTAAGATCCTAGTGGATGTGGAATTTGTTTGATCCAAATGCCGACAATAAACTACAGACTACCTGTGAAGGAGCTGTAGGGGATGGTGTGCAAATGGTCAGTTAAGACAGATATATTGCTAGGGTTTGGCTTGTAAATAATTAGGTAAAGTTGCTGTACCTTGTTAGCCAGGGTCAGACTGGGGGGCTAGGGGCCCACTGGGACTGCTGGTCCAGGCCCCCCAGGCCCCCTACTGCGATGCGCCGAACACGGCGCGACTGTGTGTATGCGCCGCTCGAACGGCGCCATGCGCATGCGCGAGCGCCACTTCTTGGTGCGCATGCGCGAGCCGTGCTTCTCGGTGCGCATGCGCGAAAACTTTTTCTAAATTTTTATATTGGTAGAGGGGGTCTGGCCTGGCAGGGGCCCACCGGGTTTTTTCCCAGTGTCCCGCCGGGCCAGTCCGACACTGGTGTTAGCCAGTAAAAAAGTTACAGGGCAACCCTTTTGAAATAAAAAAATAAAGTGGTATAAAGGTGATACCTTTATTGGCTAACTAATATAATCACAGCTAATAATAATCATAGCTAAATAATTAGGGCATTAGGTTATCTGAGTTGCAAGGCAGGAGGGTGACCTCTGTTAACTAATTTGTGCAGTCGTTGACTGTCTCCGTTAGAAAACGCTACTCCCAGTAGAGCTGTCGCTTCTTTATGTATCTGAAATATTTACACAAATTCCACCTTCCAGCACCTTCAGCCAGAGCAACCGTCCTACAAGTATAAATGTTGAAGTCCGGAGGGCAAACTGGTAAGGATCCTTTCAGTACAGAGGGGGCCTGCTCCAAAGCAGGAGGTGAGATTGTGAGTGGAGGCAGCTGAGCCCAGCCCTAAACTAACATCTGTGTGCCCACTTTACTTGTAAAATGTAGCAATGATAATGAAAAACATAACGGATATTGACATCAGCAGAACAAAAGGCAAAGAGGGCCCACTGGTTTTGGGGCCCAGCAGGTTTTTCCCGGTTTTCCGGCAGGCCAGTCCGACCCTGCCTGGGATCCTTATACCTCCTGGGCCCCCCTGCAGCCGCAGGGTCTGCTTCCTCTGTAGTTACACCCCTGGGCACAGGACAGATGTCCATTACGGAACTGTTCAATTAGCGGAGCACCAGGAAAGCCGATATTTGTCAGTTAAAAAATGAAGTTTATTTCATAATCATTAAAAGTCACGAATCGCATGCCTCGGACATATCATAGGCTGCACGCTTAACGCTACCTGCCACTTCACTCAGAAGCTAAATGCAGCATACCTCCATTTTCCTTAAAAAGGCACCACTCTGCCCATAAAACACCTTAACCCTTACATTCCCTTACAAAATAATCGGAAACATATGACCCTTCAATGGCAGGATAATTAACACCATGCTAAAATATATGGAACTTTAAAAAATATATAGATATTTGGATCACTCAATAAGAAAAATGGAAGACTGTTACCTCCTACCAATTAAAGGTAATAGGAACCACACAATGTTGCTAAAAGACTTTTATTGATACATTAAGTTCAGGTTGTTATCATTAAAGCAACAATGTATACCATCCATTACTATTCTAGAGATAAAGGATATCCAATGTATCGATACATTATAATTCATAAATCCCCAAGTTCAATAAAATAAAAGCATGATATCTCATGAGGAACTGGGAAATAAATTTTCCTTGATTAGGTTATTGCTTTTGACTTTGGAATTCTTATGAAAACGTTCTCGTGGTCTGTGTTATAAAAGAAGTATGTTCAAAATCCATTTATATAAAAATAAATCTGTATATATATATATATATATATATCACAAGGCAGTACTACTGTTATTGCTCACACTGATACTCTATTAGTAAATCCAATGAATGTTTGAAAGGACGTTTGACGGGCTTGCTCTGGATTCAAAATAGCTTTGCATGCTGTATCTCTTCTTGCTTCTTGTAAAACAATTGTGCTGCCATTTGTTTCCCAAATCTCTGAAGGGATTAAACAGGTAGCCAAATGAGCAGTTGCTTGCTGCTGAAATGGGCAGGGTTGGCAGGACTATAACGGAGGAATTTTGCCCAATGGAAGTACACACATATCAGCCAATCCTCGATGAAAATGTTTAAAGCCCACATCGTAAGTCAAAGCTGAATTAATTAAAAGGTATCCAGCCTGCAGAGGTTTCAATGCTGACTTGGTCTGAATTCAACAGACTTCTGGTTCAGCGCCCTTGGGATTTAACACTGTCAGATGCCCAATGAAAACACATTTCTATTTTGAAATGACCCCTATAAAATCCATAGTGAAAATGGTTCCCTTCTAATATATCGAATAGTTAGATGAACAGGATAATATAATGGAATCTGATTATAAAATGTCCTTCCTGGTGGGGTCTGGAGCAGTAACTGAATTAAAAAGAGGTACTCTAGCTAAATGTCCCTGTCATATTTATAAGTGACTGCACCTTTTGCAGTCTCTTCGGTGAGTCCAGGCCCGGATTTGCGGCAAGGCCGCATAGGCCCGGGCCTAGGGCGGCAAAAAAATAGGGGCGGCATGCCGCCCAGCCGCACTATGGGGACGCGTGCGTCCCCATTCAATTACAGCAGCTGCGCCGGCGAAAAAACGCCAGCGCGCTGGGAAGGGGAGGTGAGGTGGGCGCTAGGACCGCGCGGCCGCCTGGTCGGACCGCGCGGCCTAGGGGCGCCGCACACGGAAATCCGGCGCTGGGTGAGTCCGATGTCATATAACACCATTACACATTAGTGTGTACCAAATGCTCAATCAGGCTGTGAGGGATTCAATTTGCGGCGGATTACATTTATAACACCCTGGAACACATGGCATGAGAATTGCAGTGGCGACTTAAATGCATAATACCACCTAGAACACACTCCAGCATTAATATTGTGCCAGTTTTATATAAAATACACCAGATCACATTGACAAGTTAAATGCAACACAAATATAATGCTTAAAGGGCATATATAGGCAAAAAAATAAAATCCCATTTTTACTTTCTTTAATGAAAAAGAAACCTATCTCCAATATACTTTAATTAAAAAATGTGTACCGTTTTTATAAGAAACCTGATTGTATGCAGTGAAATTCTCCCTTCATTTACTGCTGTGGATAGGAATTGTCAGATGGTCCCTAACTGCTGAGCAGGGAAACAATCATACTTATGAACAGCAGGGGAAGCCCCCGCCTTACTTACCAGCCATGCAGAACTCAAGCAGCTTTGTTTATGACGATCCCTAAGCAGCCCAGACCACACCGAGCATGTGCACAGTCTTAGTCTTGCAAAGATGTTTGACAAAGTTACAAGATGGTGACCCCCTGTAGCCAACTTTGAAAGCATAAATTATTTGTTCGATTGGGCTTGTGGTGCAGTAAGGTCATGTTTATATTTAGTATACAAAATACAGCATTTATAGCCTAATTCTATTTTAGACTTTACATGCCCTTTAATTTCCTAGAACACTTGGAGGCAGATTTAATAAAGAGCAAAGTGGCTAACGCTAGCAACTTTTCACCCAGAATTGCAAGCGCAGGAGCACTGGGGAGCTGTGCATCCCCAGCGCTCCCCAGAAAGCGGCTGTACTGCATGTTAATAATAGGGGCCGATTCACTAACTTCGAGTGAATGATTCGAAGTAAAAAAACTTCGAATTTCGAAGTGTTTTTTGGGCTACTTCGACCATCGAATGGGCTACTTCGACCTTCGACTACGACTATCGAAGGATTCGAACTAAAAATCGTTCGACTATTCGACCATTCGATAGTCGAAGTACTGTCTCTTTAAAAAAAAATTCGACCCCCTAGTTCGGCAGATAAAAGCTACCCAAGTCAATGTTAGCCTATGGGGAAGGTCCCCATAGGCTTGCCTAAGTTTTTTTGATCGAAGGATATTCCTTCGATCGTTGGATTAAAATCCTTCGAATCGTTCGATTCGAAGGATTTAATCGTTCGATCGAATGAATAATCCTTCGATCTTTTTCTGCGCTAAATCCTTCGACTTCGATATTCGAAGTCGAAGGATTTCAATTCCTAGTCGAATATCGAGGGTTAATTAACCCTCGATATTCGACCCTTGGTGAATCGGCCCCATAGTGTGTAGGATGTAAAACATTTATAAAGCTTCTCATTGGCCTAGTGGGGCTGCCCATAGAAGGCATTCTCAACCTAATTAGAGATGCAAAAGTGCAAAAGTAACACTGCCTACACGTGCTTTATCACTGTTTTACTGTTATCTAACCCAGGCCTTTATGAAAGCAAGTTCCATGTTTCACATTTACTGTTTTTATGCAGGATAACAGCAAGGAATAGAGACAGGAGGGGGGTGGGTTATGTCCCTCTTACTCAGTCTCAATTCAAAGAGGAAATGTAATAAAAGTTTGGACAAATAACAACAGAAATTTGCATTTCATCATGTAATATTCATTAGACTGTTATTGCATTGTGAGTTTTAATTGCACACCCTTACGAAGTGCTTGAAGGTGTTGTAATCGTTTGGAGCAAACATAACTGTAAGAAGTTTTATTACATACACTGAGCACTGGTGCAAACTATAAAATTCCCAATCTTTCTTGCACTGTTGGAAAATATCCTGGGCTGGCAAAAGCTTTATAAAATGTGTGCGAAGGAAAATTTGTTGATCACATTTTTCCCTTACCAACTTCTATCACATTTCACCAAAATTATCTCAGGCGATTAGTCACCCGGTGACTAATCGCCTCGTCTTTTCGGCGACCAATATCCCCGAACGCCTTGCCTCTGTCTGGCTCCAGCTAAAATGAAAAAATCGCCTGCGCTGAAGCACACGTGGCTCTTCGTTTGGGGAGATTGGTCACCGCAAAGACGAGGCGATTAGTCACCGGGCAACTAAATCTCCCCGAATCGCCCAGTGGGCCCCTACCCTAAAACAACTCATTGTTGTAAAGGGGTGGTTCACCTTTCTATGAACTTATAGTATGTTATAGAATGTCTCATTCTAAGCAACTTTTCAATTGGTCTTCATTGTTTATTTTTTTTATATCTTTTTATTTTCTTCTGACTCTTTCAAATGGGAATCACTGACCCCATCTAAAAAAAAAAGAATGCTCTTTAAGGCTACAAATGTATTGTTATTGCTACTTTTAATTACTCATCTTTCTATTCAGGCCTCTCTTATTCGTGTACCGGTCTTTTATTCAAATCAATGAATGGCTGTTAGGGTCATTTGGACCACAGCAACCAGATTGCAGAAATTGCAAACCGGAGAGCTGCTGAATAAAAAGCTAAATAACTCAAAAAACACAAATAGTAAAAAGTATAACCCAATTGCAAATCGTCTCAGAATATCCCTCTCTACATCATTCTAAAAGTTTTCTCAAAGGTGAACAACCTTTTTAAGTTAATCATGCAGAAACAGCAATTTCATGTCGAAAAACGAGTTTAGTATGTCGTTCAGTATGGCGTTTCTTCCGCTGTATCAGGTGTCTGATTGAGCAGCCTGCACTCTGTATTGAGTGTAAGTAGCAGACTGTAGAAAGAAAAAAGAATAACTTTCCCAATCTAAAGCAGGTGGAAGAATAGTCATGTAAACAGCTGTAATCTTACATAGGAGGCAACAAGCCTAGAATGTGCTATTCATAGAAAAAGAAAATAGAAGTGGTTCAAGTTACCCACAACCTGTCATCATGAGATCTTTTCCAATCAGAATAAACTGGCTGAAGGTCAGAAAGCAGATGGGTAACATATACATTCCTGTGACTGTATCTGCTGTCATCTATTAATGCATGTACTGTGTCCAATCAGATATGGCTACTAGTGATGGGCGAATTTATTCGCCAGGCGCGAATTCGCTGCAAATTTGCGCGATTCGCCGCCAGCGAATAAATTCGCGAAACGCCAGCAAATAAATTCACGAAACGCCAGCAAAAATTCACAGAAAAAATTCACCGGTGTCAAAAATTTTTTTTCGAAAAAACGGACGCCGGCGTCAAAAACGAGACGCCGGCGCCGTTTCGTGAATTTTTCGCCGTTTTGCGCAAAATTCGCCCATCACTAATGGCTACATACAGATAGATGGAACATGTTTTTTTATGCATATTTATTTACTCTGTTTTTTTTTTATATTGGCTGGGAACAATGGAAAAAGCTAGTCTACATAAAAAAATATAATTAATAAACATGTGCACCTTATCATACATGCCTCTCCTTACCAATATACAGTTAGGTCCATAAATATTTGGACAGATAACTTTTTTTTTCTCATTTTGGTTCTGTACATTACCACAATGAATTTTAAATGAAACAACTCAGATGCAGTTGAACTGCAGACTTTCAGCTTTAATCCAGCGGTTTGAACAAAAAGATTGCATAAAAATTTTTTCAATGACCAATGCAGACATTAGGGAAACTGCATGTCTCTGCGCTCCGTAACGGAAAACAGGGAAGCTTGCATACAACAGAATGCAACGCTCAAAGTGCAGAAAAATAGCTGTCTTCTTTATACAGGTATGGGATCCATTATCCAGAAAGTTCCAAATTACGGAAAGCCTATCTCCCATAGGCGCAAATTCACTAAGCGCCGAAGCGCCGAACGCTAGCGTCAATTCTCTAGCGTTTGGCATTTTCGGTACTTCGCAAAATCACTAACGAACGCTGGCGTAAATTCCCTAGTGTTACTTCGCACACTTACACCAGGCGAATTTTCGCTAGCGATGTAACTACGCAAATTCACTAACTTGCACAGTGTATTGAACGCTACCTTTTACGCTAGACTTCCTTCGCCACCTCAGACCTGGCAAAGCGCAATAGAGTAGATAGGGATTGTTTCCAAAAAAGTCAAATTTTTTTCTAAGTCCCAAAAAACGCTGGCGTGTTTTCTACATGATGGGTGATAGGCTGAAAAAGATCGAAAAATTTTTTGGGGCTCCCCTCCTTCCCCCCTACATTTCCTGACTCATGGCAACTTATCTAGACAGTGGACACATGTATAGGGCAAAATAAAATTTATATTTGCTGATTTGAAGGTTTTCTAGGCATTTGTAGTGCTGATACGTGTTCCTCCATTGAAATTTGAATTTCGCGCCGTATGCAAATTAACCATTGCTAGTGAAACTTCGCTTTGCTTGGCGAATTAACGCTAGCGCAACTTCGCAAACTAACGCTACCCCTGTGCGCAACTTCGGATTTTAGTGAATTTGCAGAGCGCTGGCGAAAATACACCTGGCGAAGTGTGGCGAAGTTGCGCCTGGCGCAACTTCGCATCTTAGTGAATTTGCCCCATAGACTCTCATTATAATCAAATAATCAAAATTTTTAAAGATAATTTCCTTTTTCTCTGTTATAATAAAACAATAACTTTTACATGATCCAAACTAAGATATTTTTTTGGATCCTTTTTGGAATCAGAACCATCCTTTTGGGTTTATTTAATGTTTACAGATTTTCTAGTAGACAAAGTATGAAGATCCAAATTATGGAAAAATCCATTATCCAGAAAACCCCAGGTCCTGAGTATTCTGTATTTCAGGTCCCATACCTGTACTTTGCACACTCTCCGCTATGTAAATGACTACATAGGGGACTGTGCAGTGTATTTTAGGTTCACCTTTAAATGAAGTTTCAGTATGATGCAGAAAGTTCTAAGGCAATTTGCAACTGGTTTCCATTTTTTAGTTATTTATTTATTATTTTGTGTTTTTTTAAAAATTATCTTGCTTTTTTCCCAATTTTCCCTAGCAACCAGGCAGTGGTCTGAATGAGAGACTGTAAGATGAGTTGTAAAAAAACAAAAGCCCTGAATAGATAAGTAATAAAAAGTAAACTGCAGCCTTAAAGAGCAATTACTTTTTAGTTGCTGGGGTCAGCTGACCCCCATTTGAAAGCTGTAAAGAGTCAGAATAAATAACAAATACAGATATGGGATTCCTTATCTGGAAACCCGTTATCCAGAAAGCTTTGATTTATGGAAAAGCCATCTCCCAGGCACTCCATTATAATCAAATAACTAATTTTTTAAAAATTATTTCCTTTTTCTCTATAATAATAAAACAGTACCTTGTACTTGATCCCAACTAAGATATAACGAGCCCTTATTAGTAATTTTAAAGTGGACCTGTCCCACAGACACAAACATCTGTATAATAAAAGTCCTTTTCAAATTAAACATGAAATCCAATTTCTATTTTTTATTAAAGCATTCATAGCTGTTGTAAGCTCATTTAAAAACCTCAGCTGTCAATCAAATATTGTCTGCCCCTCCTCTATGCCTTAGGCAGACAATGACTTTCACTTTCCATTCAGCACTTCCTACATGTCACTGCTCTCTCCACATTCCCCCGTTCTCTTCACCATTTAATTGTGTAACCAGGACATGGGGATGGACATCAGGTCCCCCATTCTGGTGCACAAACAAGATTCTGAGATGATACAAGGCTTGTCTTAATAACAGTGTCCACAAAATGGCTCCTGCCTGCTTGTTATAATTATGAATTCCCAGACTGAAGGAAACAATATTCAAATAATGTATATCATGTAATTAAAGTTCATTTTGCTTGACTAATGTGATAAAATAGGATTTTGAATATTTTTTTTGGGTGATGGGTCCCCTTTAAGCTCTGAACTTCCTGCCACAAAATGGGGGGTGTCAGATGGAGGCTGCTAAAATGTGCCCTGGATACTAAGGCTGCTAAAAGGAGAGCTGTGTGGTTGTGCAAATGGAGAAGTTTGGGGTGGGGGTTGGGGGAGTCTTAATATCTCCCTTGCAGCACCCAATATATCTTGTTTGAATTACATCCAGATGGAGCCACATATCAGACTACATGTCTGACACACATTGGCATTTATTGATTCTAAGGAGAAATATTCAGAGCCCGGAGAATTCTGGGACCTTGCCAAATAATATAAGGTGCTTCTCAATAATCTAAATAAAGCATTTACAGTGAATGAAACTGAGCTGGCCAGGCTACAGTAACTGCTCAATCTCTTTGGGCTTTTCCCTTATTCAACACCTACATTTGCTTGCCCCAGGGCCCTTCCAAGTGCATGAGCTACGGACCCCAAAGGAATATCACACAGCAGTGAAATATACAGTGCAGGTGATTACCTGTATACAGTATATACTGTACATATATATTCAAGGTTGGACTGGGGGGGCGGGGCCCACTGGGACTGCTGTCCAGAGCCCCCCTACTGTGAAGCTTGGAGGCACAGCTCGGTGCGCATGCGCAAACTACGCCTTGCTCATGTGCAAACTGCACGCTCTGTGCGCATCGGCAGATGGCGCTACACTGCACAGAAAAATTCTTTTGTACAATCCCGAATAACGGGAGAGGGGGTCTGGCCCGACGGGGGCCCACGAGGGTCAGCCCCACTGGGTTTTTTTCCCGGTCTCCCGCCGGGCCAGTCCGACACTGTATATATTCAGTAATGCAAGACTTGCAATTTGGGCACATGAGCCTATCTGGCCAACTTTAAAAGCACAGACAATCTAAATGTCTCTCTAAAAGTCTTTTTTTCAAAGAAACAGAACCCTAATGTATCCAGGCCCCAACATTTACAGGCCAAGAAAGAAGTTGCTGCCACATAGCAGATCTTGCTATAGACTCAAGTGCAGTTCTCAGTAGGGTGCTCAGCTGGTCAATATATTACTAGGAGTGTGCTCAGTGGCTGTCTCCCTTGAGAACAAAGGCCCATTTCAAGATTTTGCTTTCCTTTGAATGACTGAACTAATATTGAGTTGTATAATCAGTGTTTCTGAGAACTGCTGCACATCTGTGTTACATGGAGTCCACCAACTTCCAACAACCTGTTACATTCCACAATTCTTCTGCATTTCTTGCTTTTGCCTCACAAACACCATTTTTGATGTCACCCCACAAGTTTTCTATTGGATTAAGGTCCGGGGATTGGGCTACTCTATAACTTCAATCTTGTTGGTCTGGAACCAAGATGTTGCTCATTTACTGGTGTGTTTGGGGTCGATGGTCTTGTTGAAACCCCCATTTCAAGGGCATTTACTCTTCGACATAAGGCAGCATGACCTCTTCAATTATACTGAAACTAATCCATGATCCCTGGTACATTATAAATAGGCCCAACACCATAGTATGAGAAACATCCCCATATCATGATGCTTATGCCACCTGCTTCACTCTATACTGTGACTTGAATTCAGTGTTTGGGGGTCGTCTGACAAACTGTCTGTGGCTCCTACACCCAAAAAGAACATTTTTGCTTCATCAGTCCATAAAATGTTGCTCCATTTCTCTTTAGGTCAATGTGTTCTTTGGCAAATTGTAAGCTCTTCACTACACGTCTTCTTTCCAACAATGGGACTTTGCGGGGGGCTTCTTGCCGATAGTTTGGCTTCACATAGGCGTCTTCTAATTGTAACAGTATCACAGGGAACTTTACTCCTTCTTTCATCTTCCTGGAGCTGATCATTGGCTGAGTCTTTGCCATTTTGGCTATTCTTCTATCAACGCGGATTGTAGTTTTCCATTTCTTCCACATCTTTCAGGTTTTGGTGCCATTTTAAAGCATTTGAGATCATTTTAGCTGACCGGCTTATCATATCATTCTTTATATGTTTTCCCCTCTCCAATCAACTTTTTAATCAAATTACTCTGTTCTGAACTATGTCTGGAATGAGCCATTTAACTATACACTATAACCAGCAGCACAACATTTGCTTCTTCCTTAAATAAAGGCCAGAATTGACTCCTGTTTTTTCACAGAATGAATGAGCTCACTAATTGGACTCCTCACTGCTATTATCCGGAACAAGCCATTATTAGTTAAGCCTTAAAGAATGATTCAATGATACAGAATCAGCAGCAGGTCATGACGGGTCTGTTGGTTTCTATCATGCTACTACACCTACTAGTAAATTATTTGTCATGTAGAAATATAATTTCTACCAAAGGTTAGTGATATCGGAGTGCTATTATTCTGAACACAGCTGTATTTTCTTGTAGGGAGCTTAAGTAGTGGTTGTCAGATGTTTTTTTGGTTCTAGCTCCCTCTGGAGGTCTGACCTTTGTCCAAAGTTTCTCTTAATGCTTAACAGTTACAGATAAGAAAATAAATGTGTAGCCTCAGAATGAATGAATGTAAAATTGCTGATAATGTTCTCCGGAGTACTTCTGCAATTTAAGTATTTTGGTTTTCAAGATACAGTTTTTACACTGGCAATTTAATGAATTAGAAAAACCAGCAACACCCGCTGTTTATTTCAGCCGACTGACCACAGTTGGCAGAAAATTAAGATAGCGAGAAGTGGAAAGTCTTGTGATGTTCTGCTTACAATAGAGAAATGTCAGATCACTCTTCTCTGCTCACTAACAAGAATTCTTTTGCCTGCAGGTGGAATTATGGAATGGTTTTCCAGCCAATTGCCCTTTCTTCTGTATTCTCTATGTTGAAATTGCTTATAATGTTATTTGCTTTGGGGAACCCGCCTTATTTCATACTAATGCATATGAAAGTAGCCAATAGTTGGAAACAAATAAAAAATGTACGCCCATCATGATCGACAATGGCCTTCTAGCTTCATCATTATCTTCATCCTCCCCTACATTACCTAAATGTATACTTGTTTTAGTATTTACATCAGGAATGTCCAGTCTGTGGCCCTTCTGTTGTTGCTGAACTACACATCCTTGGTGTTAGGGCCTCAATATGGCCATATTTGAGATCTCTTTTTCCCAAGTTGGTGCTGCAATATTCTTATATCGCCCTGGATCCCTTCCTTCCAGACTGAACCTTCCTAATGTTGTAGAATGCTAGCGATAGGGGAGAAAAACGCTTTTTAATTATGTGCAACTGAGAATGCAACCTTAGCAAGTGCTCTGAATCATCGCACACCTAGAATCAATGTATTTAATATCTACAGATCATGAATCATATCTAAGGAAGTATTTATTTACACAAATAAGGTAATTTAAAAAAAGAAAGAAAACTCCAGTTCTCTTGATTGCAAACAGGTCTCTGCTTCTCCTGATTAATTCTCTACTCCGTATACAATGGGAATATCCCCTATATCTAATAAAACCACGGGCCAACCTAAAGGTGGGTCAGAAATTATGTAGAGTAGGGAAATTATTGGCAGCCTTATAGTAGTGATGTGCTGGTCGAGAAAAACTTGACCATAACCTGATGCTCCTCCACCAACACCCGACCCAAACCTGGCGAGCTCCCCTTTTTATATACATGCGCTGTACTTATACTTGATCCAAGCTAAAATATAATGAATCCTTATTGGAGGCATAGCAATTCTATTGAGTTTAATGAATTTATTTTTTAGTAGACTTCAGAAATGGAGATAAAAATTAAGGCAAGACCCCTTTATCCAGAAAACCCCAGGTCCCGACCATTCCCTATAAAAAGTGTAAAAGTGTAAACATTCAGAAAACAAGCGCCTTGTCCTCTAAGTACTGTTGCAATTCGTATCTTTTTTTCTAGTTTTTAGGATATTTTCACTTTTTTAAATTGTGAATATAATAAATGTGAAACATCACCACCAGCTGTTCAGTTTGGACTACTGGTTCCAGCTAGCTGTGAGCAAAGTCAACATCTTGCGATGATGCTCTGCTTAGAGAAAGTTAGTGAGCAGGGAAGAGACATGCGATACGTCTCTGGTCAGTTCGAAGCAGAGCATCAGCCTTTCGTTTTCTCACAAAATTAATTTTAACAAAAAAAAGCAGGAATCAGTTTTAATAGTATAATGTTTTATTCATAAATAACAAGTTTACAGAATCATTTAAAATGTAAAAGAAAAATCGAGAGATGCCTGTAAAACCAACAGGGCAGCACAGTATTTGTAGGCCCCTTTCAGATGGGCTGCGACTTCTCTCCCTCAAAGGGTGCAAAACACTAACATGGATTTTAGATCTGCATTTCTCTTCTTAAAGAGATACTGACACCAAAATTAAACCTTTTATTTTTTTTACATCTATCATATTGTCTTTGCATGCTATTTATAATTTTGCCACAATGATGCTTTTACATTACCCATCTGATCCCCCATGTTCCTCTGTGAAGGTGCTGCCATTAGCGATGGGCAAATTTATTCACCAGGCGTGAATTTTCATGTTTCGCCACCTGCGCCAAATTTTGCGAAATTGGCCCGAGAATTTGCCGGCGTCAACAGTTTTTTGACGCTGGCATCAATTCGGCAACAATTAAACGGACGCTCATTGACTTTAATGCGTGTCAAACGTCGCCGGCATTGTCATCAATTTTGACACCTGCAAAATTTGCGAATTTTTCAGGAAATTCACAAATTTCGTGGCGAAACGGGACAAATTCGCCCATCACTAGCTGCCATATTTTAGCTTCAGCAGTCTGTTAGCATTAGAAACTCTAACTGACATGTTGAGAAGGGACAGCCAGGTTTGGCATTACTTACAAAAGCAGCCCTATCAGTGAAAACCTATCAACATGACCTATAGGTAACTTTTGATGTACATTAATATTTTGAATAATAATTTGTTAGTGTCTGTATCACTTTAACCGACCCGCATACATGATTTTGATAATACTCTTAAATGGGGTTTCCCTAAAGGGCAGGGCTGGATTTACATAGCGGGCGCCCCTAGTGCTGCTGTCATTCGTCGCCCCGTCCCCTCCCTTTTATTCAATCAAATTTTCATCATCAGGACTAGAGCAATGAGGATTGGCGTACAGGAAATTTTAAAAGCTATTGTATCTCCTGCTCTTCCCCATGGTTTCTGAACCAATATGGGTGTGGTTGGCAGGCCCGGACTGCAAATCTGTGGGTTCTGGTAAATGCCAGATGGGCTGCTATAAGGTGCCATAGCAAGTCAGTATTTAGTGGGCTGGTGGGGGCTGTTTGGGCCTCTGTGTGGGCTGATTGGTCCTCTGTGTACCTGAAATGCCAGGGACTTTTTTAATTCTCAGTCCGGACCGGATGGTTGGGCAGCATGCCACCCCCTAAAATCCTGCCGCCCTAGGCCCGGACCTTGTTGGCCTCGCCACAAATCCGGGCCTGCTAAAGGGGCAGAAGATGTAGGAATGTACTCTAATATTTGTATTGGTATATTCAGTAGATAAGTTCAAGAAATTTTGAAATGAATAGATACCTTATTTCAGAAAAAAACACATTAAGATGTATTTTAACAACTTGTTTAATTCACAGAAAAACGATCTGCTTCAATCTGAAGAGGCCGTAACTTGGCTTTACCAGCGCAACCGGATTAAGCTTGAAGGCCAAATAATGCGCAAGCTGAAGGGAAAGCCCAAGAAAGAGACGTCGAAAGATAAAAAGGAGAGGAAACAGGCCATGCAAGAGGCCCGGCAGCAGATAACGACTGTAGTGCTTCCCACGCTGGCCGTGGTGGTGGCATTAAGTGTTGTATTTGTGTACGTGGCAACGCGTCCAAATACAATAGAATAGAGTCTTCTCATGCACAGCTGCCTTCTGGCAATGGAGCCAAAAACAGATTTTTTTTTTTTTTTTTATTAAAGAATTTTACCATTCTGAAAATTTGTAAAATGGACCCTTTAATCACCTGCAGTGTTTTTAGCCGACTGTCCTTTTTATTGAATGTAACGAAGAGCAAATATCAATGACAAATGTGCCATACGTTCCAAGTAAAACAGTTACTGTGCCTTTTTATAGTGTTTTTTTTTTCTTTTTTAATAAAATATGCTTATACAGCAGTGTAAATGACGACATTTAATCTGAAAACAATATTGCCCTAATTTCAATGTGTCAAGAAAAAGAACCTCTATTTGTATTCTTAACGCAGTGCCAAAGGACGCTACCTTGCGGTGATGTTGATTATCTATATTGTATCCTCCATCTTTGATATTTATTTTTGGAATAAAGAATGAAAAAAATATATTATATTGTGTGCTGTCCCCCTGAAAAAGAAATTGTGTGTATCTGGGATCCAGGGAGTGCAATGAATTGAGCATTTGTCTTAAAGGAGAAACAAACCCTTAAAGGGCATGTAAAGGAAAAAAAATAAAATTCCATTTTTACTTTCTTTAATGAAAAAGAAACCTATCTCCAATATACTTTAATTAAACAATGTCTACCGTTTTTATAAGAAACCTGACTGTATGCAGTGAAATTCTCCCTTCATTTACTGCTGTGGATAAGAATTGTCAGATGTTCCCTAACTGCTCTGCAGGGAAACAATCATACTTATGAACAGCAGAGGGAGCCCCCACCTTACTTCCCAGCCATACAGAACTCAAGCAGCTTTGTTTGTTTCCCTGTAGATCAGTCGGTGACTGTGTAGAGATTTGTATTGGATTTTATTTTTGCCTTAACATCCCCTTTTACTGTTTCTAACTCCAGCTGCAGGGACAAAGATCATGGAGCCAGATTTAAACAGATAAACTGGGATTCTATTTGAAGGATTATTTTGCTGCAACAACTGGTTCTGCAGAGTTGGAAAAATTTTGTATTAAAAAATACAAAAACTATAAAATCTACATTAGATTACATGACGACGCAGGACCCAGTGCAGTCTGCATATTCTGATTATTAATCAGTCTTGCTGTATCGGCTTCTGGCAGATATTAATTGACTTGTGCTGTTTTGATTTATGACAATCCCTAAGCAGCCCAGACCACACCGAGCATGTGCACAGTCTTGGTCTTGCAAAGATGTTTAACAAAGATACAAGATGGTGACCCCCTGTGACCAACTTTGAAAGCATAAATCATTTGTTTGATTAGGCTTGTGGTACAGTAAGTTTATGTTTAGTATACAAAATTTCTAGCCTTATTCTATTTTAGACTTTACTTTCCCTTTAATAAAAAAAACCCACCCCCACAGCCTAGCTGCCCCCCGAGCCAATGCCCCTAATTCTTTACTTACCCCTCTGTGCAGATTCTGTGCAGCGGAATTTAAGGGCACCATCTTCAGCCGCTTCGGTAATCTTCGGAATGAGACCGGTTCTTTGGCAATTTACGTGAGTTTCCGTGCATTCACAGTTGTCGCGAAACAGAAAATTGCTCCAATCTGTTATCCAGAAAGCTCTGAATTATGGAAAGGCCGTCTACCATAGGCTCCATTTTAGCCAAATAATCCAGATTTTTAAAAATTATTTGCTTTTTCTCTGTAATAATAAAACAGTAGCTTGTACAATATAATTAATCCTTATTGGAAGCAAACCCATTTTTTGTTGGGTTTATTTAATGTTTACATGATTTTCTAGTAGACTGAAGATATGAACATCCAAATTTTTGAAAGATCAGGAAAACCCAGATCCCGAGCATGATGGACAGAAATCGTAGACAGGCAGGCCAGGGTCGGTGCAGGCAGAGTTCAAGCAAGGTCAGACAGGCCGGGTCGGTACAGGCAGTGTTCAAGGATAGTCAGACAGGCAAGGGTCAATACCGGTAGAATCGTTAGGCAGGCAGGTAATAAGATTAGCAGAGTTCAGAGTAGTCAGGCAGGCAAAGTCAATATTGGCAGAATACAGCAGAGTCAAAAAGGCAGGGCATCAAAACCAGAATATACTAACAGAATAAGCGCACCCAGGAACTAACTGAGTAGACCTAACAACAGGCAACAAATTCTACACTAAAGCCCCTTTAAATATATTTTCACGCCAAGCGCAATGAAGTCACATGCCGTCGGCATAAACCCGGAAGTGAGTGGCCGTTTGCGCCATAGTGGAACCGTCGTTTGAGGAGAGAGGACTAGGGCTGTGGGCATCCCCGCCAGGCCCTATTCCCCGCTAGACCACCAGGGTAAGCCCTTACACTTTGTTTGGCAGTACAGCTGGTTTTTATGGAACCATAAGTGGTTAGGGACCACTGCTGTACACCACAGTTTTCTATTAACTAAGATGTGGGGTTCCCCAGAGAAGTATACAGGGATGATGGACCTAATAATTACAGAGTGGAGCACATACACAACAGCAGTCTGGAAAAACATAAAAACTGCCTCCCTTCGTTTTGAGCAATGGGATGGACTTAAGAAATGTTCAGCAATACATATGTAGTGTTATATGTCACAGGTAAAATTGAAGGTACTGGAGCAGATCATGAGGCTAATTAAAATAAATGAGGGAAACAAATGACACTCACCTAATGTGACGCTGATTTTGGAATCCTACCGGCGGTTGGCTTTCACTGTCTGTTTGCATTTCTTGGTCTAAAAAAGGAATAAGAATGTTCCCATAAGTAAACACAAATACTGTCCACCCACCACATCGATGGGAACTTACCATTATTATCATAATCATCGTGAAATACATATTTTTCATACGTTTTCTGAAATGATATTTTATATGTCAATATGTTATTAAAGTTTGCAGTTGCACAAAGTACATCACAGAGCCCAGACTGTGCCCTTCCCATATATTGAGACTACACAATGTCAGAATAATGTCCTTACGTTCCATAGACCTACACCCTGCTCCTCATATACACTACAGACCCATGCAGGCACCCATAGGTGTAAGATTTTTAAATCCCTACACTTCCTGATCTCCCTAGTTGCTGGGCGGATGCTCGTGTATCTAGTTACTTTATTTACATGTTTCAATCATTGGTCTACTGGCCTATGACCACTTCTTGCCACACTGTAACACACTGCCTGGTTAGGGCAGGATCTCTCTCTTTGGCTTCTGGTTGGTGATCCTGCTGAATCTGTTCCAGGGAGTCTGGGTACAACAAGGCCCAGTAAAGCTGTTCTGCCCTGGAGGGACCAGTACTCCTAGTGATAAGTCAGGGAGCTTGTGAATGAGGCCAGCTAGTAATAGGCTACTACCTGTAATAGTAATCTCTAGGAGAGTGAGATAGAGAGGTTAATTAGCATGAGCAGCCTGTGCTTGTACAAGGAGTGTAGTAGGGAGTAGCTCTCCCCTGGGCTTTGAATCTGCCTATAGTGAAGGGATCGCAGTTGGACAGGGAATCAGGATTTAGATTTATTCTCCCCGATTATTCCACTGTATGAGATCCAGACCAAGCCTGGGATTCCATCCTAGAGGTCAGTGGTGTAACTAGATATTACAGAGCCCCACAGCAAATTAATTCTAGGGCCACTACCATATCCAGAGGTTGCCCTTTTTTACCAATATACAGGTCCGGACTGAGAATTAAAATAGGCCCTGGCATTTCAGTTACACAGAGGCCCAATCAGCCCACATAGAGACCCTAACAGCCCCCACCAACCCACTAAATACGGACTTTCTATGGGACCTTATAGCAGCCCCTCTGGCATTTGCCAGAACCCACAGATTGCCAGTCTGGGCCTGCCAATATATTTTGAAATTGCTCATTATTTAGGGCCATATGGGGCCCCCAATACTTCCTGGGCCCCCCTGCAGCCGCAGGGTCTACTTTCTTTATAGTTACACCCCTGCTAGAGGTGCACCTTCAACTACCCAAACTACGTCCACATGGTGCCACATCTTGCTGTCTCTGCCTAACTGTCCTGGCATATTTAACATCTGCAGTACCTTGTCTCTGGCCTGTGAGTATTAACCATGTGCATTATTTGTCACTGACAAATAAGCTTGTTCTGTTGTTGTTTGCTGCATAAACCTCCTTTATTTTACTTTTATGCACTGTAACCTTGTGAGTTGTAGTTCAGCTACTTCATTCCTTCATTGCTTCCACTTAGCGAAGGCCCCACCTTCCAGTGTAACCGATGCTCTATTGCTAAAGCTGAACATTAGCTCTTTTGGCTTAATATAGCCCAAAATATTGTTACACCCACTAACTATAAAAAAAATATAATATTGTGGTTGGTGGACCACAAAGTCACATTGGATTTTAATATCACCTCCCCAAACCAACACCAATTAATTTTTTACAAAGCACTGGATAGTTGCATTATACGTGGAATTGGCACTTTTATTCTGCCATGTGTAATTGAAGGCAGTGCCAGTTCCTAGGTACCCCCCCCTTAGTGAGGTGAAGTAGTTGATGAAGGAGGTGGATTGACGAGTAGGAGTGGTAATGCAGAAAGAGAAGATAAATGAAGCTGAAACTGCATTTAACGAATGTGTTTTGTGGGGTATTAGACATGGTATTGACACTGTATTGATCCTGCCATGTGTTCTGGGGTATTATACATGGATTTGGCACAGTATTTATCCTGCCATGTGTTTTGTAGTTTTTATACAATGAATTGGTTCTGTATTTATATATATATATATATATATATATATATATATATATATATATATATATATATATATATATATATATATATATATATATATATATATAATACAAATAACTGGCACTGCATTTATCCTGCCATGGTTATTGGGCTCTATTGCACATTAAATTATCCTTGCATTTTCCAGCCATGTGTTTTATACACAAAATCAGCTCTGGGATACTAGAAAGCCCTGTGGGAAATGAGTTTAATTAGTCTATCCAAAACACCTTCTGCCTACTACACTAGTGACTGGCATCCAACAGTCAGATCAATGAGTACAACACATTTTTGGGTTCTTTAAGCATAAACTGCATAAATCAAAAGTGCTTATAGATGCAGTGACAGGCATAGGAAAGAAAAGCAGCGAGACCTCATTTCTACCCACCACTGCACAGCTTTTCATGGGACATATCTGGGCTGCTCTGGGATGGCCAGTGGGTGCCAACAGACTAACAGAAACATCCCAGCAGCTGCCAAAATCAAGTCCCAGGATCAACTTTTAGTAACTTGGGCACAGACTTGCAATAACATCCTTGCGAAAGGGCTCCGGGGACCCAGTAGGGTTGCCACCTGCTAGCAAAATTTTTGATGCTAATGTTATTAATAGAGCAGAAAATAAATATAAATTTAGGAAGGCTGGTAATTTTTTTTAGAGAAGGAAGTAACCCCAGGGTCCAGAGATGGCTATATAAAAAAGGAAAAGAAACAAAAGCTAAAGATTTCAATTTTTACTAGGACTCCTTTAGTAACTCTATGTTGTTTCTCTTTGCTTTTTAACATGCATGCTTAAAGGAACAGCAACACCAAAAAATTAACAAAATAAACAAGCTGCTGTGTAGCCATGGGGGCAGCCATTCAAAGCTGAAAAAGCCGAAAAGGCACAGAATACACAGCGGATAACACATAAGCTCTGTAGTAAACAATGGGATTCTTCAGAACTTATCTGTTATCTACTACGTATTCTGTGGTTCATTGGATGCCACCATGGCTACACAGCAGCTTGTTTATATAAACTATAGTAGTACTTATCTGTTATCTACTGTGTATCCTGTGCTTGAATGGCTGCCCCCATGGCTACACAGCAGCTTGTTTATATAAACTATAGTAGTACTTATCAGTTATCTACTGTGTATCCTGTGCTTGAATAGCTGCCCCCATGGCTACACAGAAGCTTGTTTATATAAACTATAGTAGTACTTATCTGTTATCTACTGTGTACACTGTGCTTGAATGGCTGCCCCCATGGCTAAACATCAGCTTGTTTATATAAACTATAGTAGTACTTATCAGTTATCTACTGTGTATCCTGTGCTTGAATAGCTGCCCCCATGGCTACACAGAAGCTTGTTTATATAAACTATAGTAGTACTTATCTGTTATCTACTGTGTATCCTGTGCTTGAATGGCTGCCCCCATGGCTACACAGCAGCTTGTTTATATAAACTATAGTAGTACTTATCTGTTGTTTACTGTGTATCCTGTGCTCGAATGGCTGCCCCCATGGCTACACAGCAGCTTGTTTATATAAACTATAGTAGTAGGGCAACACTATGTAGGGACCCATACGTGTAATGGCTCTGTAGGGCCCTATAGAGAGTTAATCTTTTCATTCTTTCTTTCGGTTATTGGGTAAGAGACCCTGTAGCAGAATAACCTTTAGCATTATTGGCTGAGAGGTGTATGACACTCCCCTGCTACACTGCTATATAGTGAGTGTAGGGAGTGGCCACTTCCTCTTTGGCCTGTGGATGGTGATCCAGCTGGGTGTGCTCAGGGGAGCCTGGATACAGAAGGCCCAGAAAGGCCCATGTGTTTTGGAGAAGAAGTCGGGACCAGGAAACCCCGTGAATGAGGAATAGTTACACTAGACTTGTCATAGTCTCTCTAGGAGAGAAAGGCAGAGAGGTGAGAGAGAAAGAGCAGCTGAAGCTCCAACGAGGATTTGCAGTAAGGGAGGAGCTTCCCAGAGGCTCTGTGTGTTGCCTCCAGTCAGGGACCTCAGTGAAGAGGGACTGTAGGGTAGAAGCTGCTTTCCTGATAACTTCCAGGAGGGAATGTGTGTGAATTCTGCAAATGTCTAATGGAGATCTTTCCTCTGAGAAATGCCTAATGCCTGCAGCTTTGTGTGAGTAAATGTTACTATTGCCTCAGCTCCTGCGTGACTACTAAACCTGTGGTCACTTGCCTTGTGCATAGTAATAAACCGTTTCTGTTTTACTGCAAGAACCTCCTGGCGCCCCCATCTTTTGTATGTTTCGTGTGGCCTGAGGGATGTAGTTGCACTACACCATAGAGGGATCACTTCCACATGGCGAAGTTGTGTAAGTCGCATGTAGCAATGCTCTACCCTGCTAGTTGGTATTTGACGAAATCCCGCCAAATAGGAGCTTCACTCCCTGCCATTGCCTCCTTCCCTGTTGCTGGGTTCAAACTCATGTAACACATTGGTACCTCATTTGCATACCTGTTACATTGGGTCTCATTCCTGCAGTGCTGTAACAAAGTGTTTGGCAGGGGGAGCTCCTTCCTTCTTGGCTGCAGCACTTGATCTGGTTCTGGGCAGTGGAGTCAACAAGGCTCCAGAAGTGTTAGGCCCTAAAGGGACAACCCCTTTAGTGAAGTCGGGGTACAGGGACCCCGTGAATGAGGTGAAGACAGTGTGTAGTGTAGCTCCTGTTATAGCACTCTATAAAGAGACCGTGAGGCTTAGTAAGAAAAAGCAGCTCAAGCTCCAACTAGGAGGGTAGAAGGGAGTAGCTGTCCCCCAGGCTCTGCTTTGCCTGTAGTGAAGGGACCACAGTAGTGCAAGAGAATCAGGCTATGGTGTAACCCTGTTCCAAGTCTGCTGTAGGGGATCCGGGCCACATGAGGTACTGAAACCCTGGAAGGTGATCGCTCAACTCCTTTGGGCTATGCCTAATGTGGTGTCTTTATATGCTGTCTCTGCTACACCAGTGAATGTACTTGGAGATGTACTGTGCTACCTCATGTGTGAGTATTGCAGCCCTGGCGTTCCAACTCTGTTCTATATATTTTTGGCATTAGTGAGTTGTAGTTCAACAACATCGGCACGTGTTCTTTCCATTTTGCGAAAGCCCATCCTGGTAAAAGAAGGTCGTGTGTAGCCCATGCTCTATCACACGAGTTGGTAATTGCCTAATTCAACCAAATAGGGGTTTCAACTACATTAGATTTTAATTACTTTGATATACTTTCAGTTTTTGGTGTCCCTGTTCCGTTACAAGACATAAGGGGCATTCCTTAGGAACCAACCAAGTTTCTTTCCTCTGTATTTTCAGGTGTTATGCTGAAGTCTGTATGCAGAAGAGACAGAGCGTTTGGATGGCCAGACACTGAACTAGTGTGGGGAACAAATGGGCTCAAGAACAGTTCGTATTTACATTATCCCTTATAATACACGAGTGATACTCAGAGTTCCCTGTATAACTCAGCCTGCAGCCTTGTGCCTTTATATGGTCACAGAACCCCTCAGTGACGTCTAATATCCTTATCATTTACAGTAGGGGGTACATTATCCCTTATAATACATGAGTGATACTCCGAGTTCCCTGTATAACTCAGCCTGCAGCCGTGTGCCTTATATGGTCACAGAACCCCTCAGTGACGTCTAATATCCTTATCATTTACAGTAGGGGGTACATTATCCCTTATAATACACAAGTGATACTCAAGAGTTCCCTGTATAACTCAGCCTGCAGCCTTGTGCCTTTATATGGTCACAGAACCCCTCAGTGACGTCTAATATCCTTATCATTTACAGTAGGGGGTACATTATCCCTTATAATACACGAGTGATACTCCGAGTTCCCTGTATAACTCAGCCTGCAGCCGTGTGCCTTTATATGGTCACAGAACCCCTCAGTGACGTCTAATATCCTTATCATTTACAGTAGGGGGTACATTATCCCTTATAATACACGAGTGATACTCAGAGTTCCTGTATAACTCAGCCTGCAGCCTTGTGCCTTTATATGGTCACAGAACCACTCAGTAACTTCTAATATCCTTATCATGTACAATAGGGGGTACATTATCCTTTATAATACATGAGTGATACGGAGTTCTGGACTCTTACTCAGAGAAACTGGACCCTTACTCAGTTGGGGAGATCCTGTTTTCCCTTTACCTAAACGTGTAAGCTATTTTACAATTGGAATGGCAATGGTAGAGTTAGAGTGAAATTCTTTAAGCGCTAGTGTTATAAGAAATGTTCTTTTTACATTGACATATTTCTTTTTAGCTGTGACCTCGGGAGAGGCAGTTAAAAAATGTTATGTCTTATTTGGTTCAAAGTGGTAATGTGATAAAGTAATTATTTCATGTAACTATTATAGTTGCATATTTGCCCTGCTGTTGCCATCTTTGCTACTGCTGTGTTTTTACCATGGCAGTTCCTATTTATCACAAAGACAATTCTGTTTAAATATAACATATTTTACAAGGTGAACCCCAGGTCTGTTCTTTTTTCAGTTGCCCACTTGATGGCAGCAAATCCATAGTTATCAAATTTTTACAACTGGCGTTTTGATTCTCATCTTTATAGAAGGAAGGAAAATTTTTCATAAGCTAAGCACAAAATTAAGCAAAAGGCAGATGTTCCAGATGATCTTCTTTAACCCTATTCATTGGCAGTTTAATTATACAGAAATGACATCTATTATCCAGGATGTTCGGAACCTGGGGTTTTCTGGATAAAGGGTCTTTCTGTAATTTGGATCTCCATACCTTAAGTCTACTAAAAAAATCATTTAAATATTAATTAAACCCAAAAGGATTGTTGTGCCTCCAATAAGGATGAATTATATCTTAGGATAAAGTACAGGTATAGACCTGTTATCCAGAATGCTTGCAACCTCACTGGTGTGAAATTTTCAGAAAGTTTGTATACTCTCAGCAACTTATTAGGTACCTTAAAAAAGACACAGCAGGGCGTAATCACAAATTCACTGAATTTTATTAATTCAAAAGAAAGAGAGAAAAATAAAACCCTGTATGTCTTTATATTCCAAAATGAAATTTTGTTTGAGGAAGGAAATTTAGTACAGGTATGTGGCATCTGTTATCCGGACAGCCCTTATCCAGAGAACTCCGAAGGCCGTCCCCCAAAGACTCCATTTTAATCAGAAAATTCACATTTATAAAAAAAAATCCTTTTTCTCTGTAATAATAAAACAGTAGCTTGTACAGGTATGGGATCCGTTATCCGGAAACCATTATCCATAAAACTCCGAATTACAGGCAAGCTGCCTCTCATTGACTCCATTTTATCTAAATAATTCACATTTTTAAAAATGATTTCCTTTTTCTGTGTAATAATAAAACAGTAGCTTGTACTTGATCCCAACGAAGATATAATTAATCCTTATTGGAAGCAAAACCAGCCTATTGGGTTTATTTAATGTTTATATAATTTCCTAGTAGATTTAATGTATAAAGATCCAAATTACAGAAAGATCCATTATTCGGAAAAACCCCTGGTCCTCCGCATTCTGGATAACAGATCCCATATCTAAACAAATACAATAAATAATTGTATTTTTTGATAGAACGTATCACCCCAGTTCTGCTTAATATATAGGTATGGGATCTCTTATCCAGAATGCTTGGGACGTGGGGTTTTCTCAATCAGGGAGCTTTCTGTAATTTCGATCTCCATACTTAAATTCTACTAAAAAAAGTAATTTAAAAATCAATTATACCCAATAGCATTGTTTAGCCTTCAATAAGGATTAATTATAGCTTTAGTTGGGATCAAGTACAAGATACTGTTTTATTATTACGGAGAATAGGGAAATCATTTTTAAAACATTTGATTTATTTGTTTGAAATGGAGTCTATGGGCGATAACCTTCCCGTAATTCTGAACTTTCTGGATAATGGGTTTCCAGATGACGGGTCCCATACCTAAATTCATTTTAAGGCCATTGTACTTTTGTAATTGCTGATATGTCTGCTTGGGTTTTTTTAAGAACAAATCTGTGGCCATATATTAACACGTAAATCAACTGTAAGACTGTCTGAATAATTACCCCATGCCCATTTAATTTCTATACCACGTGTCATTATCCCAAAATCAATAATGGTTTCCAATGAGTGGTACAAGGCAGTGGGCTGTTCAAAGAGAGGTCTAAACGATTTAACCTCCCAAATATTTGCCACTTAAAGTTTGTTACAGGTATGGGATCCGTATCCAGAAACCTGTTATCCAGAAAGCCCCAATTTATGGAATGGTCATCTCCATTTTATCCAAATAATCCAATTTTTTTTTCTCTGTAATAATAAATCAGTAGCTTGTATTTGATCCAAACTAAGATATAATTAATCCTTATTGGAAGCAAAACCAGCCTATTGGGTTTATTTCATGTTTACATGATTTTCTAGTAGAATTTAGGTATAAAGATTGGAATTACGGAAAGATCCATTATCCGGAAAACTCCAGGTCCCGAGCATTCTGGATAACAGGTCTTATAACTGTAGTGCAATATTGTCGCAGGCAAGTGGCTTTATATATACAATCTATATATAATCTGAATTATTGGCTTCAAGGAAATGTACAGTCTCAAAACAAATGAATGTAAAATGCGCTTCTAAGCACTTTTTGCAATTTAATTTATTTTTATTTATCTAGTTTTCAAGAAAATAGCAGTGCTGCTGATGTATTCAATCTGAACAGCGTCAGCTGATGTTAATTCTGGCTGACGGACAATGAATTTCCTAAGAAAAGGAACGTCTTGTTATGCTTAGAACTAAGAACTGACCTGAGAAATGGCAAAAAACTTCTCTGCTCACTAACTTTATTTTCTGAGTAGAGCTACTTCACAAGACCTTGATTTTCTCATGAAATTAATTTTTGAGCGACCTTAGCCAGTTGGCTAAAGTGAACAGCAGGCTGTTTCAGATTCCTTATATTAGCATTTCAAAAGCTGCTCATATTTTGAAAACTAGAACAAAAATAATGTAAAAGCGCTTACAAGAGGGCTCTGAGCAACTTTAAATGAAATTTGTTTTAAAACTGGTGTTCCCTCTAAGGGTAGGACTACACAGTTGTTTTCGGTGCGATCCCACGCGCTGCGACAAAATGCCTGCGACAAGTCACATGCAACGGAAATAAGGTAAGAGATAGAAATGTCAGATGAAGTCGCAGCATTGATCTGATGCAGACGCAGCGTCTGCATCCAACAGTTGTGTTGCGTCGGATCAACGTTGCGACTTCATCCAACATTTCTATCTCTTACCTTATTTCCATCGCATGCAACTTGTCGCAGTGCGTCGGATTGTGCTGAAAACGTCCGTGTAGTCCTACCCTAAGTGCTTTGACTGTCATGGAGCGCCGTGTGAGCCAGAAGTAACAATTTTGATGGGCAAGTTATACTTTGGAAGAATCCTTTCTAACATAGGAGTACTATAAGTTTTACACTGGAGGAAATTCTGTACAGGGTATATATTGCTTTCTAATTCCATAAGTGGTTTGGATAAAGGGTTTATGTATCTGGTATCAAAGGGATGAATCTGGAATATAACCTACTGTATATTCATCCTCCACAAAGTGATGCCAATTGCTAATTTAAACCATATTTGAAATAAATTGTATAAAATGAATAAACACAAATTAAGACGTGTTTCTCCATCCACCTCCAGCTTCACCAGCTCCACGAATGAAAAAACCCCTTTGTTATTACTGTATTTGTTTTATGTGCGGTGGCTAGATCTCCAGTACACGCTTCCAATAGCTCAATTAATTTTGTTAGAAAGGTTTTAACCCCCTAAAATAATATTGTAACTCTTAGCTAATCTGATCGTTACATCTGGGATACGCTCATTAGTCGGGAATTATGAAGTGCATTGATGGTAAAATGTGATTAGAATCAAGCCGAATAGATGGGTCAGTTCCTGCTAATATGATTAAAAGCAGTTAATATCCATTTCTGTATTTGAAATCTAATAGTCGCATGTTCAAGGCTGTGGGTAAGGTTCAGACTATCAAAAAAGTTCCTACACTGTGCCTTGAAAAAATTGTCATGTTTTGAGAACAAAGAGATAAAATTAATTGCCTACGAAAGGACTAGGCTCACTGCTGTTCTCCACTAAAAACTGGGCCTCCTCGGGTTTCCAATCCTAGTACAGGTATGGGATCCGTTATCTGAAAGGCCATTATCCAGAAAACTCTGAATTACAGAATGGCTGTCTCCCATAAACTTGAAATAATCCACATTTTTAAAAAAATATTCCCTATTTTCTCTGTAATAATAAAACAGTACTTTGATCTAAACTAAGATATTCATCCTTATTGGAAGCAAAACCAGCCTTTTGGGTTTATTTCATGTTTACATGATTTTCTAGTAGATTTAAGGTATGATGGTCCAGATTACGGAAAGATCTGTTATTCGGAAAACCCCAGGTCCCGAGCATTCTGGATAACCGGTCCCATACGTGTATAAGAGCTCACACTGCAGCAAAAGCACATTCATGAGAGTTCTCAGGTTGAAAATGAAGGGTGCTATTTTTATAAAGGCACTGTCATTTTCCGGAGGTTCTTTCTAGAGCTGTCAAAAAATTTGAGTAAAGTACAAAGTCTGAATTAACAAGGAACTAGCAAATATCCCTTTCATGATTATAAATATTCAGACCTATCTTGAATAATAACACAATACCCTCTATGGTGTGTGCGTGAACACACACAAACATTGAGGCCAGAGCATACAACAAATTGTGGAGTGCACAAAGAGTTTTGTATGAAAACGCCAGAATTTGTATTAAAAACTTTGTTTAATAACTGAACATACAAATTTAAAATGCGAGCACAATATAATTTCTTTATGTGCATAGCTGAGAATAGGGTTGCCACCTTTTCCAGAAAAAAAATACCGGCCTTGCTATATATTTAGCATTTTTCCCTATTAATGATATTGGGATCAACCATAATTTTTACCGGCCAGGTGGCAACCATAGCTGAGAAGGAATTAGAGGGAACATTGGGTTGTCCTTTTGGGACTGCCCCAAAAAAAACACACAACAAAATGCAAGGTTATTACTAAAAAATACAAAGAGATCCACAGGCTCTTACTGTATCATGTGCTTGGGGTGTCAGTGTTCCCTCCCATGATTGGGGTGCCAATGCCTAGTTCTTTGTGTTGAACAGTGTGCTAGGGAAGCTAAACTGATGGTGGCAATGATGTGACTTTAGACTTTAGCCATCACCTCTCAATGTCCTTAGAAAGACAAAGGCATTACATGGGTGTTTCCTGAGAATTATAGAAGTTTCAAGGGGAATTGAAGCTACTCCGTGTCTGGTCCTTGCACTGTAGATAATTAAATTAGGGTTGCCACCTTTTATCCCGGTGGAAACCGGGCAGGAGGCGGGGCTATGATGTGGAAGGGGTGGGCTATGACCCAGAGGGTGCTATGATGTGGCGATTGGCTTATTGTCATGTCAATCATAGGGAATCCTGCCTGGTTTTCCTAATTTGAAAAACTGGGCAGGCAGTTTTGACCAGGGCAGCCCTTCAAATCACCTGGCTGTCCGGGTCAAAACTGGACAGGTGGCAACCCTACTTGCAACTAGTGAGAGGCAACTAAATTTAAATGCTTGAGAAAGGGGCGTGCCCCGAAAGGTTACATTTTCCGCATTAAAAAGATTTCTGCATGGGGATACCTGCAACAAAGGTCTTGTGTGCTGGTGTGTTTGCTTTTTAACAAAATTTCTTGCAATTTGTTTATAAAATAAGAGTCCAGACACCCTGTAAAGTATAGGGGACCATCACCTCAATAGTTACTTGCCACCTGCGCCCCCCCCCCCCGTTACATATGGAGCTGTAAGAGCTGGTGGCCAAAAAAGGCACAACACTCTGCATCTCTCCCTATCATACCTCATATGTCAGGCAAGTCCTCACTGAAAAACTTCCCTGCTGGCAGAAAGAAGAGAATCCTATGTCCTTCAGGAAAGACACTAGCAAAAATAATAGTCCACTTCATGTACTGGAGGGGTAACATTAAGAGGGGAGGTGCCACAGTTTCCTGCCTAATTTTATTTCTCCTGTTTTGGAAGCTTTTGTCCCATGGCCCTGTGTCCCCCTGGATAGATACAAGTAGGGTTGCCACTCGGCCGGTATTTTACTGGCCTAGCCGTAAAACACCAAGGCCGGGGCCGGTATTACAAATTTACTGGCAATGTAGCTGCCGGTAAATTTGTAATACCCTTAAAAAGACCCTCTCGGCCCGCCCCCAATACCCTGTAAAACTTAGCTTTTGTCCACTGTCTTCACATGTCCATGCCGCAGCCTGCCCCTTTTCGACGTCACATAGCTCTGCACCGTGGCCGCCTCTTTTTACGTCATAGTCCCGCCCCCTTTTGACATCACACCTGCCCCTTTTTCTTCCCGCCCCCCACCAGCCGGTAACTAAATTACAAAAAGGTGGCAACTCTAATAAACAAGAGTGAAATCTTTTTTACGGACCAATAGGTTTAATATGTCCCTATGGTTTTAAATCCCTACACTTCCTGATCTCCCTAGTTGCTGGGCGGATGCTCGTGTATCTAGTTACTTTATTTACATGTTTCAATCATTGGTCTACTGGCTTATGACCACTTCCTGCCACACTGTAACACACTGCCTGGTTAGGGCAGGATCTCTCTCTTTGGCTTCTGGTTGGTGATCCTGCTGAATCTGTTCCAGGGAGTCTGAGTACAACAAGGCCCAGTAAAGCTGTTCTGCCCTGGAGGGACCAGTACTCCTAGTGATAAGTCAGGGAGCTTGTGAATGAGGCCAGCTAGTAATAGGCTACTACCTGTAATAGTAATCTCTAGGCGAGTGAGATAGAGAGGTTAATTAGCATGAGCAGCCTGTGCTTGTACAAGGAGTGTAGTAGGGAGTAGCTCTTCCCTGGGCTTTGAATCTGCCTATAGTGAAGGGATCGCAGTTGGACAGGGAATCAGGACTTAGATTTATTCTCCTTGATCTTTCCAATGTAGGAGATCCAGACCAAGCCTGATATTCCATCCTAGAGAGGTGCACCTTCAACTACCCAAACTACGTCCACATGGTGCCACATCTTGCTGTCTCTGCCTAACTGTCCTGGCATATTTAACATCTGCAGTACCTTGTCTCTGGCCTGTGAGTATTAAACGTGCATTATTTGTCACTGACAAATAAGCTTGTTCTGTTGTTGTTTGCTGCATGAACCTCCTGGCGTCCTTTATTTTACTTTCATGCACAGTAGCCTGTGTGAGTTGTAGTTCAACTACCTCATTCCTTCATTGCTTCCACTTAGCGAAGGCCCTGCCTTAAGGGGCACATTTAACTAGGGTCGAATATTGAGGGTTAATTAACCCTCGATATTCAACCATCGAAGTAAAATACTTCGAATATCGAAGTCGAAGGATTTTGCGCTATTCTTACGATCTAATGATCGAAGGAATAATCGATTTTAATCCATCGATCGAAGGATATTCCTTCGATCAGGAAATTGTTAGGAATCCTATGGGGACCTTCCCCATAGGCTAACATTGGCCTCGTTAGGTTTTAGGTGGCGAACTAGGGGGTCGAAGAAATTTTTAAAGAGACAGTACTTCAACTATCGAATGGTCGAATAGTCGAACGATTTTTAGTTCGATTCGAAGGTCGTAGTCGAAGGTCGAAGTAGCCATATTCGACCATTCGAAACTCGAACTTTTTTCCTCTATTCCTTCACTCGAGCTAAGTAAATGGGCCCCTAAGTGTTAGAGTCAAATGTAACCAATGCTTTATTGCTATAGCTGGACATTAAGAAAGTTATTTACTAAACTCCTGTTGGGCTTTTTAGGCAAAACTTATTTTTTTTTTTTTTAAAACTCAATTTTTTCAGGATTTCTAGACTGATGCTACAAAAAGTCCAAAACGGAAAATCCGGCATCTCAGACCTAACGAGGTTGTATATAAGTCAATGGGAAAGGTTCTGTGGTCTGTGCCTGTGATCCAGAATGCTCGGGACCTGGGGATTTTCCGATAATGAATCTTTATGTAATTTGCATCTCCATACCTTAAGTCTACAAGTACATCATGTAAACATTAAATAAACCCAATGGGCTGGTTTTGCTTCCAATAAGGATTAATTATATCTTATTTGGGATCAAGTACAAGCTACTGTTTTATTATTACACAGAAAAACGAAACCATTTTTAGACATTTCGATTATTTGGATAAAATGGAAAGTATGGGAGACGGCCTTTCTGGAATTCGGAGCTTTCTGGATAACGGGATTCCAGGTAACGGATCCCATACCTGTATTTTGGGCTTTTCAGGGAAAAAAAGTACGATTTGGGGGGAAAAAAATCAGAAAAATCGCATGCTTCGGTGTTACTTCGAGTTTTTCCCCGATCTGATTAAATCAAGCTGTTTGTTAAACAATAAATAAGGTCAAATCGTGGATTCTAGTTTGGTTGGAATTTTTTAAATTAATAAATTTGTTAATTTTGTATTTTGATAAATAACCCCTAACTCTTTTGGATTAAATTAGCCCAAAATAGTGTTATACTTTTTTGCCAAGGTCCTCACCAAAATGTTAATACTCGATGAGTGGGCTGGCACTGGTTAAGTCATACCTCCCAATAGTTTGGGGAAAAATGTTTTTGACCAGGCACATTTTTGTGGCCACGCCCCCTAATTACCATGACCATTTAACAAAATTTGGCAGGTTATGAAAGTTTGAACTTATTTCTGTGTTTTTTTCCCAGTTATTACAGTTTTGCTAATGAAGGTGAATTGGCCGTTAAGCTGTGAGTCTAACTTCTCCCAAGGGACCTGTTATCTTATATTGTTACAATTACTTATTTGCTTATCTCAAAATTGTTACAAAAGTATCTAATCAGCTGCTCTGGCTGTTCTGGGCTCTCTGCCAAAAGCCAATTAAGTTACAAGCATTGCTTATTTTTCTGGCTGTTCAGTGCAGAGAAAAAGGGGACTTTCCGGTACAAAAGGGACAACTGCGGGTTGAGCTGTCAAAAGAGGGACTGTCCCTCTAAAAACGGGACAGTTGGGAGGTGTGGCTTGAGTTAGGAATCTGAGTTGGAAGAGGGTGGGTTGAGGTATGAAGTTTGAGGGTGCAAGCAGGCTGTAGCTATCCAGCCGCTGACACTCCACTTGCATCTCTATACTGGTGACACAACACAAATGTCCATGTAATTCTATTAATAAGAGTATCAATGTTGTGCAGTGATGGGGCTCACATGAGCTGCTTTATATGGGTGCCACTGTGATTAGTTGAACATCAGTGTTATTGTTTATCAGGGCTGTAGCAGGTTTATCAGGCTTGCACAGGGAGACACCGAAGTAAATCCCTACTACAGGGGTGAACACTGCTTGTACAAAACTCGTATGATATAATATATATACAGTATGATAGGAAGTTGGATTTTCTGTTGGATTTTTAAATGAACCTCTTTTTAAATTGATTGTTCACCTTTAAGTTAACTTTAAGTATGATGTAGAGAGGGATATTCTGAGACTGGCTGCAATTGGTTTTCATTTTTTTATTATTTGTGGTTTTAGCTTTTTATTCAGCAGCTCTCCAGTTTGCAGTTTCATCAGTCGGGCTCCTATGGTCCTTATTCCCCTAGCAACCATGCACTGATTTGAATAAGAAACTGGAATATGAATAGGAGAGGCCTCAATAGAAAGTTGAGTAATAAAAGGTAACAATAAGGGGCAGATTTATGAAGGGTTAAATAGAAAATTCCAATTTTCGTTTTTTTTTATGTTCAAAACTCGGAAATTCGACTAGGGAATTATCCAAACTCGATTTGAGTTTTTTTTTAAAAAAAATTCTAACTAGATTTTCAAGATGTATCAAAGTCTGGCCCTTTAAGAATTCGATTCTCCTCCTAAAACCTGCCGAATTCCTGTATAAGTCAATGGGAGAGGTCCAGTGACCAATTTGAAGATGTTTGCAGTCTTCCTGAAATTCAAGTTTTTTTTTCGAGAAGACTTCATTCAAGTTTTCGGGGCAGTAAAATTTGTCCGAGTTTTACATATTCGATTTCTTAAATAAATAATCAAATATTCGAATTTTGAGTAAAATCGAATTCATTCGAGTTAAAAAAAAAAAAAAAACTCAAGTGAATTCGAAATACGACCCTTGATAAAAGTGGCTCCCCATGTGTAGCCTTAGAGAGCATTTGTTTTTAGATGGGGTCAGTGACCCCCATCTGAAAGCTGAAAAGAGTCTAAAGAAGAAGGGAATCTTTTAAAACTATATATATATATATATATATATATATATATATATATATATATATATATATATATATATATATATATATATATATATATATATATATATATATAAAAATGAATAATGAAGACCAATTGAAAAGTTGCTTTGAATTAGCCATTCTAGAACATACTAAACGTTAACTTAAAGTCCATGAGTCACATTAAAGAGGTTTTCTTTGAATGACAAAAAGTAAAATTTGTCCGAATTTTACATATTCGATTTTTTAAATAAATAAACAAATATTCAAATTTTGAGTAAAATCGAATTCATGTGAGTTAAAGAAACTCGTGAATTCGAAATACGACCCTTGATAAAAGTGGCTCCCCATGTGTAGCCTTAGAGAGCATTTGTTTTTAGATGGGGTCAGTGACCCCCATCTGAAAGCTGAAAAGAGTCTAAAGAAGAAGGGAAATTATTCAAAACTATATATATATATATATATATATATATATATATATATATATATATATATATATATATATATATATATATACATACATACATACATACATACATACATAATAATAAAGACCAATTGAAAAGTTGCTTCAAATTAGCCATTCTAGAACATACTAAATGTTAAACTTAAATTCCATCAGTCACATTTTTTAAGAGGTATATAAAAAAAAAGGATTTCTTTGAATGACAAAAAGTTAAATTTGTCCGAGTTTTACATATTTGATTTTTTAAATAAATAATCAAATATTCGAATTTTGAGTAAAATCAAATGAATGTGAGTTAAAAAAAACTCACGTGAATTCGAAATACTACCCTTGATAAAAGTGGCTCCTTAGAGAGCATTTGTTTTTAGATGGGGTCAGTGACCCCCATCTGAAAGCTGAAAAGAGTCTAAAGAAAAGGGAAATCTTTCAAAACTATATATATATATATATATATATATATATATATATATATATATATATATATATATATATATATATATATATATATATATATATATATATATATATATATAAATTAATAATGGCTAATTGAAAAGTTGCTTCGAATTAGCCATTCTAGAACATACTAAACGTTAACTTAAAGGTGAACTACCCCTTTAACCTTATAATTGATAAATGCCACCATTTTTTTTCCAGTTTGCTTCTTATCTTCATTTCAAGAGGAACGAAATGATCAAATCCCTGCACAGAGCCGTACAATTCAATAGAAGCCATCGTGCTAATCTAAGGGGTAAGTATTGATCTTAAAGTGACACAACCTGGAACTATAGATATTGAATCCTTTATCCAGAAACCCATTGTCCAGAAAGCTTTGAGTTACAGAAAGGCTGTCTCCCATAGAATCCATTTTACGCCAATTTTTTTCTGTTATAATAAAAAAGAACCTTGTAATTGATACAAAATACATTATCAATCTTTATTGGAAGCAAAACCAGCCTATTGGGTTTATTTAATGTTTACATGATTTTCTAGTAGACTTAAGGTATGAAGATCCAAACTATGGAAAAATCCATTAGCCAGAAAACTCCATGTCCCGAGCATTCTGGATAACTGGTCCCATACTGGTATTACAATGTCTAAGTCCACTATGATTAGAGTCAATATGCACCCAATTTTACACCCATTTAATGCTTTGCACTTGCTCTTTTGAAAATCAAAAAGGCTTAAAGGGGTAGGTAGTTCACCTTTATATTAACTTTTAGGGTCATATTTACTATGGGTCGAATATCGAGGGTTAATTAACCCTCGATATTCGACCATTGAAGTAAAATCCTTCGACTTCAAATGTCGAAGGGTTTACCGCATTTCGTTCGATGGAACGATTAAATCCTTCGAATCGAACGATTCGAAAGATTTTAAGCCATCGATCTAACGATTTTCCTTCGATCAGAAAATACTTAGAAAGCCTATGGGGACCTTCCCCATAGGCTAACATTGGTGCTCGGTAGGTTTTAGCTGGCGAAGTAGCTAGTCAAAGTTTTTTTTAAAGAGACAGTACTTCGACCTTCGAATAGTCGATAGATTTTTAGTTCGAATTCGATTCAAAGTCGAAGGTCGAATTAGCCAAAAAAATACTTTGAAAATATTTTTCATTCTAATCCTTCACTCGAGCTAAGTAAATGTGCCCCCAAGTATGTTACAGAATGCCCAATTCTTAGCAACTTTGCAATTAGTCTTCATTGTTTATTTTCATTTAGTTTTCTATTAAATCATTTGCCTTCTTCTACCGACTCTTTCCAAATGAGGGTCACTGACCCTGGCAGGCAAAGAAAATATTGTTGTTGTTACTTTTTATGATTTATATTGCTATTCAGGCCCTATCCTGTTCATATTCCAGTCTCTTATTCAAATCAATGCATGGTTGCTAGGGTTATTGGAACCCTAGCAACCATGTTGCTGAAATTGCACGCTGAATAAAAAAACTAAATAACAAAAAACACGTAATAAAAAATGAAAACCAAATGCAAATTTTCTCAGAATATCCCTCTCTATATCATACTAAAAGTTAATTTTAAGGTGATCAACCCCTTTAAGGACTAGTAACTAGAAGTGTGATTAAGGGCCAGATTTATCAAAGGTGGAGGTGAATTTTCAAATGAAAAAAATTTGTATTTAGAGCTATTTTTTGTGTACGTCGACTAGGGAATAGCCCAAATTCGATTCGAATTTGAAAAAAATTAGAATATCGGAATTTATCATGTACGGTCTCTTTAAAAGTTAGACCATTCGCCATCTAAAACCTGCCGAATTGCTGTTTTAGCCTATGGGGGACCTCCTAGAAACTGTTTGGAGACTTTGAAAAAGTTTTTTTTTTGGGAGAAAACTTCGAATCGAATACTTCGATTCATACGTTTCGAATTCGGCCGAATATGGACCTACTCGATCAAAAACTGATCTATTCTACCAAAAAAAAAACCTTTGACTTAATTTCGGTTTGGTCTTTTTGAATTCGAATTTCGAAGTTTTTTCAATAGGAAATTTGACCCTTGATAAATATGCCCCTAAAAGTTCATTTTAAGGTGAACAAACCCTTTAAGGACCAGTAAGTAGTATTGTGATTAAATGTGAAGGTATTTTGGCTGAAAGACTACAGGAGCTGTGCTTGAGGTTAGACTGCACGACCCATGTGGGTTCAGTGTCGGTGCAACATGTGTCTGTCAGTTAGTCATGGCAGTTATGTCCTATTTCATTACCCTAAGTGCAGCAACTTCTCTACAGCTTTTATTTGCCTGTGAATCTCTTTGCTTGCTCGGTTTTATCATATTGCCAGTCAACAGGAATTATTAGATGAGTAAATGCTCACATGTAAAGATCAAACTGTCACCCTTTTGTGTGGCACCATCACTGTTATTAAAGGAGAAGGAAACCCCCTGGGCACAAAAATCCCCCCCCGTGTTGCCCCCCTTCCCCTAGCCTACCTGTCCCCTAACTTGTTACTCACCTCTCTATGCAGGTCCTGTCCACTGAGTTCACAGGCGCCATCTTCTCCCAAGCCATCTTCTTCCTGGATTAATCGGCATCTTCTGGCGCATGCGCAGTGGGAGCATTTCGGTACGGATCTACTGCGCATGCGCCGAATGAAACTTCGTGACTTTGGCGCATGCGCAGTAGATCCGTACCGGTAAATGCTCCTACTGGGCATGCGCCAAAAACGCTGGTCAAAGCAGGAAGAAGACGGCTTGGGAGAAGATGGCGCCTGTGAACTCAGTGGACAGGACCTGCGCAGAGAGGTGAGTAACAAGTTAGGGGCATTTGCCCGGGGGGGACAGGTAGGCCAGGGGAAGGGAGGGGGGGGGCAACACAGGGGAGGGGGAGGGTTTTTGCGCCCAGGGAATTTCCTTCTCCTTTAAGGAACGATGTCGTATCTGTATCCCTGCAGTTGTTATTTAAAGGACCAGTAACACCAAAAATTTTTATCTAAAAATTCCATTCCAAATGCTAAAATAATAGCCATACCCTAATACATTGATATAAATTACCTAGCTGTTTTTTTCAAAAAATGTCAAAATAGCCTTTCACCATGGCTCTCTGTAAAACGGCGAAAAAGCGACCAGTTCCCACAGCGTGCTCGCTCCCGACGTGTTCCTCCCCATAGAACCGGAAGTGAGGAACAGGAAGCCGGGAGGTAAGGTATTGACAGTCCGAGCGAGAACTGCCGAGGGGAGGGAGAGAGAGACTACAAGGGAGGGAAAGGCAGTGTGTGCAGACAGACTGCCGTGATAGAAATGCTGGGCGGAACAGAATCGCTGGGTAGAAGAGCGGTCTAGAGGCTGCTCTAAGATAAGAAATGCTACGTTCTGTTCCCTTTACACAGCATGTCTCTCTCTCTCTCTACAATAAAGTTACTACTGGTTTGGAAAATGTTAAAAACAACACATGGATTTCCAATAAATCTCTGTAAAACCTTTATACGAGTGGCACATCTTTTAGACGAAGCAGAAACATGTAAAGGTTTAGCATTTAACCAATAAACGTTGTCTTGATAAGTTGCCACTTTGCTGAGGGTGCATAATGTATAAAGTACAGGTATGGGAGCTGTTATCCAGAAACCCATTATCTGGAAAAGGCTGTCTCCCTATAGACTGAATTTTATCCAAATAATTGAAATTTTAAAAAATGATTTCAACTAAGATATAATTAATCCTTATTGGAAACAAAACCAGCCTATTGGGTTTATTTAATGTTTACAAGATTTTCTAGTAGACTTAAGGTATGAAGATCCAAATTATGGAAAGACCCGTTATCCGGAAAGCCTCATGTCCCTAACATTCTGGATAACAGATCCCATTCCTTTATTACTTTTCTATCTCTGTTTTGTGTGGGAAGTCTCATAAGAAAGTGAAACTATCTTGTTAGATCTGCCAGGATTAATTTTGACAAATATGTCAAACAATGAAAACATTCATTGTTGGAGTCTTACCTTCCTTAAATATTATACCATTTACACTACTTATAAAATTGCACTTTTTTACATGACAATTTCATACACTGTCCGATTTGTCAGGGAAATTTTGGGTTTTTTTTTTAAGTTTCCAAGGTACCATATATACTTGAGTATAAGCTGAGTTTTTCACTAAACGACGAAGCGCCTAACGCTAGCGTGAATTTGCCAGCGTAGTGCATTTTCGTTAATTCGCCGATTCACTAACGGACGCTGGCGTAAATTCGCTAGTGTTACTTCGCACCCTTATGCCTGGCGAATTTGCGCAATGGACGTAACTACGCAAATTCACTGACGCGCAAATTATTCTGAACGCTACCTTTTACGACAGACGTCCTTCGCCACCTCAGACCAGGCTAAGTGCAATAGAGTAGATAGGGATTGCTTCAAAAAAAGTTAAAAATGTTTCTAAGTCCCAAAAAACGCTGGTGTTTTTTCTTTTTTTTTTTATGGGTGATAGGCTGAAAAAGATGAGAATTTTTTTGGGGCTACCCTCCTTCCCCCCTACAATTCCTAACTCATGGCACCTTAACTATACAGTGGGCACATGTGTAGGGCAAAATAAAAAATTTATTTGCTGTTTTGAAGGTTTCCCAGGCTTGTGTAGTGATGCTACATATTCCTCCATTGTAACTTCAATTTGGCGCCGTATGCAAATTAAGCATTGCTAGGGTAACTTTGCTTTGCTTGGTGAATTAACGCTAGCGCAACTTCGCAACCTTACGCTTCCCCTCAGCGCAACTTCGGATTTTAGTGAATTTGCGTAACGCTGGCGAAAATACGCCTGGAGAAGCGGACGCTGGCACAACTACGAATCTTAGTGAATGTGCCACAAAGTGTTCTGAAAAAGTCTACCTCAGCTTATACTCGAGTCAGCAAGTTACGGGCAACCTTACATTCGGTATATGTTACCTCAGGCACGGTGGCTATTGCAGCACCCTTTTCGGAACCCTCAATGTGACCTTACACAGGCTACAATAAATAACACCACAGTATAGGAAGGGAGCGCTAACACAGCCTCCCTCCCTTCCTCTATTGGTTCCAGACATTGGCGACATTCTTCGGCGCACATTTCACTTAGTGGCGCGAAGAACGAAGCTGTCTGACATCACAACGCAAGGGCTGAATGCAGTAACGCTACTTAGCGTGAGGCGCGTGTCTGACGTCATCGAGAGATAGACGCAAAACGAAACATTAGGGGTTAGTAATGTGTGGGCCGACCCTATACCCGCGGGACCCGCGTGTCGGGCAGGTTCGGGTTGACCTCGCGGGTGGTGGGCGGGTGCCACCTTCAAATGCTGGCATCCGACTTCCGGTTTTATAGTGTCGCGTCTGATGGCCCCACCCCTTTTGTGATGTCATCGGCGGGGCAGGTCTATAAAAGGACCCCCGGGAAGCGGGCACGGGTATTAGCAGGGCGGGTTAGGGTCAGGTGCGGTCAGGGAAACCCTGACCAGCACATCACTATTAGGGGCATTCAGTGGTGTTACTAGATGTTACTGGGCCCCACAGCAAATTAACTTTAGGGCCAGTTTTACAAACATATATTGAAATTCCTCTATTATTAGGGCTTCACGGGGCCCCCTATACCTTCTGGCCCCCCTACAGCCACAGGGTCTGCTTCCTCTTTAGTTATGTACTTGGGGGCAACATAAGTACAGTGTAGAAAGTGCAATTTTGGACACAATTTGCTGTGTTATTACCCCAAATGCACAATTTTCCCACAATCCTGGAGTAACTATATGCAGTTGTGCACCATACATCAAAGCACACTGATTATGCTTGCATTCTAAAGGGGTTGTTCATACATTTTAGTTTAGTGTGATGTAGAGAGTTATATTCCGAGAAAATTTGCAATTGGTTTTTATTTTTTTACTATTTGTGGTTTTTGAGTTATTTAGCTTTTAATTCAGCAGCTCTTCGTTTCAGCCATCTGGTAGCTAGGGACTAAATTACCCTAGCAACCAAGCATTGATTTGAACAAGAGACTGGAATATGAATAGGAGAGGGCCTGAATAGAAAGATAAGTAATAAAAAGTAGCAATAACAATATATGTGTAGCCTTACAGAGTATTTGAGTCAGAAGAAAAAGGCAAATAATTTAAGAAGTATAAAAAATAAATAATGACCATCTGAAAAGTTGCTTAGGATTGGCTATTCTATAACATACTAAAAGTACATTTAAAGGTGACCCTCCCTTTAACATGAACTGGAAAAAATGTAGTCAGGATGTTGTCAATTATAGGGAAGTGCAAGAAGCATCTTTGGATACCGTAAGTACAGATGAAGCCACTAGGATTTCACATTTTGTTGCACTGTGTCCAGACACCATTTATTAGTGCTAAATCCTGCCTTTTAATAGTGCTTAAATGCAGTACATTGCTTCAGATGGACTAAGGCTCTAGTACCATCTAGAGGCAGGACTTTGCACTAAAAAAATGATAAAGTGCAATAAAATGTGAAATCCCGATGGCTTCACCTGTACCTTTAATGAATGATGTCAATTTGTGCAGCGACTGCACCCAATTTTGTGTGACGCCAACTGTGGTCATAATTGAACTCCCACTGATCAAATTGAGGCAACTCAGATTGTGCATAATCTCTAGCGCTTATTCATAAAGAAATCAATCCAATGTGCACCATGTCTGTGATGGTCTCATCCACTCTTCTATGTGTGGTTCAACTAGGGTTATTGGGTAATTGGGTAGGAAAATTAGTGATGAGCGGAATTTTTCGGGCCCCAGTATAATTGGAAGTCTTCATGAAACTTGCTATAAGTATTGGGATACTGTCATAAGCATAAACAATGAATATTATTTATCTTTTGGACTATAAGGGACTAATTTATCAAAGGTCGAATGTTAGTTTTTTTTTACCTTGAATGACCACGAATGGCCTCGAAATTCGAATAGTATCTTATTTAAGAAAAAACTAGAATATCTAAAACTCAAACTAATATTACCTGAAAACTCTAATTGAGCTTTTTCTCCGTAAAACTCAAAGTCTGGAAGGCTATTAACATCTTCAAATGGTTCAGTGAACCTCTGCCATTGACTTCTACTTGACCTTGGCAGGTTTTAGTTGGCGATTGGTGAATAGTTTAAAATTTGAGTTTTTTCTAGGGTCTAAGTTTGATACTTTGACCAAAAATCCAACTCAAAAATTCAAACTCGAATTTCCAGTTGGAAACTTAATAAATCTGCCCCAAAATATTGGAACCATGAAGAAGTGCAGAATTTGCTGGCAACCATGGGCCCAATATCAAGTCAAGAGTTAAAAAATGATCGATAAATGCCAGATAAATAGCTGGCATTCTGCTCACAGATATAGCAAGGAAAATAGGCTGCAGCTGTCTTAACTAGGATTAGAGGCCAGAGATAATTAAATTGCTCCCAGGACATACGTATATCTGGGCTTTGTATCACCAACCTAAAACAAAAAGAATCTGGTTCCAATAACATATTTTATCTTTGTGATAAAATAGTCTATTTTTTTTCTTTCATTATTTTGCTATGTATTTCAATATGTGGCATTTATTTCCCCGAACACCCTAATTAATTTCCCTAAATAGATGCTTCCTGATTAGTCCAATGATTTTGCTAAAAGTTGCATTCAATGCAAATTTTTTTATACTTGGCTTGCGATTTTCCTTGCATTTTTACTATTTATCCTTGACAAGTTGGGGTTCTTTTTATACAAAAGCGCAAATAGATTATGAAAAGATTAGTGTCGGGTCTCGGTGCCTCAAAGCAAAATATACACAAACGGATAATTTATTCTGCAAGGAATCTAATACAGTGGAAAAAGACTTTTCTTCTGCTCAGTTGTTTGGTACCTTTGGGACTAGTTAAAAATAATATTTTCTGTGCTTAACAGCTTGTTTATCTTCCTACGTAAACTTATTCTTGAAACTATAGGGGTCATGTATGAATAGTTACATAGTTACATAGTTAAATCGGGTTGAAAAAAGACAAAAGTCCATCAAATTCAACCCCTCCAAATTAAAACCCAGCATCCATACACACACCCCTCCCTACTCTCACATAAATTCTATATACTCATATCTATACTTACTATAGAGTTTAGTATCACAATCACCTTTGATATTATGTCTGTCCAAGAAATCATCCAAGTCCCTCTTATAGTCATTAACTGAATCAGCATCACAACATCACCCGGCAGTGCATTCCACAACCTCACTGTCCTGACTGTGAAGAACCCCCTACGTTGCTTCAAATGAAAGTTCTTTTCTTCTAGTCTGAAGGGGAGGCCTCTGGTACGGTGATCCACTTTATGGGTAAAAAGGTCCCCTGCTATTTGTCTATAATGTCCTCTAATGTACTTATAAAGTTTAAACATGTTCCCTCTCAAACGCCTTTTTTCCAGAGAAAACAACCCCAACCTTGACAGTCTACCCTCATAATTTAACTCTTCCCTCCCTCTAACCAGTTTAGTTGCACGTCTCTGCACTCTCTCCAGCTCATTTATATCCCTCTTAAGGACTGGAGTCCAAAACTGCCCCCATACTCCAGATGAGGCCTCACCAGGGACCTATAAAGAGACATAATTATGTTTTCATCCCTTGAGTTAATGCCCTTTTTTATGCAAGACAGAACTTTATTTGCTTTAGTAGCCACAGAATGACACTGCCCAGAATTAGACAACTTGTTATCTACAAAGACCCCTAGATCCTTCTCATTTAAGGAAACTCCCAAAACTCTGCCATTTACTGTATAACTTGCATTTATATTAATTTTGCCAAAGTGCATAACCTGCATTTATCAACATTGAACCTCATGTTCCAGTTTGCTGACCAGTTTCCCAACTTAGACAAATCACTCTGCAAAGTGGCAGCATCCTGCATGGAAAATATAATTCTGCACAATTTAGTATCATCTACAAAAATAGAAACAGTACTTTCAATGCCCCCCTCCAGGTCATTAATAAACAAGTTGAAAAGCAAGGGACCTAGTACAGAGCCCTGCGGTACTCCACTAACAACACTGGTCCAATTAGAAAATGTTCCATTTACCACCACTCTTTGTAGTCTATCTTTTAGCCAGTTCTCTATCCAGGTATAAATACTATGTTCTAGGCCAACATTCCTTAATTTAACCAATAAGCTTCTGTGTGGCACTTATGTGGAATGGAATATTTGGTGCTCCAAAATGGACACATTGGCAAGTGTGAGGGGAATATAGGAGCTACCACCACCTTGCACTTGGGGAGATCTCCAGTGTTCAGTGTCGGACTTGGGGGCCCAGGGCCCACCGGGGCTTCTGTCTCTGGGCCCCCCTCCTGACCCTGAGGGCTGCTGCCTCAGAGCCTCCCATCCGGTAACCCTCCTCTCTCACACGCATGTGCGCACTTGCATGTCAGCACACGCACTGTTTGGTCGTGGCAAAAAAACCGCATGCGCGCACTTGCGCATACAAGCGGCGGCAAAGTTGCTGGAAGGGAGGCCCAGATGCAGTAGCCCTCAGGGTCTGGAGGTGTGGCCCTGAGACAGAAGCCCCGGGAAAAAATACAGGTTGCGGATCTGGGCTGGAGGGGCCCACTAGAGCCGGGGGCCCCACCATTTCTTTCCTCAGTGTCCCATCGGCTGAGTCCGACCCTGCCAGTCAGGCCAGGACTGGCAATCTGTGGGTTCTGGCAAATGCCAGAGGGGTTGCTATAAGGTCCCATAGAAAGTCACTATTTAGTGGGCTGGTGGGGGCTGTTTGGGCCTCTATGTAGGCTGTTTGGGCCCTGTGTGTAACTGAAATGCCAGGGCTTATTTTAATTCTCAGTCCGGACCTGCTGCCAGTGTTCCCACAAAGGGTTGCATCAATAGGTGCACCAGAGTTGAGCCCAGAGAAAACCGATGCAAGCACAAGAATGTGAGCTCCAGCAATGATGCAATCTCCATACTTGAATTCAGTAGATAAAACTTGCACCACGTTGTGTCAAATGCAACTAGGAGCACAGACACAATTATACTGGAATTATGGGATAAAATGCTGTATTATGGGTAAAAAACAGGCCACTCTGCGTTTGTAGACTGCACTTGTATTTGAAAATGACCACTTAAATATTCATAGCCCTGGCTTTGGTGTGTTATAATAAGCCCCATTCTTTCCAGCTCACCCACATCTTGATGAGCGCAGGTTGCTATTTGCACTCAAAGAGCTGAATTTCTGGGGCATCATGGTATCGTTCAGCAGGACTCTCCAGCCAGGATACCAAGGTGAACGGTGGACTACTATGTGGGCCCGCCACATATTGCAACACAATATGGGGTGGGCCCATGTAGTAGCCCACCAGTCATCTTGGTACCCTGGGTAGAGAGTTCTGCCAACAATTACCATGATGCCCCAATGAAAGAACATTGACCCTTCATTCTGACAATCTTTGCAATTTTATGGTCAAACTCGCATTCCCCACATTATAATGAAGGTTGTACTTTTGGAGAGTAGTGAGCCTCCCTGCACTGTGGATATTTCCTATGACAATAATGAATTTGTTTTATTTAATTTACCTTTTTTAATTATCACATTAGCCTAAATGGTATAACAGGACAATGGAGATTGCCCTTAAGTGACATGGGAAGCATTGGGGACTATTGGGAGGATATATTATTAGTGGTAGGTCCATTAGATATTCTGGTTTATTTAATAAAAATATAAGATTGTAAATAAGGACAAACAACACCTCCCTTTTAGGTTCCTTAATTTTCCAACTTACCTTGTTTTACAGTGGGTTCATGAAACTCCAATTCCAAGCAAATCTAGTTACCCACACAAGTGCTCTGGCATCTTCTCTTGGTTAAAGGGTTGGTAAAGGGCTAAAGACAACTTTAAGCAACTCTAAGCAAATTTAGAGGGACAATGTCACTTTTTTTTAAAAAGGTTCCCAACAATAAATCAGGAAACATTTTTAAACTATCCTTATCAATTACAATTTTGAAAACATTGTTTTTACAATTTGGAACGTCAGACAAGGAAAAAAAAAACATTTTAGAGTACTGAAATTTTTGTGAGTTTAAGGAAAGCTGCTCCATAGTGTTGGTCACTATGGACTTTGTATGGATTTTCCTTCTGATTTATCTTAGATACTCATATTGCCATCCAACTAAAAATCTAATTTTTATTCATCTAGTGCCAGTATTTTATGACAATGTATTGAAGGGGATGTGCTCTAATTTTAGGTTTATTCAACTAAGCAGCACTTCAAATAGTGCTTTGATAGGGCCTTTAAATGCACCTGGACATCGGCCAATGTTAGTGGAGAATCTTCAGATACAGCTATTGTTTTAACCAGTATATCTGCCAAACAGCTCTACATGTGTGTATTGAAACGAACAATGTTTCTTCAAAAGATTGTTTCCAGGAAAGGTCATCTATGGCCACCTTAAGGACAGCATCAACTGGCTGATTGGGTCCTTGATCTGAAGAATATCAAGCCTGCCCGATCAACATCTGCATGATTTTAGAACAGATATAGGTCAGATGGGCCCGTCGGAGTGCCCCACAGACAGATAAGCTGCTAAATCCGTCTAAAAGACCTAGTCAGAGCTTTAATCTGCCCGTGTTTGTCCAACTTTAGTCTATCTACCTAATTTGTTTATGGCCACTAGGCCTGCTGTCCTTCTAATGTAAATATATCAGCAACTGAAATATGTATGCAAATAGGCAGAGAAAGAGTACTCCATGGGCACAATAACTGCCCTATATAGTATAAGGGCCAAGAAGGCTGCTACCGCTAATGCATTTGTCAGTCACTTTAATCAGGGTAGTTTTTTGAATATGGTTGAGTTAACATTCGTCAATAAAGGATTCGTTACTGGGATAGTCACCACTAAGTGCCAAGGACAACAAAAAATGCAAATCCAGCCGTACCTCTATACTGCGCATTAATGCCTGTAAGAAAATACAGTGAATAGAAACAATATTAAAATCAGACATTGTTTCACTTTTTGTGAAAACTTGCTGACATCTGTGAGCCTATGAGTAAGTGCCCACACAGGCACGAAACGCGTTAGGTCTCTATGTCCTAATAAAGACTTTTTACTTTTTACATCTGACTTCTTCATTTTTTGGAAACCCTCACAACTCTGTGATACAGTGTTCTTGACATCTGTGAGCCCCCTGACATGGATGTATTCTTTTCTATACCTAGCCTTAGTCAATTGTACCCTGGCCTTGTGGCAGAGCCACCTTTTCGGCTGTAAGAGATGTTTGTTTTTCTGTGCTGTGAAAAGATATCTCCATGCTCTCCAATCGGTAACTCCCTTTTACTCCCATACATTTTCATATCATAGGTTCCCAAGTCTATAAAACTCTGTGATTCCTTTATTTTGGATCCTTTCTTTTTGTTCAGAATCCAAGCAGCTTGTGGCAAATAAACATAGTCTTTTACTTTTAGTTGTCTCCAGTAACTGAATTTCCACAAAATAATTTATGACCAGAACATTTATTTCAACTTGCAAAAATCCTAACTTTATTAGTTTTGCATTTTTTAATGTAATGCGTTCCAAGGACTCCATTTTTGCCAGGAGCTAAAGAAGTGAAAGTGAGAATGATAATGCTACGCTCAGTAGTTTCCTTGCTCCAGGTCATGTCCCCACAGTGGTATGTGATGAGTTCATATCTAGGCCTTGGTAGATAATTTATGGACTCCAGAAACATCCAATATCTTTAATTCATGCAGTACATCAGGTCATGTTCACAGCAAATAAACTTGCAATATACAAGCTAATGAGCAAAATCTGTAAATGACTGTATGTTGGTGAGTTGGTACATTGACAAAGGTCACAAGGATAAGAGCAAAAATTTTCAATTCTAAGAACATTACAGAGATGCTCTTCAGTCTACAGGAATAACTAGCTGATAGGGTAGTTAAATATAAGTGTAGCATCAGGGTGTCAGGTGTGTACGGTAGTGATGTGTGGGCTGACCCGAGGCCCGCGGGATGGGCGGGTTCAGGCCGACCCCTGGACAAAATGCGCGAGCTAGTACTGCCAGCTTTCGGCGCTGGAATTTATAGACTTCTGCCTGCCCCGCCCCTTTTGTGAAGTCACTGTGGGGCAGGTTGGTGGCTGGTCTATAAATAAAGGGGAGCAGCGGGCCCGGGTCGGATGCGGGTCGTGAAATTCTTGACCCGCATATCACTAGTGTAAAGGTTCAAAGGGCGCCCTATGGAAACATAGATTTAAGTGCTATGGCACACTGGCTCTTTGACCTCCAATGTAACAGGCCTGTTACCACTTCAAAAGTCAAAATGCTATGTGTGCCACATAGATGAAGACGCAATGCCAATTCCATTGGTGTACTTAGAGTACCTCTTTAATGTGCAGAAAAAGGAGAACCAAACGTTTCAGGAGCCTCACGCTCCTTTCATCGGTGGAGAGTACTTCCAAATCTTTAATGTGCGGAAAAAGGAGAACCAAACGTTTCAGGAGCCTCACGCTCCTTTCATCAGTGGATAAGTGCACTTATCCACTGATGAAAGGAGCGTGAGGCTCTTGAAAGGTTTGGTTCTCCTTTTTCCCCGCACATTAAAGATTTGGAGGTACTCTAAGTACACCAATTCAATTGGCATCGCGTTTTCATCGTTTGTTCTATAATTCAGAATTTCATGCTGGGTCACGTGACTGGGAGACATTCTGAGTCTTAACTTCACAAATTACTCAAAGTATCGTGAGTATATTTGAATCTTTCACACATTGCCACTAGTCTTAATCTTTCCCCAACTGGACTTGATGAGTAATCTTGAAAAGTTTCAAAGCAACATCTTCACTTTTAGGGTCAGGGCACACAGGCAGATTCGGGGAGATTAGTCGCCCTGCGACAAATCTCTTCTTCAGGGCGACTAATCTCCCCGAACTGCCTTCCCGCAGGCTAAAATGTAAATCACCGGAGGGATGGCACTCGGAGCGATTCATTTTCTGAAGTCGCCTAAAGTTTCCTCCTACTTTCAAGGAAGGCAGGGGAGGCAGTTTATGGAGATTAGTCGCCCTGAAGAAGAGGAGATTTGTCGCCCTGTGTGCCCTGACCATAACTCGATAGCACTAAAGAATGAAAACCATATTTATTATGTATAATAATATAAGCTGTTGAAGAAACCCTGTCCAACTCTCTTGTACAGACAATTGCTTGAGTTAGGGAGAAACTCCACAGGCCATTTCGGCGCGATCCGAAGAGCAGTGCAAAAATGCAGTAGTCGTGGCAGATGGAAATGTTGGATGAAGTCGCAGTCTGATGTAGATGTAGCGTGCAGTGTCTGCATCCGACAGTCATATCGCTGCAACACCATCCGACGTTCCTGTTGCTTATCTTATTTCTGTCGCATCCGACTTGACGCCTGCATCTTTGCTCATCGCGCTGGATTGCAGTGAAATCGCCGGTGGAGTTCCTCCCTTATAATCTGCCTACATTCACTGGGAGACATCAAAGCACTAATAATAGAGTTATTTACACTTACTACTCCCCCACCCCCTGGAATCCGGGGAGTTAATTGAAGGAAACATAATCAGCTCGAGACGAGACAAGAACAAGTGGACCTCAGATATTAAAATGTTGCTCTGCTTGTGTATTTTGCTTTACTTGTGTGCTTCTGACAGTGCCCAAGCCTGGTAATGGATCGGCACATTCTTTACAATATCAGAATCCATGCCATACATTATGATGGTGGTTTTATTCACCTTTGAGTTAATTCTATTATGATGTAGAGTTTTGCAGTTGGTTTCCATTTTTTATTCTTTGTAGTTATTGAGTTATTTCGCTTTTTATTCAGCCGCTCTCCGGTTTGCAATTTTATCAAAATTCCAAATGACCCTAGCAACCATTCATTGATATGAATAAGAGTCTGGAATATGAATAGGAGAGGCCTGAACAGAAAGATGAGCAATAAAAAAAGTAACAATAACAATACATTTTTAGCCTTACAGAGTTTTTTAGATGGGGTCAGCGACCTCCATTTGAAAGCTGGAAAGAGTCAGAAGAAGATAAATAATTTAAAAACCTATAAAGATAAATAACGAAGGCCAATTGAACAGTTGCTAAGAATTGGCCATTCTATAACATATAAAAGTGAACTTAATGGTGAACCATCACTTTAACCGCTAACAAACTGTGTAGGAGCTGTGTCTTGTATAGAATTGGCAGTCGTTTTATAATAGCACCACACCCCTTCAGCAACTTTTTGGTAAATTTGGGCCACAGAAACTTTCTCAGTAAATAACTGAAAAACTCCTCAAATAGCCAAATTAGGCCAGGCCTCCTGTGAAACCTTACCATGAGCAATTACGCTCAGTCATTCTCTTGATGCATCCAAACCCCTATACTTTACGTTCCACTCATTTGTGAGTAGTGATGGGCGAATTTATTCGCCAGGCGCGAATTTGCTGCGAATCCCGCAAATTTTTCGCCAGCATCCCCAAAAAAAATGGACGTTGCAATTTTTCGTCATTTTTCGCAGGAAATTCGTGAATTTTTGGGTGAATCGAAACGCCCCAAATTTGCCCATAACTCGAGATATTCCATCACTTCGAGATATGGGAAAATGCTTTGATGTCCATAGCTAACCAACCATGTGTAAAAAACCAAAGCCAAGAAAAAGTAATTTAGTCAGAAATTCATTATTCCACAAGTATAGAAAACACAATTATTATCCTTTTAACAGCACTGTTTTGAAGATTGAGGACACTGTTTCAGTAAAAACGATTTTTGTATTTAAAGTCAAATGAAACCATAATTACACTCCATAGCATGTCAAGCTCATTCAAATATACTGCATTGGAGCCTTAGGGCTCTTACTCACTGGCGTTCTGACCTGTGCTCCGTTTTTTGGCGTGCAGCGGAGCGCAGGAATAGACGCATGTCATTATTTTAAATGGGGCTGTACTGTGCGCCGAACGCAGGTTGAGACGCAACATGCTGCATTTTTCCTGCGTTCGGCACCTACACGCGTCTGAGTGAGTACAGCCCCATTTAAAATAATGACATGCGTCTATTCCTGCGCTCCCCTGCGGCTGAACGCCAAAAAACGGAACGCAGGGGAGCGCAGGTCAGAACGCCAGTGAGTAAGAGCCCTTACACCGAAAGTCATCAGGCTACCCACAATGCCATTTCAATCAAGATTTGCAGGGTTTTAAATTAACAGCCCTCAGCTGTTGTTTTATTCCCATGAAGGATAACATGTGGCGAAAAGAAATACTGACAAAACATACAGGTTATACAGCCATCCGTTCATACAGGTATGGGATCCGTTATCCGGAAACCCATTATCCAGAAAGATCCAAATTACGGAAAACTCATCTCCCATAGATTCCATTTTATCCAAATAATCCAAATTTTTAAAAATTATTTCCATTTTCTCAATAATAATAAAACAGTAGCTTGTACTTGATGCCAACTAAGATATAGTTAATCCCTATTGGGTTTATTTAATGTTTACATGATTTTCTAGTAGACTTAAGGTATGAAGACCCAAATTACAGAAAGATCAATTATCTGGAAAGCCCCAGGTATAATATATGATTGGTAATAGATAAATAAACTTCTATTATTAATCTTTCTGTATACATAATAACTACTCTGTTGAAAAAATAAAAATTTTGAACCAATAGTTCCCCTTTAAGGTTTATTTATGATGGTATGGTGCAAGTGTTGGAGCGCTAAGGTCTGCAGCATTTAGATTTGTTTATAAAGGTTAACACAAATAGACAAAATTGGAAGTAGTAAAGCGCATGTTAACTAGAAACCCAAGGTGACCCGCAGGTTGACCATCGGTCAGGATCAGGTGCAGGTTTTGTTTTTCCTGACCTGCACATAATCACTAATTAGAACGGTTCAAAAATATACTATATATATATATATTTAACTGATTTTACTACCTCAAGCCTTAAACCCAAATAACAGTTAATATTTACTCATGCGCAAGAAGATTCATACTTAGACAAAAAAGACTCTTCTGTCAGGTTTACATTTGTCAGGACAGATTTACCAAAGGAAAGTTTAGGCTGGTACCTAAACAAGCTACTTGCACTTATATTTGTGAAAGTTCGCCTATTAATTTAAGGGGAAGCTTGGAGCTAATGGCCCCATAAATGTGGCGGTAATTTCAGGGTCCCCACTGAGGACTATTGTCTTGATTGTCTATTGTCTTGACTGTTAATTGATCAGTTATGAGTAGAAAGAGTTCATTTGTCAAGATGCATTCCAGCTGCTTCTATAAACATGAATGGTAAGAACATTCACCCTACCCATACGCCTTGGATTAGTAAAACTATTTATTTACTGGCCATAAGGCAGGGTCGGACTCCCTGGCCCCACTCCTGCGACGCCGCACATCACATATGCACAAACGGAGCCGAGCGGCGACCATGCGCAAACGGATTGGTGCGCATGCGTGGCCGGTGCTGCTCAGCGCCACAGATTGTTTTTTTTTTTTTTTTTGTAGGGCCAGGAAATCAGGAGAGTGGGTCTGGCCTGGCTGGGGCCCATGAGGACCAGGGCCCATCGGGTTTTTTCCCGGTGTCCCGCTGGGCCAGTCCGACCCAGGTCTAGGTGGTGCTTGTGCTTCTCTTTAGCAGACTTGAAAATCTGTAGACCTCATGTAAAGTCTGTGTCATCATGTGTAGGAGTTCATTGAATAACATAGTCCAGGGGTGTCCAAATTACGGCCCGCGGGCCAAATGCTGCCAGCGATCCATTTTTAATTGGCCCGCAGCAGGTAATAAACATTCGTTAGCTACGCTGTTTGTGTGCGCATGGTTATCGTTTGTGCGCTGAGATGGAGGCGAGTCTGACATGCGCTGTGTGTCTCAATCTATTGTATGCGTAAGTAATCCATTCTATTGCTACAATAACTTAATAGAACTGTGGTCAGCTGCTTGTCACTACTTGTGGTTGCTAGTGACCGTATACTATGTGCTTGTGTTACTCTGCCACTGTATTCGCACAACCTCTAAGTTCTGTGTGTGGGGGCGTCTCCCCGCTGAGCGCCTGCGATGCCTCAGCCCTGCACACGGTTCAGTGCCCGATCTGCCGCAAGATTACTTCTCTCCCCGGCGGCTTATCGTCACTGCCCATTAACAGCACTCTGGCGGAGGTGGTGCGGCTCATGGGGGCCACGAGGAAGGAGGAGGAGGAGTCGTCTCATGGAGGGCTGGGAAGAGCTGGCAGCTTGGAAGAGCCTTTGCACAAGCAGAACTTTCATCCCTGCGGGGAACACTCCATTCAGAAGCTGAAGTTGTACTATAAGAACTTTACCATCCCGTGCTGTGGCAAATGTGTGTCTGACCAACACCAGGGATTCTTCCACAGCATCAACCTGCTGGAAATGGTCTATCAGGAGGAGAAGCTAACCCTTTTTAGCAATTTAATGAAACTTCGTGAGGTTCAAGAAAAACTCATTAAAGAAGCCAATGATGAAGAAAGAGACATTAAGGATGAGGTCTAGCCTTGACATTATGGGATTTACAATGGAACGAAACAAAAGGAGGAATCGGCACACAGGAACATCAGCAAATTGGGTAATCCCCTTACTTGTTAACCACTGATTCCAGTAAAAAGTTCAAGTGGGAACCAACCCAAAGATGAAGAGCCAGTATTAATCCGTGGTCAAGTGCACAAAGCTGGTGTTTGGTGTTAATCCATTTCTGTAATGCCTGAATACAAAACCTTAAATTATGAGGAACTCAGTTTAGTGTTATAGTTATTCAACTAAAATTAACAGTAAAAATTAGTTATTTTTTGTACCGGGAAAACAGACATTTTTGATGTGTAAAGATTTTAGATGTAGGGCCTAAATCACTAGTTAGCTACCTGGGAAGGGATATCAGTGTCAGACTGAATGGTCGGCCCCCGCACGTTTTCACCTCACCAAATCTGGCCCTCGTTGCAAAAAGTTTGGACACCCCTGACATAGTCATTTAGTTCACATTTATTTATTGTTTGTCCTTCTAGCATGTAGCTATTCTTATCACAAAGACTGAGTCAGCTGGAACTGACCTTCTCTGTAGCCATCTAAAGGCTACACTATTAACATGTTTTGCTTATGCAACCTTTGCTTTCTGGTATTAGATTTAGCAAATATGGACTTCTATGGTGTTACATCTGAAGAGAACATATGCATTAATTAGTGCTCCTGGATAATAGCCACTTGCGCAATGTCGATGCAAACTTGTTTTAATAAAGACTTCCTTTGTAAACTTCTACTGAGTTTCAAGTGCCACCATAAAAGCTGCCGACAGACCGAGTCGCCAGCTTATTGGCCCATGTGTGGGACCATCCGATGGGCTTCCCTGATCGATATCTGTCAGATCAGGCATCTGTGCGTCTATGCGGTCCACCTGTATCAGATCCATTATGATCCAATCGTTGGGCCCTACGGGCCACGATCGGATCAGCCCGATATCACCCACTTTAATGTGGGCATATTGGGGAGAAATCCGCTTGACAAACGAGCGGATCTCTACGTCTATGGCCACCTTAAGATACAGAATTTACCAATGGAAAGTACAGGGATATGTCTATAAAACATAAAAACAAAATGTGTACAATGTCAGTGTTATTGATATTAAAATAAAATGGAAAAACAATATTTTCTCTGCTTATTAATAAACCGATAAGATATTTATATGTGGTCTTCTCATGGGAACTGGGACATGGTAGAAGTGGAAAGACCAAACTTTGTGAAAGATAGTTTTTTACCATGACCCAGCGGGATCTCTCTTTCAAGGCATTGTATGGAGAGCACTAGTGATGTGAGGGACCTACGGGTTTACCCAGATGTTGGGCGGGTTTGGCCACAGATGATTCCTGGGTCGTGGTGGGATTGGACTGACCTCTTCTTTCCACTCCCGCCCACAATCTTACTGTGCTAGCCTCCTCCTCCAGTGGGCGCTTTTAGTAGACTCGCACCTCTGTGGCCCTGCCTCTTCCGTGACATTATAGAGGAGCGGGTTGGTGATCCTTGTTAGGGTCGGTGGTGGAATGATTTTTTTTCAACACGCACATCACCAGAGAGCACCATACTTCTACAGGGAAACCTATATTTATACATGAGTACAATGTTTTAAGGTCATCTATTTATCAATCAAAACTAGGGATGTACCGAATCCGGGATTTGGTTTGGGATTCAGCCAGGATTCTGCCTTTTTCAGCAGGATTCAGATTCGGCCGAATCCTTCTGCCTGGCCGAACCGAATTCGAATCCTAACTTGACAAGTCTTTCACAAAGGATTCAGGGGTTTGGCCGAATCCAAAATAGTGAATTTGGTGCATCACTAATCAAAACCAATTCTATGCTGCTCTTAAATCTTTGATAGGCTTCCCAAAGAATAAGCATTTAAAATATGCTTTGCAGTAAAAAAGACAGTAGAGGACCCCAGATGCAAATGGTAGAGCACTAATGGGCTCAATCATACCTCTTGTTGCTCAATTAAGAAACGCTTCTTACTGGGGTCTGGCTGCCCTTGGCACATACTGGTGGACTGGAAATCTGGGGCTAGGGTGTTTGACTGGAGTAAATGGCCAGAGCTGGCCTTTGTTTGAACAGGTATGGGACCTGTTATCCAGAATACTCTGGACCTGGGGTTTCCTCGAGATCTTTCTGTAATTTGCATCTTCATGGATCTTAATGGGGTTGTTCACCTTTAAATTAACTTTTAGTGTGGTGTAGAGAGTGATATTGTAACATTTGGTTCACAGTTGGTTTTTATGTTGTATTTGTGGTTTTTGAGCTATTTAACTTTATTCAGCAGCTCTCCAGTTTGCCTTTTTTTTTTTTAGCAATCTGGTTGCTAGGGTCCAAATTACCTTAGCAACCACACACTGAATTGAATAGGAGAGGGCCTGAGTAGAAAGATGAGTAATAAAAAGTAGCAATAACTATAAATGTGTAGCCTTACAGAGAATTTGTTTTTTAGATGGGGTTAGCGATCCCCATTTGAAAGCTGGAAAGAGTCAGAAGAAGAAGGCGAATAATTAAAAAAATGAAGACCAATTAAAATTTGCTTAGAATTGGCCATTCTTTAACATACTGAAAGTGAACTTAAAGGTGAACCACCCCTTTAAGTCTAATAGAAAATAATTTAAACATTAAATAAACCCAACAGGCTGATTTTGCTTCCATTAACGATTAATCGTATCTTAATTTGGATCAAGTACAAGCTACTGTTTTATTATTACAGGTATGAGACCTGTTATCCAGAATGCTTGGGACCTGGGGCTTTCCGGATAATGGATTTTTCTGTAATTCTGTAACGGATCTTCATACCTTAAGGGAAAGATTTATCAAGGGTCAAATTTCGAGGGTTAAAAAACCCTCGAATTCGACCTTCGAAGTAAAATCCTTCGAATTTGAATATTGAATTCGAAGGATTTTAGCGCAAAAGCTTTGATCGAACGATCTAATAAAAATTTTCGATCGAACGATAAAATACTTCGAATCCAATGATTCAAACGAATTCAAGCGATCAATCTAAGGATTTTTATTCGACCCAAAAAACTTAGAAAACTGCTGGGAAAGGTCCCCATAGGCTAACATTGGACTTCAGTAGGTTTAAAGTATTAAACTTAAACCTAAGATTATAAAATGGTCGAGCGATTTTTACGTCGAATCATTAGAATTTGACCAATTTGATGGTTGAAGTACCCAAAAAAATTACTTCGAAAATCGAATATTTTTTCAATCGAATTATTCACTTGACCTTAGTAAATCTGCCCCTGTCTATTAGAAAATCATGTAAACATGAAATAAACCCAATAGGCTGGTTTTGCTTCCAATAAGGATTAATTATATCTTAGTTTGCGTCAAGTACAAGCGACTGTTTTATTATTAAACAGAAAAAGGAAATCGTTTTTAGATAATTTTTTGATTATTTGGATAAAATGAAGTCTATGGGAGACTGCTTTCTGTAATTCAGAGCTTCCTGGATAACAGGTTTCCGGATAATGTATCCCATACCTGTACAGAGAAAAGGGAATTTTTAAAAAATTTGGGTTATAAGGAGAAAATGGAGTCTTAGGGGCAAATTCACTAAGATGCCAGGCGCAACTTCGCCGCACTTCGCCAGGTGTAGTTTCGCCAGCGCTCCGCAAATTCACTAAAATCCGAAGTTGCGCACAGGGGTAGCGTAAGGTTGCGAAGTTGCGCTAACGTTGATTCGCTATGTAAAGCGAAGTTACGCTATCGAAGGCTAATTTCCTACGGCGCGAAATTCAAATTTCAATGGAGGAACACGTATCAGCACTACAAATGCCTAGAAAACCTTCAAATCAGAAAATAAAAATTTTATTTTGCCCTACACATGTGCCCACTGTCTAGGTAAGTTGCCATGAGTCAGGAAATGGAGGGGGGAAGGAGGGGAGCCCCAAAAATATTTTCGATCTTTTTCAGCCTATCACCCATCATGTTGAAAACACGCCAGCGTTTTTTGGGACTTAGAAAAAAATTCGACTTTTTTTGAAACAATCCCTATCTACTCTATTGCGCTTCACCAGGTCTGAGGTGGCGAAGGAAGTCTAGCGTAAAAGGTAGCGTTCAGTACACTACGCAAGTTAGTGAATTTGCGTAGTTACGTCGCTAGCGAAAATTCACCTGGCGTAAGGATGCGAAGTAACACTAGCGAAACTACTCCAGCGTTCGTTAGTGAATTTGCGCATTAACGAAAAATGCCAAACGCTAGCGAATTAACGCTAGCGTTCGGCGCTTCGGCGCTTAGTGAATTTGCGCCTAAGGGAGATGATCTTCAGGAATTCTGGATAATGGGTTTCCAGGTAACGGATCCCATACCTGTATATATTTATATAAAGTAATTTCTTATATTTGTCAATTCATGGCTTCCCTCTACATAACCTCATTATTGAGGAGCACAACTTCAACATTAAAGCTCAGTTATTCTAAGTATAAATAAATGTAGCAATTTACTTGATTTTTCTAACTTCATGCTACTTTTCTAATAGAAACAGAGCTTAATTAATATTAAATAATATTAAACTAAATTTTCATCTCTGTTTTTTTTTAAATTTTGAATCCGAATTCATTCTGGGGAAATGCAATACATGATCAATATTTCTGCAAGGACCTTATGAAATGGACTGTATTTAATTATTCATTGTGTAGTTGCAGAAAGAGGACAGAAAAGCAAATGACATCTGTCGGCAAGCTAGGGGTGTTAAGCACGCACAAAGAAAATGCCTTCACATCCAAAAAGTTTCGAAACGTATAACGCACACGTTAGCGACAGCACGTTCTTTGTGTTGATAAAGAGCCTTCGGCAATATTTGCCACATATTGTCTCCGATTTTAACCCCCCGCAGAGAAACTTATAGCAAGCGTTTTCATAACGAGTGGAAATGAAATCAATATGTATTACATGAATTGACTTTCAGCCTCAGGCAAAAAAAAAAGGAAAAGAAAAGTAGCTTTTCTGATGAACATAGGAGAATTAAAGTGGTTGTTCACCTTCAAACAACTAGTTGTTTTCAAATAGATCACCAGAAATAACGACTTTTTCCAGTTACAGGTATAGGATCCCTTATCCGGAAACCCGATATCCAGAAAGCTCCGAATTATGGAATGGCTGTCTCCCATAGACTCCATTTTATCCAAATAATCCAAATTTTTTTAAAATGATTTCCTTTTTCTCTGTAATAATAAAACAGTAGCTTGTACTTGATCCCAACTAAGATGCAATTAATCCTTATTGGAAGCAAAACCAGCCTATTGGGTTTATTTAATGTTTACATGATTTTCTAGTAGACTTAAGGTATGAAGATCCAAATTACAGAAAGATCCGTTATCTGGAAAACCCCAGGTCCCAAGCATTCTGGATAACAGGTCCCATACCTGTGCCTTCTATTTTCCATGTGTCACCGGTTTTCTAATATTGAAGAGTAAGGGTAGGACTCCATGAGCGATTTTGTCGCGGTCCGACGCGCCGCGACTAAACGCATGCGACAAAAATAAGGTAAGAGATAGAATTGTCGCATGGTGTCGCAGCGTTGATCCGACACGACTGTCGGATGCAGACGCTGCAGTCGTGTCGGATCACCACTGCAACACCATCCAACTCTATGTTACTTACCTTGTTCCTTTCGCATCTGACTTGACGCATGCGTTTTGTTGCCCAGCAGGGTCGGACTGGAGGGCCCGGCTCCCACTGCTATAGAGCCCACGCAGCCCCCCCGATCCGCTGCTCCAATTTGCGCATGCGGTTCTTGACAGGCGCACACACACACTGTGTTCTATGCTGGTCGCAGCAGGAAGGAATGTGAAAAAGGCCCTGCAGACAGTGACTGATGCCTGCACACAGCGCAAACTGTTTCTTTGGGGGGACAGCAGATTGGGGAGGGGTCTGGGTTGGCGGCGGCCCATGGGGGCATTTTCGCAGTGTCCTGCCGGCTCAGTCCGACACTGTTGCCCAGCATCGGATCCGATGGAAGCACATTGAAGTCGGCTGTGTAGTCCTGCCCTTAAAAATGTCATTTTAGATTGACGTAAGGCAAGTACACTGTATGTTAACAAAGTTTCGCTAGGAAGAAAGTAACGCTAGCGAACATCGTCTTAGAAATGTCTGCCCTGATGAATTTTCGCTGGCGAACCTTCGCATTTTCATAAATAAGCGTATTCACTGCGAATTAACGTTAGCAAAGTGTGGTGGAGCCTTCCGAGGTGAAAATTCGTCCTTTAGTAAATTTGCCGCAATATGTCTTGTTCTTCCAACTATAATGCAAAATCCTAAACCTTGTCAGATTCCGCACTGCTTGGTTGATAATTACACACAACTTTAAATTACTTTTTATTTCTTTATACCAGGACTTAGCCCTTTAACTCAGAGGCTTTCTCACTAGAGCCTCTGAGTTAAGGGTAAGTATGCAATTGTTTTACTACTGAGTCACACTGCTTGCTGGGGGACTTGATTTTAAATGCACTACAAACGCAGAATGCTAATGGGTAGTGATGGGCGACTTTGTCCCGTTTTGCTTCACCACGAATTTCCAGTGAAATTCGCAAACTGGTTGAGAAATTCACCAAACGGGAATCTTAACATCAAATCGCAGGCGTCAAAGGGTTTCTGTTTAATTGTCGCCGGAATTGACGCCGGTGTCAAAAACCGTTGATGCTGGCGAATTTGCGTTGCAATTTTGTGAATTTATTTGCCTGCGTTAAAACCCGTAATTCAAGCCTGGCGAATAAATTCACCCATCACTACTAATGAATAGTGTAGGACGTGGCACGTGAGCTTACATATTTGGGCCAAAGTGTTGTTCTAGCACTACATTTTTTGTAATAAATATTTTTAAAGGACAACTGTGTGATTGCAATTTTTTTTCTTCTTTTTTGTGTACAGATATTGGCTTTTTATCATTTATAGCAGCTGGTCAACTCCAGAATGTGGGTTAGACCTAGCGCTGGCACAAGGGTCTTTATAGCGGCTGGTCAACGTCACAGCTTGGGTTGGACCAACTTCTTTGTGATTTCCTTGTGTCGTTTGCAAACTCAAAGGATGGCCAAACGAGTCAAGAGCTGTTGTGGGCAACTTTGAACTTGTGGATTACTGTAGGCTGCTGAGTCACTAGGCTGATACAGTGGGGCTCATTTACAAACAGTGGGCAAATCTGCACCTGGGCAGTAACCCATAGCAACCAATCAGTGATTAGCTTTTTTCAGCCAGCTGAAAAGCAATCATCTGATTGGTTGCCATGGGTTACTGCCCAGTGCAAATTTGCTCAGTGTTTATAACAGTAAGTTTAATATATAAAATGCTCTAGATGTATCATAGGTCATGTGGTTGGTTATTGTATTGTTATTGAGTGCATGCTTTGCTATTCTAGGGTATAGCACAACACTGATGGGCAATTGCGTGAGGAGGATGTTGGAATTTAAGGAACAACCTGTTAGCACTTGAAATAAAAAATGGGTTATTTACTAAACACTTAGGGGCCCATTCACTAAGTTCGAGTGAAGGAATAGAAGAAAAAATACTTCGAACTTCGAAGTGTTTTTTTGGCTACTTCGACCATCGAATGGGCTACTTCGACCTTCGACTACGACTTCGAAACGAACGATTCGAACTAATAATCGTTCAACTATTCGACCATTCGATAGTCGAAGTATTGTCTCTTTAAGAAAAAACTTCGACCCCCTAGTTCGCCACCTAAAAGCTACCGAAGTCAATGTTAGCCTATGGGGAAGGTCCCCACAGGCTTGGCTAACTTTTTTTGGTCAAAGTATAATCCTTCGATCGATGGATTAAAATCCTTTGAATCGTTCGATTTGAAAGATTTAATCGTTCGATCGAACGATTATTCCTTTGATCGTTCGATAGAGCGAATTGCGCAAAATCCTTCGACTTCGATATTCGAAGTCGAAGGATTTTAATTCGCCAGTCAAATATCGAGGGTTAATTAACCCTCGATATTCGACCCTTAATACATCTGCCCCTTAGTAAATTTATTATACTCCGAGGATGGAAAAGTCTGAATCAGAAAATCCGGCATCTCAGACCTGTCAAAGTTGCATACTGGATGAGTCAGTGGGAGAAGTCCCAATCATTTTTTGATGTGCGCTGGGTTTCGTGCAATACCCCGATGATTTCAGAGTTTTTGGGAAAAAGGCATAAGAATCATTAGAGTTTTTGGGTGAAAAATCGTGAAAATCTGATTTTTTTTTTCCTGCAAAGCAAATTTTCAGGAAAATGTTATAATAAATAAGTGTAGAAAACCGAGCGGATTTGATTGAAGTTTGTAGCAGAAAACGTTGAGATAAAATTAGACTTTGATAAATAAGCCCCTAATAATTTGAATAGCAAACGACACAAGACACAAGAGGAAGACACAACTCAGATTGTGATGAGGCACTTAGTGCTCATGTGGAGGAGAAGAGAATATCATTTGAGAAATGATTTGAGTTGTGTGTTCAGGCAAATATACATTATTTGGAAGGTATTTTTTATAATATTATCTGCTAATCCTGATAATAATTTTGATCAAATCACCTCTACCAGCTGCTAAATATGAGGGATCCTGAGTCAGTCTCTAATCACTGAAAATACTTTCTGCCATTGTTTTATCCATTTTGTGATTCAACAACTGGCAGGATAGCAAAGTTACTGTATTTATGAACTATCACTGCCATTAATTGAAGGTCAATCTACAAGTGGAATATTGATTTGGAATAAAGATTTGGAATACATTTTTTGGGTGACGGGTCCCCTTTAACATTTATTCATTCATGCCTGCAGTTTAGACCACTCCATATATATTTTTCTCTGAACCTGAAAAAAATCAAAGGCATTAAAACTATTATTCCGAAACCTATTATCCAGAAAGCTCCGAATTATGGAAAGGCCATCTCCCGTAGACTCCTTTTTACCCAAATAAGACAAACTTTTAAAAATGATTTCCTTTTTCTCTGTAATAATAAAACAGTACAATACACTTGATCCCAACTAAGATATAGTATTCCTTACTGGAAGCTCTTACTTATTTTTCTGGTTATGCCTCTCCTATTCATATTCCAGTCCCATATTCATATCAATACATGGTTGCTAGGGTAATTTGCACCCTAGCAACCAGATTACTGAAATTGCAAACTGGAGAGCTGCTGAATAAAAAAAAAAAACTGAAAAACCACAAAAAGAAAAAAAAATGAAAACCAATTGCAAATGACTCTCTACATCAGAAGTCCCCAACCTTTTTTTAACCTGTGAGCCACATCTAATTGTACAAAGTGTTGGGGAGCAACAGCAGCATGAAAAAAGTTCCTAGGGGACTAAACAAGGGCTGTGATTGGCTATTTAGTAGCCCCTACTCTCTAATCATGGCGTCCGAAAAGTCGCTTGCATCAAAATCGCCATGCGTCAACACTATTTGGACGCCCATTGACTTTAATGCCAGGGTCAACTTTTTGGACGTGCTTAGAAAATTGGACGAGGGCGTCAATTTTCATGATTTTTTTGACACATTTTGGACGTTTCGCAGCAAATTCGCCCATCACTGTTAATGTTCCATATCAGTGCTGTCCAATTTATATGGTACAGACGGCTGGAATTTTTCTAATCTACATGGTGGAGGGCCGATAATGTAAACCAATATTAGCCACTCCCTGTTTTAGACCACACCCACTTTAAACGACACCCATGTTACCGCAAGACCATGTCCACATTAATAGCACACCAAAAAAACTGATGGTTGGTGCTCACTGCAGGGATCAGGGCCGGAACTGGGGGTAGGCAGAGTAGGCGGCTGTCTAGGACGCCATCATTGAGGGGCAAACTTTTAATGGGGTTTTTTATTTTCATTTTTTCAAGAGTTTATTTAATAATTTGTTTCAGTAATCATGGTCACTCAGTCGGGTGGAATCCCCCTCCTTCACCTTCTCCCTCTTGCCAGCAAGTAATTGCTCCTTCTGTGCTGTGCGGCAGTGCAGTGCGGCGTGAGTATACGCGTCAATGACGTCACTGATGCGATTGGGTGGCAGAGAGCTGGCGGCCTGCTTGGTGTGGCTCGCTCGCCAGTTGGACAGCCCAGTTTCATGTGTTAGAAAATGTATGGGGGAACCTGGTTACCCAAAAAAAATTTTAAGGACTTTTGCAGCCTATCACTCTGAGAAAAGGAAAAGACGCCAGCATTTTTTGGAATTAGAAACTTTTTCCATCTTAGTGAATTTGTGGCGTAACGTCCATTCGCCAGAGTGAAAATTCGCTTGGCGATAGAGTCTGAATCACTGCTAGCGTCTATCTCCTTAGCTAGCGAAGCGATGCCTGCACCCGTTAGTAGATCGGCAAAATCCCTGAAAACGGTAATGCTGGCGAATCTTCGCCGGTGTTAGTCACTTAACCGTTTAGTAAATCTGCCCCTATATCCCATGCAGTACTGCACTGATGATCTAACAATTTAGATAGTAAGGAATGCGTTATTTTATGTTTTACAAGATAGACTTCAAAACGTTCTTTCATAGTAAAAGCTGAAGTGCTGGACAGTTGAACTTGAACAATCAATTCCATATCAGTATCATTATTCAATATCTTTAATCTGGTCACCTGAAGGCTGCATTTCTTGAAACATTTTGGGGGGCTATTTATTAAACTTCAAATGCCAAAAATCCAAGTTTTTTTTTTTTTTTTTACAATAAAATCCAAATTTTTAGTGGGAAAAAAACCTAGAATTTTTCAAGATGTATCATACCCCGAGGCTGCAAAAAGTCAGAATCTGAAAATACGGCATCTCAGACCTACCGAGGTTGTATATAAGTCAATGGGAGAGGTCCCAATTCTATTTGGAAGTTTCTGTGGTTTGTGCTGGAATTAGCTCAAACTTTTGGATTCTTTCAAAATATTTGGGCTGTAAATAAAAATCTAGAAAAAAAAAATGATTTGGGATAAAATTCCAAAAACTTTTTGTACGATTTGGATTTTCTCTCAATTTATTCAGGTTTGTTCCCTATCAGATTAAATCAGGATTTTTTTTATTAATAAATAAGGTCAAATAGTAATAGAAAAATTGGGTGAAGACTGCGCTGTTGCACAAGTAATTTTTACAGGGAGAGCAGCACCAAAAAATAGTGAATCCACACTTCCACTGTCGGTAATGTTAGTCAGCAAGAAGGTGCGCTAATATCCTTATTTCTCCTTATACACAAACACCTAAAAGGAAAAAGACTACATATGGAGTAGTACGTTCAACACTTCTTAAAATTATCTCAGATGTTAGAATTACTCACAATCACGATCGTCAAACAAGAGCGTGCAGGATAATTTCTTCTAGCAGGGAATATGCAGTGTAAAACAGTGCGATGTTTCTAAAAGGAAAAAAGGCTACAGATGGTGAAGAATCGTCGGGAATCCGGCACAGACCCTGCGGGTCCTAAAAACTTACCAAACAGCAGCAAGAAGAAAGCGTTGAAAGGATCGCAGAGAGACCGCTCGATGTTAGCGTGTTTCTTAGACGCTGTTAGACACCGGTCTTTGAGTGCAAACAGCCTCGCTGATACAATGCACGCCTTCAAACGATGCCGTATCCCTTTCTTCTCTCACAGTCAGTCAGCTCGCCTCCGGTGCCGTGTAAAGTTTAAATAAGTAATTCGAAGGGAGAATAAATCTATAACAAACTTTTATTTCATTAATACAAACGGCCCAACGCGTTTCATATCCTACGATACTTCCTCAGGGGCATCACACGTGTAACATCACGTCAGAGATTATATAGAGCAAGTCATTATTTCATTAGCCTAATTAGTAATTGTCAACAAGATTTCGTTTCCAAAGCTTACAATTCCGTTTAAAAGTACATTGATTATAATAAATTACAATAAAAGAATTATTTTAAACACGCTTTAATAGTCATAAAACAATATTAAGTTAAAAAACATTTCAAATCAATTTCTATATTTAAGCCTTTTGGAGCGAGTGTTTTGAGTTTATGTATCCAATATGTTTCTTCACGCGATATTATTTGTATATTATCGCTTCCTCGCCAGTGATTTTTCTTCTGTACTATTCCCATAAATTTTAAAAGTGAAGGGTCTGAATTGTGATGAGTTTTAAAATGGGCTGAGACACTGTGTGTCAATACTCCCTTTTTTATATCACAAAAGAGGAATTTACTATTAAATCATTGATAACATGTAATAGCAATAATGTAATTTATTCTTTTACAGTGTCCCTGCAATCTACAGTATATAGGACGAACGAATAGAACTCTGAAGATTAGAATAAGGGAGCATATGAATAATATAAAAAAGGGAGTATTGACACACAGTGTCTCAGCCCATTTTAAAACTCATCACAAACTCATCGACGATTCTTCACCATCTGTAGCCTTTTTTCCTTTTAGAAACATCGCACTGTTTTACACTGCATATACCCTGCTAGAAGAAATTATCCTGCACGCTCTTGTTTGACGATCGTGATTGTGAATAGTTCTAACATCTGAGATAATTTTAAGAAGTGTTGAACGTACTACTCCATATGTAGTCTTTTTCCTTTTAGGTGTTTGTGTATAAGGAGAAATAAGGATATTAGCGCACCTTCTTGCTGACTAACAAGGTCAAATAGTAGTTTCTAGTTTGGATTAAAATAATCAAAAAAATCCAGACTTTGATAAATAAGGCCCTTTGTGTTCACCCTCTGTTAATGGTTCGCGTACTTGAGCATTCCATTTCAGTAAACATCCAAACGTGAATTTTCCATTGCTTGAAACATTTCATTTTTAAAAATATTTTATTTACATGAACGTTCCATTTCGGGAATACACATTTATTTTGTTTAAAGCTTCCGTTCATCTTAAAATGTCATAAAAAAGTCACATATATTTGTTTCTTCCTAAGCTGGCCATAGATGCACGATATATATGCACCCCTCGGTGCAGATTCAGGTATCGCAGTTCACGGCAGCCATCTTCCGGTCTTCAGTAATCTGACAACGAGATCGACGTGGTGGGGCAAGCATAGTTGGAGCAATTTCCCGGTTTGTGACAATTGCGCATGGGCCAAAAGTGATGGAAATTGCCGAAATGCCAGAAGAAGACACGAAGACCTGAAAGATGGCTGCCCCTGAATCTGCACCGAGGGGTAGTTAGGGACATTTCCCTGGGGTAGCAGCTAGGCTGGGGGAGAGGAGGGAGGGCGGTCTATGTGGGGTAGGGTTTTTTTTAATAAGGGGTTTGTTTCTCCTTTAAGCAGGAGACGCAAAGATATAGGAGTAAATTTATCAAAGAGTGAAGTTCCGCCAGTAGAGTGAAATTCCGCCGCTCTCAATTCATTTCTATGGGATTTTGAAAGGCGTATTTATCAATGGATGAAAGTGAAAGTTCACCCTTTGATAAATACGCCTATAAAAATCCCATAGAAATAAATGGAGAGTGGCGGAATTTCACCCTAGTGCCGGAACTTCACTATTAACCTCACTCTTTGATAAATATACCCCATAGTTGTAGAATCAAAGTTTCATACGATTTTCGGAAAGTGTGCATATTGTAATTTTTTGTATCATGGCGATTGGTTGTTTCGTTGATCAGACAGATTAGAAGATTTCTATTGGCTAATGATAATATCTCTGCATGTATCTGATGATATCAATGGGTGACTGTCAGTACTATTTGTCAGATATAACTTTTGTACAATTGTTGTAACGGCCAGAACACCATCTGATTTGTTATTTTACTGCTTTATTTTATCTGAATGGTTAGTGGCAGGTCGGAGGATTGGGACGTACAATCATTCGTCGGATAGAAGGATAAAATCTGCACCTCTATGGCCAGCTTACTATTTATGGGCAACCAACACACGAGTCTGAGGACAAATGACAACAACATTTAAATAGTCAACAAATGCATTTGGAGGAGGAAGAGGAACATGAATGCCACCAAACACGACCAAGTAAATGTTTTCATTAAATGTTTTATTGATATGGTGAAAAACAATCTTCAGAATTGAAAAGGCCACTTTTAAGCTTCAATGCAGGGGGTGTAACTACAGAGGAAGCAGACCCTGCTAGTAATGGGCGAATTTATCCCGTTTCGTTTTGCTGAAAAATTTGTGAATTTCCCACGAAATTCATGAAACGGCAAAAAACACAAATTTTGAAGCCGGCGTCAATTCTTGGGCGACAATGTGACGCGCATTAAAGTCAAAGGGCTTGACGCTGGCAAATTTGTGAGTTTATTTCGCTGATATGCAGAAATTCACCGCAAATTTGTTCCTGCCGAATAAATTCACCCATCACTAGACCCTGCAGCTGCATGGGGCCCATGAGGGTTAGCGGCCCCTTGAGGCCATAATTCATATACAATAAATATTGGTAGAAATTTTGGGGGCCTGAGAAATAATTTACTGTAGGCAGGCCCGGACTGGTAATCTGTCCTGTCGGGCAAATGCCCGAGGGGCCGCTCTATCGTGTGCTCAAGTGGGCCGCCTGCTTCCTTATTGGATGCGGTCTGCCACCAGCACACCGAGTGGCCACCTAATTAGCTCATCGTTAAAACAGTCCATGACCTGCCGTCTGCTTCATGAGGTACAGTCATTTCTCTGTGCTCGACTTCTCGCCCACTCTCTGACATGAAGCTCACGCTGCCGCCTCCTGTCTCACTGCTCATGGTACGCCCCCCGCAGCTTCGCTAGCTGCACTGTGTGCCTGTGTGAGTTGGGTTGGAGACATCACTGCTTATCACGTCGTTGTTTCCTTCCGTCTGAGAGAAAGAGTAACAGAGAGAGAGAGAGAGAGAGACTGCCACACTAGTTCGAACTGTAAGAAGGGCACAGAACCAGGGAAGTTGCTCATGCTCCCTATCCCATTCCTCAGGGAAGCCAGGAAAGTGCCCCTCATCACTGGAATTACCGGCCAAGTAGCACTTCTTATATGTCTCTTGCCACAGGTTTGCTTATCCTTTTGTAAGCTTATGAGTGATTTACAGCTAGCTTAAGTGGCAAGACTCAACAGCTTAAAAATAGGTGTACAATATCAAAAAAGTGCAGGCTTCCTTTTAACTATGTGATAAAACACAAGCCAATTATCCTACGTTTAACATAATAGTTAGTGGTAGGCATTGTATATATATATATATATATATATATATATATATATATATATATATATATATATATATATTCTATACAATCATATGTCTGGCATTATATGTATATTTCACAGCACATACTCGATTTTTGGGTTTAGTTCTCCTTTAAAAGCCTGCACATAGGTATTGCATAAGAGCTGCACAGACCTCGCTCTACTACAAAAGTTAACCTTCTCTTTAGAGGTAACTCTCATTCATACGTGTTTCTGAAGTGGAGATCACTCCTGTTATAAGGGATACTGTACCCCCTACTGTAAATGATAAGGATATTAGAAGTCACTGAGGGGTTCTGTGACCAAATAAAGGTACAAGGCTGCAGGCTGAGTTATACAGGGAACTCTGAGTATCACTCGTGTATTATAAGGGATAATGTACCCCCTACTGTAAATGATAAGGATATTAGAAGTCACCAAGGGGCTCTGTGACCATATAAAGACACAAGGCTGCAGGCTGAGTTATACAGGGAACTCTTGAGTATCACTCATGTATTATAAGGGATAATGTACCCCCTACTGTAAATAAGGATATTAGAATTCACTGAGGGTTTCTGTGACCATATAAAGGCACAAGGCTGCAGGCTGAGTTATACAGGGAATTCTGAGTATCACTCATGTATTATAAGGGATAATGTACCCCCTACTGTAAATGATAAGGATATAAGAAGTCACTGAGGGGTTGTTCTGTGACCATATAAAGGCACAAGGCTGCAGGCTGAGTTATACAGGGAACTCTGAGTATCACTCGTATTATTAGGGATAATGTACCCCCTACTGTAAATGATAAGGATATTAGAAGTCACCAAGGGGCTCTGTGACCATATAAAGACACAAGGCTGCAGGCTGAGTTATACAGGGAACTCTTGAGTATCACTCATGTATTATAAGGGATAATGTACCCCCTACTGTAAATAAGGATATTAGAATTCACTGAGGGTTTCTGTGACCATATAAAGGCACAAGGCTGCAGGCTGAGTTATACAGGGAATTCTGAGTATCACTCATGTATTATAAGGGATAATGTACCCCCTACTGTAAATGATAAGGATATAAGAAGTCACTGAGGGGTTGTTCTGTGACCATATAAAGGCACAAGGCTGCAGGCTGAGTTATACAGGGAACTATGAGTATCACTTGTGTATTATAAGGGATAATGTACCCCCTACTGTAAATAATAAGGATATTAGAAGTCACTGAGGGGTTGGTCTTTGACCATATAATGTATTGAAGTTTTAACCCAATGTATATGTTGATATCTATAAAATATACATGTGTATAAGTAAAAGACCAGCACACATTTCTGTGTGGGCTGCTTTGATGTTTTTTTGCCAGGGCTGCTTTTTACTCCCAGTCCCGCTCTGAATGTGGTGCACAGTAACATCTAGTTACACCACTTCTTCAATGGCTAATTACCTTTAACTTTCCTTTAATTTCCTGTGAAACCAAGAAAAACACCATGAATAGGAGTAAAAAACATATTCTCTCCATGGAGGCTAACATCATCCTCTTACATATTTGTTTCAATGGTCACATGCCTAGTTTATGTATTGAATTGTAAAACTTTACACATCTATTGCAATTCCCTCAATTGATAGAATTAGACGTCCCAAAATCTTTATAAATGCACATAAAATATTTTCGAATATTTTGAGGGTTAATATTGTTGTTGCACGGCAAAGCGGTGGTTCACGTTCAAGTTAACTTTTAGGGGCAAATTTACTAAAGGATGAAGTGACTAACGCAGGCGAAGATTCGCCAATTTACTAGCGGTCGCTGTTGTAACTTCACTAGCAAAGGAGATAGACTCTGTCAGTACTTCACTCCCTAAGGCGAATTTTCGCTCTGGCGAATGGACGTAACTGCGCAGATTGACTAAGATGCGGATTTTACTGACCGTTACCTCTTGCGCCAGACTTGCCTTCACCTCCTCAGACCAGGCGAAGTGCAATAGAGTAGATAGGAGTTCCTCAAAAAAAAGTTGAACATTTTTCTAAGTCCCAAAAAACGCTGGCGACTTTTCCTTTTTCAGGGTGATAGGCTAAAAAAGAGAGTACATTTTTTTTTTGGGTAACCGGCTTCCCCCCTACATTTCGTAACATATGGCACATAAACTATACACTGGGCTCATGTGTAGGGCAATATAACAACTATATTTTATTAAGGTTCCCTGGGCTTGTGTAGTGTAATGTATTTGCTGCAACATATACGTCCATTCAACTGTAACTTCCCGCCGATTGCAAATGAGGCAACGCTAGCGCAACTTTGATTCGCTTGCCGCAGTAACGATAGAGCAACTTCGCCAGTGTTTGGCGCCCTGGACACAACTTCGGATTTCAGTGAATTAGCGTTGTCCTGGTGAATCTACGCCTGGCGCAGTGTTCTGATGTGAGCGAAGCCGTCACTGGCCAATTTTCGAAGGTTAGTAAATTTGCCCGTTAGTGTGTTATAGAATGGCCAATTCTAAGTAACTTTTCAATTGGTCTTCAATTTTTGCTTTCTTCTTCCAGACTCTTTCCAGAAATATATTGGAAACCATTAAAGCTGACACTGTTACAATGAGCTAACGGTTACTAGTGATGGGCAAATAAATTTCGCCTGGCGCGAATTTGCGCGTTTCGTCGCCGGCAAATCAATTTGTAAAGATTAAAAAAACTTGGGATGGACGTCCAGAAAGTCGCTCACGTCAAAATCGATGCTATTCGAACGCCCATTGAATTTAACGCCGGTGTCAATATTGATGTGGGTGTCAATTTTCTAATTTTATGAATTTTTCGCTGGAAATTCACACATTTTTTTGGCAAAACGGGAGAAATTCACCCGTCACTAGTGGTTACACTGGTCAGGTAAAATACATAAAAGACCGAGACCTTGTCCTATGCATTTATGTGAGAAAAGTTGCATTGTATGAAAAATAACATTTTGAGGCTTTGTTTGCTAAATACATAACATGATTATATTAACATAATTAAATCTAGTGCCAGAAATCTCTTTGCACTGATTACCAGTTGTGTATATTTGCAGCTCCAGTTGAATAAAATACATTTAAACATTAAAAAATGACAGGTCTGATTTGCATTGAGAAAAGATTGCTGCAAACTCAGTGGGGCTCATTTATCAACACTGGGCAAATATTCTCATGGGCAGTTACCTATCGCAATTTGATTGTTGCCATGGGTTACTGCCCTTGGGCAAATTTGCCCAGTGTTGATAAATGACCCCCAGTCTATGGAGGAAATCTACTAAAGAGCGAAGTGGTTAACGCTGGTGAAAATTCGCCAGCATGATGTCATTTTGGCACTTCGCCGATTTACTAACAGTAGCTGGCGTAAATTTGCTGGCGTAATTTCTCCAAGGAGATAGACCAGGCGAATTTTCGGTCTGGCAAAGTTTTTGATTTTACTGACCGTAACCTCTATCGCCAGACTTGCCTTCGCCACCTCAGACCAGGCGAAGTGCAATAGAGTACATAGGAGTTCCTCAAAAAAAATTTTTTAAATTTTTCTAAGTCCCAAAAAACGCTGGCGTTTTTTCCTATTTAAAGGGTGATAGACTGAAAAAGATTGTACATTTTTTTTGGGGGACCCTCCTTCCCCCCTACATTTGCTAACATATGGCGCCTAAACTATACTGTGGGCACATGTGTAGGGCATTATAACAACTTTATATAATTTTATTGTTTCCCTGGACTTGTGTAGTGTAATGTATTTGCTGCAACATATACGGCCATTGTACTTTAACTGCACGCTGTATGCTAATTAGGCATCGCTAGCGTAACTTCGAACTGCTGAGTGTAATTTTGTTGGCGTAATTTTGCCAGCGTTCGGTACCCTGTGCGCAACTTCGGATCTTCATGAATTAGTGTTGTCCGGTCGAATTTACGACTGGCGAAGTGTTGTGTTGTGCGCGAAGCCAGCGCTGGCGAATTTCCGCAGGTACAAGCCAACACTGTGTTCCCTATTCTCATATACATGACATATAATAATGGGGCAGTCTGTGTATTATATTCATTGTACCATTCCTTATACAAATAATTATACATGCTGCAGGGCTGTCATTCCCTATACTGAGAATGGATACTGAATAAACCCACTCTCATCATGGCAACAAAACCCACTGCATTTTACTCTACAACTTATTTGAAATCAACTGAACTCAGTGACCGTTATGTAACTTGCTGATATAACTGTCCTGCCTTCAGCTGCAAGTGTGATGTCATAATGCTCTGAGTCTTTGTGATGTCATAATGGAAAAAACATCACTGTGATGTCATAATGGAAAAAGTCAAACTGTACTGCTGCAGCCCCGAGATTCCTCATTCTTGATCAGGAGACTGAGGTGAGTAGATCTCTGTATATTTGGGAGAAAATATATTACAAATAATCATTTTATACTGGTACAATGTGGTATTACAGACTGCTAACAGTATCATCAATATGTTAGAATGTATGGAGTTACAGAGAATTTTATTTTGAACTGTGTTCGGGACCCGGAGGGGTTTGATAAGGGATCTTTCTGTAATTTGGATCTCCAGGCCTTTAATCTACAAAAACATAATTTAAACATTAACTAAACCCTATAGGATTGTTTTGACTCAAATAAGGATTAATTATATTTTAGTTGGGATCCAGTAAAAGGTATTGTTTTCTTATTACACAGAAAAAGGAAATCCTTATTAAACATTTTAATTAATTGAGTCTATGGGAGACGGCCTTTCTGTAATATGGAGTTTTCTGCATAACAGGTTTCTGGATAACAGATCCCATAGTTGTATATCTATGTATACATGCACACACACACACACACATATTGGGATTACTAAAGTGTTTCTTTTTGTCTCTACAGAGAGAATATTTTGAGATTAAACCGAACAAAACTTCAAAACTTCAAAACAACAATCAGAAAATAACAAAACAACAAAACTACAATCAGAAAACAACAAAGCAATAAAACAACGATCAGAGAACAACAAAAAACGATCAGAGAACAACAAAACAAGATCGGAAAACTACAAAACAGCAAAATGTGGAAATCAATCTGTAAATGCTTTTGCTTTCGAAAGGTAAGGACGTCGTTCTTTCTACTGTAACATGACCTTTCACATGACATTTAAAGTCAATGGGCGTTTTTTCTTATGGCGACTTTTTTGACCTAATGCATTAAAGTCAATGGGCGTTTTTTTTGGCGACTTTTTGTACTAATGCATTAAAGTCAATGGGCGTTTTTTCTTATGGCGACTTTTATGTCCTAATGCAATTAAAGTCAATGGGCTTATTTTGGTGACTTTTTTTGTCCTAATGCATTAAAGTCAATGGGCGTTTTTTTTGGTGACTTTTTTGTCCTAATGCATTAAAGTCAATGGCCGTTTTTTTTTGGTGACTTTTTTGTCCTAATGCATTAAAGTCAATGGCCGTTTTTTCTTATGGCGACTTTTTTGACCTAATGCATTAAAGTCAATGGGCTTTTTTTTGGTGACTTTTTTGATCTAATGCATTAAAGTAAATAGGTTTTTTTTTGGCGATTTTTTGTCCTAATGCATTAAAGTCAATGGCCGTTTTTTCTTATAGCGACTTTTTTGACCTAATGCATTAAAGTCAATGGCCGTTTTTTTTGGCAACTTTTTTGTCCTAATGCATTAAAGTCAATGGGCGTTTTTTTTTGGTGACTTTTTTGACCTAATGCATTAAAGTCAATGGGCGTTTTTTTTTTGCGTCTTTTTTGTTTTAATACATTAAAGTCAATGGCTGTTCTTTCTTATGGCGACTTTTTTGTCCTTATGCATTAAAATCAATGGGCATTTTCTTTTTTGGCGACTTTTTTTGTCCAGATGCATTATAGTTAATGGCCATTTTCTGTGGCAAAGTTTCCCGTGGCAAATTTGCACATGGTGAAATTTGGAAATTCGCAGCAAATCCATGGCTGGCAAATTAATTTGCACATCGCTAATTAAAACCAAATCATTCTATACAGATAACCAAATATTTTGATTGCTAATAAGTCCCAATACTTTTTCCAATTTTAAGTGTTTGGATTCGGTTTTACAAAATTCAAAATTTAAACTAAAATTTTTATCTAATATGTGTTTTTTTAAAATCATACTGCTATCTACATATTTAAGTTGTTTCTATTAAATGAGAAGCTGGATTTTTATAATTTATATAATTATAGTTTTTTGATTTGCTCATTTTTTTGTGATAACATTTTTCTCTTTCTTCATTAGAAAAAACAGATAATTCCAACAAAGAATCTGTATGCATTAATGGCCTTTTTTTCTTGAAAAAATTCACACATGGTGGCAAATTAATTTGCATGTTACTAATTAAAACCAAATCAGTCCATACAGATTACTGACCCCAAACCAAATATTTTGATTGCTGATAAGTCCAAATACTTTGTCCAAGTGTTTGGATTCAGTTTCACCAAATTCAAAATTTAAACAGAAAATGTTAACTACAATTGACCCCTCATTTTAAGTTTTTCAGGGGACCAGGGAAATGTATTATGCATAATAAATAGGCGGGACCACAAAACAACAATGTTAAATGAGGGAAAACTTTAAATCAGGGGATGTAAAATGGAGGTTCTATTGTATGTGTTTTTTTAAAATCAAACTGCTATCTACATATTTATGTTGTTTCTATTAACTAAGAGAAGTTGTATTCATCTCATTTATTAAATTCTAGTTTCCCTATATGCTCATTTATTTTTTTCTCTCTCTTCTAGAAAAAAAGAGTTAAGACCAACAAAGAATCTGTAGTGGTAAGTGATGAAGAATTGGCGACATAAATATGTGACCCCATTTCCTACCTATTTGTGCTACAACTCCAGTTTATTTCCTTGCCTATACATTTATACCTTGATGAAGCTGCGCCACATACATATTCAATTCATAAATAAAACCACGGGGTTCAGTGGAATTAGCCAGTTAATTCACATCCCCCTACAATTTCTCATGTACATAGTTACATAGTTAAATCTGGTTAAAAAAAGACCATCAAGTTCAACCCCTCCAAATGAAAACCCAGTATCCATACACACACCCCTCCCTACTCTCACATAAATTCTATATACCCATATCTATACTAACTATAGAGTTTAGTATCACAATAGCCTTTGATATTATGTCTGTCCAAAAAATCATCCAAGTCCCTCTTATAGTCATTAACTGAATCAGCATCACAACATCACCCGGCAGTGCATTCCACAACCTCACTGTCCTGACTGTGAAGAACCCCCTACGTTGCTTCAAATGAAAGTTCTTTTCTTCTAGTCTGAAGGGGAGGCCTCTGGTACGGGGATTATGAGTCTATAATGTCCTCTAATGTACTTGTAAAGTGTAATCATGTCCCCTCGCAAGCGCCTTTTTTCCAGAGAAAACATCCCCAACCTTGACAGTCTCCCCTCCCTCTAACCAGTTTAGTTGCACTTAGTCTCTGCACTCTCTCCAACTCATTTTTATCCCTCTTAAGGACTGGAGTCCAAAACTGCCCCCCATACTCCAGATGAGGCCTCACCAGGGACCTATAAAGAGGCATAATTATGTTTTTATCCCTTGAGTTAATGCCCTTTTTTATGCAAAAATTTTATTTGCTTTAGTAGCCACAGAATGACACTGGCCAGAATTAGACAACTTGTTATCTACAAAAATCCCAAGATCCTTCTCATTTAAGAAAACTCCCAACACACTGCCATTTAGTGTATAACTTGCATTTATATTATTTTTGCATTGAACCTCATTTTCCAGTTTGCTGCCCAGTTTCCTGATTAAGACAAATCACAATGCATGGAACTTATAGTTCTGCACAATTTAGTATCATCAGCAAAAATAGAAACAGAACTTTCAATGCCCACCTCCAGGTCATTAATAAACAAGTTGAAAAGCAAGGGACCTAGTACAGAGCCCTGCGGTACTCCACTAACACTGGTCCAATTAGAAAATGTTCCATTTACCACCACTCTTTGTAGTCTATCTTTTAGCCAGTTCTCTATCCAGATACAAAAACTAAGTTCCAGGCAACATTCCCTAATTTAACCAGTAACCTTCTGTGTGGCACTGTATCAAATGCTTTAGCAAAGTCTAAGTAAATCACATCCATTGCCATCCCAGAATCAAGGTCTCTACTTACCTTCTCATAAAAAGAAATTAAGTTAGTCTGGCAAGATCTATTACACATAAAACCATGCTGGCACACACTCATAGTGTTATGATTTGCTATAAAGTCCATTATCATATCCATAACCCTTTGGCCTTTGCATTATTAGCAAAATAAAGCCATATTCTTACCCTGCATTTATTTTCTTATTATTATTATAACATATTTACCCATATTAGTTATATCTAATCAAAAGCATACATTTCCAAAACAAACCATACTCCTTTAGAATGAATGACAGACCTTTAATTACATGAAGTAACACCATCTTTTTATCACTCACCCAGGTGGAAGCCTTTGTGAAACCCCACACAGTCATCTGCTTGGTAAGCAATAAAGGAGTTGGTATCAAACAGTCCTAATATTTTATCTTTCCTTAAATGTTGTGTTGATTACTATTATTATTATCATTACCAAAGTTCCTTTTTATTTGGCCGTGGTTAGATTTGATTCCTCCTGTTTGAGCCCTCCCCTCCCAGCCAAGTTTTAAGCCTTTTCTAGGGGGCCCAGCTCCACAAGTTTGTAACCATATTTTTAACATGAAAACTGTTAGCTCAATGCTCCCTATTGGAACATCACCGTATTCCCAGAGGAGAGATCTGATATAACAGTCTCTTATACCATTGTTCTTAACCATGATAATCTGGTGAAGACATAAGAAGTGGTATAAATTGATGTGAATAACATAGACAGTTGTTTTGGCAAACTGGTTACTATTAATGGAAACATACACCGTTACCATTTAACATGATGGTTTGCAAACAACAACTTCAACCAATTAACCCAAAAACTGTGATATAAATATGATTTATATCCACATATGGATCTGTACATACAATAGATATACCCCCCTCCCACTCACCAGTGATATGTGACTCTGATCTATTTTCCTTTCTTAACCAGGTACAACCTTTAGAATCTGGCAATACCATCTGCCAAGTAAGTGCCAAATAATTACAAATAAAACAATCCTAAAATATTCAATATTCAATATTATTCAATATTGAACTGTAGCAGTATAAAAAGTTAAACATATCACTTATTTTATCCCTCTTAGGAGGAAAAACCAGAACAGCAACTGGAGCTGGACACGACCAACTGCCAGGTAAGCATAAGAGAGGGAGAGTAGGGGAAGATAACATCTCCCTATATTTTATGCAAGATTGTATTGTAGCTTCTTTGCAACAGAAATAATACAATGTTTTTCCTTTCTTTTTTAAGCTGGAGATTCCAGAAACCCCTGATGTTAACATCAGTCAGGTAAGATTAAATAATATGGCCAAAATAATAAAATAATATATCTCCAGAAAAGCACAGAAATACTTGCAGCAGACTTCTACCTAATTAATCCGGGAAAATCGATATTTTCACACTAAGCTGGAATTGCAGAATAAAAAATCCCACATTGAAAATAATAAACACAGGGAATACATTACATACACAATGCATTGACATAATCTCACTTGCTTCTATACAAGGCTGGTTTCAGAATATGTTTTATTAGGCTAAACCCTCCCCACCAAAGAAGTGAATCCAAACATACTTTATATTTATGTATTGGGGTACAGTGCAATATATACTTTGAGCTTTACAATATTGGTTTTTGACCCTTTTTTTGGCTTAACCAGGAGGAAGAACAAGAAGATCAGGAGAAAGCTGATAGCAGCCCCTGTCAGGTAAGCAGCTCTCACTGTACACACGTCAATCAGAGAAATAAGGGTTTTAACAATAATGATACTGACAAACAACAATCATTCATCCTACTCCATAGCTCTGCTTTCTTCACTTACCTTTGGACATAAATAGAGAAAGTTGAATGTTGCAGTTTATCTTTAAAATCAAGGGTTCAGTTTATCTAAACATATATGTTCTTTGTCCTAAATAGGAGATACCAGAGGAATCAGGCTCTAACACCTGCGAGCCTGAAACTTCCAATAGCTCCGAAGAGCAAGTGGAAACCCTGGAACAACAGGTAGGCCTTAAAGCCTTTAAAATGGTTTGAGCAGAATAATTTAATTAAACCTTCTGTATATTGAGCTGCTCTTATCTCAAAGACTAATATATCTGCCAGTAGTTTGAATTCAGGCATGTCTATGGTTTTTGTATCTTCTTAAAAATAATCAACAATTGACTTAGATGCCCTCTGTATAAACAAACTGATCTCTCTCACAAACCCTGATCATTAAAATACAGTTGAAAAACAAATGTAATGTCCATTGAAGTACCTGCGCTCCACAGTTGATTATTTATCAAAGTCAGAATTTATCTCAATATTTTCTGCTACAAACTCCGACTGCATCTGTCGGATTAATGCTGCGACTTCAAAGCTTTCACTTACCTTATTTCTGTTACATCCGTTTTGACACTGCGTTTTTGCGTAGAGCGTTGGATTGCTCCAAAATCATCAGTGTAGTCCTACCCATAACGGTTTGATTTTTGTGAAGTTGAGTGAATTTGGTTTATACAAAAAACATTTTAGATACTGCATTATAGTATTATCAGTATTTGATCATTAACTTTATCCCACTTAGGAGATAAAACCAGAGGAAGAAAAACCTGAAGAAAAAACAGTGGAAAAACCTGAGGAAAAACAAGAGGAAAAACCACTGGAAAAACAAGAGGAAAAACCAGAGGATAAACCAGTGGAAAAACCAGTGGAAAAACCAGTGGAAAAACTGGAGGAAAAACCACTGGAAAAACAAGAGGAAAAACCAGTGGAAAAACCTGAGGAAAAACCAGTGGAAAAACAAGAGGAAAAACCAGAGGATAAACCAGTGGAAAAACCAGAGGAAAAACCACTGGAAAAAACAGTGGAAAAACCAGAGGAAAAACTGGAGTTAGCCACTACCAACTGCCAGGTAATAGAGGGAGAGTAGTGAAGAATAAAAAGATCACCTATTATATGCAAGATTGTAGTTAATGTAGTACAACAGCATTAATATAATGCTGTAATATTACAATTAATACTAATTGTATTTATTAACTGATGGTTACTGGGTTGGATTCCTTTGGTCTGGTCTCCCTTAGTCAGGTCCCTAGCACTTTTTAGTGGGGCATCCTTTTCAATTTTTCAACCATTTTTTATACATATATGAGAGCTGTTAGCTTGGTGCTTCCCAGAACATCACCATATTCCCAGAGAAGAGCATTTTATATCATTGCTCTTAACCAGGATAATCTGGTGCTATAACCAATTAACCCACAATTTGTGATACAAATATGATTCACATCCACATATGGATCTGTACATACAATAGTTATTCCCACTGCCCCTCCACTTAGCAAAGGTGTGTGGCTCTGATCTATTTTCCTCTCTTAACAGGAACAACCTATTGAATCCGGCAATACAATCTGCCAAGTAAGTACAGAATAATTGCAAATAAAATACCCATCCCTAAATATTACATTTCAATTATTTACACTTCTTCTTTAAAAATCTGAGTTGATTTGATAACGACTTTTATCTCTTAACCAGGAACCACCAGAAAAGCCTGTCAACTGGGAACTACCTATTGAATCTGGCAATACCATCTGGCAAGTAAGTACAGAATAACTTGCTAACATATAGACACTCCCTATCCTTGTCCTTTAAATTATAATTTTAGCAGGTTTCTAAAAACAGTTGATCTAAAAAACATAAAATTACAGATAAATACACGGTAAGCAGCTGTTAAACTGTATTTTGGAACACTAAACAACACAAAAGCTCAACTTTAATGGTTTGAATTAAGTATTCCAACCCTCAGCCTTCTCCCAAATACACCAATTCCCAGTTCCCCCTATACTTCCTGTGCTTCTCTCATGTGCTTCTCTCAATGTTTTGTTTTTTAGAACCCCAGGAGATATCTGCAGCTCTTAGAGCCGGGTTGTGAGGACAACTATGGGATGAACTATAATGTAAGAGATGTTAAAATAGCACATTTTGTGTCATGTTTTGGTTAATTCTGTTTATTCTGCCATCTGGTTGTACCTGTAGACTTTTATCCCTTCTGTGTTTTTCTTGTGCTTCTGAATCTACCAATAATAATGTTCCGCACAGTAATAATCAGAGTCTCTTTTTCTACTTTTGTTGCAGGGATGGCACCGTAAAGAGCAAAAAGAAGTGGCCATCACCATCGTTAAGGATATTGAGGTAACATGTCTTGATACGATTACTAGAATCAGATACTAATAAGCCTTTAGTTACACATATATTATGATTGTTAAATAGAAGTAGCACTTACTGACCAAATATTGGCATGTTCTCATTTCTGCACCAGTCAGTGTAATATCCTGACCCCTATTAATTATGTCATTATAAAATAAGTCAACAAGTACTGTATGAGATTTAAGAAGTAAAAGAATAGAGTCAATCATATTATACAAGTCTTATGTAGGGGACACACTTTTATTTGTCAGAATTACAAGTTAGGTTGGGGTTTTTGAAATGGTCATTTTATCCATTGTATTAACTTTACTTCTTTTGATTAAAACTAGAACAAAAAACAAATCCTACGAGAAGTTGAAATCCTAGAAGCGGTTAAGGGCCACAAAAATGTGATCGGCTTTTACGGGGCATTTTACCACCCTGCCTCTGTGAAGATGCCGGAACGTGAAGGACTGTGGGTAAGGAAGTGTTAATTCACATATGTTACACCTTTATGCATCAACAGCTCTAATACAAGCTAGCATTTGGATGCAAATATGATTCAGTTTGGTAAGAAAGGGTCCGGTGCATGTGGACCACTTTGTTCTCAGTTGTACCAGATATTGTATTTACATCCAGAATGCTTGTGTAGCCTATTTCTGACTTACACCCTTTCCCCAGACATCCCAATAACATTGTAGGCCACATAAATCTTATGTATCAACCATTCTTTGTTTGTGTTCTAGATTTCTATGGAGCGTTGGTCTGGTGTATCCGTGCAAGAACTCATCAACACCAGACGCTCCCTGTCAGAGGACTGGATTGCCTATATCTGCAGGGAGGTGTTACAGGTATGTCTCATGTGAATCTCCTCAATACTCTTTTGTATGAATCTAATTAATTAAAGAGCATGACAAATATTTATACTTTTTCTTTATTTATTCCCCAGGGCCTGTGTCATCTTCATAAACAGGAGGTCATCCATCATGACCTGAGGCCCCAGAATATAATAGTGACATCATCCGCTGATGTAAAGATCAGTAAGTGACACTTGGAATCTGAACAAAGGGATAGTATCTTCTATCTCTATGGTGTAAATTGGTGGGTCACATTAATAAATGAACATTAACATAAAATTCTCGCTTTTTTCCTATAATTTTAGCCGACTTCAGCTCTGCTACCATGGGGACAAGCAGTGTTAGTACTTCTGGGACTATACCATACATGGCCCCAGAAGTACTCAGCAACATTAGCACCAAGACCATCCGCTACAACTCTAAGGTATTGTGATGTCTTCTCTCTCGCTTTATATGTAACGTCACTCACTTCACATGCCCCTCTCATAACAGTGAATCCAAAGCTGTAAAGTGGCTTCTGTGATCTCTGATGGGGAATCTGAAGTGAAGGAGAGAAATGCAGTCTAACTGCAGGGCACAGGGATATTAGAAACCAACTACATTTGACTCTTTATGGGGTTTTCCAACTCCTTGAGACACACTCAGTCTGGGGTCTTTGGGGTCACTCTTTAGAGATAACAGTCACAATTATTTTATATCAGTATAAAGGTCAACCTTAATTTCACAACCCTGATTTTATGTTTTTCTACAGTCAACAGCATTATCAAATATCACAAACATTTCCTTGAGTTTATATGTTTACACCATTTTTTATGGTCCTTTGAAACACATAAAATATGGGTTCTGCTATATTTTGGTATTGTTCATTCCAAATAGAATCACTGTCAGGGTGTGGATAGATACATAGCAAAAATGTCTGAATGTAACTAGAATTCTTCATGTGACCTGTGTATAGTCTTGTCTAATTGCCTTTTTCCCAAATTTTTATATTTAGGCTGATATATGGTCATTGGGAATATCAGCGCTGGAAATGGCAGAAGGACATTATCGTAAGTAAACCCCAGTATGTGTGAACTATAGTGAATAAATAACTGTTTGTCAAAAGGTTAGAGGGTATTTATATGTCTTATTAAATATGAAAAACTAAGGGGCTGGTATACAAAAATTTTAATTAAATAATTAATATTACGTTTCCAATCCTGGGAACACAATTGAGTGAATTTAACTTTTTTAAAGATGTAAAGAACCTTAAAAGTTCAAATTTGTGTAAATTGCCCCCCGTGTTGTGATTGTCAGTCGTCATATTCTCATTTTGTATTTTCTTACAATTTAGCATTCAGCAGATCTACTGAAACTAAGTTGATGAAGAGGGTTATGCACGGTCCCGCACCAACATTACTATGGGACAAATGGTGAGTTATTTGTACTGAATCAGGAAAAGAGAGTGAGAAGGAGAGGTGGGGAAATGAAAAAGAAATTGGGGAGAGGGTGGGGATTGAAAGAGGGTAAAAGAGTGTGTAAATGGGAAAGAGTCAAGAAAACTTGGGAATTGAGTTGAAGTAAGGATGGTAAATGGATAAATGGGAGAGTAAAGTAAAGTAAAGGTGAAGGTAAAGTGTAAATTGTGTAGCTCTTGAATGCTCAGATGCAGAATCTCATGATTAGCTTGAGATCTTGGGGTTATTATCTGGCAGCCAATAAAACCCAGGCCAAGACATTGGCAAAATATTATGGTTGGATCTGGTGGCTAGGGTCGAATAGACCACTTCTTTTTAAGGCAGATCAGTTGAAGCATTATAAGGGAAGGGGCTCATCCTCTATTGGTTACTTGAACAGATTATGTCTGTGTTGTGATTGGGTGCAGAGTGACATCATCAATGTTTAACAACAAGGCTGTCAGTAAAATAGAGGCTTATGGGGGATACAGGGCACATGGCTGTGCTGGTTCTATGCACAATCTTTTACATGTGTGAGCTCTGCAAATGTATTTATTATATAACATGAACAATTGTAATTTTTCCTTCTTTTTTTATTTTTCCAGGAGTGACAACTTTCGTGCATTCATCAGAGAAATCCTCCAAAAGAATGCAGCGTGGAGACCCTCTGCAGAGCAGCTACTGTCACACCCCTTCATATCAAATATCCCAAATGAGAGGGGTGTGACTGATTCCATCAAGTGGTACCTGCATTAAGGTAAGGGAACTGCTCATTCTCATTATAATTCACTTGATGTATAGACTATATCCATCTACTGCTCTTATTCATACAATATTCTCGGCCTTTCCTACATATACTATAATTCTCTAACTAAAGCCGCCCATAATAAAGGCTGAGATTGTATAAGGGCAGAGGTCAGTGAACTAGGCCAAATCTATGAGAGAAACAAACATGATGAGATGGGAGAAAATGTTATTATTAAATAGTTGTAGTTGACCTTTAAATTAACAAAGGAGAATGGATATAAAACATGCAACACATATAAAACAGATACAAAATGGCAGAATTATTATATAATCAGCTTTTCCATGACTAACACTGATCAATCTTTCCTTAGGAATGAAGATCTGAAGAAATAGCAGCCATCGGGGGAGGGACGGGGGCACAATTGTGGGGCCCTAATGTCATCTTTGGGCCCTGCAGAAAAACATGGTCCCGATGGCGGCTTCAGAAGATTAACAACATCAGCTTTAGAAGATTAACATCAATTTGATATTTTACATTATTCAATTCAATAAACATCTTGAAATTACATTGACATCTACTGTGTTTTAATTGGGAAACATCCCTAATAACCTCCAAGTCCACTGTTGGCTCATATTCATCTTCCTTTTAATATTAGTTCTAATGACCTGGGCACAATCTTATAAACACTTAGGGGCATATTTATCAAAGGTGGAAGTTCAACATTTAAAAAAAACGTCGAACTTCGAATTCAAAAATACCAACCGAATGGTGGTTGAAGTTTTTTGGGGTCAAAGTGGGCCTACTTCGAATCGTACGATTGGAAGTAGCACTACTTCGATCTACTTCGATTCAATGTATTTTTAACTTCGACCTTCAATCTCCCAAACTCCCCCAATTGCCTCCATACAGGTTCTTGGAGGTCCCCCACAGGCTAAACCAGCACTTTGTCAGCTTTTAGGTGGCGAATGGTAGAAGTCAATGTTTTAAAGAGACAGTACATTTAAAAGTTCGATATTGTAATTTTGACGTTTTTTTCAACTTTCAAATTTCGATGGCCGAAGTACCCAAAAATTACTTCAAAATTCAAAGTTTTTAACTTCAAACCTTCATTTGATAAATCTATCCCTTTCTGTGTTGGTTTTATCCATCCTGGTCCTGATGGTAATTCCCGGGTTCTCTTAGTGGGTTCCATCAATATCTTTTCTAGCAGCAAGTAAAATAGTTACTAATACCCTTATTAATGCTGTACATAGAGAAGGCGTTCAGGGAGATTAGTCACCGCAAAGAAGAAGCGATTAGTCGCCAGATGACTTAATCTCCCTGAATCACCAGGTGTGCCCTTACCCTTAATAATAGTTAAAAAAAATACTCTGAGTGAAACCTTTGCAAATGCTAGTTGATGCAGAGGAAGGTTAAAAAAAAAAAAAAAAACAATTGAAGCCTCTCCAATGTTCCCTTTCTGAGAGGGAAAAATATCCTTCTTGACTCCATGGAATTTTGAAGAGACCCTGGACCACTTTTGTACTAAGAATTCATTTAGTAAGGACAAAACAATAAATATAACTGCTGCTGCCTGTCCGATAGAGACTTATTGCTGCTGTAGAACAGCATCAAATCTGGATTGATTTTGACCCAAGTCCAAGTAAGCAGGCTCCAGCTCTTGTAGGAATCATGGGAGATGTAGTTTATCAGCAGCATCAGATGTGGCAGGAGATGTCGTTTATCAGCAGCATTTGATGTAGAGGGAGATGTAGTTTATCAGCAGTATTACATGTAATGGGAGCTGTAGTTTATTGGCACCATTAGATGTAGAGGGAGATGTAGTTTATCAGCAGCGTCCGATGTAATGGGAGATATAGTTTACCAGCACTGTTACATGTAGCTGGAGATATTGTTTATTGGGAGTATTTGATGTAGCGAAAGATGTAGTTTATTGGCAACATTAGGTGTAGTGGGAGATGTAGTTTATTGGCAGTGTTAGTTAAAGGGGGAAATGTAGTTTATCTGCACGTTAGATGTAGTTTATCAGCAGCTTTAGATGTAGTGGAAGATTTAGTTTATCAGCAGTTTTAGATGTAGCGAGAGATGTAGTTTTCGGCAGTATTAGATATAGCGAGAGATGTAGTTTATCTGCAGATGTTAGATTGAAGCCCATAGGATGGCTAACACTCTACAGTGGTGTAACTACTCACTGGCGGGCCCTGGCACAAGATGGACACCCGGGGCCCCCTGTCGGGCACTCCCCCCTATGAATCACAGATTAAAAAATGGAAATAAGACAAAATTACATCAAAATGAAATGAACAAAATTAATAAGAAACCAGCCAAGCTTTTGTATTTTAAGTGACAATTACTTTATACTTTGTGAGTGTGATTTAATTACCCGTTACAGGTATAGGATCTGATATCAAGAAACCAGAAAGATTGGAATTATGGAAATACCATCTCCCCTAGACTCTATTTTAATCATATACAGTGAAACCTCAATTTTACATGCCCTTATTTTAAAGGGGTTGGTCATGTTCCAAACACTTTTTTCAGTTCAGCTGTTTTTAGATTTTTCACTATAAATAACGACTTTTCTCAGTTGCTTTCCTTTTTTTTCTCATTTTTCCAAAATCTAAATTTAAAGATTAATGTTCCTGTCTCTATTGATTCTTTTCCACCATTTATTTATCCCATTATCTGCCTTTTCATCCATCAAATTTTTCATTTAGCATCAGAAGCGACCAGAGGGGAAAAAAAACCAGTGTGAGCAATAGAGAAAGACTGAGAGGGAAGGAGAGACAGACAGGAGACCGACAGTAAACAGACAGGAGACAGAAGATAGACAGACAGGAGACAGACAAACAATAGACTAACAGAAGACAGACAGGAGACAAACAGAAGACAGACAAACAGACAGGAGACAGACGGGAGACAAACAGAAGACAGACGGGAGACAGACAGGAGACAGAGAGAAGACAAACAGACAGATGGGAGAAAGACAGAAGGCAGACAGAACACATACAGGAGACAGAGAGAAGACAGACTGGAGACAGACACACAGGAGACAGACAGGAGACACAGGCACACAGGAGACAGACAAGAGATGGACAGACAGGAGACAGAGAGGAGGCAGACACACAGGAGACAGACAGGAGACAGACAAGAGATGGACAGACAGGTGACAGACAGACGGGAGAGACAGAAGACACACTGACTGGAGACAGACAGACAGGAAACAGAAAAGAGACACACAGTAGACAAACAGAAGACAGAAAGGAGACAGACAGACAGGAGATGGACAGAAGACAGTCAGAAGACAGACAGGAGACAAAGAGAAAACAGACAGATGAGAGACAGACAGGAGACAGACAGGAGACAGACAGGAGAGAGAGTGATGGGAGAAATGGCATTTGGCCCCTTTATTGGAAATGAAGAGAGTGTTGGGGCCTCCTGCAGGGCTCACAGGTGACAAGTCTGTTGATGAAGAAGGGAGCGACATCACTGGCAGCGCTGGAACTGGCCCCGAGTACCCGGGGGTCCAGATAAACTTTAGCTCATCTCCTGGGTTCCAGGCCCTGGTGCAGCTGCAGCCCTAGGGTTGCCAACCGGCCAGTAAAATTGATGGTTGATCCAAATGTTATTAATAGGAAAAAAAGATAAATATATAGGAAGGCCGGTATTTTTTTTACAAGAAAGGTGCAACCCTATCCACCCACAGTACTGCTGCCCTAGTAAATGTACCCAGTTAGTAAAACTGACCAACCACATAGAAGTAATCCAACCATTTTATGAGCAGAAATCAGATCTCAGTGTCTGCCATCAGCTTCTGAACTTCATGCCCCATGTGACCCTGCTGTGAAACTTGAAGAATGAGGAGAGCACTTCTCAATAGCAAAACGCTGTGGTTGTGTTTATTAAAGGCTACTACACAGTGACCCTGCTGTGACCCTGCTGCTGACCCATAGCAACGCCTAATACTAATACTCCATCCGGCCAAACTTATATCACTCCCCCTATCAGGTGCATTAGCAGCTCATGTCCAGACAGAGAGCGTCTCGCCCCGCCTCCTTCTCCTACATCTGGCTGCCCCATGGCTACACAGCGGCTTGTTTATATAAACTATAGTAGTACTTATCTGTTATCTACTGTGTATCCTGTGCTTGAATGGCTGCCCCCATGGCTACACAGCGGCTTGTTTATATAAACTATAGTAGTACTTATCTGTTATCTACTGTGTATCCTGTGCTTGAATGGCTGCCCCCATGGCTACACAGCAGCTTGTTTATATAAACTATAGTAGTGTTTCTGAAGCAAACACACCAGCTTTGCCAGTGCAGCACAACAGTACATCATATTTAAATTACTTTAGGACACTTTCAATTTTTCGGTGCTACTGTTTCTTTAGAATTATTTTTAAAAAAACATTTGTCCTTTGCCATCAGCTTTGCTCATCTTGTGAACTCTATCGGAAAGTGAAAGTGCTGGCTCTGTGTTGGCACTTGGCTCCAATTACTCAGATTTGTTTCCAGGTTTTACAGCACAGACTAATCTCAGCAGAGAGAGAGAGATAGTGAGTGGGACAAGCTGATCCATGTGGGATAAAACACAATATATACACATAACTGCAAATATGCATGCACATAGCTACACACATCCTATTGCTGGAAAGCTTTTCATAATCCAGACTAGCTCATTCTTACAATATGCTTCATAATCGCTGGGGGTTTCCAAACTTTAGCAATGGTTTGTTGTGCTGTGAGCTTGAGCTGCGTATTATATCGGTGTGGAGTTTATGAATCATTTTGGGGAAATCGGTCAGGCCAGTAGAGCAAAAAGCCAAACTTTAACGAAGAAGTCAGCTATTTCATTCTACTGTGAATGCGTCTGCCCCAGGAATTTTGAAGAAAGAAGAAGCAGGAAGAGGAGGGCTCTGTGGTGCTCACTGGAATAGACCCCAGGCTGGTGCAGTTTACTCCCGATAGGAGCACTGGCCCTAGGTGTCAGGTAAGTTGGCGGTGTCTAACTTTTGGCACCCACAATCAAAGTTGGACTAGGGGGCCCGGGGCCCACCAGTGCTGGTGTCACAGGGCCCCCCTGTGCCGATGCGTGCACACACGTTATGTATATAATATGTATATATATATTATGTACATTATTTTTTGGGTGCTCGCGGCAGGAATCTGTGTTTGGATCTGGGCCGGCGCAGTCCGACCCTGCCCTAGGGTTGCCACTCACCCGGTATTTTACCAGCCTAGCCGGTAAAACACCTGCCAAGGCCGGGGCCGATATTACAAATTTGTAATACCCTTAAGAAAAAGCGCTTGGTCGCCCCCAATCGCTCAGTACTTACCTTTTTTTTTTAGTTTTCTGTCCATCGCGTGTGTTTCTCCGCCCCTTTTGTGTCACGGCCCACCCCTTTTTGTTCCCGCCCCCACCAGCCGGTAAAAGATTTTAGAAAAGGTGCAACCCTACCCTGCCCCCAAGTGCCAAATGACTTTTCTTCTCCTTTAAAAGCAGCTTCTTCTACCAATATGACTGACAAATGATTAACATACAAAGTGCAGTGAGGCAAATTGCTGATACTTTGATAGTTGTTAGAGGTGTAACACCTTTTGTACGCAGTGTTTACAGCACATTTGATTCAGGAGGCCTGAATAATATCTTATACCAACCTAGTAGCAAACTGTAGCGTAAAAAAGCTCCTATTCTGTGCCGTTCAGTAAGGGGAACTGTACCCCATCACTCGACAAGGGTTATTTATTTATTTATTATATATTTATTTTTTAGTTCAACATGTCCTTTAAGAAAGAAAGCAATCGATTGAAAAAATGTATATTCATATGTAGCATGCAAAAAAAAGTGCGGTACTGAATCTTTAAGGATTTTTAACCCTAGAATAGAATTTAAAAATATTTGGCTGAATCTTAAGGGTACGGGCATACCTGGAGGTTTGGGGAGATTTAGTCGATCGGCAACTAAACTTCGGGCGACTTCGGAAATCAAAGCGCCGCGAGTGCATTGGTGCAGATGTTTTTTCATTGAAGCAGGCAGAAGACACGGGGAAACAGTTCAGGGAGATTAGTCGCTGGGCAACAAAATCTCCCCGAATCTCCAGGTGTGCCCTTACCCTAAGGTTTTGTGAAACACAATTTGTGTCTTCTATGTTTGTTATATAGTCTGTACTTCTTGTAATTCTCACTGGCAACATGTTAGATGTACAGTATAAAGCTGACATTGTATTGTTTCTTGTCCTTGCACAAAGGGAACCAATATACTTGCACGGGCCCACCCCTTTTATGACATCACAGCAGGGTGGGTCCGGTGCAGGTATATTAAGAAGGGAGTACACCGGGTTTGGGTCGGGTGTGGGTAGAGTTTTTCTCAACCCACGCATCACTAATAAATAAAGTTCATCAATGAGCTAACATGCAAGGTGGGTTGCCTTTCAGTTAACTTTTAGTATGTTCTAGAATGGCTAATTCTAAACAACTTTTCAATTTAAATTGTTTACATTTTTTTGAAATATTTGCCTTCCTCTATTTTCAGCTTTCAAATGGAGGTCGCTTACCCTGCTAAATAACAAATGCTCTGTAAGGCTACAAAATGTGTTGTTATTGCTACTTTTTATTACTCATCTTTCTATTCAGATCTATCCTACTCATATTCCAGTCTCTTTTTCATATTAATGCATGGTTGCTATGGTAATTTGGGCCCTAGCAACCAGACTGATAAGATTTCAAACTAGAGAGGTTCTGAATAAAATGTTAAATAACTCAAAAACCAGAAATAAAAAATGGAAACCACCTACACCAAACTGCATTAGTATATACAGGTATAAAGAAAGCCTGCTTTTATGTTTTGCTGGTGATAGCTAAGTTTGGAATCTAATATACAAAAACCTGTTATCCAGAGGGTTCCAGCTGCTATTTTCCCTTAGTGTCCTTTCCAGCAAACAATCCTTGAGCTCCACATTACAGAAACACCCCCTTATTCGGGCAAGTCTTGGGCATTCTGTGTATTACATCCCATATCCATAGTAAATGAGCCCTATGAGGCACAGCTCCAGGCCTGAAATTGAATGATAAGATACTAACAATCTCAGGCTGTGCCTCCAAATCAGCTTTCATCCTTCAACATAGTGATGGCTCAGAAAAAAAACAGTTATTGAATTTAGGATTATTGCTCTCTGCTCCTCAGGGCTGTAAATCCCACTTCAGCCAGAGTGAGAATATATTCAGAAATACATTATGAGGCATAGTAAAAGAAAGGAAAAGGCCTAATGACACCAGAAATTTATTCACTAAAGGTTTTAATATTTTAAAGGAGAACTAAACCCTACAAATTAATATGGCTAAAAATGCCACGTTTTATATAGTGAACTTATTGCACCAGCCTTAAGTTTCAGCTTGTCAATAGCAGCAATGATCCAGGACTTCAAACTTGTCACAGGGGGTCACCATCTTGGAAAGTGTCTGTGACACTCACATGCTCAGTGGGCTCTTGTGAGTGGGTCCCTAAGCTCAGTAAGTGACAGCAGCACAGAGCATGTGCAGTGAATCAGCAGAGAAGAAGATAGGGAGCTACTGGGGCATCTTTGGAGACACATATCAACTGCTAAAGGGCTGTGGTTGCCTTGGGCTGGTACAGAAGCACAAAACATAATGTACAACATGTATAGCTACTTCTTTAGTTTTAGGCTGTAGTTCTCCTTTAAACCACATTTGGAAGAGGGCGTTGAGGCAGACCAGCTCCCACTAACCAGTATTTCTCTTTCTCCATTATTTTTTCTTTTCTGTGCTCCAACCAATCTTACCTCCCAGTGTCGGACTGGGGTGCCTGAGGCCCACCAGGAAACCTGATCTCAAGGCCCCACACCACCATACACTTCTGCACTTTCTGCCCCACTTTACTTCTCTCTCAGTTTATGCCATTTTGCTCTGCAAATGTCTTTACTCTCAATTTTGCTTTTGTAATACTGCAATCTCTCTTCTCTCTACAGGTACTTTTCTTGTGTCTGGTCTCTTTTTCATTCCACCGCTCCTTATCATACACATTCCTTGTCTTACCTGCTCCTTATCTTCAAGCCAACATGCTGCGTGTGTGTTTTCCCCCTGCCCCTTCTCACTTCCGCTCCTGGGCCTGCACTTAACCCTTAACCTTCTTGCCAACGCGTTGCAGAAATAAAACAAATCATTTGGATCGTATCACAAGCTTGTCCAAATAAAAAATCAATGTCATTCAGCTGTCCTGAGTCTCTACTATCATCAGTGCACTGCTTAGTTAATGTGCAGAGAGGTGCGCATTTTGGGCCATTTATTCCGCAAGCGTTCTTAAATTATGACAATGGACAAGTCTGGGGCCCACCAGAATTACCCTGCTTTGCCCTGACGCAGTTTTTGGCTGCTGCTGATGACATCACATGCCTGGTCTGGCAGTAAACTTGCCCACACTTTACACTTAAAACTTTTTCCAGAAACTTACTTCCCCTACAGGCCACGGGCCCTAGTGCATTCTCACCCCCGGCCTTGCACCCCCGGTAGTTACACCACTGCTGGGGACGAGGACGGAACAGACTTACTTACTACTGTTCCGTAGTCCTTTTCCCATGTAACATGGGGCAGCCTGGAAACACGACCATAATGTCTGCTCTTCAACTCCAATTCTCATTATGACAGTATTAGGCTAGAGTACCTGAGCGCTAGAAGCAGGGAGTTTCTCACTTACAGGCAAGTTGTCAAGTTGAATGTGAGCACCCACACGCTGCTTTGCTGGGACAGAACGTGTAACGTCACACTCAGCACAAACGAATGCTGCGAGTCTGCGCACGGACCATGGGGTGGCAGCTGCGGCACAATCTGTCACTCAAGCGCAGTGTGAGCGGGGGGGAAGGGGAGGGGCAGCAGCGGCTGTAGCTGGACACTGGCCACCCCCTAACAACAGCTGCCTGGCCAAAAATAAAACAAACACACCGGACTCCAGCCTCCCGGGACTAACCCATCAAGATTAAAAGGGTAGGGGGAGAAAAGGAACCATCAGGGAGCTGGTCCTTCTTGATGGCAAAATTCCAGGGGGGATATCTGTCCCCCTTGCCCCTATTTGCGGACACCCATGCTGATACATCTAACTCTGCTGATAAACTACATCTCCTACTACATCTAATGGTGCCCCCTTTATCTAACACTGCTTCATCAAATACTGCTGATAAACGATATCTCCTGCTACATGTAACACTGCTGGTAAACTACATCTCCCTCAACATCTAACGGTGCTGATAAACTACATCTTTTGCTACATCAGACACTTCTGATAATCTACATCTCCCGATACATCTAACTCTGCTGATAAACTACATCTAAAGCTGCTGATAAACTACATCTCCCACTACATCTAATGCTGGCGATAAACTACATTTCCCGCTACATCTAATGGTGCCAATAAACTACATCTTTCACTACATCAAACTCTGCCAATAAACTATATCTCCGGCTACATCGAAAGCTGCTGATAAACGACATCTCCCTCTACATCTAATGGTGCCGATAAACTACATCTCTTGCTACATCTAACACTGCCGATAACTACATCTGACGCTGCTGATAAACTGCATCTCCTGCTACATCTAAAGCTGCTGATAAACTACATCTCCCGCTACATCTAAAGCTGCTGATAAACCACATCTCCCACTAAATCTAACACTGTCGATAAACGACATCACCCAATATATCTAACGCTGCTGATAAACTACATCTCCCACTACATGTAACACTGCTGGTAAACTACATCTCCCTCTAAATCTAATGCTGACAATAAACTACATCTCCCATTATATCTGTCATTGCAGATAAACTTCTTCTAACCATGCTGATAAACTACATATCTCACTAAATCTAATTCAGCTGATAAAATACATCTCCCGCTACATCAAATGCTGCCAATAAACGACATCTACCGACACATCTGATGCTGCTGATAAACTATATCTTCCATGATTCCTACAAGAGCTGGAGCCTGCTTACTTGGACTTCGGTCAAAATCAATCCAGATTTGATGCTGTTTTACAGCAGCAATAAGTCTCTATCGGACAGGCAGCAGCAGTTATAATTCTTGTTTTGTCCCTGAAGTTGATCCAGGGACTCTTCAAAATTCCATGGAGTCAAGAAGGAATTGTTTCCCTTTCAGAAAGGGAACATTGGAGAGGCTTCAATTGTTATTGTTTTTTTTTGTTTTTTTACCTTCCTCTGGATCAACTAGGATTTGCAAAGGTTTCACTCAGAGTAAGTGTTGATGGGATTGTGTCCAGGTCATTAGAACTAATATTAAAAGGAAGATACATATGAGCAAACAGTGGGCTTGGAGGTTATTAAGGATGTTTCCCAATTAAAAAAACACACTAGAGGTCAATGTAATTTCAAGATGTTTATTGAATGTAAAATATCATATTGATGTTAATCTCCTAAAGCTGATGTTGTTAATCTTCTGAAGCCGCCATCGGGACCATGTTTTTTGCATGGCCCAAAGATGACATTAGGGCCCTAAAGTTGTGCCCCCGTCCCTCCCCCGATGGCTGCTATTTCTTCAGTTCTTCATTCCTAAGGAAAGATTGATCAGTGTTAGTCATGGAGAAGCTGTTTGTATAATAATTCTGCCATTTTGTCTCTGTTTGTGCTGCATGTTTTATATCCCATCCCCTTTGCTAATTTAATAGTCAACTACAACTATTTAATAATAACATTTTCTCCCATTTCATCATATTTGTTTCTCTCAGATTTGGCCTAGTTCAGTGACCTCTGCCCTTATACAATCTCAGCCTTTATTATGGGCGGCTTTAGTTAGAGAATTATAGTATATGTAGGAAAGGCAGAGAATATTGTATGAATAAGAGCAGTAGATGGATATAGTCTATACATCACGTGAATTAAATTACTGCATATCTTGTCGGTGCTTTATAAATAAATGATGATAATTATAATGAGAAATGAGCAGTGCTCTTACCTTAATGCAGGTACCACTTAATGGAATCAGTCACACCCCTATCATTTGAGATATTTGATATGAAGGGGTGTGACAGTAGCTGCTCTGCAGAGGGTCTCCACGCTGCATTCTTTTGGAGGATTTCGCTGATGAATGCACGAAAGTTGTCACTCCTGGAAAAATAAAAAACAGAGGAAAAATTTAAATTGTTCATGTTATATAATAACTAAATTTGCAGAGCTCACACATGTAAAAGACTGCATAGAACCAGCACAGCCATGTGCCCTGTATCCCCCATGAGCCTCTATTTTACTGACAAAATGTTTGTTAAACATTGATGATGTCACTCTTCCCTTATAATGCTTTAACTGATTTGCCTTAAAAAAGGGGGGCCTATTTGACTCTAGCCACCAGATCCGACCATAATGTTTTGCCAACGTCTTGGCCTGGGTTCTATTGGCTGCCAGATAATAACCCCAATATCTCAAGCTAATCATGAGATTAAGAATCTGTGCATTCAAGAGCTACACATATTATACTTTACCTTCACCTTTACTTCTTTCCCATTTATCCATTCACCCTCCTTACTTCACCCCAATTCCCAAGTTTTCTTGACTCTCTTTCTCATTTACATATCCCTTTACTCTTCTGTCAATCCCCAACCTCTCCCCAATTTCTTTTTCATTTCCCCACCTCTCCTTCTCACTCTCTTTCCCTGATTCAGTACAAATAACTCACCATTTGTCCCATAGTAATGTTGGTGCGGGACCGTGCATAACCCTCTTCATTAATTTTTTTTCGGGAAATCTGCTGAATGCTAGGTTGTAAGAAAATACAAAATGAGAATATGATGACTGACAATCACAACATTTGGGGGGCAATTTACACAAATTTTACCTTTTAAGCTTTAGCCCATCTTTAAAAAAGTCAAATTAACTCAATTGTGTTCCGGGATTGGAAACTTAATATTCTATTGATAAATTAAAATTTTCATACACCAGCCCCTTATTTTTTATATTTAATAATACATATCAATGCCCTCTAACCTTTTGACAAAGTGTTATTTATTCACTATAGTTCACACATACTGGGGTTTACTTACGATAATATCCTTCTGCCATTTCCAGCGCTGATATTCCCAATGACCATATATCAGCCTAAACATTAAAATGTGGGGAAAAAGGCAATTAGACAAGAATATAAACAGGCCACATGAAGAATAATCCAATTACAGATTATTCAGGCACTTTTGCTATGTATCTATCCACACCCTGACAGTGATTCTATTTGGAATGCACAATACCAAAATATAGCAGAACCCAAATTTTATGTATTTCAAGGGACCAGAAAAAAATGGTGTAAACATATAAACTCAGGGGGATTTATGAGATATTTTATAATGCTGGGGTCACAACAAAAATGTTTAGACTGTGGTAAAACATAAAAACAGGGGTGTGAAATTAAGGTTTCTCTGTATGATACAAAGCATAACCTTTGTACTGATATAAAACATTTCAAGGAGTGAAGTGATGTGACTATCATCTCTAAAGAGTGACCCCAAAGACCCCAGACTGAGTGTGTCTCAAGGAGTTTGAAAGCCCCATAAAGAGTCAAATATAGTTGGTTTCTAATATCCCTGTGCCCTGCAGTTAGACTGCATTTCTCTCCTTCACTTCAGATTCCCCATCAGAGATCACAGAAGCCAATTTACAGCTTTGGATTCACTGTTATGAGAGGGGCATGTGAAGTGAGTGACGTTACATATAAAGCGAGAGAGAAGACATCACAATACCTTAGAGTTGTAGCGGATGGTCTTGGTGCTAATGTTGCTGAGTACTTCTGGGGCCATGTATGGTATAGTCCCAGAAGTACTAACACTGCTTGTCCCCATGGTGGCAGAGCTGAAGTCGGCTGAAATTATAGGAAAAAAGTGAGAATTTAATGTTAATGTTCAATCATTAATGTGACCCACCAATATACACCATAGAGATAGAAGATACTATCCCTTTGTTCAGATTCCAAGCGTCACTTACTGATCTTTACATCAGCGGATGATGTCATTATAATATTCTGGGGCCTCAGGTCGTGATGGATGACCTCCTGTTTATGAAGATGACACAGGCCCTGGGAAATTAATAAAGAAAAAGTATAAATATTTGTCATGCTCTTTAATTAATTAGATTTATCCAAAAGAGTATTGAGGAGATTCACATGAGACATACCTGTAGCACCTCCCTGCAGATATAGGCAATCCAGTCCTCTGACAGGGAGCATCTGGTGTTGATAAGATCTTGCACGGATACACCAGACCAACGCTCCATAGAAATCTAGAACACAAACAGAGAATGGTTGACACATAAGATTTGTGTGGCCTACAATGTAATTGGGATGTCTGGGGAAAGGGTGTAATAATCTATACAAGCATTCTGGATATAAATACAATATCTGGTACAACTGAGAACAAAGTGATCCACATGCACCAGACTCTTTCTTACCAAACTGAATCATATTTGCATCCAAATGCTAGCTTGTATTAGAGCTGTTGGTGCATAAAGGTGTAACATATGTGAATTAACACTTCCTTACCCACAGTCCTTCACGTTCTGGCATCTTCACAGAGGCAGGGTGGTAAAATGCCCCGTAAAAGCCAATCACATTTTTGTGGCCCTTAACCGCTTCTAGGATTTCAACTTCTCTCTGGATTGCTTTTTTGTTCTAGTTTAAATCAAAAGAAGTAAAGTTAATACAATGGCTAAAATGACAAATACAAGTACCCCAACCTAACTTGTAATTCTGAAAAATAAAAGCTTGTCCCCTACATAAGACTTGCATAATATGATTGACTCTATTATTTTACTTCTTAAATCTCATACAGTACTTATTGACTTTTTATAATTACATAATAGGGGTCAGGATATTACAGTGACTGGAGCAGAAATGAGAACATGCCAATATTTGGTCAGCAAGTTCTCCTTCTATTTAACAATCATAATAAATGTATAACAAAAGGCTTATTAGTATCTGATTCTAGTAATCGTATCAAGACATGTTACCTCAATATCCTTGACGATGGTGATTGCCACTTCTTTTTGCTCTTTACGGTGCCATCCCTGCAATAAAAGTAGAAAAAGAGACTCTGATTATTACTGTACGGAACATTATGGGAAAGCAAACACATATACTGTGTGGATACGGGAAGGTTTATTGGTAGATTCAGAAGCACAAGAAAAACACAGAAGAGACAAAATCTAAATGGTACAACCAGTTGGCAGAATAAACAGAATTTACCAAAACATGACATACAATGTGCCATTTTAACATATCTTACATTATAGTTCATCCCATAGTTGTCCTCACAACCTGGCTCTAAGAGCTGCAGATATCTCCTGGGGTTCTAAAAAAAAAACAAAACATTGTATTAAAAACATGACAAATATAATGACAGTGGACAAATCAAAGAAGCACAGGAAGTATAGGGGGAACTGGGAATTGGTGTATTAAATGGGAATTGGTATATGAGAAGGCTGAGGGTTAGAATATTTAATTCAAACCATTAAAGTTGAGCTTTTGCGTTGTTTAGTGTTCAAAAATACAGTTTAACAGCTGTTTACCGTGTATTTATCTGCAATTTTATGTTGATTCACCTGGGGAAGACAAAAAAAAAATTTTTTTTTTTAGATCAACTGTTTTTGGAAACCTGCTATAATTATAATTTGAAGGACAAGACTAGGGGGTGTCTATATGTTAGCTAACATAGTTAGGTTTATACATATCAGGTTTATATGGAATTAGACCTAAGTAAACCAATAATGGCATGCTGGGTCCTCTAACAGAGGTATAACCTATTCAAAAAAAATTTGAAGTAATAGGTCACACATATAAAGCATATTATGAATTGCAAGTTTTCAATGCCACATCTTGGTTAAAAGAGGGAATATTTTATATGTTATTTTTATAATATCAATGCAGATGCTTAAATGAAAAATATATGTCCATATTTTTTGTATTGTGACCATATCATTTTTATTACCTGACAGATCTTAGCGTCAGGTGGTTCTGGAGTCTCCTGGTTAAGAGAGGAGAAGAAAAAGATGTTACACATTGTATATTTTTTTAGAAGCTAAAATATAATCTTGCATAAAAATAGGGTGAATTAATTTGTCCCTACTCCCTTTCTTAGGATTATCAAATAAGTTATCAAATCAACTCAGCTTTTTAGAGAAGTGTAAATAATTTAAGTGTAATATTTAGGGATGGGTGTTTTATTTGCAATTATTCTGTACTTACTTGGCAGATGGTATTGCCAGATTCAATGGGTTTTTCCTGGTTGACATGGTTTTCTGGTGGTTCCTGGTTAAGAGATAAAAGACAAGTTATCAAATCAACTCAGCATTTTAGAGAAGTGTAAATAATTGAAATGTAATATTTAGGGATGGGTGAATTATTTGCAATTATTCTGTACTTACTTGGCAGATAGTATTGCCAGATTCAATAGTTTGTTCCTGGTTGACAGGGTTTTCTGGTGGTTCCTGGTTAAGAAATAAAAGACAAGTTATTAAATCAACTCAGCATTTTAGAGACGTGTAAATAATTGAAATGTAATATTTAGGGATGGGTGTTTTATTTGCAATTATTCTGTACTTACTTGGCAGATGGTATTGCCAGCTTCAATGGGTTTTTCCTGGTTGACAGGGTTTTCTGGTGGTTCCTGGTTAAGAGATAAAAGACAAGTTATCAAATCAACTCAGCATTTTAAAGAAGTGTAACTAATTGAAATGTAATATTTAGGGATGGGTGAATTATTTGCAATTATTCTGTACTTACTTGGCAGATAGTATTGCCAGATTCAATAGTTTGTTCCTGGTTGACAGGGTTTTCTGGTGGTTCCTGGTTAAGAAATAAAAGACAAGTTATTAAATCAACTCAGCATTTTAGAGACGTGTAAATAATTGAAATGTAATATTTAGGGATGGGTGTTTTATTTGCAATTATTCTGTACTTACTTGGCAGATGGTATTGCCAGCTTCAATGGGTTTTTCCTGGTTGACAGGGTTTTCTGGTGGTTCCTGGTTAAGAGATAAAAGACAAGTTATCAAATCAACTCAGCATTTTAGAGAAGTGTAACTAATTGAAATGTAATATTTAGGGATGGGTGAATTATTTGCAATTATTCTGTACTTACTTGGCAGATAGTATTGCCAGATTCAATAGTTTGTTCCTGGTTGACAGGGTTTTCTGGTGGTTCCTGGTTAAGAAATAAAAGACAAGTTATTAAATCAACTCAGCATTTTAGAGACGTGTAAATAATTGAAATGTAATATTTAGGGATGGGTGTTTTATTTGCAATTATTCTGTACTTACTTGGCAGATGGTATTGCCAGCTTCAATGGGTTTTTCCTGGTTGACAGGGTTTTCTGGTGGTTCCTGGTTAAGAGATAAAAGACAAGTTATCAAATCAACTCAGCATTTTAGAGAAGTGTAACTAATTGAAATGTAATATTTAGGGATGGGTGAATTATTTGCAATTATTCTGTACTTACTTGGCAGATAGTATTGCCAGATTCAATAGTTTGTTCCTGGTTGACAGGGTTTTCTGGTGGTTCCTGGTTAAGAGATAATAGACAAGTTATCAAATCAACTCAGCATTTTAGAGAAGTGTAAATAATTGAAATGTAATATTTAGGGATGGGTGTTTTATTTACAATTATTCTGTACTTACTTGGCAGATGGTATTGCCAGATTCAATGGGTTGTTCCTGTTAAGAGAGAAAAATAGATCAGAGCCACACACCTTTGCTAAGTGGAGGGGCAGTGGGAATAATTATTGTATGTACTGATCCATATGTGGATGTGAATGATATTTGTATCATAAATTGTGGGTTAATTATAGCACCAGATTATCCTGATTAAGAGCAATGGTATAAGATGTTAGATCAACGCTCTTCTCTGGGAATATGGTGATGTTCTGGGAAGCACCATATTCATATTGAAAAAAATGGTTGAAAAATTGAAAAGGATGCCCCACCAAAAAGTGCTAGGAACCTGGAAGTTTCAGGCTCACAGGTGTTAGAGCCTGATTCCTCTGGTATCTCCTATTTAGGACAAAGTAAATGTATGTTTAGATAAACTGAATCCTTGATTTTAAAGATGAACTGCAACATTCAATTTTCTATATTTATGTCCAAAATTAATGGAAGAAAGCAGAGCTGTGGAGCGGGATGAATGATTGTTGTTTGTCAGTATCATTACTGTTAAAACCCTTATTTCTCTGATTGAAGTGTGTACAGTGAGAGCTGCTTACCTGGCAGGGGCTGCTATCAGCTTTCTCCTGATCTTGTTGTTCTTCCTCCTGGTTAAGACAAAAAAATGGTCAAAAACCAATATTTTAAAGCTCAAAGTATATATTGCACTACACCCTAATACATAAAAATAAAATTTGTTTGCATTCATTTCTTTGGTGGGGGTAAAACACATTTATTGTATCAGATTAGCCTAATAAAACATATTCTGAAACCAGCCGTGTATAGACACAAGTGAGCTCATGTCACTGCATTGTGTATGTAATGTATTCCCTATGTTTTATTTTTTGGATGTGGGAATTTTTATTTTGCAATTCCAGTTCAGTGTGAAAATACTGGATTAATTAGGTACAGGTCTGCTGCAAGTATTTATGTGCTTTTCTGGAGATATAATTAAAAAATTAATAAAACGTTTTAATGAGACCTTTCTGCTCGTACCTCATTGATGTTTTTGAGGCAACAGCCACACTCCTGTGTTTGTAGCCATAAGACCATAAGCATACTGAATTTGCATGCAATTTGGAATAGTAAATAGGACAGGGTCACCAGGGGTGTGCCTAATTGCCACCCAATGTGAATCTAGGTTTAGTACTATTTTATTATTTTGACCATATTATTTCATCTTACCTGACTGATCTTAACATCAGGGGGTTCTGGAATCTCCAGCTTAAAAAAGAAAGGAAGAACATTGTATTATTTCTGTTGCAAAGAAGCTAAAATACAATCTTGCATAAAATATAGGGTGATTTTATTTTCCCCTATTCTCCTTCTCTTATGCTTACCTGGCAGTTGGTTGTGTCCAGCTCCAGTTGCTGTTCTGGTTTTTCCTCCTAAGAGGGATACAGTGATATGGTCAACTTCTTATAATGCCACAGTTCAATATTGAAAATTGAATATTTTAGGATTTTTTATTTGTAATTATTTGGCACTTACTTGGCAGATGATATTGCCAGATTCTGCAGGTTGTACCTGGTTAAGAAAGGAAAATAGATCAGTCACATATCACTGGTGAGTGGGAGGTGGGGGATATATCTATTGTATGTATAGATCCATTTGTAGATATAAATCATATTTATACTACAGTTTTTGGGTCAATTGGTTAAAGTTGCTGTTTGCAAACCATCATGTTAAATGGTAAAGGTGTATGTTTATATTAAGGGTAACCAGTTTGCCAAAACAACTGTCTATGTTGTTCACATCACTTTATAAAACTTCTTCTGCCTTCACCAGATTATCGTGGTTAAGAGCAATGGTATAAGAGACTGTTATATCAGATCTCTCCTCTGGGAATAGGGTGATGTTCCAATGGGGAGCAGTGAGCTAAAAGTTTTCATGATAAAAATATGGTTACAAACTTATGGAGCTGGGCTAGAAAAGGCTTAAAACTTGGCTGGGAGGGGAGGGCTCAAACAGAAGGAATCTAATCTAACCACTGCCAAACAAAAAGGAACTTTGGTAATGATAATTATAATAGTAATCAACACAACATTTAAAGAAAGATAAAATATTAGGACTGTTTGATCCCAACTGCTTCATTGCTTACCAAGCAGATAATCTTGTGGGGTTCCTCAATGGGCTCAACCTGGTTGAGTGATAAAAAGATGGTGTTACTTCATGCAATTAAAGGTCTATCATTTATTCTAAAGGAGTATTATTAGTCTTGGAAACATATGCTTTTGATTAGATATAACAAATATGTATAAATATGTTATAATAATAATAAGTAAATAAATGCAGGGTCAGAATAGGGCTTTATTTTGATAATAATCCAAAGGCCAAGGGGTTATCCCTTTGAAAGTAGAGAATGAGATTTCATCATCAAGAAAGAAAAGTGTTTTAATAAAGTTTATTCTGTTATGAAATGTGTCATCTGTGTAAGTAAGGAAGGTCCCATGGTTATCAAGTCATGGACAAATGATTATCTACATTGGAGTGGGACCTTTAATATCAGAGGAGGGTCAGCTGGTTGATGAAAACAAAAAAAAGCGCAGATTCTGAACTCATATTTGTCGTCTGATCGGTTACTGAAGGTTTCCTTCTTAATAGTCCCAATTCTAGTAATACAACTAATGATACATTTTTCACACATAATGAAATTCAAAAGAGACTAGAACATGTTAAGATAAACAAAGGTCCAGGGCCAGAGGGTATTCATCCCAGGTTACTTAGCGAGCTTAGCTCTGTGATTGCCAAACCTCTTTACTTAATCTTTTACTTAATTTTTTAACTTAATTTTTTTTTCCTGAATCACTTGATTTATTGAGGCTTCTTCCCAAAAAAAGCCAGAATGTATCAGATTTTTGGCCAAAATAGTTGATTTTCTGGTTATTTCCAGAGCAGACCTCTCCCATTGACTTAAATACAACCTCGGCAGGTCTGAGATGGCGGATTTTCCAATAAGGACTTTTTGCATCCTTGTGGTATAAGTCTCAAAAAATTTGAGTTTTTTTTCCAGTAAAAATTCAGATTGTATAGTAAATTTTATTTTTAGAGTTTTAGCATTCGGACTTTAATAAAAAAAAAACCCTAACAGTTGATGGTTTATTGGCCCATTACTTTTGCAGAGGTTCAGGGAGGGTTTTATACAAAGGAATTCAGGAATGCAATTCCCAAGGTTAGGACGAACAAGAGATTAAGAGTAAAGGCAAGTCCTGGTGGATTGTCTGTTTTTGTAGTTTTGACAAGTAGCTGCTACTAGTAGCTCCTTCTGTCTTGACCCTAGGCAAGAGCAAGTTTCTAGCAGTGAAGTTGAAGGACCCCCCTGAATATAATTGTTAATTTAAGACCCCAGGTTGAAGCTTACAGTTACTGTAAGTTAGTCTGGGGTACTATTTTATTTAGCACTGACAAACTTATGTCTAAGGCAGTGCTCCCCAACCAGTAGCTCGTGAGCAACATGTTTCTCTCCAACCCCTTGGATTTTGCTCTCAGTTGCCTCAAAGCAGGTGCTTATTTTTGAATTCCTGGCTTGGAGGCAAGTTTTAATTGCATAAAAACCAGATGCACTGCCAAACAGAGCCTCAATGTAGGTTGACAGTCAACATAGGTGCTCCCCAACTCTTTTTACTTCTGAATGTTGTTCACGGGTTCAAAAGGTTGGGGATCGCTGCAGTGGCATAACTACTCGCCGGCGGGCCCTGGTACAAGAAGGGCGTCCGGGCCCTGCCTAGCCGCCCGTGAAAACCGTTATCATGGCTTTGGCGGGCCTGCACCCCTGTGGCCTACTCTTTAATTATACTCAAATTTCAATTCTAAGCAAAGAAATTATGCCCTAATGCTGTAAATTACCCTATACTGGCCCTGCCATGGATATTTTTAATTACAATTCCCTTCACTGTGTAGTGCAGCAGCAGATAGGGGGTTAGCAGCTAGATATACAATACCCTAAGGTGCTCTGAATACAGCACCTATCAAGTGATATTAGTTATTTGGACGCTGCTGTAGCTTGTGTTCCTGCAATTAGCAAGGGCCACATTCAGATGTCCACTTGGCTCTTTGTGACCATTCCCAGGTAGGACATATTGTGCACTTGTGCCTCACTAAATAGTACTTCTTATTGTGTTTCTAGGAGGCAGGAATAAATGGACTGAAAGTGGTTGCAGCTCTGATGGTTGCCTCAAGCCTACGTGTGAAATGATCCATTGGAAGGAGCTTTGAATACAGCAGCCCTGCTTGCGGACGATGCACTCCCGCTCGCCTGTCCATTTGCACACACAGCAACCCAAAGTGGCAGCCGGTTTCCCGGTACCAATACAAAACAAGTGCCTGGCCCGCTGTATTAGAAGAGAACCAGCCACTAGGCAGCATACCCAGGACAATGCTCCCAGTCCCAACTGCACAACAGCTGACACGTTATGTCCACACTGGAAACGCTGGCACAGCCTGCAGGGAACCCGTGCCATTACAGGCAAACTCTGAGCCAATGTGTGGCTTTGGCGGAAGCAGGTGATCATGGGACAGCAGCTTGTTACTCGCTAGGGTAGCCCTTGCCCAAGGAGAAAGGCTAGGAAGAGATGAGAGTGGTTCCGGTTGCTCTCTGCTAAACTACAGGCCCAGACAAAGCGAGCACACTAATGCACATTAGGTGCAGGTAGCTGGTGGGCAAAGAGAAAAAGAGATGGGAAGGGGAAGCATTCCCAATGTGAGGCTCAATGTTATCTATTTCTCTTATGTTTAATTACCTCGAGCTCCGCAGAGAGTCTCTGATACATGGTTCACCTGTGGGCCCGGATTCTGTAAATGTACCACCACAAAAAGTGTGCGCAGGAGAAAAGCCCCCCTGCATCCTGCATCCCTTGTAGTTACGCCACTGGATCCCTGGTCTAAGGTATCACTTGCTACTCTGCTGGGCAACAACAAGGGAGAGAAGATAAAGGACAGAGATTGTAGCTTTCTTTGCAATTGCCATCTTGGGCATGTATGCTGCAGAAATGATGTGGCCGACAGGGCCGGCCTTAGGCCTATTGGACCAATTTGGACACCTCTGGGGGCCCCGCACCACAGGGCAGCACAGATAATATTTCCCTCAGCACATGATGCTGCCTGGCCTGCCCCCAACTTTGAGAGTCCAGCCCATCCCCAAATCCATAGGTTCAGCCCACCCCCAACTCTGATAAGCCAGCCTATCCCCCAACTCCATAGGTCTAGCCTGCCCCCAACTCTCATAGGCCCAGCTTTCCTCCAACCTTGATAGGCTCTGCCTGCCCCCAATCTAACCAAGCCTGCTCCCAAGCTGAATCGGCCCAGACTGCCCCAAACTAATTGGCCCAGTCCACTCTCCTATTTCCTCCCTCTCTCTCTTACCCTGTGTGCCCCTATTATGTGCCCCTATTTCATCCCTCTAACTCTCTTACCTTGTCTGCCCCTTTCCTTTCTATTTTGTGCCTGTATGCCCTTATTTTCCTAAATACTTGGCGAGTCAGTAGCCAGCAACACTTTGTCTAGGGGCCCCACCAACATGGTCCCACTTGGGCCCCACATCTGATAGGATCAGCCCTGGTGGCCGAAGTGGCCTCCTTAGCTTCTAACCGCTACAGGGGTGAGGGCAAGTAGTATTTTTAGCATGTTCAATATGATACAGTTAATGAGAGGCTTGGGTGGCAATATAATGGGTTTTATTATAATAAGTCTACACAGTCCTGCAGAATGAACACTATGCATGCACACTTTGCAGCAACAAGGCAAGGATGAACTGGAGAAAGATCTAGTAGTTATAGCTACGTCTAGCTATAACTACTAGCACATACCAAAGTTAAGCTATATTAACGCAGTCATTACTTGCCCCATCTTGCTACCAAGATTTTACCAGTGTCCCATAATTTGCACACAAATTTATTGTAATCTCTACAACTGAAAAGGGCTATAGGTGGCCATACACAGGCAGATCTTCAGACTGAAGGTGGTCATACACGGGCAGATTAAAGCTGCCAATATCAGTCCTTTAGACCAATTCAGCAGCTTATCTGCCCATTTTTGGGGGCTTCCGACGGGTCTTCACGATCGATATCTGGCCACAATATCGATCGGGAAGGTTTAATTTTTCAGACAATCGACCTGTCAAAGCCCATTGCTCCCTAGGGCTGAACGTTTGGAATATAGCCCTGCCATTGGTGGGCATATCGGGGAAAGATTTACTCGTTTGCTGTTGTCGCCAAACTAGCGGATCTTATAGTGTATGGCCAGCATGAGTCAGTAGCTTATTTGCCCATGCAAGGGCTTTTCTTAACTGATATCTGGACTGGAAGCATCAGCTTGTTGATACTGTCCTCTGCTGATGACCTACATTATAATGCCCAATAGAAGATACCCATATCAGGAAAGGATCCACTCACTTGGCTTCATGTTTACCCTACCCTACAAAGATACAGGGAATTTTAAGGAGAGCTTGGGGCCCTTTCTAAGGCATGGTTAAAGGTGCAGTCAAAAGCATACCTCCCAACTGTCCCATTTTGCGTGGGACAGTCAGATTTTGACAGCTCAACCCATAGTCCTGGGTTGTTACTGAAATATCCAGACTCTCTTTGATCTCCTGCTCTGGACAGCCAGAAAAAGAACTAAACCAACTCTATGTTCGACATATAGGCACTAAATTTGCCCAGGAGCAGTAACCCATAGCAACCAATGAGATGTTTGAAGCAAACCCAAAAGTTAAAAAAACTCTACCCCCATCCCCAGCCTAAGTGTTACCCCGTGCAAATGCCCGTAACTTTTTACTCACCCCTTGGTGCAGATTCAGGCACTAGAGTTCACAGGCGCCATCTTCAGCCACTTCGGCAATCTTCTGAATGAGACCGGGGCTTCGGCAATTTTCGAGAGTTTTGCCGCATGCGCAGTTGCCGCGAAACAGAAAATTCTTCCAACTGCCGGCGGTCTCATTCAGAAGAGAAGAAGATGGCGCCTGTGAACTCCGCTGGACAGAATCAGCACCGAAGGGTAAGTAAAGAGTTAGGGGCATTTGCCCGGGGTAACACTTAGGCTGGGGGAGGGGGGCAGGCCCAGACTGGCAATCTGTGGGTTCTGGCAAATTCCAGAGGGGCTGCTGTATGGTTCCATAGAAATTTACCATATAGTGGGCTGGTAGGTCCTCTGTGTGCTTGGAATGGCAGGGCCTATTTTGCCTCACAGTCCCAGCCGGAGGCGGGGTCAATATAGGGTAAGGGTTCTTTAACTTTCAGGTTTGCTTCTCCTTTAAACATGTGACCAGGAAATGCTAACTGCTGATTGATTGCTATAGGTTACTTAGTGCCTTAGGTAATTAGAGCCTTTAATTACACAACCCCTATTAGAGATAGATAATCCTTTTCCCTATGTTTGAACTATCTTTCCTGGCTGGCCAGTCAGATATCACAGTATTGCTGTAATGAGGGGACTACACTTGCCCCAATTACCCCCAACAACAGCTGTCAGTCAGCTATAGCTACAAGTGCTGCTATGACAACCTGGCAATGCCAGAAACCTGTCACAGTTGCCACTTGACGTTTGTTGGAGCCCACGTGACCTGGCGCTGCGCATCTCGCGGTTCCACAGCGGGAGGTTGTCCTGAGATCTCGCGGGATCCGGCGGGAGGACAAGTTGAGGGAACATGGCGACGTCTAATTTGTTAAAGGTAAGAGGAGCCACCTCTCTATAGTGTCCGCCGCTCGCGTGCTGTGGGAGGATTAGACCCACACCCCTGCACCGGCGGCCTTGGTCTCGACTCAGTCGCTGCGTGACATCCCTCCTGCCTGCATTTGCCCCATTATATATCCCATCCCCCGCATATCTGGACACCGGTAGCTGAGTAAGAACAGAAAGCTGCAAAGCTAATGGGAGTTTTGGGAAGCGCAAAGCTGTTGCTTTACTACTGGAGTTGCTGTTTCCACCAGGGGGCGTGACGTTGAATATCTGACTTCCTGTTTGTTTTAGTGATGTAACGGGGTTAGTGTCACTGTCTGTGTTATGGACAAGATGAGCCTATTCAAGGACCCCCAGTTTGTGGCAATTGGGAATGGATTTCTCTGATCTGTGAGAGGCTGGGGAGACAGGTGTGTCAGTGAGTTATAGTTCAGCAGCAGCTACATGTCTGGATTTGGGCATCCCTCGTGTGGGTACAGCAGAGTCACCTGTCAGACTGTCACTATTTACTGCACCTGCATAAAAAACATACACACGCTTAAAGGGCTGCTTCACCTTTGAAAGGAGAACTAAACCCTAAAAATGAATGTGGCTAAAAATACCATATTTTATATACAGAACGTATTGCACCAGCCTAAAGTCACCAGGGGGGTCACCATCTTGGAAAGTGTCTGTGACACTCACATGCTCAGTGGGCTCTGAGCAGCTGTTGAGAAGCTAAGCTTAGGGCTCGTCACTAATTATCCAGCAGAAAATGAGCTTCCCCTGTAATATAAGCTGATGCTACAGGTTTGCTGATTATTAAATTCTGATGCTAATTGCACTGGTTTCTGTGCTGCCATGTAGTAATTATTGGTATTAATTACTAATCAGCCTTATATTGTGACATTTCTATTCTATGTGTACTGTATATTGTGAGTGGGTCCCTAAGCTCAGTAAGTGACAGCAGCACAGAGCATGTGCAGTGAATCAGCAGAAAAGAAGATGGGGAGCTACTGGGGCATCTTTGGAGACACAGATATTTACTGCTAAAGGGCTGTGGTTGCCTCGGGCTGGTACAGAAGCACAAACCATAATGTGCAACATTTCTAGCTACTTCTTTAGTTCTTCTTTAAGTCGACTTTTAGTATGCTATAAAATTGCTACTTCTAAGCATCTTTTCAATTGGCCTTCTGTTTATAATTATGTAGTCCAGTAGATTCACTTATTGTCCATCTAATAAATAGCTCATAACCTGAAATCTCATCAAACGTCTGAAATCTGTTTTATTTATTTCTTTGTTTTTCCTGAAAACACCAATGCTTGATGTAGGGTCACGGGGCGACCCCCAATATCCCACTGACCACATAATGCTTTTAGGGTGCTGGAAGCTGAAGTTCAACATCATCTGGAAAGCTACGTAATGTTCATGTAATCTGGACTTTGCGTCATTTCTGGAAAACTTGATAGTACAGGTATGGGATCTTTTATCCAGAATGCGTGGGACCTGGTGCTTTCCATATAACTGATCTTTCCTTAATGCGGATCTTCATACCTTAAGACTTTTAGAAAATCATGTAAACATTATAAACCCAATTGGCTGGTTTTGCTTCCAATAAGGATTAATTATATCTTAGTTGGGATCAAGTACAAACTACTGTTTTATTATTACAGAGAAAAGTGAAATACATTTTTAAAATGTGGATTAGTTGATTGTAATGGAGTCAATGGGAGACATCATTTCCGTAATTAGGAGCTTTCTGGATAATGGATTTCCGAATAACGGATCCCATACTTGTAGTAAATACATCAATAAGCTCCCTCTTGTTGTCAGGTTAATTCATGTGTATAATCTGTAGTGGATCCAGATGGGCTTTGATCCGCACCTGATTAAACTCTACATCAGTTTGTGGACAAATCGTTAATCTTGCTTTGCGTCAGGTTGAATTTGTATTTATTATGGGATACGCAAAGCCTAAATAAAAAGTGCACGGTGCTAAATTAGTAAAAAGTAAATGTTAACATGCATGTAGTGGTTTGTATGACTGCCTATCAGTGCTAAATTCTACTGAGTCTGCGTGGCTTTCCCTTGAAAACCCACGTTTTCCCAAAAAAAAATCCGGCCATCTTGATTGGCTATGCACAGAATTGATCCTGTTGCGTTAGTACTCTCATGATAAGGGACCTTAACTTATAAGCCCCACTGTAGCAGAGAATGATCGGATGATAAACATTTTCAGCAAATGGATTTGTAATATGTTGACATTATATAACACCCGTTTCCAAAAAAACAATTGGGACACTGCAAAATGTAAATTAAAATACAATGGGGTGATTTGCAAATCATTTAAACCCTAATTGCAAATTAGTACAAAGAGAACACATCAAGTGGCACATTTAGCAAAGGTCGAGGTGAATTTTCGAATTGAAAAAATTCGAATTTCGAGCTATTTTTTGTGTACTTCGACTAGGGAATAGTCCAAATTCGATTCGAATTTGAAAAGAAATCAAAAATTCAAATATCTAAATTTATCATGTACTGTCTCTTTAAAAATTCTACTTCAACCTTTCGCCATCTAAAACATGCCGAATTGCTGTTTTAGCCTATGTGGGTCCTCCTAGAACCTACATGGAGTCAATTGGTGGACTTTGAAATATAGAAGGTTTTTTTGGGAAAAACTTTGAATCGAATGCGATATTAATTCGATTCGTACGATTCTAATTAGATCGAAAACGGACCTATTCGGCCAAAAAAAACTTTGACTTAATTTAGGTAGGTCTTTTTGAATTCGAATTGCGAAGTTTGTCAAATTCGAAATTCGTCCCTTGATAAATATGCTCCCAAATTTTAAAACTTGTGATTTTTTACCACTTTGAAAAATATGTGCTTATTTTGAATTTGATCACCGCAGCATGTTTCAAATAATTTGGGCAAGGAGTGTGTTTTTCAACTGTGTTGCACCAGCTCTTTTAAAGGGTTTTTCACCTTCAAACACTTTTTTCAGTTCAGTTGGTTTCAGATTGTTCACCAGAAATAAAGACATTTTCCAATTACTTTCCATTTTTTACTTGTGACTGTTTTTCTAATATTGAAGTGTAAAGTGTCATTTTTCACCTTCTAAAGCAGCTCTGGGAAGGGGGGGGTCGCCGACTCTTTAACTGTTCTAAATTTATAAATTTTTTTATCTTTGTCCCTGCGTTTCATTTAAGGCAGCTGTTAGAATTGATACAATAGTTGCTGATATTCCACAGATACTGCTGAGAAATGTATCAACGATATGTTGCAAAATTGTAACAGTTTAGAAGCTGCACCTGGATCACTGCGCTGCCAGACTGAAACATGAGGGGGTTATTTATTAAATGCCAAAAACTCGGGAAAATTTTTTTTTTTCATTTTATTTTATATTTTTTTACTATAATATCCGAATTTCTGGAAAAAAAACCCTTGAATTTTCAGTGATTTATTATACCCCAAGGCTGCTAAAATTCCAAATCTGAAAATGCTCCATCTCCAAGCTGTTGGGGCCCTGTAGAAGTCAATGGCAAAGATCCATTTCAAATTTGAAGATATCATGGTCTGCGCTGCGCTTTGGCCAAAAATCTGAAACAATGTCGGGAGAAATGTGAGCATTTCTGGGCATAAAACCCTGAAAAATTCTTTTTTTTTTTTTTCCAAAAACCCCACATTTTTCCGTTTTCCAAAAAATGTTATGAGTTTTGTTCCAAAACAATTTTATTGAATTTTTTTCAGTGATAAGGTCAAATTGTGGATTTTTTTTTACCTAAAATAAAAATTGGATTTTGATAAATAACCCCCCTAAATTAAATGTTAAACTTAAATTTTGGGAAAACGGTGAAAAATAAAAGATGGAATGCAATTGAAAAAAGCCTTTATTTTTGGTGAACAATCTGAAAACAGGTGAACTGAAAAAAGTGTTTGAAAGGTGAACAACCCTTTTATCAACGCTCTGTGAGTGTCTGGGAACTGAGGAGACCAATTGCTATCTTTTTGAAGCTGCTCAACAGTTTGGGGTGTCCTTTGTCATATTTTTCTTTTTTTTCATAATGCGCCAAATGTTTTCAGTGGGTGACTGGTCTGGGCTGGAAGGAGGGAGCCAGTTTAGCACCCAGACTCTTACTACAGAGTCACACTGGTGTACTACTTGCAGAATGTGGTTTGGCATTGTCTTGCTGAAATAATAACGGCCTTCCCTGAAAAAGACATTGCCTGCTTGGCACCATGTGTTGTTCCAAACCTGTATGTATTGTTTAGCATTTATGGTGCCTTCCCAGATGTGCAAAGTCCCCATACCATAAAAAAAACTCGCATGAATTCGAAGTTCGACCCTTGATAAATGTGCCTCTTAATGTTCAAATTATTTTTTTAGTAGACTTAAAGGAACAGTAACACCAAAAACTGAAAGTGTTTTAAAGTAATGAAAATACCATCTAGTGTTGCCCTGCACTGGTAAAACTGATGTGGTTGCTTCAGAAACACTACTATAGTTCATATAAACAAGCTGCTGAGTAGCAATGGCGGAAATTGAAAACCGGCTATATGGCACAGGATAAGTAATGGATAACAGATAACATTATGTTCTACGGAGCTTATCTGCTATCTGCTGTGTAACTTGAGCCTTTTCTCCTTTGAATGGCTACACAGCAGCTTATTTATATAAACAATAGTAATGTTTATGAAGCAAACACAGCAGTTTTACTAGTGCACTGCATTATATTTTTATTACTTTAAAAAAATTTAATTTTTTGATGTTACTGGTCCTTTAAGGTATGATGATCCAAAGTATGGCAAGATCCCGTATCTTGAAAACCTCAGGTCCCGAGCATTCTGGATAACGGGTCCCTTACCTGTATATGGTTCCTTCTGTGCATGGTAATGTTGCAACATGCATGTGTGTATGTAGTTTGTGTATGCAGCAATGAACTGTGTTCCCAGACAATGGATTTTGGAAGTTATCCTGGGCACATGCACTGATTTCTACTACATAATTGTGTCTATTTTTCATGCAATGCAACCTGAGTGCCCAAAGATCACGGACATCCAATATAGTCTTACAAGCTTGTCGTTTATGCACAAAGATTTCTCTCGATTCTCTGACTTTTTTTTAATGATGTTATGATCTGTAGAGATCATTTCTGTGAATCCTTTGCCATTTTAAGTTTAGGAATATTATTTTTAAATTGTTGCAATATTTGCCGTGTCTGTATTCAAGAGAGTGGGGTGCTACTCTCCAATTTTACTCTCTGAGATCTGCTTTTTTTAGCAAGACACAACTTTTACATTTTTTTGAAACCTTACTGGCATTAAATTTAAAATGAGCCTATATTTTTTGAACACGGGCATAATTTTGTGTATCTGATGCGTGTTTGAGATGCAGGTGCGAGCGAATCTAAATGCATGGCTCGTTTTTTCTTTTATATTTTACCTGGTTGTATCAAATCTGTGGTTTAGCACAGTCCCGTGTCATATCTCCTCTTGGATATGAAGTACAGTTATTGGATCTGTTATCCAGAATGATCGGGAATCTGTACTTTTTCTGTAATTTGGATCTTCATACCTTAAGTCTACTAGAAAATCTTTTAAACATTAAAGAAAACCAATAAGATTGTTTTGCCTCCAATAAGGATTAATTATATCTTCGTTGGGATCAAGTGCAAGTACTGTTGTAGTAACAGAGAAAAAGGAAACATTTTTAAAAACTTTATTATTTGGATTAAATGGAGTCTATGGGGCAGATTCACTAAGCGCTGAATTTGTGCTAGCGTCCGCTTCACTCACAACGCAACATTTTGCTAGGCGTAGATTCGGCAGGACAGTGCTAATTCACTAAAATCCGAAGTGTAGTCCAGGGCGCCGAACGCTGGTGAATTTGCGCTAGCTTGCCTAATTTGCATATGGCGGGAAGTTAAAGTTAATTGGATGTATATGTTGCAGCAAATACATTACACTACACAAGGTCAGGGAACCTTAATAAAATAAATTAGATCACCCTGAAACATGAAAAGACGTCAGCGTTTTTTGGAACTATTTTTTGAGGAAGTCCTATCTGCTTTATTGCACTTCGCCTGGTCTGAGGTGGCGAAGGCAAGTCTGGCGCAAGAGCGAACGTTCAGTAAAATCCGCATTGTGGTGAATTTGCGTAGTTACATCCCTTCGCCAGAGCGAACCTTCACCATTCGTTAGGGATCGAATTACCGCTAGAGTCTATCTCCTTCACTAGTTACACCAGCGCCCATTAGTAAATCAATGAAGTAACGAAATTACGTCACGCTGGCGAATCTTTGCTAGCGTAAGTCACTTCGCCCTTTAGTGAATCTGCCCCTATGGGAGATGCCTTCCCCTAATTTACAGCTTTCTGGGTAATGCATCCTATACCTTGTGCAAGGGAATGATGGGTGTTAATTCTCTCCACACTGTGGGATCTGGATGTGCATCACAAGGTGTTTCACTGGAAAAATAAAATCCAAGACAAACTAATGACCGGCCCACAAGCTACTGGATAAAGTGCTGTCCCTGTCACACTAGAGCTTGGTTCAGTGGTAGAGCCATTGTTCGGTTGTCAAAAGAGATTGGCTATTGTAGAATGACCGTGATCCAAAGCATAGGTTGACATTGACTAAAGGAGAGAAAGATAATGTTTTCGATTGGCCTTCCCTGTTAATAGACTCCTATTGAAAAGCTTTGGGGAGATTAAAATATGCAACAGATGCAAGTCTGGCGTTGAATAATTCCATATCCCCAACAAGTGAAACTCACAAATCAGGATATGTATAGTCCCACCCCTTATCTGGCCCCACCAGCTTATGAACAATTCATCCCTATTTGGTCAAACCTGTTCACCTCCCAATATGCACTTTTCCTAATGCAGTGATCCCCAACCAGTAACTCATGAGCAACATGTTGCTCTCCAACCTGTAAGGGCCTAAAGGTGGCAGAGATCTTTCGTAAGATAATCGGTGTGGTGGGAGACACAGTGACCGATATCGGTAAAAAGCCTGGGATATCGTCCGTCTCGTCGGTGGGACAGTACTGAAAAGTTTGATAATGTACCTTTTGAATGTGTCCGAACATCATAACGTTAATGCTGAATCATCAGATAGAGCTAAAAAAAATTATTTTTGTTTTTACCTGAATATCTGACAATTCAGCTCTTAAAGGGATAGTTTTGTGGGAATTTTTTTTTTCAAAACATGAGTTAATTGTGCTGCTCTAGCAGATTTCTACATTGAAATCAATTTCTCAAGAGCAAACAGATTTTTTTATGTTTAATTTTGAAATCTGATATGGGGCTAGACATATTGTAAGTTTCCCAGCTGCCCCCTGTCATGTGACTTGTGCTCTGATAAACTTCAGTCACTCTTTACTGCTGTACTGCAAGTTGGAGTGCACAATAATGGAGAGCTCAACCCAATCCCAAAAATAACACTTCTTGAAAGTGCAGGGTGCTTACCCAGAAGACCCTTCCTTTGCATTAGGGTCACTAGAGCAGGGGTTACACCAATTAGACCGCTCCCAGCTTACCCTTCCTGCGCTGCTCCGTGTATTCCTTGCTGGTTGCTCTGTCTGCAGCGTCCCCACCGCTTGTCACACACCAAACCAAAAGAATGACGGCACTCCATTCAAGGATAAGGCAGGTTTATTAGAGACCCCACAGGGATCTCAAGCCCTACGCGTTTAGGGATTCAATCCCTTAATCATAGGCCTATGATTAAGGGATTGAGTCCCGAAACGCGTAGGGCTTGAGATCCCTGTGGGGTCTCTAATAAACCTGCCTTATCCTTGAATGGAGTGCCGTCATTCTTTTGGTTTGGTACTAGAGCAGGGGTCCCCAATCTTATTTAACCGTGAGCCACATTCAAATGTAAAAAAAGAGTTGGGGAGCAACACAAGCATGAAAAAGTACCTTGGCGTGCCTAATAAGTGCTGTGATTGGCTATTTTGTAGCCCCTATGTGGACTGTTAACCTACAGGAGGCTCTACTTGGCACTACATTTAGTTTTTATGCAATTAAAACTTGCTTCCAAGCCTTGAATTCAAAAAAGCACCTGCATCTGGGCAACATCCAAGGGGTTGGATAGCAACATGTTGCTCACAAGCTACTGGTTGGGGGTCACTGCACTAGAGTAATTGCAAAAAATCCGGATGCACACCTTTTTGTTAAGGTTGTATCAAAAGTGGTTTATTAAGCCCATATACATCACAAAAGGGCAAAGTTTCGGACCCCTCTCAAGCCTGATAAAGGGCCCGGAGGGGTACGAAACGTTGCCCGTTTGTGACTATATGGGCTTAATAAACCACTTTTGATACAACTTTAACAAAAAAAGTGTACTGCAAGTTGGAGTGATATCACTGCCCCCCCCCCAGCAGCCTAACAACAGAAAAATGAGAAGGTAACCAGATAACAGCTCCCTAACACAAGATAACAGCTGCCTGGTAGATAAAAGAACAGCACTCAATAGTAAAATCCAGGTCCCACTGCAACACATTCAGTTACATTGAGTAGGAGAAACAACAGCCTGTCAGAAAGCAGTTCCATCCTAAAGTGTTGGCTCTTTCTGAAAGCACATGACCAGGGAAAATGAACCTAGATGGCGCCTACACACTAAAAAAAATACACTTGTTGGTTCAGGAATGAAATTTTATATTGTAAAGTGAATTATTTGCAGTGTAAACAATGTATTTTAGAAATAAAGCTATATCATAAAAATCATGACAGAATCCCTTTAACATTAGTAGAGTGGAAGAAAGATCTTTCATACGACCCAGGGGCGTGGGAAAGATCTTAATTGGAGCATGTATGGCCACCTTCAGGACTAATTGCCCTGGGGGGCACGAAACATGTAGGGCCAATGGAGATACTTTTCCTTTTTTTATGAATCTACAATAAATATTAAGTTTTTAACTTTATTTTTGGCGGCCCTTGTGGAGATTTTGTGAGTGCCCAATACCCCTCTTTTTGTGTTTTACTGGTTTATCTGCTCCCTAAGCTGAGAGTCTTGGGCTGGAGCACCTGTTTCACATGGTGAGTGTTCAACATATATTGTGTCCTGTGCTCCCCTTTTGGTGGTTTAACAACTTCAGGAGGTGATCAGATGAGTGTCACTTGCCTTATCCTTTTTCTTTTTATGAATTTGCATCATGATGTAGGGAGTTTACACGCCTTTTTTTGGCTAAACTACTACAAACTCAAAAATTTACCCTAAGTGTGTTCTTCTTTAATTCTGAAGCGACTAGGTTGTTCATAATTCCTGCTTCGCTGGTTTTAGTATATTATCTTCTCTGTTTATTATGCAAACTGTATGGCATTAAAGATGACCTACTATAGGATAAGAATCTATCTAAGCAAGCAAGGATTAAAGAGAGAATATTCCAAAAAACATGAAAATGTATGTAAAATCAGTGTAAACTAGGTATTTGGATGTTGCATTGGTTGGGCATTTCTCCCTTCAATGGAGTAATATACAGGTATAGGATCTGTTATCCAGAAACACATTATCCAGAAAGCTCAGAATTACAGAAAGCCATCTCCGTAGACTCCATTATAATCAAATAATCCACATTTTAAAAATTGATTTCCTTTTTCCTTTCTATAAAACAGTACTTTGTACTTTATCCAAACAAAAATATAATTAATCCTTATTGGAAACAAAACCTGCTTATTGGGGCTGTTTAATGTTTAAATGTTTTTTAAGTAGACCTAAGGTACTAATATCCAAATCACTTAAAGATGCCTTATCCAGAAAACCCCAGGTCCCGAGCATTCTGGATAACAGGTCCCATACCTGTACTAGAAAGTGTGTTGGGCTTTGAATATGTAATTAATAAAAATTGCTGACTTGATATTTCTTTCTGTAGTCCGAGATAACCTAGTATCTGTGATTTTCCAGTTTATCATGTGCAGGTATTGGACCAGTTAACAGAATGGAAAAAATAAACCGCTCCGACTCACCGCAGATTTGTGGATTCAAAAGAAGCCGGCAAAATATATATAATAATATATCAGTTAACAGAATGCTTGGGACCTGGGTTTTTTTAGATAATTGATCTTTATGTAATTTGGATCTTCTACTAAAAAAATCATTTAAACATTAATTAAACCCAATAGGAATGTTTTGCCTCTAATAATGATTAATTATATCTTAGTTTGGATCAAGTACAAGCTACTGTTTTATTATTACAGAGAAAAGGGAAATATCTTTTTTAAAATTTGGATTATTTATACAAAATGGAGTCTATGGGAGACAGCCTTTCTGTAATTCAGAGCTTTCGGAATAATGGGTTTCCAGATAACGGATCCCACACCTGTACTTCATTTTGGTACAAACTAGGATTGTTATGGCCCTAGAAAACAACTGTTTGTGCTTGCTGGAAATACAGATATAAGGGGTAATTTATGGGCACAAATGCAGTTGCACTGCGCTTGTGGACATAAATAACCCCAATAATCTATTAACGTATAGTAAGTATAGCATTTGGGTTTTACTGGTATGGGATCCGTTATCCAGAAAGCTCCAAATTATGTAAAAGGCGGTCTCCCATATGCACCATTTTATCCAAATAATCCTCATTTAAAAAAAAGTATTTCCATTTTCTCTGTTATAATAAAACAGTAGCTTATACCTGATCCCAACTAAGATATAATTAATCCTTATTGGAAGCAAAACCAGCCTATTGGGTTTGTTTAATGTTTATATGATTTTCTAGTAGACTTATGGTATGAAGAGCCAAATTACTAAACGATCCGTTATCCGGAAAGCCCCAGGTCCCGAGCATTCTGGATAACAGCTCCCATACTTGTATCCTTACTGCTACTTGTTATGTTACATTCACAACAGACATTGTTTCCATTTACCATCCACAGCTATACGTATGGGAGAGCTAATTGTGAATGTCTCTGCCTTAAGGCATAGAGCTCTTTCTTACTGAGAAGAGAAGGGCCCATAGCTGGACTGGTCACGGTGTTGGTGTATTTATAGACTACTGCATAACAGACCTGTTTAGTTATTTCTGGATAATGGCTATGGAAAGCTGTGCAAAACCTAGGCCTAAATATAACTCTGTCAAAAAGGCTCTTTCACTGTAGTTGCATGCAGACTTGTTGATTTAGCAGTTACAGATGTAACGCCCTTCCATTTACTTTATTAAAGGGGTTGTTCACCTTTAAATGAACCTTTAGCATGATGTAGAGAGTGATATTCTGAGACAATATGCCATTGGTTTTTATTTTTTATTATATTTGATTTACGAGTTATTTAGCTTTTTATTCAGCAGCTCTCCAGTTTGCAATTTAAGCAAGCTGGTTAGTAGGGTCCAAATTACCCTAGCAACCATGCACTGATTTTAATAAGAGACTGGAATATGAATAGGAGAGGTCTGAATAGAAAGATGAGTAATAAAAAATAGCAATAACAATGCATTTGCAATCTTACAAAGCATTTGTTTTTAGATGGTGCCATCTAAAAACAAATGTTTTGTAAGATTGCAAATGCATTGTTATTGCTATTTTTTATTACTCGTCTTTTCTATTCAGACCTCTCCTATTCATATTCCAGTCTCTTATTAAAATAAAAAAAAAACATAAAAAATAAATAATGAGCAATTGAAAAGTTGCTTAGACTTGGCTATTCTATAACTTACTAAAAATTAAAGATGAACTATCCCTTTAAATTAATGCAGATATTTAAAATCAATAAAAACCATGGAAACATGTTCCTATTATACTGGGAAACTGGATGCACAAGCTTCTTAAAACAGAATAGTAAACCCAACCCAACCCAGACCCAGCTCAACCATACATACTGTAGATGATACTCGCACACAGCAGAAAGCTTGTTGGGTCAGTCTTCCATAGGCTGGAGTATTATTTTCATTAATCCTCCAGCCTACAGAAGGTCCACAGAGCACTATAGGAAGATGTTTGTCTATAAATTTCTATGAAATGTGTCATTGGCTATTGCTGATTTATATGGAAATGAATCTTGGGAGGATTACTCTATTATTCCCCTTTAATTGGACTTGATAGAGTTCAACTAGTTAACCAAACATTTTGCTAGCAGTTAAAGGAGAAATCAACCCATTTGTAAAAAACGAGTACCCCCGACCCCAGGTGAATTCTCCTTTAAAGGGCATGTAAAGGCAAAAAATAACATCCAATTTTTACTTTCCTTAATAAAAAAGAAACCTATTGCCAATAAACTTTAATGAAAAAATGTGTACCGTTTTTATAAGAAACCTGACTGTATGCAGTGAAATTCTCCCTTCATTTACTGTGGATAGGAATTGTCAGACGGTCCCTAACTTCTCTGCAAGGAAACAATTATACTTATGAACAGCAGGGGGAGCCACCGCCTTACTTCCCAGCCATGCAAAACTCAAGCAGCTTTGTTTGTTTGTTTCCCTGTAGAGCAGTCGGCGACAGTGTAGAGATTTGTATTGGATTTTATTTCAGTAAACCCCTTTACTGTTTCCAACTCCAGCTGCAGGGACAAAGATCATGGAGCCAGATTTAAACAAATAAACTGGGATTCTATTTGGAGTATTTTTGTGCTGCAGCCACTGATTCTGCAGAGTTGGAGAAAGTTTGTATTAAACAATACAAAAACTATAAAATCCACATTAGATTACATGACAACACAGGACCCAGTGCAGTCTGCATATTCTGATTATTAATCAGTCTTGCTGTATCGGCTTCTGGCAGATACTATTTGACTTGTGCTGTTTTGATCATTTATGACAATCCCTAAGCTTAACCTCCCAACAGCAGCCCAGACCACACTGAGCATGTGCACAGTCTTGGTCTTGCAAAGCTGTATAAGAAAGTTACAAGATGGTGACCCCCTGTGGCCAACTTTGAAAGCATAAATCATTTGTTTGATTAGGCTTGTGGTGCAGTAAGTTTATGTTTAGTATACAGAATACAGCATTTCAAGCATTATTCTGGTTTAGACTTTAGTTCCCCTTTTGAAAAAAAAAAGTGCAGGTGCTGCCATGTATGTGACAGTTCAACTAGTTAACCAAACATTTTGCTAGCAGTTAAAGATATGAAGTAGATATGAAAGAATCACATTGACTGAATGCAAAATGAATGCTTTATTATACCTATGTATGATCAGGGGATTGCAGATAAATGACGTTTGTTTTTAACTTTGCAGAATAAAGGTTCCCTTCAATTTGAGGACAAATGGGACTTTATGAGACCTATAGTTCTGAAACTTTTACGGCAGGAATCTGTTACGAAACAGCAATGGTTCGATTTGTTCTCGTAAGTATTACGAAAAGAGTTGTGCTGGTTTGTACATTACTATATAAAGAATTGTAATTTGGATAAAATATTTTACTTTACTTCTGGAAAGGTCAATGTTTATGCTTGAATGCTGGAATATAATTTTTTATATTTTTTTTGGTGCTCATGTGCTTCACATGACACATGACAGAATTGCACTGCACATGTTACACACAGGCTATATAGTTTTAATTTAATCCTAAATGCTGTTAAATTCCATTATTACATGGTCACGTGATGGACAAAAAGGCTTGAAAGACAACTTAAAACTTAACAAAGAAGAATGCTAAAAATGCTATACTGGGAGGCACATTTATCAAGGGTCGAATTTCGAATTCATGTGAGTTTTTTTTTTTAAAACTCCCTTAAATTCGATTGAATTAGAAATTCGACTTAGGGAAATTAATTAATAAAATCGAATTGTCAGAATGCAAAAGAATTTCAATGACCCAAAAACTCGAATCTAATTCTATTTGAATGCAATCAAATTTGAATCAAGTTTTTCCAGGATGCCAGGAAGGCTGCAAACATCTCCAAATCGCTTGCTGCACCTCTCCCATTGACTTAAACAGCAATTCGGCAGGTTTTAGGTGGCAATTAGTCAAATTCAAATTTTTAAAGAGCCAGAGTATGATAAATCTTGAAAATCAAATTCAAATTTTAAAAACTCAAATCGAGTTTGGATAATTCCCTAGTAGAATTTGACAGTTCTTACCATAAAAAAAAATCGAAAATTTTAATTTTCAATTCTATTCTTTATAAACCTGCCCTATTGTGTCTTGGACTTCTTCACTAGACCTTGTATTTTCCGGTCTCCTTTTCTTTCTTCAGCTCTAGGCTACTGTTAGTTGCCTGAGCTTAGGGACCAACCCAGAATATAATGTGTATATAAAATATCAAAAAATCTGTTTCTGCTTGATGATTTCTAATGACCCCTTACTTACTGAGCATGTGCAGTGTCAGTGACACTGGAAAGATGGCCTAACAGTATCTAAGATGGTGAACTGCTGTGGACAACATTAAAGGCCTAGATCATTACTGTTACACTGATTCCGAATCTCTGTGCTGGTAGAGTAGGTTCAGTATAAAAAATACAGAAATTCTATCCATATTTATTGTTGGATTTGCTTCACCCTTCATATTTTGTAATGAGAGCAAGCACCAGTTTATTTATGTAATTTCAAATAATACGGACTTTGACATACTGTAGGATAACGCCATCACTTGTCAAAAGAAGATCCTGCTTTGTGTTTTACCTCCTTAGGAGCAGATTTATTAAGGGTCGAATGGAAAATTCCAATTTCAATTTTTCATTTTTTTTTTTTATGGTCAAAACTCCCACATTAGAATTGTGAATTATCCAAACGTGATTCGAGTTTTAATTAGAATTTGAATTTCGAGATTCATCACACTCTGGCCCTTTAAGAACTCAAATTCGACTATTTGGCACCTGAAACCTGCCAAGTTCATGTATAAGTCAATGGGAGAGGTCCAGGGACCAATTTGGACATGTTAATAGCCTTCTTGACATTCAAGTTTTTTTTCGGAGAAAAAACTCGAATCGAGTTTGGTCGAATTGAATTCAAATTCAGGTTTTCAAGTCTGTAAATTTTGTGTGAGTTTAAGATATTCAATTTTTAGATTCAATACCCCCCCAACCAAATTTCGAGTTTATTCGAATTGAATAAAGTCTAAAAAACGCACATGAATTCGAAATTCGACCTTTAATAAATGTACCTCTTAGTGTTAATGTAACATGACTGAGGTATTGTATTTATAACAGGGATGTCAGATTGCATTTCTCACATGGGACTCCCTGAAGTTCATAAAAATTGACTTATGCAAGAGCCAGAGGCATCCAGATTTGTCTTTCTTTATTTAAAGCAATGTTATCACCTTTACTTTGAGAGCAATGCTGGATTAATGTCAAATAATTGAAATCACTGCAGGCTGTGCACTATAATTAAAGAGTTGCCAATTGCATCGGTAACACAATGTATAAAATACAATTCGAAATAATACAATCAGCAGGCTGGCGAATATTGCACACTGTCACATGACATGCATTATTTTCTATCATATTGCATAAAATTAAGTAAGCTTTATCAGAAAGGTCTATATAAATACACCAGTAAACGCTCAAAGTAATGCTGCTCTGAGTCCTCTGTCAAAAGAAACACCACATTTCTTTCCTTCTATTGTGTACTCATGGGCTTCTGTATCAGACTTCCTGTTTTCAGCTTAAACCTCCAGGGCTAGGGCTTGAGCATGCTCAGTTTGCTACTCTCCCCCTCCCTCCTACCCTCCTTGCTGTAATCTGAGCCCAGAGCTATGAGTGAGCAGGGAGAGACTCAGCCAGGAAGTGATGTCACACCAAGCTAATATGGCAGCTGCTATCCTAAACGAACAGAGAGAGCTTCTATAGCTGTTTACGCAGGTATGGTAAAGCATTCTACAGAATAAATATAGTGTAATAGCTAATCTATTGGCAAAAACTGTTTCGGTAGCTTTCCTTCTCCTTTACGACAGAGCTGCTAATGTGAGAGATCAGAACTGGACGTGTAATGCATGATATGATATGTGGATTTTGTATTGCAGAGATGTACATGCAGTTTGTCTGTGGGATGACAAGGGACCTGCAAAAATTCACCAGGCTTTAAAAGAAGACATCCTTGATTTTATAAAGCAAGCTCAGGCTGTAAGTTGCTTGGTTTATTCTGAAATCTGTATATGAATAATGCTGACTGTATTTCATATTTACACTTACACTTTAAAAGGCAGGATTTGGGTACTGAGGTAAGGTAAGTTCCCTATAAACTGTGCATCCACGCAAACGTTGCAACACATGCCATCTCCACCCACCTACCATACCACACACTCTGCTCCCTGTTTATAAAAAAAAACAAGTTGCTCAACCAGGGCTGTTTTAATCAATCGGCTAAAGACATGTTTGCCCTGGGCATCAGATATTTACTCTGCTGTTACTGGAAAATCAGCTTGAAGCTAGGCCCTATCAAGCGACCCGTTGCCCTAGGGAACTCAGCCGGCCACCTCGGTCCCCCTACCCCGATGTGTGTTCATGAATGAGCCCCAGGGGTGAACAGCAGAGGAAAGCGAACCCGGACCAGGGTAGGCAGAAGACCCTTTAACAGGTACCTTCTAGGGATGCACCAAATCCAAAATTCGGTTCGGGATTCGGCCTTTTTCAGCAGTATCCGGATTCGGTTGAATCCTTCTGCCTGGCCGAACCGAATCTGAATCCTAATTTGCATATGCAATTAAGGGTGGGGAGGGAAATCGTGTGACTTTTTGTCACAAAGCAAGGAAGTAAAAAATGTTTTCCCCTTCCCATCCCTAATTTGAATATGCAGATTCGATTTGGGCGAATCCAAAATAGTGGTTTCGGTGCATCCCTGGTACCTTCCCATAGCCCCCTATCGTTGCGCCCTAGACATGCACCTCTTCTGCCTACGCTATTTCCAGCCATGGTTTGAAGAACTCCAAAACGTAGTTATTCTCCTTCAAGGGATCAAGGGGCAGATTTATCAAGGGTCGAACTGAAAATTCAGATTCGAATTTTCACATTTTTTTTTATAGTCAAAACTCTCATATTCGACTAGGGAGTTTTCCAAATTCAATTAGTTTTTTTTAAAAGAAATTTAATCAGATTTTTGAGCTTTATCATACTCTGACCCTTTAAGAATTCGATTTTGACTGTTCGCCTCCTAAAACCTACCGAAATTGCTGTTTTAGTCAATGGAAGACGTCCTGGGATCAATTTGGAGATGTTTGCAGCCTTCCTGACAATCGAATGGAGTTTGATCTAATTCAATTTGTGTTTTCAGATCTTTCAATTCAGCTTACAAAAATTTGATTCTAATAATAAATTTCGATTGGTCGAATTTCGAATTTATGGGAGTTTAAAAAACCTTTTGATAAATGTGCCTCCCGATTTTCATAAGGAATCTATCTAAAAGAAGTTTGGTTCATTAGAGGAGCCTATTTCTATCGGTGGTGTCCCTAATTTTTGAATGTACAGGTATAGGATCCGTTATCCGGAAACCCGTTATCCAGAAAGCTCCGAATTACGGAAAGGCCGTCGCCCATAGACTCCATTTTATCCAAATAATCTAGATTTTAAAATATGATTTCCTTTTTCTCTGAAATAATAAAACAGTACCTTGTATATGATCCAAACTAAGTTATTAATCCTTATTGGAAGCAATCCTTATTGGAAGCAAAACCAAGTCTAGTAGACTTACGGTATGAAGATCCAAATTATGGAAAGATCTATTCTACAGAAAGCCCCAGGTTCCAAGCATTCTGGATAACAGGTCCCATACCTGTACTATCAAGCTTTGCAGAAATGACGCAAAGTCCAGATTACATGAACATTACGTAGCTTTCCAGATGATGTTGAACTTCAGCTTCCAGCACCCTAAAAGCATTATGTTGTCAGTGGGATATTGGGGGTGTAAAGATCCAAAATCCGTTATTCGGAAAGCCCCAGGTCCCGAGCATTCTGGATAACAGGTCCCATACCTATACTACTACTATCACATGTTTGGGGCAGATACGGAGGCCCTAGTATCATACATGTGAGTCACTTGTATCATAAAACTGTCGTGAATACAGCCTGGAAAAATTACAGGGAAAGTTGTTCTCAAAGTCAAAGTGTTTGGTTAAATACACTTAAAGGATAATTAAACCTCTCAAATAAGTGAATGTAAGATTGATGAGAGTGCTATTCTTAGCACTTTTTGTTTACATTATCATTATTTCTTTTTTTTTAATTCCAAGATATAAAGGGATACATGTACGATCTCATTTTAAAGGGGTTGTACACCTTTAAATTAACTTTTAGTATAATGTAGTGAGTGATATTCCGAGACAGTTTTTATTATTTTTGGTTTATTTGTTTTATTCAGCAGCTCTCCATTTACAATGTCAGCAAACTGGTTGCTAGGGTTCAAATTACCCTGGCAATTGATTGATGCATTGATTTGAATGAGAGACTGTAATATGAATAGGGGAGGGTCTGAATAGAAAGATAAGTAATAAATAATAAACATTAAATTTGTAGCGTTACAGAGCATTTGTTTTTAGATGGGGTCAGTGACCATTTGAAAGCTGGAAAGAGTCAGAAGAAGAAAGCGAATAAATCAAAAACTATGCAAAATAAATAATGAAGACCAATTGAAACGTTGCTTAGAATTGGCAATTCTATAATGTATTTAAAAGTTAACTTAAAAATGAACCACCCCTTTAAAGGTTTTCTTTTTTTAACAGTGTTCTTTTCTGTTTTTGGACTTGTAAAAGGTATAATTTACTAGTGCTGAGGAGTAAAAGAGTGGATTGCTTCATGGTGGATTGTGCTTGTTTTCCACTGGTAGTCACATTATTTCCACCACAGTCTTCCCTTGGATTGTGGTAACACTTCACCCATATTCATTTTGGTCTTGATCAGGCAGGCACTGCACCCTAAAGGTGTTGTTCTCCTTTAAATTAACTTTTTAGTATAACAGAGAAAGTCATAGTCTGAGACAATTTGCAATTGGTTTTCATTTGTTTTATTATTTGTGGTTTTCGAGTTATTTAGCCTTTTATTCAGCAGCTCTCCAGTTTTCAGTTTTGATTGCTGGGGTCCAAATGACCCTAGCAACCATGCATTGATTTGAATAAGAGCCTGGAATATGAATAGGAGAGGCCTGAATAGAAAGATGAGTAATAAAAAGTAACAGTAACAATACATTTGTCGCCTTAGGGCAGGACTTCACGGGCGATTTCACAGTGATCCGACGCGCTGCGCAAAATCGCAGGCGTCACGTCGGATGCGACGGAAACAAGGTAAGTAATTCAATTGTTGCATTGTGTCGCATTGTTTATGCGACACAACTGTCGGAATGCAGACGCTGCGTCTGCATCCGACAGTCGTTTCGCATCAACAATGAGACACGATCCGACACTGCCATTACTTACCTTGTTTCCGTCGCATCCGACGTGACGTCTGCGATTGTACGCAGCGCGTCGGATCACTGCGAAATCGTCCGTGAAGTCCTGCCCTTATAGAGCCTGTGTTTTTTTAGATGGGGTCAGTGACCTCCATTTGTAAACTGGAAAGAGTCAGAAGAAAAAGGAAAATAACTCCAAAATGATAACATTTAAATAATGAAGACCAACTGCAAAGTTGCTAGGAATTGGACATTCTATAACATACTAAACTTTACCTCCCCTTATTAATGAATTAATATTGGAATGCACAAAGAAAAATGTGTTGATCCAAATGTAAATCTTGGTAAAGGCTAGTGAACTAATGTCATCATCATCATCATTGTGACCTAGAGCATTTACTGGCTAATCCAACCTTCTGTAACTTTAGCATTCACCTACAGTGGAACATCTATACCGTTTTCCTCACCTGTATCACATGATATTTACATTGCCACTGATTGGATGGACAGTTTAAACCTCACCTTCACTGACATTTGCCGCACAGACAGAGTAAAATGAGAATCAACTCTAGTTTTGGGACGTTATCTCCTGTTATTAATGTAGATAAGAAATGCTTGTCTGACATGGGTCACCGTTACAGGAAGTTGTTGTGAATAGAAATTTATATACAGGTATGGGATCTGTTATTCAGAATGTTCGAGACCTGGGGTTTTCCAGATTACGGATCTTTCCATAATTTGGATCTTCATACCTTAAGTCTACTAGACAATCATTTAAACATTTAATAAACCCAACAAACTGGAATTGCTTTCACTAAGTATTAATTATACAGGTATGGGACCTGTTATCCAGAATGCTTGAAACCTGAGGCTTTCCAGATAAGGATCTTTCTGTTATTTGGATCTTCATACCTTAAATCTACCAGAAAATCATGTAAACATTAAATAAACCCAATAAGCTGGTTTTGCTTCCAATAAGGATTAATTATATCTTAGTTGGGATCAACTACAAGCTACTGTTTTATTATTACAGAGAAAAAGGAAATCAATTTTAAAAATTAGAATTTACTTAAAATGGAAGACGGCCTTCCAGTAATTCAGAGCTTTCTGGATTACAGGTTTCCAATTAATGAATCCTATACCTGTATACCTTTATAGGTACCAAAATGTGGCCAAAATATACAGGCTGAGTATTAGGGATGCACCAAATCCACTACTTTGGATTCGGCCGAAACCCCCGAATCCTTCTCGAAAGATTCGTCCGAATACCAAACTGAATCCTAATTTGCATATTTAAATTAGGGATGAGAAGGGTAAAACATGTTTTACTTCCTTGTTTTGTGACAAAAAGTCACGTGATTTCCCTCCCAGCCCCTAATTTGCATATGCAAATTAGGATTTGGTTCGGCCTGGCAGAAGGATTCGGGCAAATCTGAATCCTGCTGAAAAAGGCCGAATCCCGTACCGAATCCTGGATTCGGTGCATCCCTAGTAAGTATACTACAAGTATGGGATGTATTATCCAGAATGCTTGGGACCTGGGTTTTCCGGATAAAGGATCTTTCCGTAATTTGCATCCTTATTCCTTAAGTCTTCTAGAAAATCATGTAAACATTGAATAAACCCAATAGGCTGGTTTTGCTTCCAATAAGGATTAGTTATATCTTAGTTGGGATCCAATACAAGCTATTGTTTTATTATTACAGAGAAAAAGGAAATCACTTTTAAATTTGGAGCTTTCTGGGATAATGAATCCTATACTTGTATAGGTACCAACATTTGGCCAAAATATATAAGCTAAGTATACTACAATGTACTAAAGAAAAATCTCCTTGATAGGTAATAGCTTTGCACACTTGCTACACAAAACCTATTGCCGTGCTGATATATTTATTATATATATATATATATATATATATATATATATATATATATATATACACACACACATATACAAGCATTCCTTTATTCTTTAATCCACGTTTCATTGTATGTCTTCTCAGCTTGAGTTGTGCTTTTAAAAAAATACATATACCCACCCAACAGCCTTTGCAATTTACATTTATTATTTATTCCAATTTGCAGCAATGTACACTGATAATATCATTCATTTTGTAACCGGTTTGTTGTTCCGCCTGGGGGCTGATTAAAAATCTTCAGTTACTGATTGGTTAGTGTGGTAACTAGACCTGGAACAAGCTTTATATCTGTCGTCTTTTGCGCCTAAAGACAAAGCTTGTATCCATGATTAGACAAATAACTGGTATATTAGTGGCTTTACAGCTTCCTGGATTGTGCAAATTACACAAGATAACATAGGAATAAAATGTGCAGTATTAGAAAAAGCAATAAAGTATTTTATTTGAATTTATTGTATATTTATTTTGTTCTTCAGAGGGTATTAAGCCATCAAGATGACACTGCTTTACTAAAAGCTTACATTGTAGAGTGGCGCAAGTTCTTCACCCAGTGTGACATCTTACCGAAGCCTTTTTGTCAATTAGAAATCACTTTAATGGGAAAGCAAGGCAGCAACAAAAAATCCAATGTAGAAGATAGCATTGTACGAAAGGTAAGCGTATTGTCTCGATACGTTAGCCAAACATAATATGGAGTGATGAGCTTTTTTCTGCTATGTGGCAGGCAGGCACAATCAATTGTTTTTTCCCAGGAAATAAACTTTTATTGAACTAGGGATGCACCGAATCCAGGATTCAGACTTTTTCAGTTGGTTTCGAATTCAGACTAATCCTTCTGCCCCGCCGAACCGAATCTGAATCCTAATTTGCATATGCAAATTAGAGGCGGGGAAGGAAATCGCATTACTTTTTGTCACAAAACAAGGAAGTAAAAAATATTTTCCCCTTCCCACCCCTAATTTGCATATGCAAATTCTAATTTGGTTCGATATTCGGCTGAATCTTTCGCGAAGGATTCAAGGGTTCGGGCCGAATCCAAAATAGTGGATTCGGTGCATCTCTAGATTCAACTTATTGGGGGGTGCCTAATATACTGCCAACCCCCATAGATTAAGCTTTGCTTGTCCTTAAAGGGGTTATTCACCTCCTAACACTTTTTTTCAGTTCACTTGGTTTCAGACTGTTCACCAGAAATAAAGACTTTTCCCAATTACTTTCTATTTTCTTTTTGTGATTGTTTTTCTAATGTTGAAGTGTAAAGTTTATTTTTGCACCTTCTAAAGCAGCTCTGGGGGGGGGGGTCGCCGACCCGTAAACTGTTCTAAATTGATACATTTAGTTGATACATTTGTTATCTTTGTCCCTGCTGAGCAGAATCTCTGAGTTTCATTAAAGGCAGCTGTTAGAATTGATACAATAGTTGCTAATATTCCACAGATACTGCTGAGAAATGTATCAACTAAATGTTGCAAATTGTAACAGTTCAGAATCTGTTCCTGGATCACTGAGCTGCCAGATTGAGACACTAGAGACATGAATATTAGATTTTAAATCTAAATTTTGGGAAAACGGGGAAAAAATAAAAGATGGAAAGCAATAGAAAAATGTCTTTGTTTATGGTGAATAATCTGAAAACAACTGAACTGAAAAAAGTATTTGGAAGGTGAACAACCCCTTTAGATATATATTTAATTGTTTATTTTTTCAAAGAAGCCACATGGCCATGTCTGCTGGATGTTTGTCTCATAACTACATTTTGAAGTGAGAATTATGACACACTTGAGAATGGTGGTCAGCTTTGCATGTTTTAATTAGGGATGCACAGAATCCAGGATTCGGTTCGGGATTCGGCCATTTTCAGCAGGATTTGGATTCGGCCGAATCCTTCTGCCCGGCCGAACTAAATCGGAATCCTAGTTTGCATATGCAAATTAGGGGCGGGGAGGGGAATTGCGTGACTTTTTGTCACAAGACAAGGGAGTAAAAAATGTTTTCCCACCCCTAATTTGCATATGCAAATTAGGATTCGGTTGGTATTCGGCCGAATCTTTCGTAAAGGATTCGGGGGTTCAGCCGAATCCAAAATAATGGCACTGTTTGCCCTGTATACATTCATGACTAAGTTGCACAAAATCCCCTTGATTAACCTTCCTGTGAGCTGACAACTTACAACTCAAGTCTAGCAGAATACCTTTAATCTCCTATTTTTATTTTATCTATTCAGTGCTAGTGAAACCGGATGGTTTCCTTACTTGAATTTAAGATTTAAAGGAGAACTCTAAAAATGAATATGGCTAAAAATGCCATATTTTATATACTGAACTTATTGCACCAACTAATTGCTCAGTTGAGTAAGCTATTCTCATACTCTTCGCTTCAGAAGGGGTAATATAATAAACAGTCAAAATCTGACACAAATCTAGTAGCTACCAATTAAATGCTTACTTACAGTTGAACTTATTGCACGAGGCTAAAGTTTCAGCTTGTCAATAGCAGCAATGATCCAGGACTTCAAACTTGTCACAGGGGTCACCATCTTGGAAAGTGTCTGTGACACCCACATGCTCAGTGGGCTCTGAGCAGCTGTTGAGAAGCTAAGCTTAGGGCTCGTCACTAATTATCCAGCAGAAAATGAGGTTGGTCTGTAATATAAGCTGATGCTACAGGGCTGATTATTAAATTCTGATGCTAATTACACTGGTTTCTGTGCTGCCATGTAGTAATTATCTGTATTAATTATTAATTAGCCTTTTATTGTGACATTTCTATTCTATGAGTACTGTATATTGTGAGTGGCTCCCTAAGCTCAGTAAGTGACAGCAGCACAGAGCATGTGCAGTGAATCAGCAGAAAAGAAGATGGGGAGCTACTGGGGCATCTTTGGAGACACAGATCTTTACTGCTAAAGGGCTGTGGTTGCCTCGGGCTGGTACAGAAGCATAAAACATAATGTACAACATTTCTAGCTACTTCTTTAGTTAAGTTTTAGTTCTCCTTTAAATCATCTCTGCCGTCTGCAGTGGGGCACTGGTTATGTAGGTGGCCCAGCCTTATCTCTGACTTCTTTCAGCCCCTCCATGGAGAGGAAGTGAAATGAACCCCCATAAGCCTTGCAGTAAATGGGAAAGAACAAGGTCACAAGGCCCCAAAATCTCCCGTAGATTTGGGAATGGGTGGGAGTATCATAACTACATGGCAAACAGTTTTGTTTAAACTCCGCTTGTATCTTTTCTTTGTTCATAAAGCAATTTTCTGTTGCAGCTGATGCTGGACACATGGAATGAATCTATTTTCTCTAATATAAAAAACAGACTTCAGGATAGTGCAATGAAATTGGTCCACGCTGAGCGATTAGGAGAAGCTTTTGATTCTCAACTTGTAATAGGAGTGAGGGAATCGTATGGTATGTGCTGCATGCTGCCTTTTATATCCCTAATGTTTAACACACAAAATGCATACCTCCCATCTGTCCCGTTTTTCACAGGACAGTCTCGTTTTTAACAGCTCAACCTGAAGTCCCGGATTGTTACCGAAATGTCCCAACTTTCTCTTTGATCTAAAACTTATTTGGCTTTTGGCAGAGAGCCCAGAATATGTGGCAGATGCACTTAGATACTTTTGTAACAATTTAAGATAAGCAAATAAACTATAGTAACAGTTTAAGATAAGCAGGTCTCCTGGGGAAACTCTGACTTGCAGCTTAAAGGGCAATTCACCTTCATTAGCAAAACTGTAATAACTAAACATTTTTTAAATCAACATGGTAATTAGGGGGTGTGGCCACAAAACAGGCGTGGCAAAACTTCTTTTTATCCCTCTTTCTATTTCCACAATTGTGGGAGGTATGCAAATGTACACTTGGGGTTCTAAAAATCTATATGTTTCACATTTTATTTTTATTTTTGGGTTTAGAGATTAGTGAGCTGGTGGATTCAGCAATCGTTTTTACTTCTCTGCTGGGAGATTGTACAAAGCTCTACATGTTTTTTACTGTATTACACGTTCACTAATGACAAAAGGCTAATGCATAGGGCATTTTGTGTATGGCTGCTACTGGCAGAAACCAGGGTGGTCAGAATGTTCCTGTCAATCTGAACTGCCAAAAATAAATATACAAATATGGGATCCGTTATCCAGAAAATTCCGAATTACAGAATGGCCATTTTCCATAGACTTCATTTTTATCCAAATAATCCAAATTTTTAAAATTGATTTCCTTTTTCTCTGTAGTAATAATAAAACAGTAGCTTTTACTTGATCCAAATTAAGATATAATTAATCCTTATTGGAAGCAAAACCAGCCTATTGGGTTTATTTAATGTTTAAATGATTTTATAGAAAACGTATTTTTATAGAACTTTTATAGAAAATCCATTATCCGGAAAAAGCTCAGGTCCCAAGCATTCTAGATAACAGGTCCCATACCTATATATGCATTTTAAATATTACATAGACACATGATTTCTCAAATTAAGAGGAAGCCATGATAATTTGCATCTGACTAGCACAAACCATTTTCCCTGTTCTGCTTTGGCTGACAAAAGACCCCCCCATACATGGGCCGATAAAGCCTGCCGACAGACTCAGTCGGCAGCTTATTGGCCTGTGTGTGGGGCCATCCCAATTGATATCCATTGTATCGCGGCCACATCTGTGCACTGATCGGACGAAAAATTCCTTAAACATTCAGCTTCCAGCTGGCTGAAAAAAAAGATAATCACAAATTGGTTGCTATGGGTTAAGGTGGCCATAGACTTTGGTGGCCATACACGGGCAGATAAAGCTTCCGATATCCGTCGTTTAGACCGATTTGACAGCTTATCTGCCCCGGTATGGGGGCTTCCGACAGGTCATCCCGATCGATATCTGGCCACGATATCGATCGGGAAGGTTGGATTTTTACCCGACCGACACGTCGGAGCCGCTTGGCGCATCGTAATTCGATCGTTCGGCCATACGGCGATGTCGCCAAACGAGCGGATCTTTCCCCGATATGCCACTAAACTGCGTGGCTATATCGGGGGTAATTATCGCCAAACGAGCGGATCTTTCCCCGATATGCCACTAAACTGCGTGGCTATATCGGGGGTATGGCCGAACGATCGAATTACGATGCGCCAAGCGGCTCCGACTGGTCGGTCGGGTAAAAATCCAACCTTCCCAATCGATATCGTGGCCAGATATCGATCGGGATGACCCGTCGGAAGCCCCCATACACGGGAAGATAAGCTGTCAAATCGGTCCAAACGACCAATATCGGCAGCTTTATCTGCCCATGTATGGCCACCTTTAGTGCCCCGGTGCAAATTTGCCTACTTTTTATAAATAAGTTTGTTATTGTGAATATATATTATATAGATATTTTCAATATGCAGCTATTGACAGCACTCCAAGGAGGATTCCAGTGAGATAAATAGTTAAAGCAAATAAAGTTTTATTTTAGCCAATGTTTCAGTTCCTTTGTCAGGGACCTTTTTCCTTCTGAAGGTTCCTATATGGAACTGAAACGTTCGATAAAATAAAACTTTATTTGCTTTAACTATGGTATTTATCTTGCTGGAATCCTCCTTGCAGTGCTGTCAATTGCATATTTGATTTTTTATTTCATACTGGCATCCAGGTTTAATCTATAACACTGAGAATATATATATATATATATATATATATATATATATATATATATAATTATATATATAATTATATATAATAAATATATATATATATATATATATATATATATATATATATATATATATATATATATATATAGGTTTTATTGTAGAAAGCACGACTAACGTTTCTTACTAACAAATAGACACTTTGAGAAAGGCCTCGGAGGAGGCTGAAACGTTAGTCGTGCTTTATACAATAAAACTTTTTTATTTTTATCTAAGACCTGTGAGTGCGGATCCTCTTCTTGTTGGGTATATACCGAAATTTTGATACTGGCACCTTAAACCATTTAACGAGAGTGCTGGCTGTCTCGTGGATTATATATATATATATATATATATATATATATATATATATGTATATACACACATATATATATATATACATAGTCCATGAGCGTTCAGCACACCATTAAGGAGATAATGACCCAGGTGCTACTCTCATTAGCAGTATACAAAAAACAAAAAAGTGAGGTGCACTTCCCTATGGAACCAGACTGTAAATTATATCCTTATAAACGGCACGTTCTGATGTCAGAAGCGCCGTTTATAACAGGGTTCCCCGGCTGCCGAATTGGACGCTGGCACGCCCGATTTGGACGCCGGCGACCAGAATTGGACGCCGGCGACCAGAATTGGACGCCGACCCCCCAACCCCTCCTGACATTTCACACAAAATGTAGATTATAATGCATAATGTACCCCCTACTGAAATTTATAAAGATATTAGAAGTCACCTCGGAGTTATGTGACCTGTATAAAAGCACTCGGCCTTTCTGCCTCGTGCTTTTATATGGTCAAATAACTCCTCGGTGACATAATATCTTTATTAATTACAGTAGGGGGTACATTATCTAATATATAAAAAAAACTATTTGCTTACGTTTTAAAAAAGAAGCTTGTTTGTATTGAAGTAGAGAAGTGTAAGTTCAGACCCCTTCATTAACTTCCCTCAGCTTTATTGCTGAGATTCTGGATATCTTTAGGGTAGAGACAAACGTGGAGATTCGGGGAGATTTAGACGCCCGGCAACAATACGCCTCTTCTAATCTCCCCAAATTGGAAGGCAGGAATCCAAATCACCGGCAGGATGGCACTCAGAGCACTTTTACTGAAGTTGCCTCATGAGGAAACTTCAGGCAATTTTGGAAAACGAATCACCATCCCGCCGACTATTTTTATTCTAGCTGGCTGGAAGGCATTGCAGGGAGATTAGTCGCCCGAAGAAAAGGTGATTTGTCACTGGATGACTAATCTCTCCGAATCTACACGTATCTCTGCCTGTATAAGGGATTGTTCACCTTTATATTAACTTTTAATATGATGTACAGTGTGATATTCTGAGAATTTTTTTTTTAATTTTTAGTCAACGCTTTTCCAGTTTCCAGTCTCAACTATATGGTTGCTAGCATTCTTCCTCAAAATCCAAAAGTACCCTATCTGCCTGTTAACATTGTTAGTTAGTTGGAAGCACTGTGCCTGAAGCATATGGAGTGGTGTCTGTTAATTCACATTAAATGTAAATAGCAAATGCAGAACAAATGTTTTAAAAGGGAAATATTGCTGCTTTATCATTTGCTCTCTGCTTGGAATAAAGGTGACATAATACCTGGAGATCCACTTGTTTGGTGATGTCAACAAACAAGTGAATCTTTGCCCAATATGACCACTAATGTGCTGGGTCATATTGGACTGGTCCAGTCATTTGGCACTCGGGCCAACTGTCAGATCATAATGGAGGCCAATTCAGGCCGTCAGGAGAGAACTGCATCAACACACCTATGTTATCCTCATCCTCCTTGCCAGCTTCACAAATCCAAAATATTGTAAATTGTACAAATGTTCCAATATAGCCTGAAGGTTGAAAAAAGCAGTACAGTTATGGGACCTGTTATCCAGAATACTCGGGACCTGGGTTTTTTTTGAATAATGTGCCTTTACATAATTGGATCTCTACTTTGTCTACTAGAAAATCATTAATTAAATCCAATAGAATTGTTTTTCCTCCAATAAGGATTAATTATATCTGAGTTCAAGCTAGTACAAGCTACTGTTTTATTATTACAGAGAAAAATAAAATATATTTTTTTTAATGTTTATTTGATTTAAATGGACTCTAATTTGGAGTTTTCTAGATAGCAGGTTTCCTGATAACGGATCCCATACCTGTCTAAAGTTTTTCGTGTTAATTAATTGTGAGGGAACTAGAAATCCACAGAGTATTCACTTGCTGGTTCTTTTGCCTTTAGTTAATTTATGTTCCAATCCGGAAGACAAACTCCAGATCTACCGGGATAATTTTGAAAAAGCCTACTTGGATTCAACAGAGAGGTTCTACCGAACACAGGCCCCTTCCTACCTGCAGCAGAATGGTGTACAGAACTACATGAAATATGTAAGTATAAAGTGAGAGAGCAGAGCACTTTCAGTAGTGTGGAAAATAGACCCAAGTTTGTAATCACTGTTGTGTTCTGAACAGGCAGATACTAAACTAAAGGAAGAGGAAAACAGAGCACTTCGCTATCTAGAGACACGACGGGAATGTAACTCTGTGCAGGCGGTAGGTATGCGGATACACTTCTACCTGAGATAACGATACAGCTACAGGATCTGTTATCCAGAATGCTCAGTACCTAGGGTTTTCCGGATAACAGATCTTCCTTAATTTGGATCTTCATACCTTAAAGGGTAAAAACTAGTTGTTTTCAGATCGATCACCAGAAATAACTTTTTCCAATGACTTTCTATTTTCTTTGTGTCACTGTTTTTCTAATATTGAAGTGTAAAGTGTCATTTTCCACCTTCTAAAGCAGCTCTGGGAGGGGGGGTCGCCGACCCTGTTGCATTTAGTTGATACATTTCTTATTTTTGTCCCTGCTGAGCAGAATCTCTGGTTTCATTAAAGGCAGCTGTTAGAATTGAGACAATAGTTGCTGATATTCCACAGCTACTGCTGAGAAATGTATCAACTAAATGTTGCAAAATCGTAACAGTTTAGAGTTTTCACCTGAATTACTGAGCTGCCAGACTGAAACACCAGAGACAGGAACAAACTTTAAACTGAGATTTTATAAAAACTGTAAACAATCTATAATGTAAAGTAATTGAAAATAGTCTTTATTCCTGAGTGAACAATCTGAAAACAACTGAACTGAAAGGTGAACAACCCCTTTAAGTCTACTAAAAAATCATTTAAACATTAAATAAACCCAATAGGCTGGTTTTGCCTCAGATAAGGATTGATTATTTCTTAGTTTGGATCAAGTACAAGCTACTGTTTTATTATAATAGAGAAAAACTGGATTATTTGGATAAAATGAAGTCTATGGGAGACACAACCTTCCCATAATTTGGAACTTTCTGGATAACAGGTTTCCGGATAACAGATCCCATACCTGTACCAGGTAACTATATTTACCAAAGGAAAGCTTACTCTATTCTTTGACAAACCCGATCACTCGCTTGCAGGCGTATTCTAATCTTCACCTTTCACAGTATAAAAGCTAAAAAATGGTTTTACAATTATTATGAATAGGGCTTATGCAGAACATGCTTTTTACCTATTGTTTTAATTAAGAAATACATATGGTATTTGTTACTTCTTGCACTAAACAGGGTGAATTCCGAAACAAAAACTAAATCACATTCTAGTTTTGGTTCTCCCAAGCACAATTAAAACAAATTATTCCACTGAGAACCTTTGCTGTATAATGAGCTGCTTCTTATTATAGTGGGGTTTGTTTATACAGAGGCTCTGGAGCCGCGTTCTTGTAATACAGGAAAGCAAAACAAACATATTTCCTAATTAAAGCAATGTTCCAAACGTATGATCCACCCAAGCCCTACTCTGTGATTTGGGAAATCATTGTTGTATCATAGAGAAGGATAATAATCCGCCTAAAAGGATTTCCATAAAGTGTGTAAAATAACTTTACGAGCTACAGAAGGGTCATACAAATTCTGAGATCAGAATGCACAGTTGATAATCAAACATATACATATTTGCAGATGTGCCCTCAGAGGTCAGGGTGGAATTTTGCAGGCCCTGCAGTAAAAACACACGGTAGAGAAAACCAAGAATTCTCTCTTGCTGTACTAGGTGAGCATAGGACTTAAAGTGGACCTGTCATCCAGACACAAGAATCTGTATAATAAAAGTCCTTTTCAAATAAAACATGAAATCCTATTTCTATTTTTTATTAAAGCATTCATAGCTGTTGTAAGCTCATTTAAAAATCTTAGCCGTCAATCAAATATTGTTTGCCCCTCCTCTATGCCTAAGGCATAGAGGCGGGGCAGGCAATTACTTTCACTTTCCATTCAGCACTTCCTAAATATGTCTGCTCTCCCCACATTACTCAACATTCTCTTCACCGTTTAATTGTGTAGCCAGAGCATGGGGATGGACATCGGGTCCCCCATTCTGGTGCACAAACAAGATTCTGAGATGATGCAAGGCTTGTCTTAATAACAGTGTCCACAAAATGGCTGCTGCCTGCTTGCTATAATTTTGAAATCCCAGACTGAAGGAAGCAAGATTCAAATAATTTATTTAGTGTAATTAAAGTTCATTTTGCTTGACTAACATGATAAAATAGGTTTTTGAATTATTTTTTTGGGTGACAGGTCCCCTTTAAAGTGGGAGGGACTTTTATGAATACTCCTAGAGGATTCAGTTGGAAGAATATGACATTGTGTTCCTAAACAAACGCCATAAACAACATCAAATCTGTGCAAATACTTTATTTAAACGTGAATACAGGTATGGGATCAGTTATCCGTAAATCCATGATCCCGAAAGTTCCGAAGTACGGAAAGGCTGTCTCCCAAAGACTCCATTATAATCAAATAATCCAAATTTTTAAAAAATGATTTCCTTTTTCTCTGTAATAATAAAATAACTATGGAAAGAACCATTATCCGAAAAGCCCCAGGTCCCAAGCATTCTGTATAATAGGTGTCATACCTGTACCTTGTACTTGATCCAAACTAAAATATAATTTATCCTTATTGGAAGCAGAACCAGGTTATTGGGTTTATTTATTGTTTACATGATTTTCTAGAAGACTTATGGTATGAAGATCCAAATTATGGAAAGATCCATTATCCGAGCTTTTCCACTTCCATGAGTGTTAACACCTTATTTGAGATTCATTCGGTTCTGGCAGCTAAGATGTCTTTCCCTGTAAAGTTTATGGGTTTGTTGCTTCTGTTGCAGTTGATGGAATGTTGTGTGAATGCTCTTGTGACGTCCTTCAAGGAGACAATTTTGGCTGAATGCCAAGGCATGATCAAGCGCAATGAAACTGAAAGTAAGTACAATGTACAACTGCTTTATTCCTCTGTAGCATATTTTACTTGTATCTGTTGTTTAGTAAACATAAAATGATCATTGTGTCCTGAGGCTGATTCTAGTTTGGCTCCTGCAATGTAGGTTTAAAGGAGAAGGAAACTAGGGATGCACCGAATACAGGATTTGGTTCAGGATTCGGCCAGGATTCGGCCTTTTTCAGCAGGATTCGGTTTCGGCCGAATCCTTCTGCCTGGCCGAACTGAATCCGAATCCTAATTTGCATACGCAAATTAGGGGCGGGAGGGAAATTGCGCGACTTTTTGTCACGAAACAAGGAAGTAAAAAATGTTTTTCCCCTTCCCACCCCTAATTTGCATATGCAAATTAGGGTTCGGTTCGGTATTCGGCCGAATCTTTCAAGAAGGATTCGGGGGTTCGGCCGAATCCAAAAAAGTGGATTCGGTGCATCCCTAAAGGAAACCCCCTGGGCGCAAAAATCCCTCCCCCCTCCCCTGTGTTGCCCTCCTCCCCCCTGGCCTACCTATCCCCCCGGGCAAATGCCCCTAACTAGTTACTCACCTCTCTGCGCAGGTCCTGTCCACGGAGCTCACAGGCGCCATCTTCTCCCAAGCGGTGGTCTTCCTGGATTAATCGGCATCTTCTGGCGCATGCGCAGTAGGAGTATTTACCAGTACGGATCTACTGCGCATTCGTCGAATGTCAGAAAGTGAAATCGGAAAACTTTGTGACTTTTGGCGCATGCGAAGTAGATCTGTACCGGTAAATGCTCCTACTGCGCATGCGCCAAAAACCCTGATCAAAGCAGGAAGAAGACGGCTTGGGAGAAGATGACGCCTGTGAGCTCCGTGGACAGGACCTGCGCAGAGGGGTGAGTAACAAGTTAGGGGCATTTGCCCGGCGGGACAGGTAGGCCAGGGGGGAGGGGGAGGGTTTTTGCGCCCAGGGAATTTCCTTCTCCTTTAAGGCTAGTGCTAGACAGCGGCTGAAATCAGACTGCTGAAATGCTCAGGTCAAAAACCAGCCCCTATCCAGGCATTAGCCTCTTCTCTTGCCTTCACCCTGAAGGGTTATGTTGGCTTAGGTGCAGACACATTTGACATGAGAATGCTAGCTCTCGTTTTTCTACACTAAAATCAGCTGAATGTGATTGCCCCCAAGCCCACACATTGGTTCTGGCTGCAGGCAGGAGAAAAGTCTAATGCCTGCTTAGGGGCAGATTTCACCCCCACAACATTATCGTAATGGGTTCATAACACTTAAAGGAGAAGGAAAGGCTTTGTGCACTTGGGGTGCCAAATGTTAGTTACATTGAGTAGGAGGAACAACAGCCTGCCAGAAAGCAGTTCCATAAAGCAGCGCTGACTCTTTCCGAAAGCACATGACCAGGCAAAATGACCTGAGATGGCGCCTACACACCAATATTACAACTAAAAAAATACACTTGCTGGTTTAGGAATGGAATTTTACATAGTAGAGTGAATTATTTGCAGTGTAAACAGTGTCATTTAGAAATTAAAACTACACCGTAAAAATCTCAACAGAATCCATTTAAATCTAAAACGCCATCCAGAATGTGTCATTCACATGAAGCAGCAAGGATGGATTAGTTACTGTATATTGCAGTAGGTAATTTTATTTAAGAAGAATTGTTCTTATAAGAAGAAGGCAAGACTGGAATTCTGCTTTAAATTTGAAGGTAACTTGATTGCTTATAATTGGAGGAGAAAAAAAACGACCTCCTTTGAAAAAAATTGCCATAGCACAGGATTTAAGATAACAAATGGCACAATATAAACATGTACTGGTTTTTATTACAGAGCTGCATTTAATGTTTTCTCTCATGGATAAAGTCCCTAATGGAATAGAACCCATGTTAAAAGATCTAGAAGAGCACATTGTAAGTGCCGGCTTAGCTGACATGGTAGCTGCTGCAGAAACCATTACTACTGTAAGTAACGTTCAGATTCACCATTCTCAAAGCTACTCCGAGTACACAAAGTTATTACACTTGCTGCTTCCCATGTAATGCGGCTGTGTATTTAACAACTAAAACGTCCAGCTCCCATTTTAATAGGTGAACATAGTTTCCATCTGCTCTGTGTGAGCTCAGCGCTGCAATATGATCACTTGGAGGCACATTTATCAAAGGTCGAATTTCGAATTCATGGCAGTTTTTAAACACCCCATAGATTCTAAATTTGACCAATCGAAATTTATTAAAATAATCAAATTTTTAAACCTAGACGGAAGGTGAACATTAACCTTTGTGCAAACGTTCAGGTTAAGAGGAGTAAAACCCCAAAACCGCCCTCATCATAAATATACAAAGGACATATCCCAGTCAGCTACAGGCACACTTTTTGGAAAACAGGACTTACAGCTAAAATGCTTGTGTTTTTCTTTTAATGTTGAATCTTTATTTCACCCCTTTCCCCTCCTCCCTTCTCTTCCTTCATTTTCTTATAATTTATACACTGAGGTATATGATGTCACATTTGATATATGCTCAATAAAAATCTCAGTTTAAAAAAAAAAAAAAAGAATCGAATTTTTATAACTCGGATTAATTAAATTGACCCAAAAACTTGAATTGAGTTTTAAAAACTCGAATCGAGTTTAAAAAACTCGAATCGAGTTTAAAAAACTCGAATCGAGTTTAAAAAACTCAAATCGAATTTAAAAAAACTCGAATGTCAGGAAGGCTGCAAAACAACTCCAAATTGATTCCCCTGGATGTCTTAAACAACAATTCAGCAGGTTTTAGGTGGCGAATAGTCGAATTCGAGTTCTTAAAGGGCCAGAGTAATATAAATCTAGAAAATAAGATTAACTCCCTAGTCTAATTTGATAGTTTGGACCATAAAAAAATTCGAAAATTCTAATTTTCAAATTGACCCTTGATAAATCTGCCCCTTGGTGTTGATTTTTCCTCACTTTTTGTTAATGTATATCAAATCCAGTATTGATTTACCCCTTTGCACTCACCCTGGATAAAGTGCCTGTACATTTTTGCATTTAAGCACCCCGCGTTGTGGCTTTTTGCGGTGACATGCATCCCAGTGTGTGCAGTGCAGACATCAGGCCGTGCTTTATACTAAAACACTTTTGTACCACTTTAAAGGGGTTGTTCACCTTAGAGTCAACTTTTAATATGATGTAGAGAGTGATAGTCTGAGACAATTTGCAATTGGATTTAATTTTTTATTACTTGTGGTTTTTTTTTGGATTATTTAGCTTTTTAATGAGCAGCTCTCCAGTTCTCAAATTCAACAATCTGGTTGCTAGGGTCCAACTTACCCTAGCAACTATGCATTGAACAAGAGACTGGAATATAAATAGGAGAGGATAAATTTAGAGTTTTAGAGAGCGTTTGTTTTTTAGATGGGGTCAGTGATCCCTATTTGAAAGTTGCAACAGAATCAGAAGAAGAAGGCAAATAATTCAAAAACTATAAAAAAAAATATAATGATGAGCAATCGAAAAGTTCCTTAGAATCAGACATTCAATAACATACTAAAAGTTAATTTGAAGTTTAATCCCCTGCATAAGCACTTTCCGAACAATACCATCCACTTCAGTATAGCCCTGTATCTTTGAACCGCAGAATATTGCAGCAGGGACCCCCCTCTTTCTGGGAGAGATTGGCAACAAGGAACATGCACATTTGAAACTAATATAATCCTGCGCATGATTGTGCATACTTTTGGCTGCTGAATATTAGGGATGCACCGAATACACTATTTGGGATTCTGGCGAATCCCCGAATCCTTCACGAAAGATTTGGCCAAATGCCAACCGTATCTGAATCCTAATTTGCATATGCAAATTAGAGGCAGGAGAGAGAAAAAACTTCCTTATTTTGTGATGAAAAGTAGTGATTTCCCTTCCAATCCCTAATTTGCATATGCAAATTAGGAAATTAATTTGCATATGCAAATTAGGATTTGGTTCAGACAGACACAAGGTTTCGGCTGAATCCCAATCTTGCTAAAGAAGGACGAATCCTGGCCAAATCCCAAACTCAATCCTGGATTCGTAGCATCCCTACTGGATGCCCAGATATTATTTGTGGTTTTTCTGTTATTTAGCTTTTTATACAGCAGCTCTCCAGCTTGCAGTTTCGACGATCTGATTGCCAGGATCCAAATGACCCTAGCAACCATGCATTGATTTGAGACTGGACTATAAATAGGAGAGGCCGGAATAGATAGACGAGTAATGAAAACTAGCAATAACAATACATTTGTAGCCATACAGAGCATTTTTCTTTTAGTTGGGGTCAGTGACCCCCATTTGAAAGCTGGAAAGAGTCAGAAGAAGGAGGCAAATAATTAGGGATGCACCAAAGCTGCTATTTTGGATTTGGCCGAACCCACAGAATCCTTTGCGAAAGATTCAAATCCTAATTTGCATATGCAAATTAGGGATGGGAAGGGGGAAACATTTTTACTTCCTTGTCATGCGATTTCCATCCCGCCCCTAATTTGAATATGCAAATTGGGTTTCCGATTGGCCAGGCAGAAGACTTCGGCCAAAGCGGAATCCTGCTGAAAAAGGCTGAATCCCAAACCGAATCCTGGATTTGGTGCTTCCCTAAAAATAATTGAAAAACTATTAAAATAAATAATGAAGACCAATTGAAAAGTTTATTAGAATTGGCCATTCTATAAAATACTAAAATTCAACTTAAAGGTGTGCCATCTCTTTAAGTTAGAATTTAACCCCGCACTTAACATACACCAAAATGAGCTTTATGAATATGCCCCCTTTTTTTGCATACTTACATAACTGCCTTGCTACCCCATAGTGTGTTTTCAGCAATACAACACAACAGAGGGCTCTTCATTACTAATTTCATCCTTTTTTTTTTTTTACATTTTCCGAAGGATTCAGAAAAATACGTTGAACAGTTACTGACCCTGTTTAACAGATTTAGTAAACTAGTGAAAGAAGCCTTTCAAGATGATCCAAGGTTTCTCACTGCACGAGATAAGGTAATCTAACAGTTATTGGTATTGCATTTTTTGTTTTATGTAAATGATTGAATATGATCATTTGCCCGCTCTGCATTTAAAGTGCAGGCAGCAACATATTTAAAAGTAAAATAATCCTACTTTCTAAGTAAAGCTTTTTTATTCATCTTGGAGGCATAGCTTCTTGTGGGCACAGATAAGTATTTCTATGGATATTTGGAAAGTTTGATATTAAAGATTGAAAGGGTTTTATACAATTACAGGACCTGTCTATCCAGAATGCTTGGGACCTAGGATTTTCCGTATAATGGATCTTTCTGTAATTTAGATCTTCACATCTTAAGTCTACTAAAATCATGTAAACTTTAAATAAACCCAATAGGCTTGTTTTGCCTCCAATAAGTATACATTATTTCTTAGTTTGGATCAAGTACAAGCTACTGTTTTATTATAACAGAGAAACATGAAGTCGTTTATAAAAATCTGGATTATTTGGATAAAATGGAGTCTATGGGAGACGTCCTTCCCATAATTTCGAAACTTTCAGGACAACGGGTTTCTAGATAATGGATCCCATACCTGTACTTGAGAGATCTGTGCCGTTGTGCTAAGCCAATATGTATCACAGCCAAGCAATGCGTGTCCAGTTCATTTTGTGTTGTAACTAAAGCTTATTTCCCTGATCTCCTTTATTTCAGGCATACAAAGCTGTTGTAAATGATGCAACAATATTCAAACTCGAATTACCACTAAAACAGAAAGGGTAAGTCACACGTGTCTTGTATTGTTGTTCTCTGTGTTTTGTATCGTTCAGACGGAATGATTCTGAGTTACATTTATTTATGAGGAATGAATAAATAGCTGACAGAGAAGAAAGGTTGTTTTGAAAGCGGAATCCAAAGAAATGTGTAGAGATTAGGGATGCACCGAATCCACTATTTTGGATTCGGCCGAACCCCCGATTCCTTTGTGAAAGATTCGACCGAATCTGAATCCTAATTTGCATAAGCATATGCAAATTAGGGGTGGGAAAACATTTTTTACTTCCTTGTTTTGTGACAAAAAGTCACGTGATTTCCCTCCCCAAAAATTAGGGTTCGGCTGGGCAGAAGGATTCGGCCAAATCTGAATCCTGTTGAAAAAGACCGAATCCTGGCTGAATCCCGAACCGAATCCTGGATTCAGTGCATCCCTAGTGGAGATAAGGACGGGGGTTAGAAAGAAACTGATATGGGTAGGTGAGGTAGTGTCTTTTTCCACTAAAGAGGAACTTAATTTAATACATACTTAATTTAATATAAGCTTCAGCATACTGAAATAAGAAACTTTCTAAATACAATCAATTAAATATTCTGTACCGCTTCTGAAATACTCAATTTTATCTTCACTATCCTTCTCTCAACATCTGTTTCTCTTCATTCTCTCTTCATGCAGCAGTTGGGTGTCAGATATTCATTGACAGTTAGATCCAATATACCTTATATGGCTAGAAGATGTATTCGCGCTCACTCTATTAAACTCACCAGACATCATGTCTCTCTACATGCAGAATTTGTGCAAAAAGCAGTTATTTTGTTTGTACTGGAATCAGTTATTTGAGTGAGCTCTAATATATCTGCTAGGAAAGGGGGTATAGTTTTCCTTTAAGAGAGAGAGAGAGAGATTGCGTAGACCACTGCATTGGCTCTACAGGCTTAATCCTCCCCCGCTTGTGGCTTTTAAAGGAGAAGGAAAATCGTCTTGCACTTGGGGCTGCAAATTGTTAGGCACCCCAGAGTGAATGTGTTTACTTACCTAAAACCCCGGGTCGGTGCTTCTATCTGCAGAAAACGGCACAGTGAGCACCACGGAGCGATCCTCTTTTAGTTTCTTTTTTCTTCAAATTTCCCCGGGCAGACGCATGCGCAGTAGAACGAAACAGCCGACTTTTTAGTTAAAATTTTAAAAAGCCTGGGACCACCATTTAAAGGGACGGGTGTGGGGTTGTTGCAACACATGGAAGTTTGGCCTGCAGCATAACTGCTAGGCTTCCAGCAGAAAAACTCTGCTACAATACAAAATGCAGAAAAGAAGGGTTGTGGGAGCAATCCAAGGCTAAGTAAAAATATATTTAAATACAAGACTGAAACCAATGCCCAGGTCAGAAGAAAGTTATCCCAAGAAATGCTACCCTGCAGGGAGGTGCCAATACTATGCCCAGAGGTAAATAGTTAGGGACCACCATATGGGGTTTACCTTGACGTGGTATGGTGGCTTACCAACTTTATGAACACATGCACTTGCATAGATACTGAAATAAATATATATATATATATATTAGGCCTTAGTGATAAAAGGTTGGGGAACCACCAGCCTAGGAGGTACTGAAATCAAATGGATTTGTTTGCTCGTTATGACAATATACTGTATATTATTTTGGTACAGTAGGAGTGTCCCTGATCAGGTGAGGGATGCGTTATCCGGAAACCCGTTATCCAGAAAGCTCTGAATTACAGAAAGTTGTCTTCCGTAGACTCCATTTTATCCAAATAATCCAAATTTTTAAAAATCATTTCATTTTTCTCTGTAATAATAAAACAATAGCTTGTATTTGATCCCAACTAAGATATAATTAATCCTTATTGGAAGCAAAGCCAGCCTATTGGGTTTATTTAATGTTTATATGATTTTCTAGTAGACTTAAGGTATGAAGACCCAAATTATGGAAAGAAAACCCCAGGTCCCGAGCATTCTGGATAACAGGTCCCATACTTCTAATTCCAAAATGTGGTGCTAGCAACAATTGTTTTTTTTAAATCACTGGAATCTTTTCTCATTTAAGGGTGGGTCTGAAAACACAACCTGAGTCCAAATGCCCGGAGTTGCTCGCTAACTATTGTGATATGTTGTTACGGAAAACGCCACTCAGCAAGAAATTGACTTCTGAGGAAATCGAGGCAAAGCTGAAGGAAGTGGTAAGTAAAGAACACGGTTTATGTCTCTCTTATGTTATGCTTTGGCCTTCGTTGTATTCTGAGGTATATGATAACCTGATTATTCATCATTTGCTGTATTTTTTTTTTATTTTTTATGATGAGCAATACACCATTTTCCATTCCCAGGCTTTAAATAACCGAGAAGCGTATATAGAAACTGAAGATGAGCAAGCAGAAAGTGTTCTTGTAAAATAATAAAACAATATGTAGTATGTAGCGCTAGATGTTGAATATGTAAACATTTTTACCATCTTTGTCTTCAAACAAACATGGTGTCCTAACTAATGTAATCACTAGTCTTAAGTTATTTGTTTCTTAAAGGAGAAGGAAAGGCTAAAACTAAGTAAGCTTTATCAGAAAAGAGCTATGTGTGAGCAGGGAGAGACTCAGTCAGGAAAATAAATCACACCAAGCTAATATGGCAGCTGCTATCCTAAACAAACATAGAGCTTCTAGAGCTGTTTACTCAGGTATGGTAAAGCATTCTACAGAATAAATATAGTGTCATAGATATAACCAGATTGCAGCATAACTGTATTATTAGAGCATCTTCTTAAATTATACCATAATTTGCTCCACTTCATGATCTCTTTTTTGGGCGACTAATCTCCCTGAACTGCCTGACCTGCCTTCTCGCCGGCTAAAATGTAAACCGCCCACTCACAATATACAGTACACATAGAATAGAAATGTCACAATATAAGGCTGATTAGTAATTAATACAGAGAATTACTATATGGCAGCACAGAAACCAGTGCAATTAGCATCAGAATTTAATAATCAGCCCTGTAGCATCAGTTTATATTACAGACCAACCTCATTTTCTGCTGGATAATTAGTGACGAGCCCTAAGCTTAGCTTCTCAACAGCTGCTCAGAGCCCACTGAGCAAGTTTCAAGTGTAGTAATTATCTGTATTAATTACTAATCGGCCTTATATTGTGACATTTCTATTCTATGTGTACTGTATATTGTGAGTGGGTCCCTAAGCTCATTAAGTGACAGCAGCACAGAGCATGTGCAGTGAATCAGCAGAAAAGAAGATGGGGAGCTACTGGGGCATCTTTGGAGACACAGATCTTTACTGCTAAAGGGCTGTGGTTGCCTTGGGCTGGTACAGAAGCACAAAACATAATGTACAACATTTCTAGCTACTTCTTTAGTTAAGCTTTAGTTCTCCTTTAAAATATTAAGCTTTAGTTCTCCTTTAAAATATGGCTAGCTGCCTGGGCCTGTATCACACCAGAGAGGAGGCAGTTTCGATAAACTGTTTCATGTTCCTGTGGGATTATTAATAGCACTGCCCAAAGTGATGTCATCGGTTATAAACGGTGAGTTCTGATGTCATTTCTGTCACATGACTCGCTGAAACTCGTGCTTTTATATGGTCATGAAACTGCTCGGTAACTTATAATATCTTTATATTTTACAAGAGGGGGTACTTTATTCACTATATAATAAATGGAGGCAATAAGACAACAAAGTAATCCACTTTCTTTTCATGGTTTTTTTTTTATTATTATTATTCATTAAATCTTTTTTTCTGTTTGTTTTCCTTTCTGTATAAACCGGTTATTTATTATTTGCCAAATGTTACACTGGTAATCATTGGTATACATCTGATGGAACTGGAATTTGTATCAACATAGGATTGAATAATGGAAAATGTTCACATTTTATTTAAACATTGCTATATGTTCCGAAATATTTAGATATTGTGTCATAACCATTCTATGTACAATCCGTATGACAACATTTTTGTTATTGGAAAAATATAAAAATATATTGAAACCAAAAAAGAGGAGATTAGTCACCGGGCCACTAATCTCCCTGACTCTGCCTGTGTGCCCTGACTAGGGATGGGTCAATTTTTTGCCTCGTTTCGCCGAAAAAATGACGCCCATAGACTTGAATGGAGACATGCGTCAAAATAAAAAGACCCGCAACAAATTTTTTTTGACGCCCATAGACTTTAATGGGCGTCTGTGACTTTTCGCTGGCAGCGAATTTTTGGCGAAATGAAACGGGTCAAATTCGCCTATCCCTAGCCCTGACCCTTCTGAAACCCAGAGATTCTGCTCAGCAGGGACAAGGATAAGAAATGTATCAACTAAATGTTCAGTTTAGAACAGTTTACAGGGTCGACGACCCCCCCCCTTCCAGAGCTGCTTCAGAAGGTGAAAAAAGACACTTTACTCTTCAATATTAGAAAATTGGTGACATACAAAAATGGAAAGTAATTGGAAAAAGGATTTATTTCTGGTGATCTATCTGAAAACAACTGGTTGTTTGAAGGTGAACCACCCCTTTAAAATGAATAAACAGTACTTTAAACAAACTGACTGTATCTGTTTCCCTCTACAGCTGTTGGTACTAAAATATGTGCAGAACAAGGATGTGTTTATGAGGTACCACAAAGCTCACCTAACGCGCCGCCTGATTTTAGATATCTCTGCCGACAGTGAAATAGAAGAGAACATGGTGGAGTGGCTCAGGGTAACTATCACTTGAGCAGTTTCAACTGTATAGACTGCAACCAAACTCCAAAGTGCACATACGGGATTTTTCAATGAAAAAATGCAGTTTCCATTTATATCATAGGCTGTCAATGTATAAACGCATATTCTGTGTTTATGTGATGTAACATTAGACCAAATAAATGTTATACTTAGTGATGGGCAAATTTCTCAAGTTTCACTTTATAGAACAATTCGCGAATCCCCCCAAAATTCGAGAAATGCCGAAAAATTCTAGTGAAATTGGAAAGTTCACGAAAAAATCTTGAAATTCGAACATTTTCACGAAAACATCTAGCAATTCGAACGTTTTCACGAAAAAATCGTGCAATTCGAATGTTTTCGCATAAAAATCGAGCAATTCAAACGTTTTCACTAAAATCAAGCAATTCGAACATTTTCACGGAAAAATCAAGCAATTCAAAGTTCTCATGAAAAAATCGTGCAAATCGGACCATTTTAAAGAATTGGAAATTGACGCCATCAAATTTTCACCGGTGGCGAAACACGGAAATTCGCCGCAAATTCGTGCCAGGCGATTTCATTCTCCCATCACTAGTTATACTTCAAACATTATATATATATATATATATATATATATATATAATATATATATATATATATATATATATATATATATATATATATATATATATATATGTGTATAATATATGTATGCACCTGCACACATAGACTTTTTTATATATATATATATATATATATATATATATATATATATATATATACACACACACATGTAATATCATTTGGAAGTTAAAATACTAAGAATTAAGTTGTGATCTTCTTACAGTTTATATTCTATTTCGCACCACCATAACCATTTGTAGGAAGTGAACAGTCTAGTGGTGTAGGGAAACCCATAGGGGTAGAAAGTTGGTGACTAGTTGTTGATGCATATAATACAGGTATTGGACCTGTTATCCATAATGCTTGGAACCTAGGGCTTTCCGGATAACTGATCTTTCCATAATTTGGATCTTCATACCTTAAGTCTACTAGAAAATCATATAAACATTAAATAGACCCAAAAGGCTGGTTTTGCTTCCAATAAGGATTAATTATATCTTAGAATGGATCAAGTACAAGGTACAGGTATGACACCTATTATACAGAATGCTCGGGACCTGGGGCTTTCCGGATAACGGATCTTTCCATAATGTGGATCTTCATACCATAAGGGGCAGATTTATCAAGGGTCTAATTTCAAAGTACAAAAAACTTCAAAATTCAACCATCGAATTAAAAAACTTCGAATTCGAATATCAACTTCAAAGTTTTTTCAACAAATTTGAATCGAATGATTAAATCTCTCGAATCGAACGATTCGAACGATTTTTAATGATCGATCTAAGGATTTCTATTCGACCAAAAAAAACCGTAGAAAAGTGCTCTGGAAGATCCCCATAGGCTAACATTGCACTTCGGTAGCTTTAATTTGTCGAAGTATGAAGTCAAAGTTTTTTTTAAAGAGACAGTACTTTGATTATCGAATAGTCGAACAATTTTTTCTTCAAATCGTTCGAATTAAAGTAAAAAATAGCCTATTCGATGGTCGAAGTACCCAAAAATTTACTTTGAAATTCGAACTTTTTGAAATGCAAACCATCACTCAAGCTTAGTAAATCTGCCCCTAAATTAACCCAATAGGCTGGTTTTTCCTCCAATAAGGATTAATTACATCTTAGAATGGATCAAGTACAAGGTACAGGTATGACACCTATTATACAGAATGCTTGGGACCTGGGGCTTTCCAGATAATGGTTCTTTCCATAGTTTAGATCTTCATACCTCAAGTCTACTAGAAAATCATATAAACATTGAATAAACCCAATAGGCTGGTTTTGCTTCCAATAAGGATTAATTATATCTTAGTTGGGATCAAGTACAAGTTACTGTTTTATTATTACAGAGAAAAGGGAAATCATTTATCAAAATTTTGGATGAAATAGAGTCTATGGGAGACGGCCTTTCCATAATTCGGAGCTTTCTGGATAATGGGTTTCCGGATAACGGATCCCATACCTGTATCTTTTGGGCTTGGGAATGTCATACTGTGTAGCGCACTGCATTCCATTTAAACCTCTATCGACTGCAATTTCACTTCCCAGACTTGGAAAGAGGTGCCTCTTGTGTTCCTTTGTTCTGATTCAGAGTTGTGTCTATGTTTCAGGAGGTGGGCATGCCAGCTGATTATGTCAACAAGCTCGCCAGAATGTTCCAGGACATCAAAGTATCTGAAGACTTAAACCAAGCTTTCAAAGAAATGCATAAAAACAACAAATTAGCCCTGCCAGGTAAGTTTGGGATTAGGTATAAAGTAAAATAAAAAAAGTTGGAATTATTATTGTTTTAACTGTGCAGGGGAGCTCACTGCATTGTAGAGATGTGCACCCAACCCTAACCCGCCCTGCTAATACCCTCGCCCGCCTGCACCCGCTTCCGGGGTCCTTTTATAGACCCGCCCCACCAATGACGTCACAATGACATCACAAAAGGGCGGGGTGAGCAGACGCAACACTATAAAACTGGAAGTCGAATGCCGGCATTTGAAGGTGGTGAATGGGGAGAGCAGGAGAAGAGCTTAACCCGCACCCACCCGCGAGGAGCATTTCAAGGTCGACCCGAACGTGCCCAACCCGCGGGTATTGGGTCGGCCCGCACATCACTACTGCACTGTAGGACAGGAACCAATCAGCAGCTAGCAGTACCTGAATGGGAACTGAAAACTGTCTGTGCTTGTGTGACTGCAGGGCTGTGATTGGCTGTCCCCCTTTTACTGTGCTTCTGGCAGGGACCATTAGGACACGCCCACCCCTCATTTGAAACAAGGACCAGAGAACATCTATAGGGATCTCCAATAACTGGACTATTTATAAAAATAAAGACATTTTTAGCACCATGTAAAAGCGACACCATATATTACTTATTATTGCTTACAAAATCAGGGTTTTTTTCATTTATCCTATATGTCTCCTTTAATACATTGCCATTTACTTTTCTTTTATTGGGGCCAGCTGACTCTGCGAATATTAAAATTCTGAACGCCGGCGCTTGGTCTCGGAGCTCGGAAAAAGTGTTTGTGTCGCTTCCCACTGAGCTGGAGGACCTCATTCCTGAAGTAGAGGAGTTTTACAAGAAAAACCACAGCGGCAGAAAACTTCACTGGCACCATCTTATGTCCAACGGCATTGTGAGTAACTGCTCTGCGTTGTGATGAGGAATTAGAAATGGGCTTTAATGGAAGATATTCATTGGTTGTTCCCTTCTGATGCATCTGTACAGTGCTGAATACTCCAGGGTTCACATGGTGCTACCCCAGTAACAATTCAGTCCTAATATTGACAGCAGCCTGTCACTTTAAATAGATACTGACTCCAGAATTTTAACTTTTTTTTTTTTTTGCATGCTAATTCTAATTTTGCCATAAAAGTGTTTACCCGGTGCTACACCACCTATCTGATCCCCCCATGTCCCTCTAATAAAGGTCTGCCATATTTGTGCAGCAGGAGTCCATTAGCATTAGAAGTTCTAACTGACAGGCTGAGAAGTGAAAGTTAGGTTGGCAACTGTCAGGTTTAGGAACTTTAATTAACAATTACTTACAAAAGCAGAAGTATCAGTGAAAAATTATCAACATGACCTATAGGCAACTTTTAGAGGCACATTTATCAAAGGTCGAATTTCGAATTCATGCAAGTTTTTAAAAACTCCCCTAAACTCCCATCAATTCGAAATTTATTAAAAAAATTAAATTTTTCAAGCTCGGATGAATTAAATCGACCCGAAAACTCAAATCTAATTAAAAACGTCAGGAAGGCTGAAAACAACTACAAATTGATCCCTGGACGTCTCCCATTGACTGAAGCAGCAATTCGGCTGGTTTTAGGTGACGAAAAGTCGAGTTCTTAAAGGGCCACAATATGATAAATCTCGAAAATAGAATTCACATTTTTTATAAAAACTCAAATCCAATTTGAATAACTCCCTAGTTGACTTCGACCTTAAGACAATTCAATTTTCAATTCGACTCTTGATAAATCTGCCCTCTAATGTACATTAATATTTTCAAGAGTACAGGTATGGAACCTGCTATACAGAATGCTACTAGAAATCATGTAAACATTAAATAAACCCAATGGGCTGGTTTTGCCTCCAATAAGGATTAATTATATCTTAATTTGGATCAAGTAAAAGCTACTGTTTTATTATTACAGAGAAAAAGGAACACATTTTTAAAAATTTGGATTATTTGGATAAAACGGAGTCTATGGAAGACGGCCTATCTGTAATTCGTACCTTTCTGGATAACGGTTTTCCGAATAATGGATCCTATAACTGTAGTTTTTTTGTGTTATCACTTTAACTAAAGGGCTTCCATGCACCTCCCCAAAGACACTTTCCTCTATCTGTTCCTTAAAATGTTGTCTATAGAGCACAGCATCTGGGAACTTACCGTATATACTCCAGTATAAGCCGTCCCGAGTATAAGCCGAGGTACCTAATTTTACCTCCAAAAACTGGGAAAGCTTATTGACTCGAGAATAAGCCTAGGGTGAGAAATGCACCATCTTCTGGTAAGTTTCAATCAAAAAATTGAGGGTTTCTGCTCCAATTGGAGGTGCCAGTGTCTCGTTTTTGGATGCCGGCGACCATTCTTGGGTGCCAGCGAATATTCTTGGAGACTATTCTTGGACGCCGGCGACTATTCTTAGACGCCGGTGACTATTCTTAGACGCCGGCGACCGTTTTTGCTCTTGACCCGAGTATAAGCCGAGGTAGAGTTTTTCAGCATATTTTGGGGGCTGAAAAACTCGGCTTATACTCAAGTATATACGGTGGGAAATACAGTAGTGTTAGTTGCGCTGAACTATCCAGGTAAGTTCCAGAATATAATAGAATGTTCCCGTAATGCCGAACTATCGATTTTGCAGATAACGTTTAAGAATGAGGTTGGTCAGTATGACTTGGAAGTTACCACTTTCCAGCTGGCGGTTTTGTTTGCTTGGAACCAAAGGCCGAGAGAAAAAATCAGCTTTGAAAATCTTAAACTGGCGACAGAGTTACCTGATGCTGAGCTAAGGAGAACTCTGTGGGTAAGTGTAAATGTGTTATATGGTATATTTTGTTTTGGTGTTTATCATTGGCTAAACTGAAGCTGCATGGCTCTGCACTGTTGCTTGGTGATCCATCCATCACGCTTGGTAATCACTGCAATACAAGTAGTTCATACGTGATGCAACTGTTTCGTTCTTGATCACCTTGGGGCCTCTGCAGTTATTTTTAAAGGATAAGTAAACCTTTAAAATAAGGGAATGTAAAATTGATGAGGGGGCTATTCTAAGCACTTTTGCGATGTACATTCATTATTTATTTTGTTTTTATTCCAAGATATTAAGGGATACATGTACTTAATATTGATGAATTTTGTTACAACAGCGCCACCCACTGGTCAGAAAGAAGAGGCTGCTCTGATGTTCTTCTGATTAGGAAAGATGTGAGAAAGGTTTCTAATTTTTTTCCTAAGCAGAAGAACATCAGAGCAGCCTCTTTCTTTCTCCTGATAACTTCGTTGACTACTTGGTGGTCAGAATAGTGATAAAACTGACCAGCAGGTGGCGCTGTTGTAACAAAATCATTCATATTAACAGTACATGTATCCTTTAATATCTTGGAATAAAAACAAAATAAATAATGAATGTACATTATAAAAGTGCTTAGAATAGCCCCCTCATCACTTTTACATTCACTTAATTTTAAGGTTTACTTATCCTTTAAGACTGTACATAGGGCCTGAGGCACTCCTCGGCTGACTAGATTTTCAGCCCAGTCAATCACTTTCATTTGGGATATCTTTCTGAGCCATTCGCTTAGAAAAGCTGGCAGCCAAAATTTGACTAATCATGCCCATCTTAAGGGGATTATTTATCAAAATCAGAATTTTTCTGATTTTTTAAAATAAAAAAGTCAGACCAAACTAGAATCCACAATTTGACCTTATTTATTATTAAAAAAGCACAATTTAATCGGATCAGGGGAAAACTCTATAAAATTTTGGTTTTTTTCTGAATCGAAGGATTTTTTCTGAGGTTTTCGCAAATCGTACAATTTTTTTTTTTCTGAGGCTTTTGCCGAAGTCAGTATTTTTCAGATTTTTGCCAGAAATAGTCGGATTTTCAGGCTAATTCCGGCGCAGACCACAAAAACTTCCAAATAGGATAGGGACCTCTCCCATTGATTTATATACACCCTCGGCAGGTCAGAGATGGAGGATTTTCAGATTCTGACTTTTTGCATCCTCGGGGTATAATAAATCTCGAAAAATTAAAGTTTTTTTTCCACTAAAAATTCATTTTTGAGTTTTTGGCATTCAGACTTTAATAAATAACCCCCTAAGACTCAAGCATTATATAATTTGTGATTTCATTGACATAACTGCTTACCGTATATTTGTTTCAATTCCTCTGTTTAGTCTCTTGTAGCATTTCCAAAGCTAAAACGACAAGTATTATCCTATGAACCAGCTGTGAATTCTCCAAAAGACTTCACGGAAGGCACACTCTTCTCCATAAATCAGGAGTTCAGCCTAATGTAAGTAATGCTTACATGTAATTGAGTACAGGTGTGGGATCCGTTATACGGAAACCTGTTATCCAGAGAGCTCCGAATTAGGGAAAGGCCGTCTCCCATAGACTCCATTTTAAATAAATTATCCCAATTTTTAAAAATTATTTCCTTTTTCTCTGTAATAATAAAACAGTAGCTTGTACTTGATCCCAACTAAGATATAATTAATCCTTATTGGAAGCAAAACCAGCCTATTGGGGTTCATTTATGTTAACATGATTTTCTAGTAGACTTAAGGCATGAAGATCTAATTATGGATCCGTTATCCAGAAAGCCCCAGGCCTCAAGCATTCTGGGCATCTATACTTTAAAGGAGAAGGAAAGCTATGGAGGCATTTTATTGCCAATAGATTAGCTGCAATAGTGCAATCTAGAATGCTATATTTATTCTGTAGAATGTTTTACTATACCTGAGTAAAAAGCTCTAGAAACTCTCTGTTTGTTTAGGATAGGAGCTGCAGTATTAACATGGTGTGACATCACTTCCTGCCTGAGTCTCTCTCTGCTCTGGGCTCAGATTACAGTAGAGAAGGGAGGGGGAAGAGGAGTAAACTGAGCATGCTCAAGCCCGGGGCAAGGAGGGTTAAGCTGAAGGCAGGAAGTCTGATACAGAAGCCCATGTGTACACAATAGAAGGAAAGAAATGCAGTGTTTCTTTTGACAGGAGACTCAGAGCAACATTACTTTGGGGGTTTACTGGTATATTTAGATGGACCTTTCTGATAAGGCTTACTTAGTTTTAACCTTTCCTTCTCCTTTAAATGTATATTTTCCTTGTATTTATCTAATATAGATATCAGTAGGTACATTTATTTCCCCCTAGCATGTGTGTCCAGCTAACAATTTTTCTGTAAAAGCTTCCATTGTTCTCAAGCAGTCTCTCCGCAACCTTTTAGCCACAGTCTGGCACAACGGAATAGGAAGATGCTCCTAGTGTAGCCGTAAATTTCGCTGTTTCATCATTTCATCATCACTGTGTGTTCTAATCCTAGAAAAAATGGAAAGGTTCAGAAACGGGGCAAGATCAACTTAATTGGGCGCTTGCAGCTGACCACGGAAAGAATGCGGGAGGAAGAAAATGAAGGCATCGTGCAGCTGCGGATATTAAGAACACAGGTACATAATGTCCAGGCTATTGGTTGGAAGTCACAAAGGGAGCCATGTCTGAGTGATATTTAGGGCAGTGACATGTTTTTCTCCCTGTGTTGTTAGTAGTGTGGGAAATGGGCAATGGAGTGGAAAAACACATTTACAAAAACCCCACCATAGACTCTCATGATAATTGTACTCACAGGTCAGGTGATAATTGCCTGACCAACAATTTTGCCGACATGATTTGTGCCATTTTGATCTCTTCCCATACGCTAGACATCATACATTTAGCAAACCACTCCATGTGCCATTGCCTTTTTGGCCTCTTTACTGTTCAGCTGAACACTAGTCACATTTTTATAAATTATAGCATTGCAGTGCAGTTAAGATTTTTTTGGACTGCCCTTCACCTGACCTACACTTTAAGCTCAATTTGCTTTGTTCCTAGGCCAGGTTGCCTGTTTAACCCCCCTTTGCAACTAAAACCACCTTGCAAACCTCCCTTTTTTCTAATACTAACTGTACAAGTGGGATTATTAAGGGACTGAATGGTCAAGAGCTACTGCCTTCTTTTAGCGATGTGGCAGCAGAATATTGTAGCGACTGGTCACCCTTAGAGGAGAAGGAAAGGCAAATTATAAATACGTCCCTAATCAAAGGCTTGTGGAAAAGGAACTTACGTAGCCTTTTAAAAGTTTTCTCCCTGGTATGATGTGGAAGGAGTAGCGCTCATAGGCAGATTGCAGCGGTGGACTCAGGTGACGTCACGCTGCAGTCTTCTTGTATCCTGCGCATCTACATCTACTGCGCAAGTCCTTCATGCTGCCACTACTGATCTGCTGGCGCTGTAGTGATGCACTCCTGGGGTCAAGTTTTTTTTTTTTCGCGCATGCGCAATACGGAGAAGGAGGTGAAGGAAACGTCCTTTACCTTTCCAAGATGGCGCCTGTCTGATTAAATATGCGCTGCGAACAAGGACAAGGATTACTGATGATTAGAGTAGACTATGTGACTCGCTACCTTAGCGATTTCAGAGGCCTTGGGGTGTACATTACTGGGAGATAAGTATTTACTTTTGCCTTTCCTTCTCCTTTAAATGACATGTAAAGCCTACATTTTCCTACCATGTATATAAGTTGGGCATATCTCCCCCACCCAAGTCAAATAATTTGTACTACATATACCACTCCATTTGCCAGCTCCATCACATTTTCCTAAAACAAATAGCAACTTTCACCCGGTCATTTTCCCTCTGACACATCAATAACATTGAGACATAAATGCTGTAAAGTTCATACAATGCAGAATGCAGGTTTACACAGGCACAACATACTTTGATAAACAGTTCTGCCTGGGTTGAGCACTGTAATGGTTAAGCTGAGCTCAGGAGAGGTGGTTAGGAGAAATAAATAGCATCAGACATCTAGAGCAGCATCTAGAGCAGCTCTGGGAACCAGCAATGCTATCTCTGGAGGGTGTGTTTAGTAATCTGAGCTGAGAAGAACTGGGCATGTTCATAAGTCAGCTGCCAAAGTAAATTCCTGAGGGAAGGGGCCAAGATGGGTTAGAGGAGGAGAAGGATTTCTAAGTGATTAAGGTGATTCCGCAACCTTACTGTTAGCCTTTTAACAGTCTTTTACAGATTTCAAAGAGGCTGTTAACTGATTGCATTTTTGTGGAGGGGGTTTACATGTCGTTTAACAACTTCACACCCTAAGTCCGGGCCTTTGTGGCTTCTGAGAAATTTGACCTGCAGCCCTTCAAATTGTGTCCAAGTGCCACAATCCCCTTCCCCCAGCCCCACTTGCACCTCTACACACTAGCATCCTCCTCCTGATGAGGCCTGCTCTGTTACAATTATTTCTGTGACCCCAAAAAATACATACTATAAAGGGATACTGTCATGAAAAAATAATAATAGTTAATAGTGCTGATTCAGCAGAATTCTGCACTGAATCTGTTTCTCAAAAAAGCAAACAGATTTTTTTATTTTTTAATTTTGAAATCTGACATGGGGCTAGACATATTGTCAGTTTCCCAGCTGCCCCCAGTCATGTGACTTGTGCTCTGATAAACTCTTTATTGCTGTACTGCAAGTTGGAGTGATGTCACCTCCCTCCCTTCCCCCACCCCCCAGCAACCTAACAGAACAATGGGAAGGTAAACAGATAGCAGCTCCCTAATACAAGATAACAGCTGCCTGGTAGTTATAAGAACAGCACTGAATAGTAAAATCCAGGTCCCACTGAGACACATTCAGTTACATTGAGTAGGAGAAACAACAGCCTGCCAGAAAGCAGTTCCATCCTAAAGTGCTGGTTCTTTCTGAAAGCACATGACCAGGCAAAATGACCTGAGATGCACCTACACACCAATATTACAACTAAAAAAATACATTTGCTGGTTCAGGAATGAAATTTTATACTGTAGAGTGAATTATTTGCTGTGTAAACAGTGTAATTTAGAAATATAAACTTCACCATAAAAATCATGACAGAATCTCTTTAAACGCCCTTTTTTTCCATTTCAGGAGGCTATTATTCAAATCATGAAGATGAGGAAGAAAATCACTAATGCCCAGCTCCAGACCGAACTTGTAGAAATTTTAAAAAATATGTTTCTGCCACAGAAGAAAATGATAAAAGAGCAAATTGAGTGGCTCATAGAACACAAGTACATCCGGAGAGACGAATGCGACATTAACACCTTTATCTACATGGCGTGATCTGGCCAATCCTATTGGTATGGATAATTACCCAGAAGTCCTTGGAGTGGGCCGTCCCAATCGTTCATGCTGAAAGCGAACTCCTGCCTTATTTGAAGGACAAAAACAAAAATCCTATTGCCAATGTCATATTGACCTCATGACCTCTTCTTCATTGACTTCTCCATGTTTTTTTGAGCAGCATGCCGTTTTAATGCAAACTCCTTTATGAAGAACTCGTTGTGAGCTTGTAAAGTAGATTTCACTTGGTTCAACCTGAAAAACCTTGTTTGTTCCCCCCCATGCGGACGAGGACATCACATTTTCATGCACTGAGGAACCGCTCAAAGTGTAGTTTTGTGTTTAAAACAACTAAAATACAAAAAAAACAGAAACCCCCCCCCCTGCGATTTAGCACTTTCACGTCTAAGTATTGCGTTTATTTAACATTGTCTCCTGATCTTTCCCGCGCAACATTTTGTGAATCTTTTATGCATATCATAGTTTCAGGTGGTTGCAGTAAATACGTTGAATCATGAACAGAGCTTTTCATATTACTTCTACAATAGATTTTCAGGTTGGAATCCACGTGGGAAAAAAATAATAATGAAGGAGCAAAATGTAAACTTCTTAGCATTGTTGGTAGTTTATTTGTATCCACTTTTTTTTCCATATCTTGCTCATCTATAGTGATATATTCCCTTTACTGAGACACCAATATCATGTTGTACTCGTGTAGGAATCTGCAACTTGTGAATAGATTATTATAACTTTACAAGCAGCCTCCTGTCCTTCCAACTCATGATGGAAATACATTCGGCATTATTTGTCCAGATATACGTCAGGAAAGTCCACTACAAGAGGTCCTCTGCACTCAACCCATTATCAATATATTTAAGACAGCGACATTTTGTGCATACTGCTACTGAAAAATGTCTTACCCTTTAAAGAAAAAAGGGATTGTTTGTCCATATATTGCAATATATTTAAGCTGGCCAACTACGTCAAAGTCATCCCATATCTGGCCAGTCCTACGCTTAATTTTCATCTGATTCAGTTTTACCTGCAACTTACTTGCTGCTTTCAAAGTAAACCCCCATACTTGGCTGCCCTTTTATTAGACACCAGTGGGATCACCTGACTATAGCTGGGAAGGGTGGGAGCTACAACATGGAGCTGGTCACTGCTCCTGTATAAACTATAACAAACAAGGGAAAGTTGTGCTCACCACTATTTTTTAAAACCATTAGGCGGGGGTGCAATGAGGCTGTGACCACAAAATACATATAGACAAATACAAGAGTCCTCTGCACTCAACCCATTATCAATATATTTAAGACAGCGACATTTTGTGCATACTGCTACTAAAAAATGCCTTACCCTTTAAACAACACAGGGATTGTTTGTCCATATATTGCAATATATTTAAGCTGGCCAACTACGTCAAAGTCATCCCATATCTGGCCAGTCCTATGCTTAAAATTCATCTGATTCATTAAGAATTCAATATATATATATATGCCAGCACTCTCAGAAAAATGTAGGTACTTGCCTGGGTACAGAGCCACAGCAGCGTTATTGAGACTCAGGTCTTAAAGTGGGCCTGTCACCCAGACACAAAAATCTGTATAATAAAAGTCCTTTACAAATTAAACATAAAATCCAATTTCTATTTTTTATTAAAGCATTCATAGCTGTTGTAAGCTCATTTAAAAATCTCAGCTGTCAATCAAATATTGTCTGCCCCTCCTCTATGCCTCAGGCAGACAATTACTTTCACTTTCCATTCAGCACTTCCTACTTGTCACTGCTCTCCCCACATTCCCCCAGCTCTCTTAACCATTTAATTGTGTAGCCAGGACATGGGGATGGACATCGGGTCCCCCATTCTGGTGCACAAACAAGATTCTGAGATGATACAAGGCTTGTCTTAATAACAGTGTCCACAAAATGGCTGCTGCCTGCTTGTTATAATTATGAATTCCCAGACTGAAGGAAACAAGATTCAAATAATTTATATTGTGTAATTAAAGTTCATTTTGCCTGACTAATGTGATAAAATAGGATTTTGAATACTTTTTTTGGGTGAAGAGTCCCCTTTAAAGAACAAAAAATATATTTAAGTTTATTATTGGGAGACTAATGTTTCAGCCAGCAATCTAGCTATTCTCTTTTTTTGAGGCTAAATTGCTGCCTAGTAATAAACTTAAATATATATTTTTTTTTTTGTTCTTGAAGACCTGAGTGTGTGGACTTCTTTTCGAATTATATATATATATATATATATATATATATATATATATATATATATATATACACAAAGTCCAAAACCTGGTGCACACAAAACCAAAAAATACTGCCTGGGTGCTGGTTAAACATGAATGAACTATACATAGAGCAAAAAAAACTGCACTCACAGGACTTCTTAAAGGTGCAAAAACAAGCTGGTGTTTTATTTTGACGTTTCGGCTATTCACTTAAGCCGCTTCAGCTTCCTGATGTGTGTGTGTGTGTGTATATATATATATAATATATATATATATATATTATTATTGTATTTATAACATATATACACTCGCACACAAGAGCCATGAATTTCCTGTAAATTATATATTTTTAAATGGTGCTTAGTGATGCTATCAGTTCTAATTGGTGCTCATTGATGTAATATATATATATAATACAATCATACGCAAGAGCTATGAATATCCTGAAATTATGCCCTTATGAGCTTGGTGATGTCATCAGTTACAATCAGTGATGTCATTTATGTCACACGACTCACTGAAACTTGTGTATTGTATTGTTGTAAAATAAAGTGATATTCAAATTCACCTTGGAATTCCATGACCTGTATAAAAGCTTAAAGCCAGCGGTCATGGTCATGAAACTCCTCGGTAACTTATAATATCCTTATATTATATTCACTATATTATACACAAAAGCCATGAATATCTTGTAAATTATATCCTTATAAACGGTGCTTAGTGATGTCATCAGTTATAAACGGACTAGTGATGTCATCAGTTATAAATGGTGACTAGTGATGTCATCAGTTATAAATGGTGACTAGCGATGTCATCAGTTATAAACGGTGACTAGTGATGTCATTTCTGTCACATGACTCACTAAAACTTATATATAACGTATATTATAGTAAATGAAGTACCCCTTGTTGTAAAATATGAGGATATTAGAAGTCACCTCGGAGTTCCATGGCCTTCAGCCTCATGCTTTTGTGTGGTCATGGAACTCCTCGGTGACTTATAATATCCTTATATTTTACAATAGGGGGTACTTTATTCACTATATATATATATATATATATATATATATATATATATATATATATATATATATATATATATAAATATGTATATAAATATATATATATATAAATTAAACACACACATATTAGCCTGGCAACTATTCAGTGTTGCAAAAGGAGGGGACCCCCACCCTTATCAACTAATGTAAAAATGCTGTTCAATATAACATTTTAGTTTTAGATTTCATGATATTAGCACTTTTTACACTTTTCATATAATGAATGTGTAACTCTGCTGTTGTGTCGAGGTGTGTGGCGAAGCTTCAATAATTAAACAATTCTAGAGCCTGTCTCCCCGAAAGCCAATGGGAAAATTGATTGGCTAAGACAGGGGTCTCCAACCGTCAAAACCGGTCTGCGGACACTCCTGCACTGGGCCACCGAGCCCAGCCCACAAAAAATGAGGTGCACGGAATTGGACGCAGCATGTCTCCAAACTTACTGCCGACCCCTCCATCCCCACCCTCGACCCCACCCCCGGTCCTTGCAAAAAAAAAAAAAAAGATTTTTTTTTTTTTTTTGCACCGGTCCCCGGTCCAAAAAAGGTTGGGGAACACTGGGCTAAGATACTCGGCACATAGTGTACTGGCGCCTATTAGTCTGGAGAAGAACTAAATGGAAAGAACAAACATTGATGCAATGTCGTTTTTACTAAAATCACAGACATATTAAACACGTTTTATTTTGCTAATGCATTTTAAAGGAACAGTGTAAATGTAAAATGATTTCAGTTCTCATGAGGCCGTTCCCAAATGTCCATTAACATTTTTTTTGTTATGATAAAATATCTATTTATACAAGTGGGACAGCCGTCAGGATGACTCTGTGTGTAAGATATATATATATATATATATGTATTTCTTTATATGTACATACATATTTATGTGTTTATAGATCTGCACACATCTATGTCCCTGTGTATGTATAGCTATACATATATATATGCACCTTCCTCCCCATTATGCCTGTGTGTATATAGTCCCATGTGTTTACGCGGATGCATGTCCATCTATACACTTTATATTTGTGTACATACAAATAGGCACATCTATGTGTAGATATTTTATGTAGATAATGTAAGCATATTTGAAAAAAACACAATATATGTAAATGAAATAAAAGATGAGTACTTGGTCATTTTTTTTTATTCTAGAGTATAAAAGGCATCCCTTTAATTTACCCATAATCTCTTTCCCTTCCATCCATCCTGTTTTCCCAGATAATCTGAAATTAAAGTTTCTTTAAAGAGGCACTTCACCTTTAAATTAACTTTTAGTATGAGGTAGAGAGGGGCATTCTGAGACAATTTGCAATTGGTTTTCATTTTTTACTATTTGTGGTTTTCGAGTTCTTTAGCTTTTTATTCAGTGGCTCTTCCAATTTCAGCAATCTGGTTGCTAGGGTCCAGATTACCCTAGCAACCATGCATTGATTTGAATAAGAGACTGGAATGTCAATAAGAGAGGGCCAGAATAGAAAGATGAGTAATAAAGTAGTAAAGTAGTAATAACAATAAAACCGCAGCATTTTAGAGCATTTGTTGTTTTGATGGGGTCACCAACCCCAGTTTGAAAGCTGGAAAGTGTCTGAAGAAGAAAGTAAATATTTGGTGGGCAATTAAAAAGATTGATTATCTCCTTGGTTGGATTCACCTGCAACAATGACTAAATAAGTCTACTGCGAATTGTCTTTATATCCTGTCATGTCTACCTTCTTCTTCCTTCCTTCTTTACTTCCTTCCTTCTTGTTGTTCATGAAAACTCAATAAAAAGTTACTATTAAAAAAAAAAAAGATTGATTATAATTAGCCATTCTTTAACATACTATGGGGGTTATTTATCAAAGTCGGAATTTATCTCAATGTTTTCTGAAATATATTTCAACCAAATCCTCACTTGTTACTTCCCCTTATTTACCAATACGTTTTCCCAAAGATTTCCAGTTCTGGGAAATAATCGTGAAAATCAAATCATTCGGATTTTTCTCCTGAAAAATCAGATTTTTGCGTGAAAACCACAAAATGTTATGATTTTTGCACGGAAACTCAGCACAGATCAGGATATCTTTGGGACTTCTCCCATTGACATATATTTCACTAAAAATTCAGATTTTATAGGAAAAAACTAGAATTTTTCAGGACTTTAGTAAATAACCCCTAAAAGTTAACTTAATGGTGAACCATCCCTTTAAGGGACACTATGGGCGGCATGGAAAATGCTCGAGGTCTAGTAACCCACAGCAACACTTTAGCAGTTGGCTTATGAAGCAAACTTTAATTTGTTACTAGACCCAGAGCATGCTTTGTACCAGTTACTACTTTATCACTTTAAAGGAACATTAACACCAAAAAATGTAAGTGTTTTAAAGAAATTACAATATGATGTAGTGTTGCTCTGGATTGGTACAACTGCTGCGTTTGCTTCAGAGACACTACTATAGTTTATATAAACATTATCTACATTATATAAACTATAGTAGTACTTATCTGTTATCTACTGTGTATCCTGTGCTTAAATGGCTGCCCCCATGGCTACACCGCAGCTTGTTTATATAAACTATAGTAGTACTTGTCTGTTATGTACTGTGTATCCTGTGCTTGAATGGCTGCCCCCATGGCTACACAGCAGCTTGTTTATATAAACTATAGTAGTACTTATCTGTTATCTACTATGTATCTTGAACTTGAATGGCTGCCCCCATGGCTACACAGCAGCTTGTTTATATAAACTATAGTAGTACTTATCTTTTATCTACTGTGTATCCTGTGCTTGAATGGCTGCCCCATGGCTACACAGCAGCTTGTTTGTATAAACTATAGTAGTACTTATCTGTTATCTACTGTGTATCCAGTGCTTGAATGGCTGCCCCCATGGCTACACAACAGCTTGTATATATAAACTATAGTAGTACTTATCTGTTATCTACTGTGTATCCAGTGCTTGAATGGCTGCCCCCATGGCTACACAGCAGCTTGTTTATATAAACTATAGTAGTACTTATCTGTTATCTACTGTGTATCCTGTGCTTGAAAGGCTGCCCCCATGGCTACACAACAGCTTGTTTATATAAACTATAGTAGTACTTATCTGTTATCTACTATGTATCTTGAACTTGAATGGCTGCCCCCATGGCTACACAGCAGCTTGTTTATATAAACTATAGTAGTACTTATCTGTTATTTACTGTGTATCCTGTGCTTGAATGGCTGCCCCCATGGCTACACAGCAGCTTGAGAAACATCAGGTAAGTGCACTAAGATGTGCTATTGGTGTATTGGGCGCATGCACTTAACTTTCCTCATACTGACACGAGAATGTTTCATGTCACATTTGTCTCACTTGTATTCACTCCTATTTACATGGATCCAGTTTGCTGATGTACTATCAATTTATGTTACACATTTCTACAGTTTAGCCCTCATTTTGGCTGAAGGTCCTGTGTGCTCCTTCATTATTGCAGATCTCTGTATTTGATAGTGTTATTATGTGGAGGGCAGTTCACTTCTATCCCTGTGAGTAGTGCTCAGGTAACGTGCTGATCTGTCTCATACACACTAACTATCCCTAATCTCCCTGGTCCCTGCAAATGAGCAACTGCACTGAAGCCTGTGCTTACCTATAGTAAGTGGAATGTGTAACTGCAGGGAGTTTGTACACTAACCCCCATATGTGTGGGTTTTCTCTCCATACTCCCAAAACATAAAGGCAGGTTGTCTCCTGGTGAAGTTGATCCCTAGTGAATGTGTATTGTGTGACTGAGATAGGGATGTAAGAGTGTAAGCTCACTGGGGCAGGGACTGATGTGAATGGTCTATAATCTTTGTAAATAAGAAAGGTCGGATCCCTTCTTTAAATTCTAAGTAACAGCTGACGAGGTCTGACAGAAGTCAGAAAAAATTGGCAAATTTTAGGAAGGAAAGATAAGTACCCCTACAACAGCCACTAATTAATTATCTACTAACCAAAGATTACTCACCACTCAGGTCGTAAGTGGGTTTATTGCACAACATCCGGGAATAATTACTTGAATAAAATTAATCACTTAAACATCAATGAATTCCTAACCGTGTAACCTTAGATAAAGTGCAGTGCAGATTAATTAATTCATTAAATAGATATTTAATCCAGGCCCATAGTTAATTAGTGGCTGTTGGCGGGGTACTTATCTTTTCTTCCCAAAATTTGGTCTATAAACTTTGTAAAGCGCTTCTTAAGGGCTCTTACTGACGAGCGGTTGTAGCTGCGCTCCCCTGCTTTCCGTTTTTCTGCGTTCAGCCGCAGGGGAGCGCAGGAATAGACGCATTACGGTTTTTTCCAATGGGGCTGTACTCACACAGGCGCGTGTAGGCACCGAACGCAGGTTGAGACGCAACATGTTCCATTTTTCCTGCGTTCTGCGCCTACATGCACCTGTGTGAGTACAGCCCATTGGAAAAAACGTAATGCGTCTATTCCTGCGCTCCCCTGCGGTTGAATGCAGAAAAACGGAAAGCAGGGGAGCGCAGCTACAACCGCTCGTCAGTAAGAGCCCTTAAATGTGTTGGCGCTAAAGAGATAGAAGCGAATACATTCATTGCATTGTTACGAGTAATTTCTTAATTTTATTGGCACAGACTGGAAGTAATTAATGCCTATCTTATTTGTATGAAACATAGTTTCACTGCTTATTTGCACTTTTTCATCCAGCCATGCAACAGCGCCATTAGACACCTGAAATAGACACAGAAATATAGAGTGGCTTTGTAATCCCTGGGGAGAGGAAATTGATATGACTCCTACTCAGGCAACACATATTATATGATATGTGTTATATTGTGTGTTTTGTATAATTTACACTGAGACTTGCAATAGAACACTGACATCAGAAGAACGTGTTCAATTCACAGGCTTATTCCCTGCCATAGTACTGGAACCATTAATACAGACCTGATGGCCTGCATTAATCTTCATTATGATCTGATGCAAGGGCCAAACAATCCCAAATTGGGCATATTGGAAATATCTGCTTATTTTTGGCAACTGAGGGGATCTTCAGGTTGATGACCAGTTTTATAATGGGCCATACATGGCATGGCTGCATTTTTATGGCAGACCTGTGGCTCCTCTTCACTTGCACAATACACTGACAGATATAGTGTGTTGCAAAATAACATTGTAGACTGTTTTATCCCTGAATTGACCTATAGCCATAGCTTGTGGATACCAGTCAAGGTCATCAGAATGCGATAAATGCATTGAAAATCATACAAAAAATTGGGCAGCTTTCAGCCCCCTGCACAGTTCCACCCCCCCCAGCTGCATGACCCCGCTGGCTAGCAGGCTCGGACTGGAATTCAAAATAGACCATGGCATTTCAAGTACACAGATGCCCAATTAGGGTTGCCACCTGGCCGGTAAAAATGATGGCTGATCCCAATGTTATTAATCGGGGAAAAAAGATAAATAAATAGGAAGACATTAATTTTTTCCAGAAAAGGTGGCAACCCTAGGCCCAATAAATAGTGACAGCAGGGTCCAACTGGAGCCTTTGGGGCCCACCGGGGCTGCAAACAAAGGGCCCTCCTCGCAGTCCCTGGGGACCCCCTCCCAACCTCCAATTACCTGGTCCACAGCGCGCGCATACGCGGACACAGCGCACAGTCTTATTTCTTTATGCGCCAGCCAGGGGAGTAGGTCTGGGCAGGCAGGCAGTCAGGGGCCCACCAGGTTGTATCCCGGTGCCCTGCTGGCCCAGTCCGACACTGAGTAACAGTCTATGGCTAGGTCCCCAATCTTTTTATCTGTGAGCAACTTTCATATGTAAAAAGAGATGGGGAGCAACACAAGCCTGGAACATGTTCCTGAAAGTGCCAAATAAGGGCAGGATTGTTTTTTTTGGTGGCCCTAAGTGGAGTGGCAGCCTACAGGAGGCTCTGTTTGGTAGTACATCTGTTTTTTATGCAACCAAAACTTGTCTCCAAGCCAGGAATTCAAAAATAAGCTCATGCTTTGAGGCCACTGGGAGCAACATCCAAGGTAAGCATATGCAATGTTGCTTCTGTGCTTTTGGTTGGGGATCACTGCTCCATTGCATCATATCAGCCCCAAAGATTGCCAGTCTCATCCTACAAAATCTCTTGTGAAGTTTAGCCCTTATGGCAGTGATCCCCAACCAGTAGCTCATGAGTAACATGTTGCTCTCCAACCCCTTGGATGTTTCTCCCAGTGGCCTCAAAGCAGGTGCTTATTTTTGAATTCCAGGCTTGGAGACAAGTTTTAGTTGTATAAAAACTAGGGATGCACCGAATCCAGGATTCGGTTCGGGATTCGGCCAGGATTCGGCCTTTTTCAGCAGGATTCGGATTCGGCCGAATCCTTCTGCAGGGCCGAACCGAATCCGAATCCTAATTTGCATATGCAAATTAGGGGCAGGGAGGGAAATTGCGTGACTTTTTTTAGAAAACAAGGAAGTAAAAAATGTTTTCCCCTTCCCACCCCTAATTTGCATATGCAAATTAGGGTTCGGATTCGGTTCGGTATTCGGCCGAATCCTTCGTGAAGGATTCGGGGGTTCGGCCGAATCCAAAAAAGTGGATTCGGTGCATCCCTAATAAAAACCAGGTGTACTGCCAAATAGAGTCTGAAACTAGGTTGACAATCAACATAGGGGCTACCAAATGGCCAATCACAGCCCTTATTTGGCACCCCCTGAACATTTTTCATGCTAGTGTTGCTCCCCAACTCCTTTTACTTCTGAATGTTGCTCAGGGGTTCAAAAGGTTGGGGATCCCTGGCTGAGAGTGAGGGAAAGGCCAGAATCTCCAAACCAAAGTTCTGTTTCTAAATTGCTTCACAGCTGAACAAAGTTAAAGGGGACCCGTCACCCAAACAAAATTATCCAAATCCTATTTTATCATGTTAGTCAAGCAAAGTGAACTTTAATTATACTGTATAAATTATTTGAATATTGTTTCCATCAGTCTGGGAACTCATAATTATAGCAACCAGGAGGGAGCCATTTTGTGGACACTGTTATTAAGGCAAGCCTTGTATCATCTCAGAATCTTGTTTGTGCACCAGGGGACAGGGACCCAATGTCCATCCCCATGCACTGGTTACACAATTAAATCGTTAAGAGAGCTGGGGGAATGTAGGGAGAGCAGTGACATCTAGGAAGTGCTGAATGGAAAGTGAAAGTAATTGCTTGCCCCACCTCTATGCCTAGGCATAGAGGCGGGGTAGGCAATACTTGATTGACAGTTGATATTTTTAAATGAGTTTACAACAGCTATGAATGCTTTAATAAAAAAAAGAAATTCGATTTCATATTTAATTTAAGAAGGACTTTTATTATACAGATTTTTATGTCTGGGTGACGGGTCCACTTTAAATTCCACAGAAACTGTAAAGTGATTGGTGTTTCCCCCATATGATCAGTCAGAGAGACTGGGGATAAATCCATTGCCCCCAAATCAATTCCCTAGCCCTGCAATTTGTCTCTCACTTCTCTTCGTGTCAGGGGTCAATACTGAATGAAAAATAATCATTAAAAGTACCCTCGACGCCTCAAAAACTCGCCTTAGTCATACCTCCCAACTGTCCCTTTTTCAGAGGAACAGTCCCTCTTTTGACAGCTCAACCTGCAGTCCCTCATTTGTACTGGAAAGTCCCTCTTTTCTCTGCACTGAACAGCCAGAAAAAGAAACAAAGTTTTTCACTTAATTGGCTTTTAGCAGAGAGCTCAGAACAGCCAACAGGTGCAAATAAGATACTTTGTAACAATTTTGAGACACAAAAACACAGTTTAGATAAGGAGAAATATTTTCAAACTTTCATAACCTGCCAAATTTTGTAAAACAAACATGGTAATTAGGGGGTGTGGCCACAGAAAGGGGTGTGGTCAAAAAAATTGCTGCGCTACGTGCGGGAAAACATTTTTCGTCCCTCTTTTTACTTCCAAAATGTTGGGAGGTATGCTTAGTAATTATTACACATATTGTTTTCGTTACTGAGACAAAGTGCACCATGTGTTTATAATACACGTACAAGCGTCACTGCAGTGTCACAAAGTGCATTAAACAGCGATATATGATTAGGGTTACTATCTGACCAGCATTTTACTGGCCTGGCCACTAAATATGATGCTTAATGCCAATGTTATTAATAGGAATAAACGGCAAGTACATAGGAAGGCCAATATTCCAAGTCCTTCCATATTTTATTTTTGCCTCCTTCTTTTCTGGCAGGTGTCAGGGGTAAAAAACTGACTGAACACATGCGAGTTTATTTACATGGCCAGATTTATTGCTAAATCTTTACACGTGATACGCTTGCCAGGATTAAATATGGCCGCCTGCCGTTTTCCTTTTCATCGCCATCGTTACTGTCAGCTCAGGACAGCCCTCAGCATGTGAGCTTGAGCCAATAGGATCCGGGGGCTGGTCAGAGGCGCTTATATGATTGGTGGTTAAGAGGAGGGCGCTGTTCTTTGGCTAGAGGTGACTCGGAGGTGCCCAGAGCAGGGTGACAGTGTCCGTCAGTCATGGCTTTCTGCGGCCCTCGTACAGCTGCGCGCCTCTCACACTCCACAAGGGTAAGTTTATGGTCCGTATTAGTAGTAGATTTGCCGCTGCGCAGACTGAAAGTAGGAGGTATGACGAATAATCAGGCCGCTTTGTTACACCGAACTGACAGTCAGGACTCTGGAATCAGGGGAGCGCCGAGTGGCTGACAGTTTGGCAGCTACATGAAAATCCTTCCACTCCCCAGAGCTTGTTTGTCCTTCTCTGCTCTTGTAGCAGCACATGGGACTTCTCTCACTGCCAAACAGTCTAAATACAGTTTTCTGCCACATTTGCTTTCAGGATTATCAAAGATCTGTGGTCATTTACTAACTACATTTACTAACCAATCTTGCCCCATTACTGTAACCCAGAGCGACCAATTCCATTCATTATTAATATTCATTATTATTATCATTATTCTGCCTGCAGTAGAGCAGTCCAAGCCTGGGTAACTGACAGTTGGACTCCTTCCCTTTCTCTTCCTTCTGTACCCCCTCCTTTTTTGTTATATCTCTTTACTTTAACAAATGCTATATAAAAAAAAAAAGCACGGGTTACCCAAAAGCCCATTGTTGGAGGGTCCAGTGTAACCTAGCAACCAGGCCATAGAGTGAGAGAGAAACTGGAATCGGAGGAGACGGTCAGAATGAAAGTAACACAAAGTAACAGAACCAGTGTCGAACTGTTCCACCGAGACACCAAGAAAACTCCCGGTGGGCCCAGGTATCAATGGGCCTTTAGCTTCTAACCACTGGGCCTAATTCATAGTGATTCCCTGTTTCTTTATGGGGAAAAGGAACCTTAATAATGGAAGAATAGTATGTAGACTTCCATCTTGCCCACTCCCACACCTTGTGTATTACTCCCTTCCCTTTAGACTGTATGCCTATGCATAGGGCCTTCCTCACCTTTTTGTACCTGTATTGATTGTGATGTTTGTTACTCCATATATTCTATGTATGTAATTCATGTGATTTAGTTGTATAATCACATTTACTCTACAGTGCTATGCAATATGTTGGCGCTATATAAATACATGTTAATAATAAATAATAAAATGTAGATAATAAAAGACTAGGGGGCAAATTCACTAAGATGCGAAGTTGCGCACAGGGGTAGCGTAAGTTTTCGATGTTGCGCTAGCGTTAATTCGCCAAGCGAAGCGAAGTTTCGCTAGCTATGGTTCATTTGCATACGGCGCGAAATTCAAATTTCAATGGAGGAACACGTATCAGCACTACAAATGCCTAGAAAACCTTCAAATCAGCAAATAAAAATGTTATTTTGCCCTACACATGTGCCCACTGTCTAGGTAAGTTGCCATGAGTCAGGAAATGTAGGGGGGAAGGAGGGGAGCCCCAAAAATATTTTCGATCTTTTTCAGCCTATCACCCATCATGTAGAAAACACGCCAGCGTTTTTTGGGACTTAGAAAAAATTTTGACTTTTTTTGAAACAATCCCTATCTACTCTATTGCGCTTCGCCTCGTCTGAGGTGGCGAAGGAAGTCTAGCGTAAAAGGTAGCATTCAGTACACTGCGCAAGTTAGTGAATTTGCGTAGTTACGTCGCTAGCGAAAATTCGCCTGGCGTAAGGGTGCGAAGTAACACTAGCGAAATTACGCCAGCGTTCGTTAGTGAATTTGCGCAGTAACGAAAAATGCCAAACGCTAGCGAATTAACGCTAGCGTTCGGCGCTTAGTGAATTTGCGCCCAGGAGAGGAGGAGTAATAGTTTGGAAAGTGGGCCCATGGTCGAAGGTTTTCTGGTGGGATCCTGATATCCCAGTCCGACACTGAACAGAACAATAAAACTGTAGCCTCGGAGAGTAATTTTTTCGGTCGGCCGGGTCAGTGACCCCTATATGAAATCTGGAAAAAGGCAAAAGAGGAAGAAAAGAACAAAAATAATTACAAATGATACCCAGCCTAGTGATACCTGCGAATGTCCAGTTCCAAACACTGCCGATGGGATGCAGGGGAAAAACCTGGTAGCCCCCATGGCCTAAAGAGGTGCTCAGTAGGTGCGCAGTGGCAGGGGGGTGGATAGGGTTTGGGGCATGTCGGGGGCTGCTGATGAGCCCAGACCCCCCTAGTACGACAATGCCCGCCTGTCAAAACAGTAAAAGTACTGAGGCAAAGGAAACAAATGTAGGAAGTTGAAACAGACATAGGCAGTACTTCTGTCTGCAATCACCCTTTATTGGTGCTGAATCACAACATGTTTCGGGAATAGATCCCTTTTTCAAGTGATACAAAAAAAAAAAAACAATTAAATGCACAATAAATACCCTGCAGACTCCAAGCCACCTCCCTTCAATTACACCATGTGATACATTTGATTGGCGGCATATGTTTAACCTTCAAGTCCATGTGTCCATCACCTTCCTTGCAAGGCAGCCGTAGTGTTCTAAATACAAGTCCATAAATATCCTGTTAGGGTAAAACCGTACTTTAAACTTACACCAAACCTATGTAAATACCAACACAAGACTGAATGATAAAAACATGAAAAACATGACACTTACTGTAATCTTGCTTGCAATTATTCAATCATCGTAAGATTGCTACACATTTGTCCTATTCACTTCCTAATCCTGTGCTCTGCATAAAGATAAGGCTATGTTAGATACTCATAAGAAACATTTGTAACTAAGGTTATCATTAAACTTCAATTAAACTTGCAATTGATCCTCCGCATTCAGCTCAGATTCAAAAGCAACAGATATGACCCATGTGGCTCAGTGGAAACCAAGAGAGCTGAAAAGCAGGAAGTAGTGTTCTGGCTATTATGTGAGACATCCAGTCACTCCAGCCTTTATACATTACATTTTTGACTAACTAACTATATTAGAGACATTTTTTATTTTGCATAGCCTGTCTATTTACCTAGTTTTTGTTTTATACTGAACAATTCCTTTAAATGTATTCCTATCTGTGTATAGCACTGTTAACCCTGAGTTTCCTGATGTTGCAGAACTACAGTTTCCAGAATGCCTTGATCTTGACATTAGAAAATGCTGGGAGCTGTAGTCCAACAACCCTATAGGGACTCTAGCACCATGTAGTGTATCCTGCATATGCTGGCATACGGAAAGATCTGTAATCCAGGAAACCCTAGGTCCCGAGCATTCTGGATAACAGGTCCTTTACCTGTACAACAAGCAGGAGTGATGAGAGGCAGGGGGGCATGCAGCTGGAGGGTTGAGTAGTGGCAGTGGGCATTGGATACACATAGTGATGGGGCGAATTTCTCCTGTTTCGCAGAAAAATGTACGAAATTCTTGAAATGCGAACTCCGACGACATTTCCGACACTGGCGACAATGCCCACATGCATTAAAGTCAATGGGCGCCTATTAATTGGTGCCAGCGGTGGAATTGTCGCCGGCGTCAATAAAAAATTGACACCTGTGAATTTTCGTGCCAATTTCACAAATTTTTTTTGCCGGTGGAGAAACGCAGAAATTCGCCTACACACAGATGCTCCGTCCCTTTAATTATCCTCTCTATAGAAGTTCTGCTGGAAGATCCCATCCAGACTGACAGTCACTGCTGCTTCTCTCCCATTGGCTCTGTGCTGCGTGTTCGCATTGTATTTAACGGAGCCAAATCACATTCCTCTTTACTCACTGCCGATTTCTCTGCATGACCCATATCCCATAGAAATGTATGTGACATCCCAATCTCCCTGGCTGAATTTCCTCTCTCTGCACCCTTGTTTCTAACTCCGGAAACAATGTAGCAGAATGCATTGGTTTATCAGACGTGGGAGAGAATGGATTTCTACTACAAAGAGACAGAAACATATTCTGCTTTCCATAGCTATTCCATTTACTAATAACTTGCAAATGTGTAATAAATAAATATATATTGTTACATTTCCTACGTGACATGGTTTTTTGTTCTCTGTTTTTCAGGCATTGCACTACACACACAGGAGCTTTGCATCTCCCCGCACATTAAATGTAAGTCTTCTGCTTGTTGCCAGGGGTCGGTGGGTGCTGGGAGTTGTATATCAATAAGTGAAGTGCTCTTCCTTACCTACAACTGCTGCTGTGCCGTCTATGTGTCTGATATACTTTGTGTAGCGTGTTGTTCCTCAAGTGCCTTTGTGAATAGCGTTTAAAGGAGAACTAAAGCCTAACTAAAGAAGTAGCTAGAAATGTTGTATACAGCAAGGCTGATTAATAATCACAATATGCAGACTGCACTGGGACCTGTGTTGTCATGTAATCTAATGTGAATTTTATAGTTTTTGTTTTGTTTAATACAAACTTTCTCCAACTCTGCAGAACCAGTGGCTGCAGCAAAATAATCCTCCAAATAGAATCCCAGTTGATCAGTTTAAATCTGGCTCCCTGCAGCTGGAGTTGGAAACAGTAAAGGGGATGTAAAGGCAAAAATAAAATCCAATATAAATCTCTACACAGTCGCTGACTGCTCTACAGGGAAACAAACAAAACTGCTTGAGTTCTGCAAGGCTGGGAAGTAAGGCGGGGGCTCCCCCTGCTGTTCATAAGTATGATTGCTTCCCTGCAGAGCAGTTAGGGACTGTCTGACAATTCCTATCCACAGCAGTAAATGAAGGGAGAATTTCACTGCATACAGTCAGGTTTCTTATAAAAACGGTACATATTTTTTTATTAAAGTATATTTTTTCATTAAGGAAATTAAAAATTGTATTACATTTTTTGCCTTTACATGCCCTTTAATAATCAGCTTATATTACAGACCAACCTCGTTTTCTGCTGAATAATTAGTGACGAGCCCTAAGCTTAGCTTCTCAACAGCTGCTCAGAGCCCACTGAGCATGTGAGTGTCACAGACACTTTCCAAGATGGTGACCCCCTGTGACAAGTTTGAAGTCCTGGATCATTGCTGCTATTGAGAAGCCGAAACGTTAGGCTGGTGCAATAAGTTCTGTATATAAAATATGGCCTTTTTAGCAATACTCATTTTTAGGTTTTAGTTCTCCTTTAAATGGACACGGCCTCTGATGTGCATGTTTGCCCTTATACAAAGTGCCAGTATTGACCGATGCTGCTGCTGAATATTTCTGCCGTTCTTCCCAGGAGGTGGTGATCGCAAGTGCAGCTAGAACCCCTATTGGATCTTTCCAAGGGACTCTGTCATCACTCCCAGCAACTAAACTTGGTTCCATTGCCATTAAAGCTGCGGTTGAGAGAGCAGGTAAGTTCAATATTTTCCATAATCAAAGTGAGAAACCCCCAGTCTCACAGATTTTCTGGCTACCCACCCAACACAGATAGATATTAGTCTCCCCTGTAATATCTAGACTGTGTTGGACTGGGACACCAGGGGCCCACCCAAAAACCTTAGACATGGGGTATCTAGTATAAGTCATTCTAAAACAACTGGACTTGGCTGAGTTATCATTGAAGACGTTTCACTACTCATCTGAGCAGCTTCTTCAGTTCAACTGTGGGAAGTCCTCGGCATCCATTCATGCAACTCTCACAAGTAACACCTGTATCTAGGAGTTGCATGATACCTTGGTAATCCAATCACAGTAACCCAACAGAATCAGCACCTCTGTTAATTTCAGATGTCACCTCTCTGAAGAGTTACAATGTGCCATTGTGATTGGATTAGTGGAAGAGTTTATATGCTGAGATCTTCCCACACCAGTCAGTTGAACTGAAGAAGCTGCTCAGATGAGTAGTGAAACGTCTTCAATAATTACTCAGCAAGTCTAGTTTTAGAATGACTTATATTAGATATACCATGACCTGGATGAATGAAAATCTTCATAGTCATCTTAGACCAGGGGCCCAACCAAAACCCTTAGACCGGGGGCCCACCCAAAGATCTTAGACCAGGGGCCCACCCAAAGATCTTAGACCAGGGGCCCACCCAAAGACCTTAGAGCCCGGGGCCCACCCAAAGACCTTAGAGCCCGGGGCCCACCCAAAGACCTTAGACCCCGGGGCCCACCCAAAGACCTTAGACCAGGGGCCCACCCAAAACCTCTAATTACTATTATTTTTCCTCTCCTCACTCAACCTCTATTCTCCTAGTCTCTTTTCTTTACATACTATAACCTATTATTCCATCTATTTAGCCTCTTTGTTCCCATAGAAATAGGGAATGGCCATGAAATAGGCCAAATGTTTAGCAGCATGAGGGACCACTAGAAGTTTTCCCGTTGGGCCAGTCCAACACTGTATCTAGAGGTGTCCCGGTCTGACCACTCTGTAGGGCAACGTTTATGTATATTTGTATTTATGTCACACTAATTATACACACAAACTGAACCAGCGAACTGCACCTTGTACTTTGCTGGTGTGGACTGACCCAGAAGCAGCTTAAAGTGACAATGTTCTCCCTTTTGCCATACAGGTATCCCTGCTGATGAAGTGAAGGAGGTTTACATGGGCAATGTTCTCCAAGCTGGTCAGGGACAAGCACCCTCGCGTCAGGCTACACTTGGGGCAGGTATGTTGTGTTGGGGAGCACCCCCCACTTTTGTTGTCTCTTGATGGTTGGATTGTACTGCATTTGGAGATCTAATGATAAGCCAAGGTCTCCATTTCTGCATTGCTGCAGCATTCTTTAGCAGCCAATCAGATATTTGCTTTAATCCATTGTCAAGACTTTAACAATGAGGATTTTGATAGGACATCAGATATTTCTTACAATATTCATGATTCATCCCTATAGGCCTGGCCATCTCCACTCCCACAACCACCATCAACAAAGTGTGTGCGTCAGGGATGAAATCCGTCATGCTGGCTGCGCAGAGTCTCATGTGTGGTCATCAGGTGAGAGATATGGGATTAAAGGAGAAGGAAAGCTACTGAAACAGTTTATTGCCAATAGATTAGCCACATCAGTGCAAGTTATATAACACTATATTTATTCTGTAGACTGTTTTACCATACCTGAGTAAACAGCTCTAGAAGCTCTCTCTGTTTGTTGATTATATCAGCTGCCATATTAGCTTGGTGTAACATCACTTCCTGCCTGAGTCTCTGCCTGCTCACTTATAGCTCTGGGCTCAGATAACAGCAGGGAGGGGAGGAGGTAGGGGGAGAGGAGCAAACTGAGCATGCTCAAGCCCAAGCCCTGAAGGTTTATGCTGACAGCAGGAAGTCTGATACAGAAGCCCATGAGTACACAATAGAAGGAAAGAAATGTGGTGTTTCTGTTGACATAGGGATCACTTTGAGGGTTACTGGTGTATTTATATAGACCTTTCTAAGGAGAAGGAAAGGCTTAGTTTTAGCTCTAACCCTCCAGCTAATGTGAAACAACAATTTCCAGTCCTTGGCATGTAGGTGAGGACACAAAACTATATACCCAGAATATAAATCTCTCTATATAAGTAACTGTTCATATTTAAATAGAGAACCTGCTTTAGGCTACTGATTTGTTACCCGACTATTCTTATATAATGATCATTGTGTGTGTTGCAACAGCAAGTGATGGTGGCCGGCGGGATGGAGAGCATGTCCAACGTTCCCTATTGCATGAGCCGAGGGGCCACGCCGTACGGAGGAGTGAAACTTGAAGATATTATAGTAAAAGATGGACTCACTGATGTCTACAACAAATTCCACATGGTAATAAAATAAAGAAAGTGGGATTATTGGGAGTTCCTTTTCCTGTGGCCTTGTGCCTTTTTATATGGTCATGGGACTCCTCTGTGACTTCTAATAGCCTTTATATTTGACATAATAATCCCTATACAGTTTATTCATCACTAGGACTAATCGCAGTGCTCTCTGACCCAGCCTGGTTCCACCTACATTCTTTTCTATGGAGGCTGCTCAGAACAGACTAAAGTGCGAAGATTAAAACCTATACAATTATCCCTGGTTTTATCTTTGCTTATTCCTGTGGGACATTCCCATTCCCTATCACAGCCAATCACATTGCTCATCTTACTCTGCCTTTCAGGGGAATTGTGCAGAAAACACAGCCAAGAAGTTGAGCATCAGCCGAGAGGAACAAGACGGCTTTGCCATTACCTCCTACACTCGAAGCAAAGCAGCGTGGGACTCCGGTTTAATAGCCAATGAAATTGCACCTGTTACCATTGCACAAAAAGGTACCGGTCATTAGTTACAGCAGGAGGGATGTCCAACTTGCTGCAACTCAGAAATGGTGGTGAATGTAAATGTGCCCCAATATTCTGCTGTGCAGAGTTGTCCAACTGGAAGGCCCCAGGGGATATTTTTATGCTCAAGAGCTCCATAGACTTCTTTGTATGAAATCCCATTTTTATATATCGTGGCCCTTGTATATGTGGTATGAGGCCCATTTCCTAGTTCATAGGTCCAACAGAGTCCACAGGGGAGCTGAGCCAATTAGGAAAGTTGAGAAATTAGCCTCAAGCAGCAGCCAACAAGTTATCAGGGTCAGTGAAAATGCTGCTCCTTGTAACTGTAAGAGCAATCGGGGTCGGACTGGGGGGCCCAAGGCCCACCGGGACTAATGTCCAGGGCCCCCTCCGACCCCTATATGACGCGCCGAGCGCACATGGATGCAGGGGTATAAGCCAATGGGAGGGGTCCCTGTCCTATGTGGAAGTTTCTGTGACCTGTACTGGAATTCGCATCAAAATCAGACTATTTCGGACTTTTCCACAAAGATATGAAAATTTTGGCTTGTTGGGGGGAAAAAAGTGATTTGAGATTTTGTTTTTTACAATTCGGATTTTCACTCGATTCTTTCATGTTTGTCCCAGATCTGATTAAATCGTGATTTTTGTAAAGGAGAAATTTTGTGTAAAAAAAAAAAAAATGTACCAGATCGTTATACTCCTTTTGATATAGAAGAATTGTGCTTCAAAAAGTAGTGTTTCAGGCTGATTTATTGAATATTTCTGCAAAATCCCTTATTTTCCCTTCCACTTTCTGCTTCCTGAATTCCCAGGCTGTGCAGGGGAGCCGGCGGCTCTCAGCTCACTGCATTGTAGGACAGGAACCAATCAGCAGCTAGCAGGACCTGATAGGGAACAGAAGCCTGTCTGTGCTTGTGTGACTGCAGGCCTGTGATTGGCTGTCCCCCATCTACTGTGCTTCTGGCAGGGACCATTAGGACACGCCCACCCCTCATTTGAAACACAGACAGGGACCAGAGAGGTCTATAGGGAGCTCCAATAACTCATTAAAGTCTCCTTTAATAATAAATAAGGTCCAATCCTGGATTCTAGTTTGATCAGACTTTTTATCAGTAAAATAATCAGAAAAATTCGCATAAATAAGGACTTTAGTGTCAGTCGCAGACTCACGCTCAGGTTAGGGGGTGTAAAGGGCATTTGCCGTGTGTCATGAGATTTTGGCAATCAGGTTAGGCAAATACCCCTGATCTCCTTCACATCTCTATTAGTTTCATGTACACGTTTTATAGAGGATATCGCATGCCACTGCCCAGGCCAGCAGGTACAAGGATCAATGTGCCATAACTTAGTCATAATGATTTTGACCCTGATAAACTCTGAAAGGTTCAAAGGGGAATTAAATTCTAAAATAAAATAAGGCTAAAAATGCTGTATTTTATATACTAAACATGAATTTACTGCACCACAAGCCTAATCAAATAATTTATGCTTTCAAAGTTGGCTACAGGGGGTCACCATCTTGTAACTTGTTAAACATCTTTGCAAGACTAAGATTGTGCACATGCTCAGTGTGGTCTGGGCTGCTTAGGGATCGTCATAAATGATCAAAACAGCACAAGTCAAATAATATCTGCCAGAAGCCGATACAGCAAGGCTGATTAATAATCAGAATATACAGACTGCACTGGGTCCTGTGGTGTCATGTGATCTAATGTGGATTTTATAGTTTTTGTATTGGAGTCAGGAAGGAATTTTTTCCCCCTCTGAGGCAAATTGGAGAGGCTTCAGATGGGTTTTTTCACCTTCCTCTGGATCAACTGGCAGGCAGGTTAAAAAAAGGAAAAAGGTTGAACTTGATGGACTTCAGTCTTTTTTCAACCTAACTTACTATGTTACTATGTATGTTATAAACATCTTCAACAAACGTTCTCCAACTCTGCAGAACCAGTGGCTGCAGCAAAATAATCCTCCAAATAGAATCCAAGTTTATCTGTTTAAATCTGGCTCCATGATCTTTGTCCCTGCAGCTGGAGTTGGATGTTCTACACAGTCGCCGACTGCTCTACAGGGAAACAAACAAAGCTGCTTGAGTTCTGCATGGCTGGGAAGTGAGGGGGGGGCTCCCCCTGCTGTTCATAAGTATGATTGTTTCCCTGCTCAGCAGTTAGGGACCGTCTGACAATTCCTATCCACAGCAGTAAATGAAGGGAGAATTTCACTGCATACAGTCAGGTTTCTTATAAAAATGGTACACATTTTTTAATTAAAGTATATTGGAGATAGGTTTCTTTTTCATTAAGGAAAGTAAAAATTGGATCTTTTTTTTTTTTGCCTTTACATGCCCTTTAAGAAGTAAAGGTTATTGTGTTTATATAAGATGTGCGCTGGCACAGGCCACAAGGTTACTGATTGGTGCCCCATAACTGGCAGCAAATTTAGCAGGGTTGCAGTTTCCCGTGGCTGACTGGTCTGTGTTACAGGAAAACCTGATATCATTGTGCAAGAAGATGAAGAGTACAAGCGCGTTGACTTCAGTAAATTCCCCAAACTTAAGACGGTCTTCCAAAAGGACAATGGTGAGTGACTGCTGGAATCCCCCCATTCCTCTCGTGCAAAGTCATTTCATTGAGCAATTGTTTTGACTCACTGAGCACTTGTCAGAAAGTGTATTGTGCTTGGCAACCAACACTTCTAGGGTTCTGATGGCAACAAGTTGCTGGAGAAAGAACGTGGCTGCTCTAATGTTCTATTGCTTAGGAAAGATGTGAGAAAGGTTTCTAATTGTTTCCCGAAGCAGAAGAACATCAGAACAGCCTTTCTTTCTCCTGACAACTTGACTACTTGGTGGTCAGAATAGTGATACAACTGACCAGCAGGTGGCGCTGTTGTAATAAAATGAATTCACAGGACATGTATCCCTTAATATCTTGAAATAAAAACAAAATAAATAATGAATGTAAATAGCAAAAGTGCTTAGAATAGCCCCCTCATCAGTTTTACATTCACTTATTTTTAAAGGTTTTATTCTGTAAACGAATTATTCAGTATAAAAATAAAAACTGGGTAAATAGACAGGCTGTGCAAAATAAAAAAGGTTTCTAATGTAGTTAGCCAAAAATGTAATGTATAAAGGCTGGAGTGACTGGATGTGTAACATAATAGCCAGAGCACTACTTCCTGCTTTTCAGCTCTCTTGGTTTCCACTGATTGGTTACCGGACAGTAACCAATCAATGACTTGAGGGGGGGGGCACATGGGTCATATCTGTTGCTTTTGAATCTGAGCTGAATGCTGAGGATCAATTGCAAACTCACTGAACAGTTATGTCCCATGTGGCCCCCCTTATAGTCGCTGACTAACTCAGAGTTAGAGAGCTGAAAAGCAGGAAGTAGTGTTCTGGCTATTATGTTAGACATCCAGTCACTCCAGCCTTTATACATTACATGTTGGTTAACTAACTATATTAGAAACATTTTTTATTTTACCCAGTTTTTATTTTTACACTGAACAATTCCTGTAAAGGATAAGTAAACCACAGAAATGTACATGAAAGTTCCAGAAGAAATCGGACATGTTCCTTGTCTGCTTCGCTTCTTTATTTGCTTTATTTTCCTCCCGCAGGGACAGTGACAGCGGCCAACTCCAGCACATTGAATGATGGAGCTGCGGCTCTGGTTCTTATGACGGCAGAGGCAGCAACCCGGCTCAATGTTACACCCCTTGCCAGGATCGTAGGTATTAAGACTTCTAATTCCCTTTTATTATACAACAGGGGGTTCATTGTTCCCTATCCAGGTATAGATCTGTTATCCACAAACCAGATCTGTCCCGAATGATGGGTCTCCCATAGACTGTTTTAATCAAATAAAATTTGAAAAATGATTTCCTTTTTGCTGTAATAATAAAACAGTCGCTTGTACTTGATCCCAACTAAGATATAATTAATCCTTATTGGAAGCAAAATAATCCTATTCGGTTAATTTTATGTTCGGGGAAGTATCACAAAAATGCAATAAAAGCTTCATCATACTGAAATAAGAAACTTTGTAAATACAATCAATTAAATATTCTGTATTGTTTCTGAAATAATCACGTTTGTCTTCACTATCCCTCTCTCAGCATCTGTTTCTCTTCAGTCTGTCTTCATTCAGGATTTGAATGATCCAATATATCTTATAGGGGGGCTCCTTTTGTCTAGAAGATGTATTAGAGCTCACTCTATTAATCACCAGACATCATGTCTCTCTACATGCAGGATTTGTGCAAAAGGCAGTTATTTTGTTTGTACTGGAATCAGTTATGTGAGTGAGCTCTAATACATCTTCTAGGAAAGGAAGCCCCCCTATAAGATATATTGGATCTAACTGTCAATGAATATCTGACACCCAACTGCTGCATGAAGACAGAATGAAGAGAAACCGATGCTGAGAGAGGGAACATAAACTTGATTTCAGAAACCATGCAGAATATTTAATCAATTGTATTTAGACAGTTTCTTATTTCAGTATGACAAAGCTTATATTACATTTTCGCGATAAGTTCCCCTTTAAGTATGGGGATCCAAATTACAGGAAGATCCCTCATTTGGAGAACCCCAGGTCCCAAGCATTCTGGATAACTGGTCCTGTACTATTTACAGGACTGGGTGTCATTACTGAGATTACTCGTACGAAGCATTTTGCTCCAGACCACCCAGTATGGCTGCAAGTTGGCTGCATCATTTATTGCAACTGATCCAACGCATTCCATTAGCCATTGCTAATCTACTATACACTATATAACTAACCAACAATTTATTCTGTGTTTTGTAGCATTTGCAGATGCTGCTGTAGATCCCATTGATTTTCCCATAGCACCCGCCTATGCCATTCCTAAGGTAGGAAACTGGGATGGGGGAGACTAATATGTGCCGGTGCCATGACCACAACTAACTGATTGGAAGTTTTGCTTTTTTATTTTGTAGCTATTGAGTGAAGCCGGGTTGAAGAAAGAAGACATTGCAATGTGGGAAATAAATGAAGCCTTTAGTGTTGTGGTATTGGCTAATATTAAAATGCTGGACATTGATCCTGCCAGAGTCAACGTGAATGGAGGGGCAGTGTCCCTGGGGCATCCTATTGGGTGAGTCTATACATTAATATATTAGGCTGAAGAGATTTAGATTGGTCTGTAGGGGGAATGTGCCTTTTAACTTACTTCCCTGGATATTTGCTTGGGAATATATTCACTAAAACATCAGAATCTGCCAGATATGTGGCCAAGGTTATCAAGTGACATGTCGTTTTACACATGGGCTGAGTATAAAACTAAAGCCTAACTAAAGAAGTAGCTGGAAATGTTGTACATTATGTTTTGTGCTTCTGTACCAGCCCAAGGCAACCACAGCCCTTTAGCAGTAAAGATCTGTGTCTCCAAAGATGCCCCAGTAGCTCCCCATCTTCTTTTCTGCTGATTCACTGCACATGCTCTGTGCGGCTGTCACTTACTGAGCTTAGGGACCCACTCACAATATACAGTACACATAGAATAGAAATGTCACAATATAAGGCTGATTAGTAATTAATACAGATAATTACTACATGGCAGCACAGAAACCAGTGCAATTAGCATCAGAATTTAATAATCAGCCCTGTAGCATCAGTTTATATTACAGGGGAAGCTCATTTTCTGCTGGATAATTAGTGACGACCCCTAAGCTTAGCTTCTCAACAGCTGCTCAGAGCCCACTGAGCATGTGCGTGTCACAGACACTTTCCAAGATGGTGACCCCCTGTGACAAGTTTGAAGTCCTGGATCATTGCTGCTATTGACAAGCTGAAACTTTAGCCTCGTGCAATAAGTTCATTATATAAAATTACATTTTTAACCATATTCATTGTTGGGGTTTAGTTCTCCTTTAAAGGGATTGCCATTTGTATGATGTCATTTTTATTTCAAAATTACACTGTTTATATCACAAATAATTCACTACATAAAATTTTTTATTCCTGAACTGTTATATTGGTGTGTAGGCAGCCATCTCAGGTCATTGTGCCTGATCCTGTGCTTTCAGAAAGTGCCAGCACTTCACAATGGAACTGCTTTCAGTTAAGCAATGGTTTCTCCTACTCACTGTAACTGAAGGAGTTGCAGTAGGACTTGGATTTTTAGTAGCGAGTGCTATTCTCATAGTTACACCTAGCTATGCAGGTGTCAGGGGCTGTTATCTGGTTACACTCCCATTGTTCTGATGATAAATTGCTGGGGGAAAACATAGGGGGTGATATCACTTCAACTTGCAGTAAAGAGAGACTGAAGTTTATCAGAGGTCACGTGACTTCTGGGAAACTAATATGTCTTGACCCATGTCTGATTTCAAAATTAAATATAAACAAATCTGTTTGCTCTTTTGGAAAAAAAAGATTCCAGTGCAGGATTCTGCTGGAGCAGCACTATTAACTGATGCAGTTTGAAAAATAAATTTTCCCATGACAGTATCCCTTTAAAGATAAAGTTCTAACTATGCTCTGCAGGTGATGACATTTGTTACTAGATGTTACTGGGCCCCACAGCAAATTCATTTTAGGGCCCCCAACATATCCAGAGGTTGTCCTGTTTTAATTTTCTCATTAATTAGGTCCCCATGGGACCCCCTATCCCTCCTGCAGGCGCAGGGTCTGCTTTCTCTGTAGTTACACCCCTGATTACATTGCTGGATTGCCTTACACCAACTGTCATCTCAGAATGAAACCAAGATAACACGTTTGTCTCTCTGCAGAATGTCGGGCGCTAGGATTGTTGGCCACATGGCTCACGCTCTGAGGAAAGGCCAGTTTGGCATCGCTGGAATCTGCAACGGGGGAGGAGGAGCGTCAGCAGTTCTGATTGAGAAGTTGTAGGGTCCGTCTCTTTACTGTTTGGCGACATTAATCTACAATCCTTGCACTTTCTGATCTGATGAGGGCCACTGTCTGTTACATCTCTCACTCACTCAATAAATCAGTTTGTTTTATAGCGAGACGCCTCCTCTACTCATTGTGTTGGGCCCAGATCTCCTGATAACTGATCAATTGGATTTTGTACAGGGGAGGCAGAAAACAGTGAACTGATGATATACAGTGTCCCCTTTATAAGAAGTGCTGGTGTACAGACTATACAAGCAGGTATCAATACAACCTGTGTATCGAGCACTGCACAATCCTAAATTCAGTCACATCCACATTAGATTACATGACAACACAGGACCCAGTGCAGTCTGCATATTCTCATTATTTATCAGTCTTGCTGTATCGGCTTCTGGCTTGTGCTGTTTTGATCATTTATGATGATACCTATTACAGACCACACTGAGCATGTGCACAGTCTTAGTCTTGCAAAGATGTTTAGCAACGTTACAAGATGGTGACCCCCTGTGGCCAAATTTGAAAGCATAAATCATTTATTACCATTATTTGATTAGGCTTGTGGTGCAGTAAGTTTGTTTAGTATACAAAATACAGCATTTCTAGCCTCATTCTATTTTAGACTTTACTTCCCCTTTAAGAGAATGAATAGAAAAATACTATGGACTATATGAGCTGTTAGCAATAATGAGAGCTGTAATATGGCATCCGTTAAATCTGTTTCTCTGTGGTCGATAGGGGGACACAGGGACTATGGGGTTAAGCTCCACCCTCCAGGAGGCAGGACACTTATTCAAATGAAAAAAAGGGGGCGTGCCAGTACTGCGGCTTAACCCCAGGCTAGAGCCAATGTATTCAGTTGGTACCAAAGACCTGCTAACCAACAAACATAAGAAAAACTCAGATAAAATATTAACGGAAGAACAGATAACTCAGGAAGAATTCCACACAGACCAACACGGTCAAACTCGCATAGGGCGGGAAGCCCTGTGTCCCCCTATCGACCACAGAGAAACAGATTTAACGGTGAGTATCAAAAATCCTGTTTTCTCTGTTGTCTCAAGGGGGACACAGGGACTATGGGGACTTAACAAAGCAGCCCCAGAACAGCAGGGTGGGAGCGAGAGAAAAAGACACTTTATTGCACCACAGAGTGCAACACCTTGCGGCCAAAAGCGGCCTCCGCAGAGGAAAACGTGTCAATTTTGTAAAATTTGGTGAAGGTGTGAACTGAGGACCAGGTAGCCGCTCTGCAGATCTGATCCAAAGAAGCCGAATTGCGCCATGCCCAGGAGGCTCCCACCGACCTCGTAGAATGGGCTTGGACGCCCTCTGGCGGAGATTTACCTTTGGCGAGGTAAGCCTGACGAATGGTCTCCCGCAACCATCGAGCAATGGAGGTCTTGGATGCAGCCAGACCACGGCGGGCCCCAGAAGGTAGTACAAAAAGATTTTGAGACAGTCGAAAATCCTTTGACCTCTGAATATACCAGCGGAGAGCCCGGACAACGTCCAGACCATGAAGTCTGCGTTCTTTGTCGTTCTTGGGATCAGGGCAGAGTGAGGGTAGAACGATCTCCTGATTTATGTGAAAAGAGGAAACCACCTTAGGCAGAAAAGACGGTAAGGTGCGAAGCACCGCTTTAACCTTGTGGAAAACCAGGAAGGCAGGATCGCAAGATAAGGCACTGAGTTCAGACACTCTCCGAGTTGATGATATTGCCACGAGGAAGACAACTTTCCAGGTAAGCCATTGTTCAGAGACAGTCCCTAGAGGCTCGAAGGGGGGATCCAAGAGAGCATCCAAAACAGTATTCAGGTCCCAGCCAGGAACCGGTGGACGGAATGGAGGACTGATGTGTGCTACACCCTGCAAAAAGGTGCAGACGGAATCATCCAGAGCCAAACGGTGTTGAAACAATACAGAGAGAGCTGAGACTTGAACTTTCAAGGAACTGAGCTTCAGGCCCAACTGCAGACCCCGTTGGAGAAAGGATAGCACTCTAGGAATGTTACAGTCAGTGAAGGAGAAGGGGCTGGAGATGGGAATTGCGGTGTCGTTGCACCAATTCCAATAGTTGCGCCAGACCCTGTGATAAGCTTTAGATGAAGTGGGCTTGCGTGAATGCAGCATAGTAGCAATGACATCCTCCGCTATTCCCTGTCGTTTCCAGATGGCCGCCTCAATAGCCAAGCCGTCAAAACGAAGAGGCCCGGGTTGTGGTGGGAGATGGGACCTTGGCGGAGTAGATCGTTCCTGAGGGCTAAGCGAACGGGCGGTGCTATGGACATGTCCCGGAGATCCGAGAACCACGTTCTTCTGGGCCAGAAGGGAGCTATGACAATGACTGTGACCGGGGACCGCTTGATCTTCTTGAGAACCCGTGGTAACATGGGAAGAGGCGGGAAGATGTAGGCCAGGTCGAACAGCCAGCTTTGTGTCATGGCGTCGACTCCTGCAGCGAGAGGATCCCGTGAGCGGGCGAAGAAAGTGTTCACTTTGCGGTTGTTTCTGGAGGCCATCAGGTCGATTTGAGGACGCCCCCAACGATGAACGAGGTCCGCAAAGGCTTCCGGATGAAGTTCCCATTCCCCCGGGTCCAGGAGATTGCGGCTGAGAAAGTCCGCTCTGGTGTTGTCGACTCCTGGGATGTGGATGGCTGACAGTCTTGCCGCATTGGATTCTGCCCAACCTAGAATCTGCTGAACTTCCGCTAGCGCTGCTCTGCTGCGGGTCCCTCCCTGGCGGTTTATGTATGCGACTGTGGTGGAGTTGTCGCTTTGGACTCGTATCGCTTTGGCCTGGAGAAGAGAGGACCAGTGAAGGAGCGCCAACTTTACAGCGCGGAGTTCCAGGATGTTTATGGAGAGTTTGGACTCCGCGGGAGACCACAGACCTTGTGCGGATAGGGAATTGAATGTTGCTCCCCACCCCAGGAGACTGGCGTCGGTCGTGAGAACCGTCCAATCCGGTGTGGCCCAGGATTGACCCCTGGACAGATTGCTCGGCTTGAGCCACCACTGGAGGGACAGCTTGGTGGAGGGCAGAAGAGTCATTTTCTGAAGGAGAGATCCGCCCTTCCAGGCAGCTAGAATGTTGGATTGAAGGGGGCGTAGGTGAAGTTGAGCAAAAGGTACCGCCTCTATGGTGGACACCATTGATCCCAGGACTTTCATGGCCAGATGAACAGTGGGGCACTGAGAGTGCAGGAGAAGATAGGACAGAGATCGTAGCTTCTCCTGTTTGTCGAGTGGAAGGAAGACACGTTGTGTCAGAGTATTGAACTCGAGACTCAGGAAGGTCATCTGGTGACTGGGAACAAGGTTGGATTTCTTCCAGTTGATGGTCCAACCAAATCCTTGTAGAAGGACGATCGCTCGACGGAGATTCTCTTCGCTCCTCTCTGCTGTGTTGGCCTTGAGTAGCAGATCGTCCAGATAAGGGGTCACTGAGATCCCCTGAAGCCGTAATGCCGCCGCCGTCACCGCCATGAGTTTGGTGAACACCCTGGGGGCTGATGTGAGACCGAAGGGGAGCGCCACAAACTGGAAGTGACGATTCTTGAAGGCGAACCTCAGAAACCGATGATGAGGAGGCCAAATTGGGACATGAAGGTAGGCATCCTTGATGTCTAGGGACATCAGAAATCCCTCGGTTCCATGCCTCGAATGACTGATCGCAGAGTTTCCATTTTGAAGCGAACTGAGCGGATGTACTTGTTGAGGAATTTCAGGTCTAGAACTGGCCGGAAGGACCCGTCCTTCTTGGGGACCAGGAAGAGGTTGGAGTAGAAACCGGAGAAGGTCTCTGATGGAGGTACAGGTACGATCACCCCATTTTGCTCCATCTGGGTGATGCAATCCAGAAAGGCCTGGCCCTTGGTGGGACTGGTTGGAATTCTGGACATGAGGAATTTTCTTGGGGGAAGGGACGAGAATTCGAGATGATAACCCTCTGTGAGGATCTCGTTGACCCAGGCGTCTGAGGAATGTCGACTCCACACCTCCCGGAATTGCAGAAGTCTTCCCCCTATGGACTGCTGCGGTTCCGGAGGGGATGGCCCGTCAGCCTGATACGGGCTTGTCGGAGGAAGATTTGTTCTGGAATTTGGAATTCTTCCAAGTTGGGCGTCCCTTGTCAGAAGGTTTGGATCGAAAATTGGATCGTCGAGGTGGACTGTATCTTCGTGAAGATCTGGCAGATTGGCCTCGGAAAAATTTTCTTTGACGAAAGGACTGAGTAGATCTAGCCTTAGCTTGTGGGAGGAATGTGCTCTTTCCCCCAGTGGCTCTTTCCCACAGTCTCTGTCCCTTAAAGGGTATAGAAGTTAGGGACTTCTTGGAGCTGAGGTCAGCAGTCCAATTCTTCAACCAGAGAGTACGCCTAGCGGCTACTGATAGAGCTGAAGTCCGTGCTGTGATCTGTGCGGTGTCTAGTGTGGTTTTGGACAAATAGGCCGATGCCTCAGCTATAGATTGAACAGATGAGACGAGGTCTACTCTAGGAATACCCTCCTGAATATCGGTAAGGAGAGAGTCGGCCCATGCTTGAATCGCTCTGGCTACCCAGGCCGACGCCAGGACTGGACGTAGGGTAGAACCGGCTGACGAGTAAACGGCTTTGAGAAAACCTTCGAGACGTCGGTCAGATGGGTCTTTGAATGCAGCCGCGTCTGTGACTGGAAGTGTAGTTGATTTTGACAAACGAGAGACAGGAGCATCGACTGTAGGGTGCATAGACCATTTGTCCACCAAATCCTTTGAAAAGGGATAGGATTTGGAGAATTTGCGAGTGGCTTGAAATTTTCGTTCCGGAAAATTCCACTCTTCTTGTATGATAGCTAAGAGCTGATCGTGAGAAGGGAAACAGAGCGAGGATTTGTGTTGTCTTTTGAACAAGCTGGACGTTTGAGCCTGTTCCTTGGACTGAGAAACTTTTAACACCTCAGTAACACCTTTGATGATATGTTCGATATCGTGTTGGACATCGTGGACTTTAGCTTCATCCTCAATTTCCTCTTCATCTTCCGACGACACCTCGGAGGGGAGAAGTTCGCCCTCTGAATGAGAGGAATCCCCTCCCACAGTTGAACCATCAGAGGGAGTGTGGGTCCCTGTGCGTGGTCTGGAAAGCTCTGGTCTCTTGCGTTTTCCGCTGGATCTTTGACCCAGTCTGGTCAAGGCTTTACCCAAATTATTTGCGAGGGCAGGTAGATTTTGAAGGGAGGCCAGAGACTGTGAGAGTTGCAGAGCCCACAGGGGAGCAGGAGGTTCCGAGGAGGGCCCGGCTGCATTGTCTTGAGGAGTATCGTCTCCTGACGGGGGACCCGACAGTTCTGTGTGAGGGAAGTTAGAGCCCCCTGAAACAGGTACAACAGAAGCTCCCTTGGAGCAAGATCTGCAAAGGGGTTCCCCCTGTGATTTTGGATTGGCAATTCTTGCAGGCAAAATAGGTGATTTGTCCTGCTGTTGCTGGTGCTCTGCCCCCCCCCGCCCTGGGGAATAGTCCCCCAGACTTACCTTCTGCCATGAGCAGGGTCTGTGGTACCTGCTGAATAACTGGCTGTGCGCACTGAGGTAAAGCAGATCTGTCCCCAAAAGATATAGGCGCTGCAAAAATCGGGCTCTGTAGAGGCACTAATACAGGATGTTGCGCCTTATAGTAAGCTAAGGGTAGAGAGAGAAGCGTCTTGGAAGGTATTGGCAGCGCAAAATGGCCGCCGCATTGAAAGGAGCGCGAGGTGCGGCATGAGAGAGAGGCTTGGAACGCGGTTCCGCCCCCTTCTCAGCCATGCGTTCCAAGGGAAAGCGCGCTGAAGCGCTAATGGCGCCAAAAGTAAGGAAACACCTATGCAGCACCTCCTGGAGCAGCGTGATAAAGGAACAGACCCTGGAAAAAAAGAAAAGAGGGAGAGAGAGCTCTTTCCCCCTGTTCCTAGACGACAAAACTTCCCCACATGCAGCACAACAGCCAGAGCAGCAACATATTGGGTAGGGGGGGGGGAGCAACCACAGCGTGAGGTAAAATAAGCTTTGTACTCACATGCAGCCACACTGTCAAGGCCCTCTGCTCTCCCTCAAGGAGTGCAGGCATGCCTAACCAAGTCTGTTATAGCCTATGGGCCAGGAAATGACTCCAGTGGGCCTCCCACGGAGGGGGTGCACTCAACAGATACAGGTAGCCCTGATTGTGGTAGCACCCCTGTCTACTTGAAGCTTGAAAACTTGGAGCTTGCAGGTTGTCCATCCTCCTAGTAAGCAGGACACTTAAAAACTGAATACATTGGCTCTAGCCTGGGGTTAAGCCGCAGTACTGGCACGCCCCCTTTTTTTCATTTGCATAAGTGTCCTGCCTCCTGGAGGGTGGAGCTTAACCCCATAGTCCCTGTGTCCCCCTTGAGACAACAGAGAAATCTTTTTCTCTCGTCCTCATCTCGTCACTGGTGGAGAACACATCTTGGGGCTCATTTATAAACACTGGGCAAATTTGCACCTGGGTATTAACCCGTAGCAACCAGATGATTGCTTTCACTGTTCAACCTGCAGCTGGCTGAAACAAGCTAATCACTGATTGGTCACTATGGGTTGTAAATTTGCCCACTGTTTATAAATGAACCCTTGTGTTATAAGCGTAATACTTAAAGGAAAACTATACCCCCCAAACAATGTAGGTCTCTATAAAACAGCTCATGTGTAAAACCCTGCTTCATGTAAATGAACCATTATCATAATAATATACTTTTTTAGTAGTATGTGCCATTGGGTAATCATAAATAGAAAATTGCCATTTTAATAAATAAGGGCCGCCCCCTGAGATCGTAAGATTCACTGTGCACACATACAAACCACATGTAAGGTCACATGAGCCAATTAACAGACAGAGTTCTGCCTTTTGCTTCCTCACTTCTTCCTGTTACAGTTAGTGTTGTAGTATTTCTGGTCAGGTGATCTCTGAGGCAGCACAGATAGAGTCACGAAATGGTGGTTCAAGGCAAGAGATGTAAAATGGCAATATTTATGTAAATATATATTCCAGTTTGGTAAGATTCTTTAATATGTCATTCAATTTGATATAAACTATCTGTTGCTTAAGTATTCATTTTGGGGGTATAGTTTTCCTTTAAAGTACTGGCTCTATAGTCCAATTTCAGCTCCTTACAAACCAGCTGCTCTTGTTTCTCCAATAAATAATACTCCTAAATACTGAACATGCAGCGCTTGTAACACACCCCTGGCAGCTCTAATTAAAGTACTAATTCTGACCAGTCGTAACAGGAAGCTATGGCCCTGTAGCTTGTCCCACTACAGGTATAGGATCCATTATCCGGAAACCTGTTATCCACAAAGTTCCGAATTACAAACATCTTCCATAGACTCTTATAATGTAACAAAATGTACCAAATGTGTCTTTTTTTTTAGCTCAAGCCATGGCAGGAACCAATTGGAAACCATCAAAATGGCTAGAACTAAATGTTAGTTTATCCCTACCCTCCCCCCATAATATTTTATGATTTTATAATCAATCCAAATTTTTAAAAAGGATTCACTTTTCATCTGTAATAATAAAACAGTTGCTTGTAGTTGATCCCAACTAAGATATAATTAATCCTTATTGGAAGCAAAACCAGCCTATTGGGTTTATTTAACGTTTACATAATTTTCTACTAGACTTAAGGTATGAAGAGCCAAATAACGTATCCGGAAAACCCCAGGTCCGGAGCATTCTGTATAACAGGTCCCACACCTGTAGCACAATTTCCCCACCAGCAAAGGTTCTCCCATTCCTTGCGTAGATCTGTGCAATATCTATTTATGTATCTATTAATATTTATTTATGCACAAGAAGGAAATGTGGTTCGTTTTGTAGAACTTTTTCTTTTTAATGCAATGATGTTAATGAAAGGGTGTAACTGCACGAGGAAACCAAAAAGGCCCTAGTGACATTTTAGGAAACAAAAGGATTTCCGTGCCACAATAACTGGATTTGAGAATAGCCGACAATAAAGCTGTTTAAAAAAAAATAATAATAATAAATCAACCCTTATTTTCTTCAACTTGCACCCTCCCCTTCATGTACAGAAATATTAATATCTACAGATCAACCCTGCTTTTGGTCAGAAATTAAGTGCCTAAAATATTACAAAACATGAAGAATCCTTCACATTGCGAGTCTATTTACAGAAACATACAAATATATAGATTATACATCTCTAAATACTTGGTTTATTCATCATAATGCAGCGACATTAAGAACTTGTCCACATCCATCCCAGCAGGGAAATCATCTGTGGATTTCTTCCGATGTTTCTGGGGGAAAGACACAAAGAGGGGGTGTTACACATTTGCCAGTCAAATTAATTAAAGGGGAACTATGGCGGAAATTAACATTTTATATTGGCTTCATCATACTGTCATTATAATCTTTCTAAGTACAATCAATTGAATATTCTGCATTGTTTCTGAAATAATCAAGTTTATTTTCACTATTCCTCTCTCAGCATCTGTTTCTCTTCATTCTCTCTTCATGCAGCAGTTGGGTGTCAGATAATCATTTACAGTTAGATCCAATATACCTTATAGGGGGGCTCCTTTCCTAGCAGATGAATTAGAGCTCACTCAAATAACTGATTTCAGTACAAACAAAATCACTGCCTTTTGCACAGATTCTGCATATAGAGAGACATGATTTCAGGTGATTTTAATAGAGTGAGCTCCAATACATTTTATAGGCAAAAGAAGCCCCCCTATAAGATATATTGGCTGTAACCGTCAATGATTATCTGACACCCAACTGCTGCATGAAGACAGAATGAAGAGAAATAGTGAATATAAACTTGATTATTTCAGAAACACTACAGAATTTTTAATGGATTGTATTTAGAAAGATTCTCATTTCACTATTCTGAATCTTACATTAAATTTAAATTTTCTTGATAGTTCCCCTTTAAGAACAGCGTGTTTTTACCTTCATTTTCTTCCTTTTCAGAATGGCGGAGGGGCTCATCAACTCTTTCTTATGCGGTCGCCTCCCATACTCATCTGGCTCATCGAGCTTTCGCTTCTTCGAAGAGCTTTTTGACAATTTTATTTGCTGAGTGTTGTCCTTTAGTGGCGAGCTGCCGTCAGTCTTTGCAAGGGTGGCACGTGACAGTATCATCAGGGTGTGGGCAGCCATGTTGACACTGTTCTCACTGCCAGTTTCACTGGCGGGACTACAAGCTGGTAACTCCGGGGTGGCAGGAGGAAGCATGGGCTTGGGAGTTCCTCCATCTTCAGGATAGCGTTTAGATTTGGGGGTTTTCGTGTGGTCTTGGTGGCTGTCCACCAATCGGTCATCAATCCCTGAGCCTGGGGTACGTGGTATTGGCAAGTCCCCACCACTGAAATGTTTTGCATTTGGACTGTTAAACTGCATGCTCTGTAGTAGGTCACTGGCCTGCTTAGTCAGAGGACTCGGGGGGCACATTCTTTCTGTGGATAATTTTGTCCTCCTTAGAATGCTCGGCAGAGTTGCGTGTTTCCTGCCAGTTTCAGGCACCGCTTGCACAGTTCGCTCTAAATTTCCAGCTGCACCTTCGGCAGTGGAAGATTTCTTGCTGACTTCAGGTAGCTCTTGCTTTTTATTCTCCTTCTGTAACATATTCTCCTTGTTGGCCATGACCCCACCAAGAACATCTGGAGAAGACGCTACAGCCACAGGCTTCTTGTCTCCTGACAGATCCTTTGTAGCTGGTACAACTGGCTGCTTGGAGGGAACACTCTCACACTTGGAGTTTGCCTCTGTGCTTGGAGCTTTTTTGTCTGCTTTCCCACTGTCCTTGTTATTCTGTTTGGGAGGCAAAGAACTGCTGGATGTGTTCACGGCTTCCACCTTATCTTTATTTTGGGGCGCTGCGCTGTTACATAGTGACTTGGTATTCGGTGTACCCCTGCTAGCAGCAGTATTCTCAAAGCACAACACTCTCTTATGATTTTCAGTTCCTTTAGTGCTTGGATTTGTGGTGCCCGTCTGTCTCTCTTCTGGCTTGTTCTGTGACATGGCAGCAAGGTTTTTATCAACATTTTCAGACCTGTATTTTATGAGAGAGAGAGAGAGAGAGAGAGAGAGAGAGAGAATGTAACATCCAGTAGCCACAAAACACAAAGATATTTAAAAGTACCCGATCACTTACCTTTGCATGCGAGAGCTTGATTTTCGGTTCCCAGAATCTGTGGTTGTGGCTGTTCCCTGCTTCTCTGCTATAAAATGAAAAGAAATCAGGTGAGAAGTAAAAAACATCATATAACAATTTACTTACAAAATGATGATAAGCAGATGAGAATTAGTTGCAATATATATATATATATATATATATATATATATATATATATATATATATATATATATATATATATATATATATATATATTCATTCTACTGGCTTATATAATGTATATATGGTGAATAAAGTACCCCCTATTATAAGTCACCAAGGAGTTCCAATGACATCACTACTCACCGTTTATAACTGATGACATCACTAGTCACCGTTTATAAGGCTATAATTTACAGGATATTCATGGCTTTTGTGTTATATATATATATATATATATATATATATATATATATATATATATATATATATATATATATATATATATATATATATATATATACACACACACACATATATATTCTACTATATACCTATTCTACTGGCCTATGTAGGGGCAGAATGTGGGCATCTGTCTTAAATTGGCTGTTACACTAAGAAATACTACAATGAGCCACTGAATAGCAGACAGTGCTTTATATTTAATGTAACAAACTTTCATCCTTGAGCAGTGATCCCATAAGTAACAGGTCACTCACCAACCCCATGGATATTGCGCCCAGTGGCCTTAAAACAGGTGCTTATGTTTGAATTATTGGATTGGAGGCAAGTTTTGATTGCATGAACACCTGGTTTATTGCCCAAACAGAGCCCAACGTATGCTGCCAGTCCATAAAGAGTCTACCAAATAGCCAATGACATCCTTTTTTGGTTCCCCTGGAACTATTTTCATGCAGTGTTGCTCCAACTTTTTATATCTGATTGTTGTTCAAATTTAATTTTCCCCCATATCTTATACAGGAAGTTCAGTAGGAGATTTAAAAAAAAGTTGCACCATAAAGAGACCGGCATGCAATGTTTAAAGATTATATGCAGGCAGTATAGGACAAGAATACACTGCAATGAAGGTTGAGTTTGCATATATACAACTTGCTCTGTGTTAATGGTTCCTGCAGGTAATATATATGCTGTATTAAAGGAAAACTATACCCCTTAAAAATGTAGGAGTCTATAAAAACAGCTCATATGTAAAACCCTGCTTCATGTATATAAATCTTTTTCATAAAAATATACTTTTTTAGTAGTATGTGCCATTGGGTAATCCTAAATTTAAAATTTCCATTTTAAAAAATCCTAGGGATCCTAGGAGTGACGGTGCACAATAACATACAAAACAGGATTTTTGATACTCACCGTTAAATCTGTTTCTCTGTGGTCGATAGGGGGACACAGGGACTATGGGGTTAAGCTCCACCCTCCAGGAGGCAGGACACTTATTCAAATGAAAAAAAGGGGGCGTGCCAGTACTGCGGCTTAACCCCAGGCTAGAGCCAATGTATTCAGTTGGTACCAAAGACCTGCTAACCAACAAACATGAGAATTGCTCAGAAAAAATATTAACGGCAGAACAGATAACTCAGGAAGAAATTCCACATAGACCAACATGGTCAAACTCGCATAGGGCGGGAAGCCCTGTGTCCCCCTATCGACCACAGAGAAACAGATTTAACGGTGAGTATCAAAAATCCTGTTTTCTCTGTTGTCTCAAGGGGGACACAGGGACTATGGGGACTTAACAAAGCAGCCCCAGAACAGCAGGGTGGGAGCGAGAGAAAAGACACATTATTGCACCACAGAGTGCAACACCTTGCGGCCAAAAGCGGCTTCCGCAGAGGAAAATGTGTCAATTTTGTAAAATTTTGTGAAGGTGTGAACGGAGGACCAGGTAGCCGCTCTGCAGATCTGGTCCAAAGAAGCCGAGTTGCGCCATGCCCAGGAGGCTCCCACCGACCTCGTAGAATGGGCTCGGACGCCCTCTGGCGGGGATTTACCCTTGGCGAGGTAAGCTTGACGAATGGTCTCCCTTAACCATCGAGCAATGGAGGTCTTGGATGCTGCCAGACCTCGGCGGGCCCCAGAAGGTAGTACGAAAAGATTTTGAGACAGTCGAAAATCCTTGGACCTCTGAATATACCAGCGGAGAGCCCAGACAACGTCCAGACCATGAAGTCTGCGTTCTTTGTCGTTCTTGGGATCAGGGCAGAGTGAAAGTAGAACGATCTCCTGATTTATGTGAAAAGATGAAACCACCTTAGGCAGAAAGGACGGCAAGGTGCGAAGCACCGCTTTATCTTTGTGGAAGACAAGGAAGGCAGGATCACAAGATAAGGCACTGAGTTCAGACACTCTCCGAGTTGATGATATTGCCACGAGGAAAACAACTTTCCAGGTAAGCCATTGTTCAGAGATAGTCCCGAGAGGCTCGAAGGGGGGATCCAAGAGAGCATCCAAAACGGTATTCAGGTCCCAGCCAGGAACCGGTGGACGGAATGGAGGACTGATGTGTGCTACACCCTGCAGAAAGGTGCGGACGGAATCATCCAAAGCCAAACGGTGTTGGAACAATACAGAGAGAGCTGAAACTTGAACTTTCAAGGAACTGAGCTTCAGGCCCAACTGCAAACCCCGTTGGAGAAACGACAGCACTCTAGGAATGTTACAGTCAGTGAAGGACAGGGGGCTGGAGATGGAAATTGCCGTGTCGTTGCACCAATTCCAATAGTTGCGCCAGACTCTGTGATAAGCTTTAGATGAAGTGGGCTTGCGTGATTGCAGCATAGTAGCAATGACATCCTCCGCTATTCCCTGTCGTTTCCAGATGGCCGCCTCAATAGCCAAGCCGTCAAAACGAAGAGTCCCGGGTTGTGGTGGGAGATGGGACCCTGACGGAGTAAGTCGTTCCTGAAGGCTAAGCGAACGGGTGGTGCAATGGACATGTCCCGGAGATCCGAGAACCACGTTCTTCTGGGCCAGAAGGGAGCTATGAGAATGACTGTGACCGGGGACCGCTTGATCTTCTTGAGAACCCGTGGTAACATGGGAAGGGGCGGGAAGATGTAGGCCAGGTCGAACAGCCAGCATTGTGTCATGGCGTCGACTCCTGCAGCGAGAGGATCCCGTGAGCGGGCGAAGAAAGTGTTCACTTTGCGGTTGTTTCTGGAGGCCATCAGGTCGATTTGAGGACGCCCCCAACGATGAACGAGGTCCGCAAAGGCTTCCGGATGAAGTTCCCATTCCCCTGGGTCCAGGAGATTGCGGCTGAGAAAGTCCGCTCTGGTGTTGTCGACTCCTGGGATGTGAATGGCTGACAGTCTTGCTGCGTTGGATTCTGCCCAACTTCGAATCTGCTGAACTTCCGCTAGCGCTGCTCTGCTGCGGGTTCCCCCCTGGCGGTTTATGTATGTGACTGTGGTGGAGTTGTCGCTTTGGACTCTTATCGCTTTGGCCTGGAGAAGAGAGGACCAGTGAAGGAGCGCCAACTTTACAGCGCGGAGTTCCAGAATGTTTATGGAGAGTTTGGACTCCGCGGGAGACCACAGACCTTGTGCGGATAGGGAATTGAATGTTGCTCCCCACCCCAGGAGACTGGCGTCGGTCGTGAGAACCGTCCAATCCGGTGTGGCCCAGGATTGACCCCTGGAGAGATTGCTCGGCCTGAGCCACCACTGGAGGGACAGCTTGGTGGAGGGCAGAAGAATCATTTTCTGAAGGAGAGATCCGCCCTTCCAGGCAGCTAGAATGTTGGATTGAAGGGGGCGGAGGTGAAGTTGAGCAAAGGGTACCGCCTCTATGGTGGACACCATGGATCCCAGGACTTTCATGGCCAGATGAACAGTGGGGCACTGAGAGTGCAGGAGAAGATTGGACAGAGATCGTAGCTTCTCCTGTTTGTCGAGTGGAAGGAAGACACGTTGTGTCAGAGTATTGAACTCGAGACCCAGGAAGGTCATCTGGTGACTGGGAACAAGGTTGGATTTCTTCCAGTTGATGGTCCAACCAAATTCTTGGAGAAGGACAATCGCTCGATGGAGATTCCCTTCGCTCCTCTCTACTGTGCTGGCCTTGAGTAGCAGATCGTCCAGATAAGGGGTCACTGAAATCCCCTGAAGCCGTAATGCCGCAGCCGTCACCGCCATGAGCTTGGTGAACACCCTGGGGGCTGATGTGAGACCGAAGGGGAGCGCCACAAACTGGAAGTGACGATTCTTGAAGGCGAACCTCAGAAACCGATGATGAGGAGGCCAAATTGGGACGTGAAGATAGGCATCCTTGATGTCCAGAGACATCAGAAATTCCCTCGATTCCATGCCTCGAATGACTGATCGCAGAGTTTCCATTTTGAAGCGAACTGAGCGAATGTACTTGTTGAGGAATTTCAAGTCTAGAACTGGCCGGAAGGACCCGTCCTTCTTGGGAACCAGGAAGAGGTTGGAGTAGAAACCGGAGAAGGTCTCTGATGGCGGTACTGGTACGATCACTCAGTTTTGCTCCATCTTGGTGATGCAATCCAGAAAGGCCTGGCCCTTGGTGGGACTGGTTGGAAGTCTGGACATGAGGAATTTTCTTGGGGGAAGGGACAAGAAATCGAGATGATAACCCTCGGTGATGATCTCGTTGACCCAGGCGTCTGAGGAATGTCGACTCCACACCTCCCGGAATTGCAGAAGTCTTCCCCCTATGGACTGCTGCGGTTCCGGAGGGGATGGCCCGTCAGCCTGATACGGGCTTGTCGGAGGAAGATTTGTTCTGGAATTTGGAATTCTTCCAAGTTGGGCGTCCCTTGTCAGAAGGTTTGGATCGAAAATTGGAGCGTCGAGGCGGGCTGTATCTTCGTGAAGATCTGGCAGATTGGCCTCGAAAAAATTTTCTTTGACGAAAGGACTGAGTAGATCTAGCCTTAGCTTGTGGGAGGAATGTGCTCTTTCCCCCAGTGGCTTGGGAAATAATTTTCTCGAGTTCCTCGCCGAATAGTCTCTGTCCCTTAAAGGGTATAGAAGTTAGGGACTTCTTGGAACTGAGGTCAGCAGTCCAATTCTTCAACCAGAGAGTACGCCTAGCGGCTACTGAGAGAGCTGAAGTCCGTGCTGTGATCTGTGCGGTGTCTAGTGTGGTTTCGGACAAATAGGCTGATGCCTCAGCTATAGATTGAACAGATGAGACGAGGTCTACTCTAGGAACACCCTCCTGAATATCAGTAAGGAGGGAGTCGGCCCATGCTTGAATCGCTCTGGCTACCCAGGCCGACGCCAGGACTGGCCGTAGGGTAGAACCGGCTGACGAGTAAACAGCTTTGAGAAAACCTTCGAGACGTCGGTCAGATGGGTCTTTGAATGCAGCCGCGTCTGTGACTGGAAGTGTAGTTGATTTTGACAAACGAGAGACAGGAGCATCGACCATTTGTCCACCAAATCCCTTGAAAAGGGGTAGGATTTGGAGAATTTGCGGGTGGCTTGAAATTTTCGTTCCGGAAAATTCCACTCTTCTTGTATGATAGCTAAAAGCTGATCGTGAGATGGGAAACAGACCGAGGATTTGTGTTGTCTTTTGAACAAGCTGGAAGTTTGAGCCTGTTCCTTGGACTGAGAAACTTAACACCTCAGTAACACCTTTGATGATATGCTCGATATCGTGTTGGACATGGTGGCCTTTAGCCGCATCCTCAATTTCCTCTTCATCCTCCGATGACACCTCGGAGGGGAGAAGTTCGCCCTCTGAATGAGAGGAATCCCCACCCACAGTTGAACCATCAGAGGGAGTGTGGGTCCCTGTGCGTGGTCTGGAAGGCTCTGGTCTCTTGCGTTTTCCGCTGGATCTTTGACCCAGTCTGGTCAAGGCTTTACCCAAATTATCTGCGAGGGCAGGTAGATTTTGAAGGGAGGCCAGAGACTGTGAGAGTTGCAGAGCCCACAGGGGAGCAGGAGGTTCTGAAGAGGGCCCGGCTGCGTTGTCTTGAGGAGTATCGTCTCCTGATGGGGGACCCGATAGTTCTGTGTGAGGGAAGTTAGAGCCCCCTGAAACAGGTACAACAGAAGTTCCCTTGGAGCAAGATCTGCAAAGGGGTTCCCCCTGTCCCCCTGGGATTTTGGATTGGCAATTCTTGCAGGCAAAATAGGTAATGTGTCCTGCTGTTGCTGGTGCTCTGCCCCCCCCCGCCCTGGGGAATAGTCCCCCAGACTTACCTTCTGCCATGAGCAGTATCTGTGGTACCTGCTGAATAACTGGCTGTGTGCACTGAGGTAAAGCAGCTTTGTCCCCAAAAGGTATAGGCTGCTGCAAGGGGATGCGCTGCAAAAACTGACAGTGTAGAGGCACTAAACCGGCTGTTGCGCCCTATAGGAAGCTCAGGGTAGAGAGAGAAGGCGTATTGCAGGGAATTGGAAGCGCAAAATGGCCGCCGCATGGGAAAGAGCGCGAGGTGCGGCATGAGAGAGAGGCTTGGAACGCGGTTCCGCCCCCTTCTCAGCCATGCGTTCCAGGGGAAGCGCGCTGAAGCGCTAATGGCGCCACAAGTAAGGAGACCTTATGCAGCACCCCCTGGAGCAGCGTGAAAAGAGAGGGAGAGAGGGCTTTTTGTTCCCCCTGTTCCTAGAAGACAAAAGTTCCCCATATGCAGCACAACAGCCAGAGCAGTAACAGATTGGGTAGAAGGGGGGTGGGGGGGGGGGGGAAGCAACCACAGCGTGAGATAAAATAACCTTTATACTCACATGCAGCCGCACTGTAAGGCCCTCTGCTCTCCCTCAAGGAGTGCAGGCATGCCTAACCGAGTCTGTTATAGCCTATGGGCCAGGAAATGACTCCAGTGGGCCTCCCATGGAGGGGGTGCACTCAACAGATACAGGTAGCCCTGATTGTGGTAGCACCCCTGTCTACTTGAAGCTTGAAATTTGGAGCTTGCAGGTTGTCCATCCTCCTAGTAAGCAGGACACTTAAAAACTGAATACATTGGCTCTAGCCTGGGGTTAAGCCGCAGTACTGGCACGCCCCCTTTTTTTCATTTGAATAAGTGTCCTGCCTCCTGGAGGGTGGAGCTTAACCCCATAGTCCCTGTGTCCCCCTTGAGACAACAGAGAAAACATGTTAGGTCACATGAGCCAATTAACAGTTCGATCTTTTGCTCCCACACTTCTTCCTGTTACAGTCAGAGCTGCAGTATTTCTGGTCAGCTGATCTCTGAGGCTGCACAGAGAATATAATAACATGGTGGTTCAAGGCAAGAGATGTAAAAGGTCAATATTTACTTAAACATATGTTCCAGTTTGGTAAGATACTTTATATTAAATTCAGTGAAATATTAAACGATCTGTTGCTTAAAATTAATTTTCGGGGTATAGTTTTCCTTTAACATAGTCAAAAACGACAGATACAAGCAAGGTGCTGAGCTCTGCATTTTATGTTCTGCATTTATGGTTCCACTAACAATCACCTTATGCAGCTGCAGAAAAAATAAGAAGCACACCATACTTTGGCTTCTGCCTTCAAAGCATTTTATTGCAGCAGAGATGTGGCACAAGCTTTCTGGGACAACCCCTTCCTCAGGTGCATCAGATGCACCTGAGGAAGGGGTTGTCCCAGAAAGCTTGCGGCATATCTCTGCTGCAATAAAATGCTTTGAAGGCAGAAGCCGAAGTATGGTGTGCTTCTTTTTCGAGAGATTACTGTGTTGGGCTTGAAGCAGCCTGGGATTGAATGCACCCTATAAATATCAAGTAAGTAGTGTGCCGAAGACAAACTGTTTTTGGGCAGAAAAAAATAAGCCCATGAAATGACCAAATAATAAACAAGTTTTATGTTCATATCCTTAGAAAAAAACTGTTAGCAAATGTTTTTTGCTGCTTTGTTGGCTAGATACCTGCGCTTGCCAGAGTTCTTGGTGGTACAGGTTTCTGAGACTTCGGTGGGAGAGGCAGCTTGGGAACTCCTTGTGAAACTGGAACATGCAAAACCTAAGGGCGGCACATAGAATTTGTTAAAAGTAGATGTTGGCTTCTCATTAACCCGTTAATAATTAAAATCTTTCACAAAGGTTTTGGGGATTCGGGCGAGTCCCAGATCAGTGGATTCAGTGCATCCCTCCCTACTTAGGTTACAGGGGTAGTATATCTGTGCTCAATCTCCTGGGTGAACCCAGTAGTTTGCTGGTTTAGGGAAGACACCGCTGTATTCCATGTCCATATCACTTCTCTCATGGATAGAGTTGTTTTTGATGTATAGTTGCAGCATCTATAAAGGAGATATTTAAGTTCCTCCTCCGACCCTACTGCTTGCGCCTCTAAGCGTGTGGCAGGGTTCTCGAGGGGATGGAGCTTGTCCACCACTTAATGGTATAGAAAAAGGTTTGGGGCTGCAAGGCCCACAACGTCTGTTGGTTGTTTCAGCTTTGCTATACCAATCATTGGTGTGGATGGATACCAATTTAATTGTGTATGGAGCATAATAAGCGCTATGAAGAAGATAGTAGGGAACTTTGTGGGAGATTGTCTGAATATAGAGGTACATTTCAGAAGCATTACTATTTTGCAAAGATTAATGCGACCAATCAGGGACAGTGGTAAATGGGTCCAGGCTCTCACTTTCTGCTTCAGTGTCTGCCATGAAGGCAAGAGGTTCAAATTTGTGGAGGTCTTTGTGGATTTTGATGCCAAGGTTTGACAAGATTCGCCCATCCATCTTAAATTCACCGAGCAATACCAGCAGGAGGGCTGGTAGGGAGTCTACTTGAAACAGTGTAGACTTGCTCCAATTTATTTTTAAACTGGAGTAAGTAGTATATGTATTAATAATATCCAGGGCTGCACTGAGGTCTTGGTCAGGGTTTGCGAGATATAAAAGGGTATCATCCGCAAACATTGATATTTTCTCAGTTATCCCTCCCATCTCGAGTCCCTCTATCCTAGACGTCTGTCTTATCATGCAGGCCAGGGATTTCATAGCCAATGTGAAAAGTAGGGGGTGAGGGGGCACCCCTGCCTAGTACTTATTTAATTTAAAGGGCTGCAAAATATTTTGGTTTGTACATATAGCTGCTTCTGGGGCCAGATAGAGTGCTTGTACTCATTTTGTAAAGTTATTTGGAAATCCCATACATCGCATGGTTGCCCGCAGGTAAGGCCTTTCCACAGAATCAATTGTCTAGAGCAGGGATCCCCAACCTTTTGAACCCATGAGCAACATTCAGAAGAAAAAGGAGTTGGGGAGCAACACAAGCATGAAGCATTTTGTTGGGGTGCCAAATAAGTGCTGTGATTGGGCATTTGGTAGCGCCTATGTGGATTGTCAACCTACTTTGAGGCTCAGTTTGGCAGTACACCTGGTTTTTATACAACCAAAACTTACTTCCAAGCCTGGAATTCAAAAATAAGCTCCTGCTTTGAGGCCACTGGGAGCAACATCCAAGGGGTTGGAGAGCAACATGTTGCTCATGAGCTACTGGTTGGGGATCACTGGTCTAGAGTGTCGATTAATCTAGAGCTGGAGCTGTCATGAGTCACAGTGAGAGACGCCTGATGTTGATGTCCGTGGTTCTCATACGGATAAAACCAGATTCATTTATGTCAACTATTTGTATAATAACCCTATTGAGATGCCTGGCTAGGACCTTGGCTAGGATTTTGGCATGTCAGTTCATTAGGGATATTGGTGCACATTCCTTGGGGTCCTTGTTTTGCTTAGGAAGAACTAGAGTCATTGCCTTGTTCATGGAATCAGGCAGGGGGGCTCCATCCCCAACCTAAAACAGTTTGACAAGACTAGGGGTCAACTCTTTTTGGTAACTTCTGTACCATTCTATAGGAAGGTCATCAATTCCTGGTGTTTTGTCTCCTGGAAAGGATTAAATGGCATCAGACACTTATTTGGCTGTTATGGGAGTGTCCATGAAAAGGCATCCAGTCTTGGCATATCAATCTTACTGTAGGATGTCATTGTACTCAATCCCCAGTTTTGAATGTTTTGACTACAGGGCTGAGTTTCCTGTAGTTGTCTTTATAGCAGGTAGGGTTGCCACCTGGTCGGTGTTTTACCGGCCTGGCCGGTAAAAATGATGGTTGATCCCAATGTTATTAATAAAGAAAAAAGATAAATATATAGGAAGGCCAGTATTTTTTTCCAGAAAAGGTGGCAACCCTAATAGCAGGTATTGTGGTGAGTTGGGTAGGGTTCCTGCTGGGGTAGGCTAGTGGCTTATTTGTCACCTGACTAAGAAATATATATAAAATATATTTTATGGGCTAGGAGTTTATGGCCTGTGAGTTTTGCCATGTAGACAATATGGGTATTTAGGTCTGTACGGGAGAAGCATGTCAATTGTTTAATCCCATCATTATGGGCTCTCCATAGATCGGTCAAGTGAAACATGTCTAGCCTTTTTGAAAAGATTCTTCCAAAATCATGGTAATTAGTAGGGGATGCAGCAAATCCAGGATTTGGTTCTGGATTCGACCAGGATTCAGCCGAATCCTTCTGCTTGGCCGAAGCGAATCCTAATTTGTATATACAAATTAGGGACAGGGAGGGAAATCGTGTGAAATCGTGTGACTTTTTGTCACAAAACAAGTAAGTAAAAAAACGTTTTCCCCTTACCACCCCTAATTGGCATATACAAATTAGGATTCGGTTCGGTATTAGGATGAATTTTTGGCAAAGGATTCGGGGGTTTAGTCGAATCCAAAATAGTGAATTCGGTGCATCCCTACTAATTAGGGCAAGGAAGTGTTAGAGACCTATGCTCGTGGCTAAAAAATGTTTAACTTTCTTGTTTGTGTGATGAAAACTCACATGATTTTAAGGTCAAATCCAAATTCTGATGAAAAAGGCAGAATCCTGGCCTAATCCAGGGTAAATTTGCAAGATTACAAGATAAAGCTGCACTGCAACAACATTTGGAAGAAAATGCAGTTAAACTTGCCTGATGGGAAGGTGTTGTGAATGTATTACTGCTCTGCCCGACAACAGAGACAGGGAACATGCCCATCACACCAGGCAGCACAGGCTGAACAGCAGAGGCCAGGATAAAAGTAGAACCTGCAACATAAATGGGTTTTGCTCATTTTACATCCAGCTCTGTACAAGGTTAAACGGAAACTGTCATGGGAAAAAACATTTTTTTTCAAAATGAATCAGTTAATAGTGCTGCTCCAGCAGAATTCTGCACTGAAATCCATTTCTCAAAAGAGCAAACTGATTTTTTTATATTCAGTTTTGAAATCTGTCTTAGACATATTGTCAATTTCCCAGCTGCACTAAATAGAATACGTTCATATGGATCCTATAGTAACTAACTGCAACAAGTTTCAGAAAGAGATGGAAAAAACAAAGGTTCTCTGGTAACATAACAGCAGTCACATGGAGCACGGTTGCTTAAAGGGATTCTGTCAATTTTTATGATGTTTTTATTTCTAAATTACACTGTTCACACTGCAAATAATTCACTCTATAATATAAAATGTCATTCCTGAACCAGCAAGTGTATTTTTTTTAATTGTAATATTGATGTGTAGGTGCATCTCAGGCCATTTTGCCTGGTCATGTGCTTTCAGAAAAAGCCAGCACTTTAGGACGGAACTGCTTTCTGGCAGGCTGTTGTTTCTCCTACTCAATGTAACTGAATGTGAATCAGTGGGACATGGATTTTACTATTGAGTGTTGTTCTTAGATCTACCAGACAGCTGTTATCTTGTGTTAGGGAGCTGTTATCTGGTTACCTTCCCATTGTCCTGCTGTTAGGCTGCTGGGGGGGGTGATATCCCCCAAACTTGCAGTACAGCAGTAAGGGTAAGGCCAGACGAAGATATTCGGGGAGATTTTGTCGCCTGGCGACTTATCGCCACGCCTTTTGCGCGACTATCTCGAACTGCCTCAGCGTCTTTTCCCCATAGGCTACAGCGAAAAATCTGCGTTTTCAATAGTCGCCCAAAGTTGCCTCACAGAGGCAACAAAATCTCCCCGAATCTCCTTGTCTGGCCTTACCCTAAAGAGTGACTGTTTATCAAAGCTACATCACTGGGGGCAGCTGGGAAACCGACAATATGTCTAGCCCCATGTCAGATTAAAAAAAATAAATATAAAAACACAAGTTTGCTCTTTTTGAGAAACGGATTTCAGTGCAGAATTCTGCTGGAGCAGCACTATTAACCGATGCGTTTTGGAAAAAACATTTTTTCCCATAACAGTTTTAAATGGGATCAAACCCCAAAAAATTAACAGATATAAAGTTACTCATATTGGTCCTCTGAGCACTTTATTCTGCTACCCCAGGCTGAAACTAAATCTTCTGCAAATATAGGATTATTAACACAGAGGCACCTGTTTATTAAATTAACTGTAAACATACTGAATGCTTAGCGTGCAGACTTTCCCCATGGCACTTTATATGCAGATATGTATCAATGAAAGATCCTCACCTTGTGAAAGTTTTGGTGAAATTGCCTGTCCAACAGTATAAACACTGTGTGGCCTGGGTGGAGTTTGGAAATGGCATGGCTGCTTTTGGGTAGAAGCAGGTGCACAATTACTGGGTACCACCATGATGTTGGACTGCTGTGCACCACCAGTATTACACGTGCTGATAAAAAAGCTTCCGGATGGTGCAAAGCTAGAGCTTGTGGCAGGCATTAGCTGTATGATTCCCCCGTCAGTGGAGAGATTAGAAGCCCCAGGCAAAGAAATGATGGTACAGTCTTCAGCTGGTTTCACTCCAGTAGCAACATCACCGGACACATTCACTACGTCTCTTGGATCTGCTAAAAGGGTCAAAGTCTCAGAAGAGGGGCCTGGGATAGAAACAATGCTACCGCTTTCCTGCTGTTTATGGAAAGGAGACAACAGTAAAGCAGAGTTACTCCTCTCGCTAATACTTTTAACTGCCTTTGTAAGCTCGGCATCCTCTGCAATATCCTCGGTGATAAAGCTGAGAGTAATGATTTGGGATGGATCTACAGATGAAACATCACTACAGGTCTGTTCCACATTGCTGGTATTGACTGGTGTTGAGACCCCCACTGAGCTTGAGACTTCTAAAGGAAGACTGCTCCCATCAGAATCAGATGAGGAACCCTTTATGGATGGACTTATAGGTGGTACCATGGGATGAGGTGGTGTCTTGCTTGCCTGTTTCTGGAGTACTTTTAGTTCCTTCGATGTGATAGAGCTTTCTGCCTGCATCTGTTCACTCACTGTAGTATCAGTAGGAGTGTCTGTTTTCCTCGGTGTTGCAGGCAAGTCCCCTCGCTGGTTTAGAAGATTAGACTCAGTAACAGTGCTTCCAATAGAAACCAGTACAACAATATTCTGAGACTCTATTGTGCATGGTCCCTCAGCGCCTTCACTTTTATTCCTCTCCAACCGCCTACTGCCTAAAGCTTGGACTTCATCTTTTAAAGGTGAAGATTTTTTAGCACCACTTGCCTTTTCATACGTTTGCGTTTTTGGAGTCTCTTCCTTTGAATTCGGAACTGTTAAATCAACAGTCAACATGTTTAACGAACCTTGTTCCACAGCCAACTGACTGTCGGCTCCGATCACTTCTGTATGCAAAACGTTCATGTCAACATCTTGTGACTGTGATATTCCGACTTCCATAGATGTTACTTGTACTTCCTCATTGGATTCTATTACCGTGTCACTTCCTGTATTGTCCAGAATGATGATGGAATCAATGCTCTTCTTTGACTCTACACTCCGATCTGACATGGACTGTCTTTCCCTGGCAGATATTGGCATTTCTTGTACTTTTGATGGCAACCCAGTGCTTTCTGTAACTTTTGGTATGGGGCTGGGAACTACAAGCTGGGAACTGCCATCTTTCTTCTGCTCTGCACCCACCTCAGAGTGGTTGCTGGAGTGTGATGTATCTACTGAGAAAAAGAATAAATGAAAACTTGATTGAAAAGTCAGTTATATAATTTATAGGCTAAGCCATTCGCATATTTGCTGATTTATAACCATAAATTAATTTTGATTGGATTAAACTTATTTTGCCGAACTTTTAATTGAAAGAAGAGAACAGGTCTAATGGTTTTAACACTTCTTGTTTATTGCGCATATGATAATTTTTGAACATTATTTGCATAGATATATCTGTATAATTGTCAAATAGTCAAGTGAATTAATTTTATTGCAAAACTCAATAAAAAGTATTTAAAAAGAAAATAATAAATGGCTCAGATAGGATCACATGGGTTACCTATTGTTGAGCGTGTTACAGTGCAGCAGTTATATTGATCGATACTGATCAGCTGATAGAAGACAACAAATATCCAGATATTCATAGATCATATAAAAATGCCATTTCTGGAAAATATCGCAAGGAATTACTAGTTGCTATGGGGGTAAATAAAAAATACACAAGAATTACCGCTTGCATCAAAAGAGCTCTCCATGGGTTCCAGGTTATCATTAGCAACTCGAATACTAGTGGTGGCAACCCCTTCAGTTTGTAAGGAAGGATCACGAGATGCAAGTTTTGTTGGCTTTGTCGAACCTAATTAGATAACAAAAAGGTTATTGAGTTTGTAACCATCGACTCACATTTACTTTCTTGAAGACTGTAGAAAATTAACCAACGTTACAACTGGTCTTGACCCTGGAACTCAAAATGCAGTTGTAGTTACATAGTAAGATTGGGCTGAAAAAGACTAAAGTCCATCAAGTTCAACCTCTCAAAATGAAACCCAGCATCCATACATACACACACTGACACCTAATATTGAAGTGTACGTCTTATTTTTCACCTTTCTAAAGCTGCTCTGGCAAGGGAGGTTACCGACCCTCTAAACTGTTCTAAATTGAAATATTTAGTTGATAAATTTCTTATCTTTGTCCCTGCTGAGCAGAATCCCTGAGTGTCATTACAGGCAGCTGTTAGAATTGATACAAAAGTTGCTGATATTCCACAGATTCTGCAGAGAAATGTATCAACTAAATGTATCAACTAAATGTCTCAACTAAATGTCTCAACTAAATGTCTCAACTAAATGTGGCAAATTGCAACAGTTCAGAATCTGCTCCTGGATCACTGAGCTGCCAGACTGCAACACCAGACAGGAACCATAAAATTTAGATTTTGGAAAAACGGTGAAAAATAAAAAAAAAATGGAATACAGTTGGAAAATTTCTGGTAAAAACAACTCAACTGAAAAAAGTATTTGGAAGGTGAACAACCTCTCTTAAAAGCATTAACAGGATCAGCCATCACAACATCACCCGGCAGTGCATTCCACAACCTCACTGTGAAGAACCCCCTACGTTGCTTCAAATGAAAGTTCTTTTCTTCTAGTCTGAAGGGGAGGCCTCTGGTACGGTGATCCACTTTATGGGTAAAAAGGTCCCCTGCTATTGGTCTATAATGTCCTCTAATGTACTTGTAAAGTGTAATCATGTCCCCTCGCAAGCTCCTTTTTTCCAGAGAAAACAACCCCAACCTTGACAGTCTCCCCTCATAATTTAAGTCTTCCCTCCCTCTAACCAGTTTAGTTGCACTTAGTCTCTGCACTCTCTCCAGCTCATTTATATCCCTCTTAAGGACTGGAGTCTAAAACTGCCCCCATACTCCATATGAGGCCTCACCAGGGACCTATAAAGAGACATAATTATGTTTTCATCCCTTGAGTTAATGCCCTTTTTTATGCAAGACAGAACTTTATTTGCTTTAGTAGTCACAGAATGACACTGCCCAGAATTAGACAACTTGTTATCTACAAAAACCCCAAGATCCTTCTCATTTAAGAAAACTCCCAACACACTGCCATTTAGTGTATAACTTGCATTTATATTATTTTTGCCAAAGTGCATAACCTGCATTTATCAACATTGAACCTCATTTTCTAGTTTGCTGCCCAGTTTTCCAATTTAGACAAATCACTCTGCAAAGTGGCAGCACCCTACATGTTACCTATAGTTCTGCACAGTCTGGTTGCTAGGGTCAATATCATAAGTAACTCAAGACACTTCCCTTTCAATTAATATCCTTGTAAACCAAAAGATACTTACTAAAGGTATTATGGCTGATGACAATAGGCAGGACATATAGCTACTGTATAAGATTTATAAGCAGGCGGTTGTTTGTGGACTGGCTGCATTACAAAGCCATAGCTTAAAATGATATGGCTGCTATTTTTCCCCAGAGATCTTATCGTCATTTCAGTTAAAAGCCTGTGGTCATAAGAAGTCTATTAGGGCAGAAAGGAATATTTTTTTTAAACCAGCAACAGAAAACTTACTACATGCAAAGAGGTCGTATAATTCCTGGAAATCTGGGTCCAGTTCAGTTTGCTCTAGAATATCATGAATAGCTTCCTCTGACATATGTATCTCCCCTCCCTAGAAAGAACAAAATATCTTAAAACAAAATTTACAAGGGATAAAACTGTTAAAAGGAGAAGTCTGCCTTTCATATACTGAGCATACTGTACCAGCCCTGTAACGATCAAGGTATTCTAATTTATCAGCAGCAGCTCTCCATATTTTTCGGCCATCTTTTAATTGTTGAAGGAGAATTCAACCCGTAGTTTAAAAAACCCCTCCCCCCTACCCTGCGTAGACCCTCCTCCATCCTCCCCCCAGCCTACCTTCCCCCCCCCCCCGGGCAAATGCCCCTAATTTTTTACTCACCCCTCCGTGCAGATTCTGGCCTCGGAGTTCACGGCAGCCATCTTCTTCTTCTCCGGTAATCTTCGTGTATTGACGGCATTTTCAGGGCATGCGCAGTTGGAGTAAATTTTCAGTCCTCAACAACTGCGCATGTGCCGAAACTTCCGAAAAAGACAGAAGATGGCTGTCGGGAACTCCGAGGCCAGAATCTGCACAGAGGGGTTAGTAAAAAATTAGAGGCATTTGCCCGGGGGGGGGGGTCTACCCTGGGTAGGGGGAAGGGTTTTCTTAAACTATGGGTTGAATTCTCCTTTAAAGGAATTGTTTTTGTAAAACTAAAAACTAGGAACATGCAAAATAAAAAATGTTTCTAACATAGTTAACTAGCCAAAAAAATTTAATCTATAAAGGCTGGAGTGACTTTTTATTTTAATGGCACTATACATACTTTCTGTGCTCTGGGCTGCTGTTTTATATATTATTTATATATATTAATATTACAGCATAATTGAGGCGGTGTAAAACTGCATTACCTGAAGTCCAAGGATTTCATCAATGGAAGTATATTGTTCAAGAGCCCCTCCCTCAGACAGCTTGGAAGCCTGGGTAGCTGTGTCACTTCAGAAACAGTTACAGGTTAGGATCCACCCGAGAAAGTACAGTTTCTTAATGAACAGTTTTCTTGTGTGTTTTCAATAAGGTAATAAGTCGCTAATTAGCAGAAGCAACAAATATAGTGGGGTCCAGGAGCATAGTATAGTCGGTGTGCATTGCAGTGTTACAGCATTTAATTGTGTGTCTAGTGAGGACTATGAGGAATATCAGAGAAAAACGACAAAAGGAAGATTTACTGTTTTATTAAGATACATTCCAGAATTATAGATTTTTGACACCGATTTAACGGATTGGCTCTTAAACAAAGGCCAGTGCCACCTGGTATCTCTACACAACTGATTTGATGGGTGTGATGCACCTCTGGAAGTACAGCCAAACCAGTGTGTCCTTATATACTATTAAAGAAAGCGTTACCCGCACGCATATGATAATTACCTTCCTAGAAACTTGTTGATATTTTCCGCCAGCTTCTCTTGCAGAGATTTGTTACTTAGAATCTTCTCCCGGGCATTTTCTATTACCAGTTGCTAAAATGTAAAACAAGTTTGGCTTAAAAATGATTTCAAAATTTAAATCTGGTAAGCATATAAGACAGTGGAAATGTTGATTTACTAATGTTGGTGCTAAATTGCAGTTGCAGAAGGGCTGACCGGCACTCAAACGGATCCACAAGACCAGACATATTCAGTTAAAAGATAAATTAAAATAAATTGCAGTTGCCCATAGCAACCAATCTTTTTTTTTCCAGTTTTGATCGGAGCATAACAAGTTGCCAATTGCTTGTTTATCCAGCATCCAAAAGCAAATGTTATCTTGACTGCAGGAGATAACATCGGTAAGGGTCACGTAGCTCCTTAAAGGGATTGTTCACCTTTAACAGTTAGTATGATGTAGAGAGTGTTATTCTGAGACAATTTGCAATTGGTTCTTATTTTTTATTATTAGCAGTTTTTGAGGTATTTCGATTTTTTAATTCAGCAGCTCACCAGTTTGCAGTTTCAGCAATCTGGTCGCTAGGGTCCAAATTACCCTAGCAACCATGCATTGATTGGAATAAGAGACTGGGATATGAATAGGAGAAGCCTTAATAATGAATAATGATGATGAATAAAAAGTAATAACAATAAAGTTGTAGCCTTACAGAGCATTTGTTTTTTAGATGGGGGTCCATCATTTGAAAGCTGGGAAGGGTCAGAAGAAGAAGTTGAAATCGACCTGCAGATTTTAGCAGTCTGATTTTGGCCTTGTCTGGCCCTAAACAAATGTTCTCTCTCTTTCTGGTAATATTACCACTTATTAACTCTTAAGTGCCTGTGTCACCCAATATCAGGAAAAAAAAGTCAATCATAGCCATCCAGTATTCAAAAGCAACCGTATCTTGATTCCAGTAAAATCCTCATTACCAGCAGACAACCTTGATCTCAAATTGCTCTCTCCAACCAGCAATATAATACCCTGACCATTTGATATACCAGGACTTGGAAATCAAGAAAGGATAAGAAAAAAAAAAACAGGTTTACACTCACAGGGAAGTTGCCATCAATAAGATCTTGGAGTGAATCAACATTCCCTTCTGTTTCTCCTTCATGAGTAGTTGTGCTGGAGTTCAGAGGAGCTGCACGTCTTCTCCTTTGACAGTCACTGAAACGAAAAGAAACTGGCACTAGTTAACTGATGAACTATACAAATATGTAGCCAGTATATACTAAGTTTAAATGCGTCATTTGAGCTTACCGCTGTACACAGTGGGCCCGGGTGCACATGCCCCAGACCTTCAGCAAGTGGAGCAAATACCAGGAAACTTCAAACGAGGCCGGCACAAGCTGGACCCACAAAGTAGTGAAGCCGAAGTCAGATTGTAAAAGGGTTAAAAAAGCTTACATTTTATTTTCCATAATTAAGAACCAAGGCCTGACTCGTTTCGTGTCTACCAGGGACACTTAGTCATAGGCTGATCAAGCCTTGGTTCTTAATTATGGAAAATAAAATGTAAGCTTTTTTTAACCCTTTTACAATCTGGCTTCAGCTTCGCTACTTCGTGGGTCCAGGCTTGTGCCGGCCTCTTTTGAAGTTTCCTAGTTAACTGATCATTTAGTGAGGCAAATGTTTTCCTGATATTTTTAATGCTTTGAGATAAAACATTTTCTAGCATCAGTTCTTTGGTCTAATAGATTAAGCAATGGTCACTCTAAACTGCAATCACTGTGATAATTTGTGGTGAGGAGGAGGCTTGTTGTGTGTCCCAAAAGACTGATATGGTCAATGCTTTCCTATGAATGAGCTAAAAACAACCCATGTAATCTGTATATTAGAAGAGGTTAACTATACAACGGAGGAATTATGATGGGAGGGGAACAACATACGTTTTGCGCCTCATGGGTGAGGAAGTCTGTTTCTTCTCTGCGTCGGACAAAGCAGAATTCTGTAAAGTTTCTCCTTCTAAACAAATAGAGGAAAAATGTTAACACTTATAATAAAAAGGGGTATACAGAAAACAGGGGGAAGAGGAAATCATCTAATTAGTATGTTGGGTTTTGACATTGTGTGCACACAAATATTTCTATATATCTCTTAACCCCTTAGGTTCTATTATGCCAGTCTCAACTTGGTAAGAAACAAAGAAATTCTAATGCCTGACAGCTGCATTTGCTTCAGCGAACAGTTTCACACAGGACATTAGGGCTTTTCTGAAGTATAAACAGGTGTTCGTTCAACTTTTTCCCCTTAGAGTTAACTTTTAGTATGATGTAGAAAGTGATAATAGTCTGAGACAATTTGCAACTGGTTTTCATTTTTTATTATTTGTGTTTTTTGGATTATTTAGCTTTTTATTCAGCAGCTCTCCAGTTTGCAACTTGAGAAATCTGGTTGCTAGGGTCCAAATTACCCTAGCAACTACGCATTGATTTGAATAAGAGACTGGAATATAAACAGGAGAGGATCTGAATAGAAAGATGAGTAATCAAAAGTAACAATACTGATAAATTTGGAACTTTACAGAGCATTTGTTTTTTAGATGGGGTCAGTGATCCCTATTGAAAAGTTGCAAAAGAATCAGAAGAAGAAGGCAAATAATTCAAAAACTATGAAAAATAAATAATGATGAGCAGTTGAAAAGTTGCTTAGAATTAGACATTCTATCACATACTAAAAGTTAATTTGAAGGTGAACCACCCCTTTAAGACTAGTATACTCTAGCTTAAACCCCTTGTCTATTGATAAAAAACAAATATGCGATTGGTTGCTATGGGTTACTAGAACAAACATATTTACCCCTGATATGAAAACAGAGAGTTCATGTCTTTGGCAAACAAGAGAACCTTAAAGGATAAGTAAACATTTAAAAATAAGTGAAAGTAAAACTGATTAGAGTGCAATTCTAAGTACTTTTGTCATTTAGATTCATTATTTATTTTCTTTTTATTCCAAAGATATTAAGGGATACATGTACTGTTAATAAGAATGAATTTTGTTACAACAGCGCCACCTGCTGATCAGTTTTATCACTATTCTAACCACCAAGTAGTCAAGGAAGTTGTCAGGAGAAAGAAAGAGGCTGCTCTGATGTTTATCTGCTTAAGAAATATTTAAGAAAGGTTTGATTTTTTTTTCCTAAGCAGAAGAACATCAGAGCAGCCTCTTTCTTTCTCCTGACAACTTCCTTGACTACTTGTAGTCAGAAACTGGCCAGCAGGTGGCGCTGTTGTAACAAAATATTAACAGCACATATATCCCTTAATACCTAGGAATAAAAAGAAAAAAAAATGAATGTAAATGACAAAAGTGCTTTGCATAAAGCACTCTCTCTTCAATTTTACTGCCACTCATTTTAAAGGTTTACTTATCCTTTAAACAAACAAGACAAATCATATACTTTTGCGGACACTGATCCATCTTTGGCAGTCAGCAAATCAGACCATTGTATGTGATATGAAACTAGTAAGGCCAGGCTAAAATTAAAGACTAAAAGGCTTGGTCATTGGTCTCCAGATTTGATTGGGCAGTTTATCTATTTCAACTATACAGCCAGACTGTCTCGGTATGTTTGATGTTATGGAAGTAGGTTTCAGTCGCTTCAGTCCCTGTAGTTCAGAACATTCGGGCTGTTATCCTGAACAAAATGAACAATTAATTCATCACACCATTTGTCCTGCGTGAAGAATCAGTCGTTGCATGGATAACGTTACTGACCGTGTCAAAGCTAACACACACACACATTAGATATTACTATATAAAAGAGAAACTTACTGCTTTCAGTAGCAGGAGAGTTGGTGCATTGAATAGTAGACTGACCACTGCACAAAGGGCTGACTATGGTTTGAGAGGCACTTTGGGATGTAAACGATCTCAACATGACTTGCTTTGCTGCTATGGGAGTAGATGTTTGCTGGAGTGCTACTGCTGAACCTGTAGAAGCTGCGTGTGACGTTAACATTCTTTGGTGTCTCAAGTCCTGTATTCCATATCTTGTGCGGACTGTACATGGAGAAAGAAGAAAAAATTGGGAGTTTAATTATGGAAATGACACTCAAGACAACTGCTGCTAAGATTTGTAAAATTAGTACACTTTGGGGCAAATTTATCAAGGGTCCAATTCAAAATTGAGTTTTTTATGATCAAAACTGTCAAATTCGACTAGGGAGTTATTCAAATTCGATTCGATTTTTTTTTTTAAAAATAAAAATAGAATTAGATTTTCATGACCCTTTAAGAACTCAAATTCAACTATTCGGCACCTAAAACCTGCTGAATTTGCAGCCTTCCTGACTTTCGAGTTTATCCAAGAAAAAAACTCGAATAGAGTTTTTTAAATTTGAATCAAATTCAATTAGTTTTCAGGTCGATTCTATTCACCCGAGTTTTAATTTTTTTTTTTTTTTAAATAAATTTCGATTGGTCGAATTTCGAGTTCATGTGAGTTTATGAGAGTTTTAAAAAACTCACATGAATCTGAAATTCGACCCTTGATAAATGCGTGCCTCTTTGAGTGTACGAATATGCGATAAGATGAGAAAATAAAACACTGCAAAAGGTTAACAGGGGTTGTTCACCTTTAAATTAACTGTTAGTATGATGTAGAGAGTGATATTCTGAGTCAATCTTCAATTGGATCTGATTTTTATTATTTATGCTTTTTGAGTTAATTAGCTTTTTATTCAGCAGCTCTCCAGATTATAGTTTCAGCAATCTGGTAGCTAAAGTTCAAGTTACCCTAGCAACCATGCATTGATTTGAATAAGAGACTGGAATATGAATAGGAGTGGGTCTGAATAGAAAGATGATTAATAAAAATTAGCAATAACGGTAAATTTGTAGCCTTACAAATCATTTGCCTTTTAGCAGGGGCCAGGGACGCCCATTTGAAAGCTGCAAAGAGTCTGAAGAAAAAGGCAAATAATAATAAAACTATAAAAACTAAATAATGAAAACCAATTGAAAAGTTGCTTAGTATTGGCCATTCTAAAACATAATAAAATTTACCTTAAAGGTGAACCACCCCTTTAAGACAATAACAAAACTTAGACAGACACAAATACGCCTTCGAAAAAAAAGCAACACCACCACCCAGTGCTCACAAATATATTACGATGCCAGGAGTGTGTCTCAAAGAATGTTATATAGAGATTGAACCCCTACAAAACATAAGTGATGCTTCAGTACAATGTTGCTTTAAAGGGGTTGTTCACCTTTGAGTTTACTTTTAGTATGATGTAGAGAGTGATATTCTGAGACAATTGTTTTTCATGTTTTATTATTTGTAGTTTTGAGTTATTTAGCTTTTTATTCTGCAGCTCTAAAGTTTGCAATTTCAGCAATTTGGTTGCTGGGGTAAAGACTACCCTAGCAACCATGCATTGATTTGAATAAGAGACCGGAATATGAATAGGAGAGGCCTAAATAGAAAGAGGAGTAATACAAAGTAGCAATAACGATACATTTGTAGCCTTACAGAGCATTTGTTTTTTAGATGGGGTCAGTGACCCCCATTTGAAAGAGTCAGAACAAGAAGGCGGCAAATAATTCAAAAACATGAAGGCCAATTGAAAAATTGCTTAGAATTAGCCATTCTCTAACATATTAAAAGTTCACTGAAGGTGAACCACCCCTTTGATATCCTCCCATATTTGAACTGACCTTTTTGACTGGTGGGTAATACCAGGCAGTTCTGCATGCTCCTAAAAAAAAAAAAGCAAAAGAATTTGAGCACAAAATAGATCTTCACACAAACAACTACTTTAGAAAATAAAATTTCCCGGTTCAGAAAGTAAACTCGATTTAAAGGCAAAACCTGATTCTACTGCAGAACTTGTGTTGAACTATAACTTCCAGTTCACACCTCTGCTGTGAAATTCAGTCCACGGATTTCTGTGGCAGCAGAATGTGCCACCCCCAAATTTTCATTTTTAATTAAATTGTTCTTTGGCTACTTACCTTATTTGAGAAAGAGTATGGTCTAGCTTCTTCCATAGAGCTGAAACCATGACAGGGATCTCCTCTTTATTCTCTGCAGGAAGCACAGAGAGAGCATTATAATAAGACGGCTTATTCGTTCTATACAGCCGATATCTTTGTTTCACGAATAAGATTTTTTTATTCTACAGATGTTTATATATAGCACAATTTGTTTGCAAGTTTTTCAGCCTAACATTCTATTTATCTGCAACATTCATACAAGTTTCATCCGCTCAAAGTAGTTGATTCAAGAGTCAAAAATCTACAAAGTCAACAGATTTATCAAGGTCGAATTGAAAATTCAAATTCGAAAATCACATTTTCAATTTTTTTTTATGGTCAAAACTGTCAAATTCAAGTTTTTATAAAAATTCGAATTAGATTTTCGAGATTTATCATATACTCTGGCCCTTTGCGAAAATTTGATTATTGGCACCCGAAAACCTGCCGAATTGCTGTTTAAGTCAATGGGCGCGGTCCAGGGATCAATTCTAAGTTGTTTGTAACCTTCCTGGTATTCGAGTTTTTCTAATTGAGTTTTTAAAATTTGAATAGAATTCGATTTGAATTTTTGGGTCAATTCCATTCATCCGAGTTTTAAAAATGCTATTTTTTTTTTTTATATAAATTTTAAATGGTCGAATTTCTGGGAGTTTAGGGGAGTTTTTAAAAACTCACATGTATTTGAAATTCGACCTCTAAGAGGCCCATTTATCAAAGGTGAAATTTTGAATTTATGTACATTTTTTTTTTATTAGAATATACTCACAATTCGACTGGGACGTTATTTAATAAAAAAATTTGAATGACTAATATTCGATCAAATGGTTCCGACCTGAAAATATGAATCATACTTGACTCGTACGAATTGAGTTTTTCTACCAAAAAAAAACCTCGAATCTCAGGAAGGCTATTAACATCTCCAAATGGCTCAATTGACCTCTGCCATTGACTTGTAAATGAATTAGGCTGGTTTTAGGTGGCGAATATTCAAATTAGGACTGTTTCCATGGTCGAGGTATGATAAATCTCACATTCAAATAGGGGGATTAAAATTTGAATGTGTGATTTAATGACCTATACATGCTGTGTGCTCTTAGGGGCAGATTTATCAAGGGTCGAATAGTAAATTTAAATTCAAATTTTGCAGTGTCAAAATTCAATTACATTTTCCTTTTACTATCCATAACATACTACTGAGTGAAGATATTCTATATAAATACTCAGGTGAAATGGAAAATGTGCAGAATCTTAAAAAAAGCCCTTTGAGGTTTTTTGTTGACTTGCAAATTATGTAAAAATTTCAGATGTGAACAGATGCTGCAAGTTGTACTTGAGGATCACAGTTCTGATAAATCTTGGCTAGATAGATAGATAGATAGATAGATGATAGACAGACAGACAGACAGACAGACAGACAGACAGACAGACAGACAGACAGACAGACAGATGATAGATAGATAGATACATACATACATAGATACATACATACATACATAGATACATACATACATACATAGATACATACATACACATAGTAGTGATGTGCGGGCCAAGCGGGTTCGGGTGGACCTCGCACTGCTCCTCGCGGGCGGGTGCAGCTCTTCTTCTCCCTGCCCGCCACCTTCAAATGCCGGCTTCTGGTTTTAAAGTCTCGCGTCTGCTCGCCCCGCCCATTTTGTGACATCATTGGCGGGCCAGCACGGGTCTATAAAAGGCCCCGGAAGCGCGGGTGCGGGCTGGAGCAGGGCAGGTTAGGGTCGGGTGTGGGTCAGGAAAACCCTGACCCGCACATCACTAATACATAAATACATACATACATACTAAAGCTGCTCATATACAGGAATCCGCCTAATGGAAAAGACCCTTACCTTTTGCTTTCATGGCAATGTATTCATTTAAAATCGTTGTCAAGTTTTTCCCAAACAGAGACTGATAAGAAAATAAGGCAAAGAAATGTAACGTTAAAAAGAGTGAGGCACAAATCCACCACTGATAGAATATATGAGCTGGGTCACACAGGAAAATAGGATTATTTTATTTTATTTTATTGTATTAAAGGACACTTTTTTCAGTTCAGTTGGTTTCGGATTGTTCACCAGAAATAGACTTTTTCCAATTACTTTCTATTTTGTATTTGTGACAGTTTTTCTAATATTGAAAAGTAAAAGTGTAATTTTTCACCGTATAAAGCAGCTCCTTTAACTGTTCTAAATTGATACATTTGTTATCTTTGTCCCTGATGAGCAGAATCCCTGAGTTTCATTAAAGGCAGCTGTTAGAATTGATACAATAGTTGCCAATATTCCACAGATGCTGCTGAGAAATGTATCAACTAATTTTATCAACTAAATGTAGTAAATTGCAACAGTTTCAGAATCTGCTCCTCCATCACTGAGCTGCCAGACTGAGACATGAATAGGGATGGGCGAATTTGACCCATTTAGTTTCCCCAAAAATTCGCCGCCGGCGAAATGTCGCAGACACTCATTAAAGTATATGGGCGTCAAAAAAATTGTCGCGCAGCAAAATTATTTTGACGCGCGTCTTTTTTTTCTTTGCGCACACTGCCATACAAGTCTATGGGCGTCATTTTTTCGGCAAAACGAGGCGAAAAAATTCACCCATCCCTAGACACGAACATTAAACTTTAAACTGAAAGGGGTGGTTCACCTTTAAGTTAACTTTTATTATGTCATAGAACGGCCAAGTCTAAGCAATTTTTCAATTGGTTTTCATTATTTATTTTTTTATAGTTTTATAGTTATCTGCCTTTTTATTCTGAATCTTTGCCGCTTTCAAATGGGCGTTGCTGACTTCATTCTAAAAAACAAATGCTCTGTAAGGCTACACATGTATTGTTATTGCTACTTTTTATTACTGATCTTTATATTCAGCTCCTCTCCTATTCATATTCCAGTCTCTTATTCAAATCAATGCATGGTTGCTAGGGTAATTTGGACCCTAGTTAACAGATTGCGTTAAAGAGATGCAAATTAAAGAGATGCTGAATAAAAAGCTAAATAACTCAAAAACCACAAATAATAAAAAAATGAAAACCAATTGCAAATTGTCTCAGAATATCACTCTCTACATCATACCAAAAGTTATCTCAAAGGTGAACAACCCCTTTAAATTGTGGGAAAACAGTAAAGAATATAAGATGGAAAGCAATTGAAAAAAGTCTTTATGGTGAACAATCTGAAAACAACCAAACTGGAAAAAGTGTTTTGAATGTGAACAACCTCTTTAATGATTTGTTTTGATCCCTTCACAACCTGCCTTTATAGGAGTAGATTGTTGCTCCTGGCCTCCTACTGTAAGATATCTTTTTATAACAAAACTGAATATTATTATGAAGTAGCCGACACATATAAAGGGGCTGAACTTTATTTCTCTGCACATTTGTATGCATACTCACAACTTAGATGAAAAATACTCCAGAAACCCCAACAAATAAGCACAACCTGTTAGTGACTGCAAAGAAGCCAATGCAGGATCCAACTAGTCAGGCTGTATGACAGCTCCTTTATACATACAGGAAAATAGTATATGTAACGTATGGTATCCCAAAACACAAGGTCCCGGTCTCAGCTCACGCTTCTGCCTCTAACAACTGCCTTTCGCTCTGGGAGGAGCCCTCTGCAACTCAGATGCCACCAGGACTTAAAGGAACAGTAACACCAAAAAATAAAAGCGTTTTAAAGTAATGAAAAGATCGTGTAGTGTTGCCCTGCACTGGTAAAGCTGATGTGTTTGCTTCAGAAACACTACTATAGTTCATATAAACAAGCTGCTGTGCAGCAATGGCGGAAATTGAAAAACGGCTATACGGCACAGGTTAAATAGTGGCTAACAGATAACACCATTATGTTCCACAGCTTATCTGCTATCTGCGGTGTAACCTGAGCCTTTTCTCCTTTAAATGGCTGCCCCCATTGCTACACAGCAATGGAACCAGGAGCATAATCAGGATAAACAGGCCAGGGTCAAAACACGGTACAGAGTCAGAATCCAGAAGAGAGGTCAATAACAGGCAAGGGTCGGTTCAGGCAGCGATACAGCAAAGATCAAAACAGGCACAGGGTCATGAACAGATAATCAGACACGTATCATAAGCCAGACTAATGGTTTATACAGATCACCGGCGGTAACAGATGAAACAAGCCATGCCTACTTGCAGTTACAAGGATAGCAATAATAATGGCTTTAGCTGTCTGCTCATATAGAGAAGCGACAATGAAGACAGCACAGAAACACCAGGTCCCTGGTTCAACTCCAGGCACGATGTTACATGATGTTACACCACGCAAAGAGTTCTGCCTTGACACTGTTTTAATCATCACTGTGGAAAAAGTCTGACAACTGACCCCCTAGCTGCATCAAACAGGTCAAACCAAGATTCCTAATTAAAATTAAAGTGTCTCATGTGTGGACATGTGGAGGATGGCTGCATAAAAAGTCCAGGCAAAAACATAACAATGAAGGGAAAAGAATTCATGTGCAACTGGTCTGACTGATGTGAACAGAACCATTAAAGGAGAAGGAAAGCCGGTTTTTACTTGAACCACAATATAACACCCATGTGTCTGAAATGCTGCTGAAGTAGCAATGTTTTCAAAACTTTGCTTTTAATAATATACTGTATATAAACTTGTAATATTGATAATATAATAATGTAATATATTATATATATATATATATATACACACACACACAGGTATAGGATCCCTTATCCGGAAACCCGATATCCAGAAAGTGATATAAAACCGTAGCTTGTACTTGATCCCAAATAAGATATAATTAATCCTTATTGGGAGCAAAACCAGCCTATTGGGTATATTTAATATTTAAATGAATTTATAGTAGACTTAAGGCATGAAGACCCAAATTACAGAAAGATCCATTATCCAGAAGCCCCCAGGTCCCGAGCATTCTGGATAACAGGTCCCATATATTTATACCACTGCTACTTCAAACATCACAGAACCTTCCCTGATAGTAACATGAAATTCTAACGTCTGTTTCTCATCTTGTAATACCACAGCAAGGATAAAAGTGAATTTATAATCTGCTCAATGGTCACCTGACCACGGCACTTACCAACACGCAGCCTGGAATAGACCCTTCATCTGTATAATGTTCAGCATATTCCCTTAGGTTAGGACTCTCCAATATAAATGATCGGCATGTAGAAGACAGTTTCTCTTGCTGCAGATAGCCTAAAAGCCAGAAAAAGTATCATTTATTTCTATAACACCTGTTTTAGTTTTTTTTAAACTTTATTTTTGAATTTTCAAAATGCAATTATTACATTTGACATAGATGACATTATCACCTGCCACCTCCCAGTTATACAGTTCGTATTTTACACAAATCAATTCCGTGTAGAATAGTAATGAACATTAAAAAAAAACAGGAAAAGAAAAAGGAAAAACAAGACATAAAAACAAGGAATTGCAGATTGTGAACAGAATAGGGTTCAGTTTTATCAAGGTTGTCACTTAAATATATTGTTTCTTGGTACTCATTGATTTTAGTGATCAGGGGGGGAAGCAATAGTTCCAGTTTCCCCATATCACATCAAATTGAGGGAGCAATCTGTTACATAGGGCCGCAAGATATTCCATCCGTTTCACCTCCTCTATTTTATCCTTTAACTCCCTTTCCTGTGGGGCAGCGTTTTGTTTCCATTTTTGACAGATCAGCCTTCTGGCCGCCGATAGAATATGATTCATTAATTTCCTGGCTGCCTTAGTGAGATTAAGTTTAGGTTTCCCCAAAAGAAGGGTCCATGGCTCTCTCTGTATGGTGGTTCGTAATACCGGTTGCAAGGTTACTATAGGCACCATCTCTCCCTACTATACCTGCTATCCCACAGTCACACTCCCTTCCCAGAGACTATTATCCACTGTTACTATAGGCACCATCTCTCCCTACTATACCTGTTATCCCACAGTCACACTCCCTTCCCAGAAACTATTATCCACTGTTACTATAGGCACCATCTCTCCCTACTATACCTGCTATCCCACAGTCACACTCCCTTCCCAGAGACTATTATCCCACTGTTACTATAGACACCATCTCTCCCTACTATACCTGCTATCCCACAGTCACACTCCCTTCCCAGAGACTATTATCCCACTGTTACTATAGACACCATCTCTCCCTACTATACCTGCTATCCCACAGTCACACTCCCTTCCCAGAGACTATTATCCACTGTTACTATAGGCACCATCTCTCCTTACTATACCTGCTATCCCACAGTCACACTCCCTTCCCAGAGACTATTATCCACTGTTACTATAGGCACCATCTCTCCCTACTATACCTGCTATCCCACGGTCACAGTCCCTTCCCAGAGACTATTATCCCACTATTATTATAGACACCATCTCTCCCTACTATACCTGCTATCCCACAGTCACACTCCCTTCCCAGAGACTATTATCCCACTGTTACTATAGGCACCATCTCTCCCTACTATACCTGCTATCCCACAGTCACACTCCCTTCCCAGAGACTATTATCCACTGTTACTATAGACACCATCTCTCCCTACTATACCTGCTATCCCACAGTCACACTCCCTTCCCAGAGACTTTTATCCACTGTTACTATAGGCACCATCTCTCCCTACTATACCTGCTATCCCACAGTCACACTCCCTTCCCAGAGACTATTATCCACTGTTACTATAGGCACCATCTCTCCTTACTATACCTGCTATCCCACAGTCACACTCCCTTCCCAGAGACTATTATCCACTGTTACTATAGGCACCATCTCTCCCTACTATACCTGCTATCCCACAGTCACACTCCCTTCCCAGAGACTATTATCCACTGTTACTATAGGCACCATCTCTCCCTACTATACCTGCTATCCCACAGTCACTCTCCCTTCCCAGAGACTATTATCCACTGTTACTATAGGCACCATCTCTCCCTACTATACCTGCTATCCCACAGTCACACTCCCTTCCCAGAGACTATTATCCACTGTTACTATTGGCACCATCTCTCCCTACTATACCTGCTATCCCACAGTCACACTCCCTTCCCAGAGACTATTATCCCACTGTTACTATAGACACCATCTCTCCCTACTATACCTGCTATCCCACAGCTACTGTCCCTTCCCAGAGACTATTATCCTACTATTAATATAGGCACCATCTCTCCCTAATCAATGGAGGTGACTTTGCATCTGTAGAAATATACGCTCTCAATCTGAGTATAAACCCCCATAAAATGAGGCTTTCTTTATTAAATAAACTCATTTGCATCATTTTTGTCTATATTTACAGAAGAAGCCCTGGTGTCTGGTCCTTTCCCAGAAATCAGCCACCAGTCTACTTTTAGACACCACTTTAAGAGTTTGGGATAAAATAAAATATTCTGGCTAATGTCACCCTGGATCCCAGCAACTGCATTATTTCAGAACCCAGATTTTATACCGGGCCAAACCCAGGACATTTTTCATTGGTGGCATTCAAGAAAAATTACCAGGGTAAAATAATTGTTATACGGCAAGAGGGCTTATCATTAAAAAAGCCACTGGAAGGCTGCTGATGGTAACTTAGCTTTTTTTGAACAGTGGTGTATCCACCCTTCAAATCGCACTCGTATGGTCACTATTTTATATTCTGCCTTTAATAAAACATTTAACCCTAGAGAACACGCATATGTTAGGGCATGAGAAAAAGATATGAAGCCTACATATGAGCCAGAAACCTGGAATCCTTGCTGGGAAATAACCAAATCAAGCTCCATTAACACCATTTTGCTAGAGGTATCATACAAGATATTATTTAGATGTTATTGGGCACCCGAGAGAATGGCTAAAAAAGTGCAGTCGGCAGACCCCGATTGTTTTAGAGGTTGTCCTCAAAACTGGCTCCATGTAGCATATCTGGGGACGTGTCCTAAGGTGGTTCCATTTTGGAGTAGGGTACTGCTCTTTTCTGTTTTTCACATTAACGTTAAGAGGGATCCGTTGTCGGCTTTATTCAATGGTAAATGTACAGGTTATACAAACCTACAACAGCTATAATACGAAACACAGCTATAATCTTTGCAGCACAATGACAAACTTGATACCTTTTACAGCACAAAACTGATTGTATCACAACAAACAAAAAAAACCTACCAGCTTCCTAACGAACACACGCGCTAAGGGTCAGGGCACAAGCTCGGATTTGGGGTGATTAGTGGCCCGGCGACAAATCTCCTTTTCTTCGAGGCGACTAATCTCCCCGAACTGCCTCCTCCCCTGCCGGCTAAAATGGAAATCACCAGCGGGATGACACTGGGAGCGATTTGTTTTCCAAAGTCGCTCAAAGTTTCCTCGTGAGGCAACTTCGGTAAACGAAACGCTCTAAGTGCCATCCTGCCGGCGATTTCCATTCTAGCCTGCGGGAGGCAGTTTGAGGAGATTAGTCGCCTCGAAGAAAAGGGGAGATTTTTCGCTGGGCGACTAATCTCCCCGAATCTGAGCTTTTGCCCTGAACCTAAATTCCTAAAAATGTGCCCACCAAGGCTGGACTATAGATGTTATGATCCCAGTCTGTTATTATCCACAGGACTTGCCTTGGGGTCTTCCACTTTCACATGCTTTTGGAATTGTCCCGCATTATCGGGTAGAAAACGTTATTTCTCAGGAACCTCTCGGATTTCAATTGTGTGTGACAGAAGGTGTCCCCAAGTGGAATTTTATTTGAGGTTTGAGATTTAGACTGGGAATGTTAGAGACAAGTGTTCTTCTGTTTATTACGTTTTCTCAGTATATGAAAGTGTAAAATGGACATGATTTGCGAAGGCCTCAGGCCACTTATTCACATTGTACCACACAATTAATAAAAAACATTGACTGAAACAAAAACAAAACACATTTGCAGCCACTAGCACTGCCTCTCAGTAATCTCCCCCGACTCTACTGGTTTTGCCTTTCCCAGAGGTCTCTAAAGAGGGTAGTGCCCAATAGGTCGAGCTTAGGTGCAGCAACTAGAAGGGGACAGCTGTGAGGGCCCCACACTGAATACGCAGCAGGTACATAACGCTGGCACTTCCCTTCACTAGGGGGTTTCTGGGTAATGACAAAGCCGCGTCCCTCACATTAACACACACTTACCCAGCACCAGCCGGGCCACATCAGACGGTAATAACATTGTCCGAGTCTTAACGTTTCATATTTTGCAAAAGAGGGTCCAACAGCCCTTTCTCCGTCTCCCCCACTTCCTCTCTCCTCTCCCGCGCTGAGCAGTGCGCCGCCTTCTACTTCGTCCGGTCTGCTACACACACTCTCACACTTCAGTTCCGGCTACCCGGAGCGATTTGCTGGTGACGCTACACTGAGGGAGCAAGAGTTAAATGTTCTTTTCTGTTATGTGAGACATCCAGTCATTCCAGCCTTTATACATTACATTATTGGCTAACTAACTACATTAGAAACACATTTTATTTTGCACAGTCTGTCTATTTACCCAGTTTTTATTTTTACACTGAACTATTCTTTTAAAGGAGAACTAAACTCTGAAGTTAAAAACCCCTACCCCACTACCCTACATAGACCCCCCTTCCTCCTCCGCCAGCCTAAGTGTTACCCTGGGCAAATGCCCCTAACGTTTTACCCCTCTGTGCATATTCAGGCATCGGAGTTCACGGACGCCATCTTCAGTCGTTTCGGTAATCTTTGGAATGAGACCGGTGCTTCAGCAATTTCCAAGGTCGGACTGGGTCGGAGGGACACTGTGAAAAAACCCGGTTGGCTCCAGCCCTCATGGCCCCCCGCTGGCCCAGACTCGCCCCCCGATACAGAGAAACTAAAAAAAAAGCATTTCTTGTTTGCACACTGTGCTCTGCCGTTCGCTCATTTGCTCGGTGGCCCAGCGTCCGTGCATGCATGGAACCCGGTGGGCCCCAAATGCGCCAGTCTGACCCTGGCAACTTCCATGAGTTTCAGCGCATGCACATTTGTCGTGGGGCAGAAAATTGCTCCAACTGTGCATGCGCCGCTTCGCCAGTCTCATTCCGAAGATTACCGAAGAGAAGATGATGGCGCCCGTGAACTCTGCTGGACAGAATCTGCAGGGAGGGGTAAGTAAAGAATTGTGTCCCCTGTAGAAATATGGGCTGCACATGCAGAGTGAGTTCAGAGGAGCTCACAGGCGCCATCTACGGTGCTTCGGTAATCTTCGTAAAGTGAGCGACATATTGGCGCATGTGCAATTGGAGCAATTTTTCAGTTCGCGACAACTGCATATGCACCGGAAATTACAGAAACTGCCAAAGGAAAGAAAGAAGACACGAAGATTAACGAAGCACTGGAAGATGGCGCCCATTAGCTCCGCATGTGCGCCAAGTAATCCTACAGGGGACACAATTCTGGGGTAACACATAGCAGGGGGGAGGCAGGGAGGGGGGCTGAATTCTCCTTTAAGATCTAGTTGCACCCATAAGGTATGATTGGTGAGTTAATGTGAGTGTGGTTTAGCGGATGATAATGTGGTCACGTGGGTCTAATTTAGATATGGCAGGTTGAGACCATAGTCTACTGTTTGCTAAAGGTGGCCATAGATGTTACAATTACGATCTTTCCAGAAAAGATCGTTAGTTTCAACACACATGTGTAGAGTCTGAATCGTCAGATATACAGATAGAAACAATAGAATTCTACTTGTATCTGACGATTCAGCACTAACAATGACCAATGTTCGGATGCCCGATCAAAATTTTCCGGCCAGCCCGACTGACGAGTCAACCGATATCCATGGGTTCTGCTGATAACTGTCAGCTCGTCTCCCACCACAGCCATACCTCCCAACTATACTGATTTTCATGGAATAATCCCGATTTGGACAGCTCAACCTGCAGTTCCAGATTGTTACTGAAATGTTCCAACTTTCTCTTTTATCTCCTGCTCTGAACAGCCAAAAAAAGATACAAAGTTTCTGAAACCTAATTGGCTTTTGGAGAGCCCAGAATAAGTGTCAGGTGCACTTAGATACATTTGTAACAATTTAAGATAAGCAAAGAAACTATTGTAACAATTTAAAATAAGCAGGTCTCTTGGGGAAACTATGACTTGCAGCAGTTCACCTTCATTAGCAAAACTGTAATAACACATAAAAAACACAGAAATGTGTTCAAACTTTTATAACCTGCCAAATTTTGATAATTAGGGGGTGTGGTCACAAAAACAGGTGTGGCCAAAATTAACTGTACAGCATATATTTTTGTATTTTCAAAAAGTTGGGAGGTATGCCATACACTCACAGAATATCATACGGAAATTAGTTTCATACAATTTTATCAGTGCTTCTATGGCCCCTTTTAGGCATGACGAGTTCTTTGGAATTTATTTTACAGGTGCTTTCACCAAGCAAGAAGCTGTCCTGCTGCAGACCCTGGAGTTCCTTTGTCTCTGCTTAGAATCACACGGTAAACTTCCAACCTCTGATACACACACAAAGCTGTTAGCCCTGATTGATAATAATTCTCTGGACATAAGCAAGCCCCTGCACCTCCATGTGGTAGGCTGAGCCATTTAATAATTGGGCATATGAGCATGGTCTGTGGTCTGAGGAGAAGCCAGTATCTAGCATTCGTTTGTTGAACAGTTATCCATCATATCAACAGCTTAATAAAAATCATAATCTATCCTATAGTCTAACTAGCGGCATAGTTGGTAAGTGTGTTTTAGTTGTATATAATTAGCTGAACAAGTCATATATATTTTAATATATGTGTATATACAATTATAACTCCTCTTCAATTATCAAGATCAGAAAGCCCCTCAGACCTGGTCATGGGGGTAAGGAATGACCATCTTGTACAGATTTACACAGATATTGTGATTTATTCTGCTGTACTTACACTCACTATAGCAGAATGTACATCATTTTTTTAAAAAATTATATTCTCTTTCTTGCATTGTAGTACTTACTGCTCTTAAATGAACTGCCCAAAGCCGCTTCTGCACTGCCTGCTGATAAAATGATAACTTTGCTGAAGTCACTTTTGTAACTGATCGCAGTGTCTAACCCTTGCTTGTGTGCTCTGACCAGTGCCTCCCTATGTAATTCATGACGATGACTGTTTTCCCTTGCAGTGAAGTATGTTCTTCCTACCGCCGAGACCAGAATGTCTGTGCAGCTATATTAAAGAAACTGCTCCCTGTGTTGGGCTGTTGGGGACAGGACCTAGTGGCCACAGATGAAACATAAGATGCTCAGAGGCAACTCCTGAATGTTATCCAGGCATTTTGGTATGTGATTTTCTTGTATATCTCTTCTTCTTCTGAGTCCTTACTTAACCGGTCTTTGAAAATTTGTTTGCTGCCTTCCCAAAAAGCTATGGAACCTTGCTTTCATTGCTTGGTATGGCCATTGGGTAGGTAATAAGGTAATTTAAATGCTCAGTTAAATGTGTATGTAGGCAGTCGACAAGACTATCCAACATTTAATGCTCAATTAAATGGTATGGCAGTGATGGGCAGCCAACATGACATCCAGTTTACAGTTAACAGCAGTGAAATCAATCAATTTATCATTGTTCAGCTAATGGTGTGGCACTAATGGGAAGCCAATTAGGCCTCTCAGGTTGTCATTTCTTTGCCAAGGGTTTAGTGGCTGGTGGCACCCCCTGAATGGCGTGAAATCAGGGAAATGCATTTTAAATGGGTTGGACCACAAGGCTGAGTCCCTCTACAACTGTTTTAAGTACCCCCCATCATTTGCAGCCCCACAGTTTGGGAACCACTGTCCTTTAAGAATAAAGGTTAATAAAGGAGTAAAAATCCTAACTACACTTTGCGGGGAAACTCTGCCAAGAAGTGCAGACGACCTTATCCTGGGAAACAGGCAATTTAACTGGTGCAAAGACAGGACTACAGAGGAAAACACATCTTGTAAGTAGATACATACATCACAGTGTTTTCCAGGATGTAAAAGCACAAGCCCTTCCTCTACAGTTTCAGCAGAAGTCATTTGATAACATCTACCTGAAGGTTCAAGAAGGAATTTACTATCTGGTAATGTGCAGTTATTTTCTTATTAGTTTCCATAGTTGGCTCAGGGCCCACACGCACTGTAGCACATGTATCCCTGATGCACTTCTACCTTTTTGTTTCATGCATGCCTTATATCTCTGTAAACACAGGAAAAACTTGTATTGTTATTATATTTCTTTTATGAGCAACTTTGTTTTAGCTCTTACCAGTGATGGGCTTTCTGGGCATGGAATCTGCTCGCGAGGCAACACCTGGAGCTGGATTTAAAATCTAGAGCACAGCAGCAACATTGAAAGAATAAGAACAACTGTTTCATGGATGAGGCTCTTGGACCAGGGTTGGACAGTAGCACCTAGCCCTTCATAAATAGGTCCTTAACAATTAACAGTAATATCTTCCCCTTTAATGGAGGCGTTGCACAAGCATGTACAGTCAACTCTTGCTGTCAGCATAATGTACCACTTTTCCCTTGGCAGTATCATTTTGTCAAACACTGATTATAAATTATTACAACGGTTTATTACAAAGAGGTTGTGCATAAGTGCAGCTTAATGGACAGCTCTTGATTTACTCATGCAGAACACACTGAGATCTCTAAATCAAGAGGAAAGATATTTGCATATTGGGCAATGGCCTTTCAGACAAATTAGAACATTTCAAATGTCTCCTCTTCATTGTATGGCTCACATTCAACCTGAGTCATTCTGCATGCTTAATGGATTTTAATTAGCCTTTGCTTACTCTTCACATGACACTTGTGACATGGTGAAAAGGTGCTTGATGAATCTGTAGGGCATATGAATCCAGAGAGTTCTGTTATGTAATGAGCCAATAACAGCAGCCTTAGCAAAATATCTGCAAGCCAAACTTAGTGCACTTTAGAGTAGCTAAAGACTCCATTGTTTTTTGTTCAGTCTCACAGCAGCTCTGACCCAGATGAGCTCCCGGATGAGACCTGGAATTGAAGGTCTATATTGCTGATGTTGATGTGGGTGATTCTGTGCTGCATTCCAGTGTGTGAGATGCAGACTCTGTTTGCCATCTGTCAGTTTGTAAAAGAGAATGGGTTTGGACCCTCAGCTTATCAGAAAGGCAAGTCTCCTGGTACAAATATGCCCATGTTTACAGTGCTGTTCCTCTCTAGACAGTCCAATCCCTAGAGAAATCTCAATTTACTTCTCCAAAAGAGTTTTTTTGGGGGGTGTTGGTATTACAGTCAGTCCATCTTTTCATCCATTTGTTACTAAAGTGTGATATGACCCTGTCCTGTTTGGCACAGGGCATTTGGAAGTAAACCTAGATTTTATCTCTTAGGCGCCGAACGCAGGAAAAATGCAGCATGTTGCATCTCAACCTGCGTTCGGCGCCTGTGTGAGTACAGCCCCATTTGAAATAATGAAATGCGTCTATTCCTGCGCTCCCCTGCGGCTGAACGACGAAAAACAGAACGCAGGGGAGCGCAGGTAATATGCAAATTAGGGGTGCGAAGGGAAATTTTTATTACTTCCTTGTTTTGTGACAAAAAGTCATGCGATTTCCCTCCCATATGCAAATTAGGATTCCGATTCGTTTTGGCCAGGCAGAAGGATTCAGCCGAATCCAAATCCTGCTGAAAAAGGCCGAATCCCGAACCGAATCCTGGATTCGGTGCATCCCTAGTAATTAACTACCTATATACAATATACAATTGACAGCTCAGCTATTTAAACACCTCAGATTTTTTATATTAAAAAAAGGATTCATGTTCAATTTGCAAAAGACTTAAATTATCCACCTATTTATGTGTGGGTGACAGGCCCACTTTAAATGTGATGTTTATACTATTATTTACATTCTTTTTTCCATTCTAGGAACTAGGCAGGGTTTCTGCTGCTCTGGGATACAGAAGTGGTAAGGACTTCACGCCTTCCCTTTTAGATCTGATACTTGAGTGGCTTTGAATGAAGGTTCCTGGGTACAGTCTCTCCTCATTCCCATGCATCTTGTTAAATTATGCCTCTCTCAAGGAGTTTTACAAGTCAGTTAAAGAGAATCTGACTTTGTCAAAGTAACAGTGACACCAAAAATGAAAGTTTTTTAAAGTAATGAAAATATAATGTCCTGTTGTGCTGCACTGGTAAAATTGATCTGTTTGCTTCAGAAACTCTACTATATAAACAAGCAACTGTGCAACCATGGGGGCAGCCATTCAAAGCTGAAAAAGTAGAAAAGGCACAGGATACTTAACAGATAACAAATAAGCTCTGCAGTATACAATGGGATTCTTCATAACTTATCTATTATCTACTGTGTATCGAGTGCTTAAATGGCTGCCCCCATGGCTACACAGCAGCTTATTTATATAAACTATAGTAGTACTTATCTGTTATCTACTGTGTATCCTGTGCTTAAATGGCTGCCCCCATGGCTACACAGCAGCTTATTTATATAAACTATAGTAGTACTTATCAGTTATCTACTGTGTATCCTGTGCTTGAATGGCTGCCCCCATGGCTACACAGCAGCTTGTTTATATAAACTATAGTAGTACTTATCTGTTATCTACTGTGTATCCTGTGCTTGAATGGCTGCCCCCATGGCTACACAGTAGCTTGTTTATATAAACTATAGTAGTGCTTATCAATTCCTGGGTACATTGCAGGAAAGTGCTTTACAGAAGACTACAGCAATGCAGAAGAATACCCAGCAGTATATAGAGATTACCCTCGAGTGATCAGAGATTATTGCCCAGGGGGAACTGGAGGACTGGATTTCATGCAACAACATGCACTCAAATAAAAATTCACTCCCTGTTATGTTGGCTCATGTCTGTGTATACTAAACCCCAATTTAAATGCAATATACAGCCACACAGCAAACGCTTACCTTTAAATGCTCAGGTTTACTGGTTCCAGTTTCTTTCCAAGCACTTATGTACCTGAGAGTCGCACAGTAAGTCTTGTTGGTTGTAGTAATACTGGTAAATTGGATCTTCCAGTAAGTCATGGTGAGACAATACAGTAAATTGCCTTATTTCAGAAAAACAGCCAAACAATATAGGAACATGGCAGCTGCTGAACAGCCATCAGCTCACCCTCCCTGGCCTATAGCAAGCTTAGTCACTGGGGCCAACAATGATTTATTGTGTTAAAGGAAAACTAAACCCTAAAAATGAATATGGCTAAAAATGCCATATTTTATATAGTGAACTTATTGCACGAGGCTAAAGTTTCAGCTTGTCAATAGCAGCAATGATCCAGGACTTCAAACTTGTCACAGGGGGTCACCATCTTGGAAAGTGTCTGTGACACTCACATGCTCAGTGGGCTCTGATTGGCTGTTGAGAAGCTAAACTTAGGGCTCGTCACTAATTATCCAGCAGAAAATGAGCTTCCCCTGTAATATAAGCTGATGCTACAGGGCTGATTATTAAATTCTGATGCTAATTGCACTGGTTTCTGTGCTGCCATGTAGTAATTATCTGTATTAATTACTAATCAGCCTTATATTGTGACATTTCTATTCTATGTGTACTGTATATTGTGAGTGGGTCCCTAAGCTCAGTAAGTGACAGCAGCACAGAGCATGTGCAGTGAATCAGCAGAAAAGAAGATGGGGAGCTACTGGGGCATCTTTGGAGACACAGATCTTTACTGCTAAAGGGCTGTGGTTGCCTTGGGCTGGTACAGAAGCACAAAACATAATGTACAACATTTCTAGCTACATTTTTAGTTAAGCTTTACTTCTCCTTTAAGCGAATGCATATATTTGTCTCTTAATCGATTGAACTTGATTCCTTGCTGTAACTCAACTGAAGTTACAATACAAAGCTGTGTCTGGCTAAAAGAAGCCTGTAATACATAGAACTGATCTGGGGGTTTTGGAGTTCATACCAAAATTGACTGTAAATATGGGTTCCATGCTGTTTGAAAAAATCAATAAATGATTATTTGGACCAAAGAATTTATTGTTCTGTTGAATGAACCCCGTGCTAGAGTCAACATACATATGGGGTCCCTGGGGTTCTTGACATAACCCTTCTAGAGAGAGAAATGATTGCCATAACAAACTCATTGCCTAACCAGCGAGTCGGGACTTAAATATTCTGCCAGATTCCTCCAGCCCTGATGTTCCCCCCATAAAAAGAGTTTGTTCTGAGAGTCAATGTCTTACATTATATAAACACAGATGTCCTTGTAGAATTCTCCTCTGCTAATAAGCTTTTATGGGTTGTATATTTTCTTTATTGCCACCATGCTGGCTCCCTTAACTACAATGATTTGAGTCCTTCTGGCACGCTGTCCTGCGCTGCAGTTTTTGTGAGCAGTTAAAATGAATTGCTACATTATCTGGGCAGGGAGAATTCATATCCCATTCTAGACACATGGGGAATTCACTAACCTGCGGAAATTCGGCAGCGATGGCTTCGCTCACATCGCCACACTTCGTCAGGCGAAAATTCGCCAGGACAACGCTAATTCACTAAAATGCGAAGTTGCGTCCAGGGCACCAAACGATGGTGAAGTTTCACTAGTGTTAATTCGGCAAGCAAAGCGAAGTTGCGCTAGCGTCTGCATACGCGGGAAGTTAAAGTTGAATGGACGTATATGTTGCAGCAAATACATTACACTACACAAGCCCAGGGAACCTTAATAAAATAAAATAAAGTTGTTATATTGCCCTACACATGAGCCCAGTGTATAGTTTATGTGCCATATGTAAGGAAATGTAGGGGGGAAGCTGGGTACCCTAAAAAAAATGTACAATCTTTTGCAGCCGATCACCCTGAAAAACTGAAAAGTCACCAGCGTTTTTTGGGACTAGAAAGGAACTCTTATCTACTCTATTGCACTTTGCCTGGTCTGAGGTGGCGAAGGCAAGTCTGGCGCAAGAGGTAACATTCAGTAAAATCCGCATCTTAGGGAATTTGCACAGTTATGTCCATTCGCCAGAGCGAATTTGCACCGTGCTCCTCTGCTGTTTGGATCACCCCTTCTGTGGCCTCTTGGACCAACAGAGCGATTTCTGGGTCTGTGGTCTCGGCATGCAAGCTTCCTTCATAATCGTCCTAGTCAAACAGGAATAGTCAACAAAGTTTAGCCGATCAGCACACCTATTGTATATATACAATGACCTCTAGTGGCCAAAAGTGGCAAATATAGAAAAACAAAAATCATGCATTTAAATAAAAAAATGAATTTATTTAAATCCATTAGACCTCACGAAAAAGCCAAACACGTTTCATGCTTACTCAGCGCTTAATAATAGGCACCTAAGGAGCAAGTGTAAAATTCACATATTTATACACTCTCAATAAACCCTTCCCCATTAAAAACCAATCAGAATAACACTGCTCATCTGTTACATAAATGGCTACTACACACAGCATCCTAATAGCCACTCAGCGGTGGTGTTTTAGGGCAGGACTTCACGGGCGATTTCGCAGCGATCCGACACGCTACGCAAAATCGCAGGCGTCACGACGGATGCGACGGAAACAAGATAAGTAATGGCAGTGTCGCATTGTTGATGCGACGTCTGCATCCGACAGTCGCGTCGCATCAACAATGCGACACGATTCGACAATTGAATTACTGACCTTGTTTCCGTCGCATCCAACGTGACGCCTGCGATTTTGCGCAGCATTGGATTCCTTAGCTTTTATTGTTAGAATAAGCTACCTAGCTGGTTTGACAATCAAGTCAGGCAAAAAGAGCATTGGCATGTTTTACAGTTCTTTTCCAATGACCTAAGTGCCAAACATTTGGAACAGGCCAAAGTGGCCCACTACGTTTATATCCAAATCAGGCAATGTTCCTTTTGTTTGGCATTTTTTTTGCCAAATTAGTGTATTTCTCTTTGTATGGTCAGCTTAAAGGGATACTGTCATTATTTTTATGGTGTAGTTTTTATTTCTAAATTACATTGTAAACACTGCAAATAATTCACTCCATACCATATAAAATGTTATTAAAAATTATTCCTTTCCTGAAGTATATTTTTTTAGTGATATTGTTGTGTAGGCGCCATCTCAGGTAATTTTGCCTGGTCGTGTGCTTTCAGAAAGAGCCAGCACTTTAGGATGGAACTGCTTTCTGGCAGGCTGTTGTTTTCTACTCAATGTAACTGAATGTGTCGCAGTGGGACCTGGATTTTTACTATTGAGTGCTCATATGTGCCAAGGAGCTGTTATCTTGTGTCAGGGAGCTGCTATCTGGTTACCTTCCTATTGTTCTGTTGTTTGGCTGCTGGGGGAAAAAGGAGGGGTGATATCACTCCAACTTGCAGTGCAGAAGTAAAGAGTGACTGAAGTTTATCAGAGCACAAGTCACATAGCTGGGGGCACCTGGGAAAAGGAAAATATGTCTAGCCAGCTTTCAAAATAAAATATAAAAAAAATCAGTTTGCTTTTTTGAAAAACTGATTTCAGTACATGTACTGTACACAATGCCCCATTCCAGATATTCCTATGGAGCTGAAATGACACTACATTACATAACTGGCAACTGGGGTTGACTGTGTTGCAGTATTATATTCTGGGTACAACTTGATCTATCTACTTTATTCTTCATTTTTATTTTTTTTTATACATGGACTAGCCTTCTGGTCAATGTGGTAGTATTGGAATGTAAAACTGCAGATGATTTAAAGTAACATTCCAAACAACGATACCCACAAGAAAATCCTTTATAGTATATCCTTCCTCAATAACCTATTTACTTATCGCTACATTAGCAGCAGATGCAAAAGTACATCCAAGGTCTCCAATCTCTTTTCCTAGGTTGTCAGGTACCACGACGAATCTACCCTGCTGCCTCCCATGTGGAGTATGTGTATTATTGCAGCTCATTTTAAAAGTCCATGACTGACCAGTGGCGTAACTTGCCACAACACAACATATCTACTGAGGGGGCCCGGCGCGACCAGTCTCTCCTCCCCTGCTCCCCTTCCTGAATGGCTTACACCGCACCTCCTGGGCCCCCACCTCACTGCTACTTTAAAAGTAAAAAACGGGTCAGGGAGGGGGAATATGACACATCAGACCAGCTCTAGTAGTTACCCAAATGCAATTGCCCTATATCCTCTAGGATCAGGACTGTCCAACTGGAGGCTCATGGGACAGATGTGGATCTTCAAAAGATTTTTATGGCCACCAACCTTCTCGAAGGCTCCACAGACTTCACTGTATGACATCATCATTTTAATTGAATTTGCCCCTCAAACATGCGGTGTGAAAAATAATTGGCACACTACATGAAATTAGCACAGGACACACTAGGTCACACACTGTTACACCAACCACACTGCTGACCTGAGCAAACCCTGCCCTTTTCCAGTAAGACCAGTCTGTTTTGCTGTCCATGGTTCTGAATTATCTCATTTTTCTAAGCCACCCACTGTGATCAAGTCCCTGAGAGGACACTCACCTGCGCCCCAAAGGAAGACTGACTGTAGTATAAACATTTATAACAGGAGCGTTGCCTTTTCTCACTTGACTTTTCACATCTTTTTCTAAACCATTTATTCTATCTCCCTGTATTCTCCTGCCACCCAGTTCAATATACTGTTTGGTTTTGGTTGTGGGTGGCACTAACCAAAATCCGACGGAATGCCCTCTGGATCCCTCTCACAGCCTGGTCCTGTTCAGCACTGCACAATGTCCAGAAAGCTTTTCTCTGACTCGCTCATTTCTCCCACTTCTCTATTTACTGCCTAAATACATACACAATAACAATGAAGTAACTATTGCCTGATATATGATGCACAATACAGTACATAGACTTACACTGCACCACAGTGATTTTACCATAACATCATATAGGATTTTACCAATTGCTTAATACTGGTCTGAAGAGCTAGGCATCTATGTGTATTATAACAATGTGTATTATAACGATGTGCAACTTCACAGTATTAAATGGGTTGTTCACATTTGAGTTAACCTTTAGTATGATGTAGAGAGTGATATTCTGAGACAATTTACAGTTTGTTTTAATGTTTTATTATTTGTGGTTTTTGAGTTATTTAGCTTTTTATTCAGAAGCTCTACAGTTTGCAATTTCAACAATCTGGCTGCTAGGGTCCAACTTACCCTAGCAACCATGCATTAATTTGGATAGGAGACTGGAATATGAATAGGAGAAATGTTCCTAGGTGTGTGTTGGTGTCTGTGTGTGCACAAATTTTGGGGCCAGCGCACACAACAAATTATGGTGTGAAAACACACAATTTTGTATCAATTCTGACCCGAGCACACCGTTTTTTTTAAAAACTGCACGCACAAGTTGCGCACAAAGAAATTTTTTTGCTCACATAGCTGAAAAGGAATTAGAGGGAATATTGAATAGAAGAGGGTCTGAATAGAAGAAATTGTTAAAAAAAAAAATAGCAATAACGAAACATTTGATTGAAGCCTTGAAGAGCATTTATTTTTCAGATGGGGTCTGTGACCCCCATTCGAAAGCTGGAAAGTCAGAAGAAAAAGGCAAATAATTAAAAAAAACTATAAAAATAAATAATGAAGACCAATTGAAAAGTTGCTTAGAACTAACAATTCTATAACATACTTGAAGAGCCCCTTTAAGGTAACTGCTCACATCACGTCCTTTACTGTCCTCATCATGTTCTAAGTTCTTTGGTGAGGTGGGGGCACTCAAATTACACCCCATTTCTTTTTACACAGCCATCTGCCAACCATTTGTTTGACACCAGTAGGAAGCAAGACGGGCCACAGAAATGTAGGCGGCTCCAGAACATTTCTGAAAGACTTGGGCACAAAATAAATGATATCTCAGTGAGCGAGGTCCAAGCCCCGGCATCCTCCTTCTCTTGTCCCCATGCAACTCCCAGCATCCCATTGGCACTTGAAGGCTGTTTATCTCTTATGTAAACACTGACTGTGTGTTAATAAACAATACAACTATGTCCTTTGTGTTGCTGTCAACATTTGCCCCCTCCCCAAAACCAGCGGTGGGAGCACGTTGCATCCACGTTTCCCCAACTTAGCAGACAGCAGTGTCCCGTTTCTATGGTTACAAAGGGGAACTGCGATTGTGTTTGGAACGCAGAGTTCTGGCACTTCCTCCTTGGGAGCGAACCAATGGAGCTGTGATTTCTTACTGTTATAATGCGTAGTAGTTTGTGTGTAGTAGTTTGTGTAACTGCTCCTCATCATGATGAGTTCTGGAGCACATTTTGGGGTGTCCATGTAGCTCCAGGCCTGAAGCAGATATGAACACACTCTTCACTATAACAAAGCAGCCCCTGCTTGTCAGACAGTTGCCTTGTCAGCTCCTAAGAGTTAGGGTCAGGGCACAAGCTCAGACTCGGGGAGATTAGTCGCCCGGCGACAAATATCCTCTTCTTCAGGGCGACTAATCTCCCCGAACTGCAACTGCCTTCCGCCAGCTAGAATGAAGAACGGAAAATGAAGCTCTCCGAGTGCCATCCCACCGGCGTTTTACATTCTAGCCGGCAGGAAGGAAGTTCAGGGAGATTAGTCACCCCAAAAAAGCGGAGATTTGTCGTCAAGTGACAGGCTGAAAATCCAAGGCTACATCCAAACACTATTTACATTTAATATCCCAGAGCCTCCAGTACCTAGGGTTGCCACATGGCCAGTATTCTACTGGCCAGTAAAAATGATTGCTGATCCCAATGTTATTCATAGGGAAAAAAGATAAATATATAGGAAGGCCAGTATTTTTTTCCAGAAAAGGTGGCAACCCTACCAGTACCTCAAGGGCCCCCTTGGTGAAAGATAGAAGGTTATACATATGTTACGTGTATACACCAGGGAGGTCCCGCCAGTGCCCCAGGGGTAGGTGAGAAGATGATAGGGGTGCTGAGAAGAAATAGGTTTTTATATAATATTTATATATAATCAGGGTTGTACGGCATGTGACCCTTTGGCTGTCAACTACATGACTCCATGTGCTGCTAGGGATTAGGTGCTTCAATTTCTAGTTCAACAACAGCAACAAGCAGAAAGCCCTGGCTGGCAAATGCCAGAGGGGCTATTGTAAGATGCTATAGTCACTATTTAGTGGGGGGCTGTTTGGGTCTCTGTGTACCTGAAACGCCAGGGCCAATTTTGTATCTCAGTCCAGACCTGTAAAAAGGCAGCAGATAGAACAGCCCTGAGCTTTATTACATTTTCCATATGGGGGCCCCTTGATCTCTATTGCTGGTCCTGCTAAGGTGGTCTTTACTGGCGTTCATAGGGTAAAACTGTAATGGGTGCTGATGTCTTGTTTATTAAGGGACCCACAGAGAGGGTTTTCCATCCCCCACCACTATACACCCCTTTGCAACTACTAGACATTAATAAAATCGACATGCAAAATGTCTTTTGAGAAATTAATTAAGGGTTATGCCCAAAGCGTCACAGGTTTGACACCCCTTATGTGAATATTAAAGGGATTCTGTCATGATTTTTATGGTGTCATTTTATGGTGTCATTTTTATTTCTAAACTGAACTGTATACATTACAAATAGTTCACTCTAGAATATAAAATGTTATTCCTGAACCAACAAATGTATTTTTATTTTTTAGTTGAAATATTGACATGTAGGCAGCCATCTCAGGTCTTTGTGCATGATCCTGCCAGCACTGCACAATGGAACTGCTTTCATGTAAGCTTCTCAATGTAACTGGACTTGGGACTTGAATTTTTACCAATAAGTACTAGTCTCATATCTACACCTAGCAATGCAGGTGTCAGGGAACTGTTATCCTGTTACTTCCTATTGTTCTGTTTATAAGCTGCTGAGGGGTAAAAGGAGGTGGTTGATATCACAACTTGCAGTGCAGCAGTAAAGAGTGACTAAAGTTTATCAGAGTCACAAGACTGAAGGCACCTGGGAAACTGACAACATGTCTAGCTCCACATCAGATTTCAAAATTAAAAATAACCCTTTTAAAAAATTTGCTCTTTCGAAAAATTATTCACTATTAACTGAAAAAAATACACATTCAGCCACAGGCTGATTAAAATTACCCTAGTGTGCCTGCATGTTATAGAGACTTAGATTAATGTATAGCTGCTCAGAGCATTCTTCACAATTGTCATTTTTTCCTAGTTTTCAAGATATTAAACATTTTTATACTGCTAGTATAAGCGAAAATCTTGTGATGTTATAACTAGAATCCTGGGGGTGCCTAACACCATTCTCTCTCCTTCAACAAAAACAACATTTTAAATCATTGGATTTAAAGATGAGCCTGTTAGCCAAAAGCCTTGTATTAGCAGTGTAAAACTGCTAATATCTCAGAAACCACTGAAACAGGAATGTTAATTAGAAAAGTGAGAAGTATCCCGAGTTCATTTTCATCAATCAATTTTTAGGTTTATATCCTCTTTAATGAATAGAATATTAATATATTTATTATGAATGAGACATTGACGGTAACAGTCGGGTGTGACTATATTACTATCTGTACATCATCATTCTCTCTCTCTCAATTAGCAGAGCCAACATGTTCCCTGGCACGTAAATGAACCGCCCTCAAAGCTGAAGGTTTCCCGTGGAAAAGCTAATTATATGATTTGCTATATGAAGTGGGATGAAAGATTTACCACTGTCTTTTACCATTTCATTTTATGAAAGCTGCTATTTTGTTACCCTGTAATTGGACCAGGAGCAGGAGATATGAACTAATTACTACATCTGTCTCGGATCTGTCATCCCCAGCAATTCTAATGACTAGCACAAATCTCAAAATGGTATGTTTAGTGGGATTAAACAGACAGCCTTATTTCTCCTTGACTGGATCACAGCTAGGCTGACGTTCACTGCCTTGGAATGTTAATGATACTCATCATTTTAATTCACATTCACTCCTCTCTGTTGGATTCTAGTAGACCTTTATGATTGCAGTCGGCCCCCTGTGATGGCTCAGAGCCAAGCTTCACAAGCCCTTTTTATCCTTTAGGACAGGGATCCCCAACCTTTTGAACCCATGAGCAACATTCAGAAGTGAAAGAAGATGGGGAGCAACACTAGCATGAAAAATGTTCTCGGGGTGCCAAATAAGGGCTGTGATTGGCCATTTGGTAGCCCCTATGTGGATTGTCAACCTACATTGAGGTTCTGTTTGGCAGTTCACCTGGTTTTTATACAACCAAAACTTGCCTCCAAGCCTGGAATTCAAAAATAAGCTGCTGTTTTTAGGCCACCGGGAGCAACATCCAAGGGGCTGGAGAGCAACATGTTGCTCACGCGCTACTGGTTGGGGATCACTGCTTTAGGAAGTGGAAACCAGTTGATTTGCACCAAGGTGCAGTACTTATAAATGAAAGTTTTAGATGCCTACCTTTTCAGAGGCAAATAGAACCAAGATGAGATTCTGTAGTTAAATTGCAATATTACTTGGTACATCAGGAGAACGATCTGAGGAGCTGAGAAGCTGTACTCTTCCAGAAGAACCAGAAATGCAACGATGGGCTAGAGATGACCTTGGGATGAAACAAACGAATGAGTAGGAGTTGCCATCGAAAGCTGCTATATATACTTGTAGCACTATAGTAAAATGAGTGCACCGTTCTCTTTCTGTGCTCCGGAGGAGACCTTAAATCTTAGGGAGTAAGCCCTCGCAAACGGTGTGGAGGCAGGGTGTAGTGTAACTGTAACTATAAGCAGGGTGCAAGAATTGGGTGCCAGTGGTTCTTATAACTTAACCAATGAACATATTTATTGAACAATTACAATCCTCTGTGTAGTGTACATAATAGCAAAGTAGGATCATACTGGAGTGCCTGGGGCCCACCAGGAAACCTCATCTCAAGGGCCCACCCCCGGTACAAAATAGTGTCCACTGATATCAAAATTAATATTTTTATTTTAAAAAAACTGCAATGGCCATAACAATATTAAATTAAAATAGCAGTTTCATAGTGCAGCACTGGCTCTTTCTGAAAGCACATGACCAGATGGTAACCATCAGCCGACAGCCCATTTTCTACATTTTCCCTTCCCAATCTGCATCATGGTTGGTCACCCAACACAACCACGTTCCCAGCAACAACAAAAGAAGATTCCATTGAGCAAAGCGAAACCCACAGATGGAGTGAACCCGCAGAGTGGAAACTTGTATTTTAGGTTTTGCCCCTTTAAGGAAGGAAGTAGCTGCCAGTACATGCATAATCTAGTAAGTATGGTGAAACTTGTCTTATCCTAAATATTTAAGGGAAAATAGAGAGTAGGGAATTGTAAATGTGAAATGGACATAAGTACTGTGATCAAGAGACAGCAGTTTCTTTTAATTTATTTATAGACAAATATTCCTGCCAATATAGAATAGATTTTCCTGCATTCAACCCTGTGTATTTACCCACACTGCAGGAAGAAATGCCACTCGGATGAATCATTAAAACCTAATTTCATATACTGTAGCTGGTCAAATCTAAAAATCCAATAACTTTCTCTTTGTAAAATTGCTACATCTCTATAAAAACTTCAGCTACCATGAGCTCCTGTGACACCGTGCAGGAAGGAAGGCAGAGAGAGAGAGAGAGCGAAGAAGGATTTAGCTGCCATCTCTAGCTGTCAATGTTATCTCTAGTTGCTGCTAACAAATGGTGCTGACCAGACACGCTGCCAACGGGAGAGAGGAGGACAGACACGAAGAAGGAGGGAGGCGACAGGGGGTCACAGGGCAACACAGCAGATGCAATTTCATAGTCACATGCAGTGGCGGAACTACCGGGGGAGCGAGCAGGCCAGGGCCCGCACCCCCTCAGGGCCCCCCCAGCAGTCTGTGCGCCAGTGAGAAATGCGGGCTAATGCGGCGGTACGGAGGGGGGCGGGGCCCGGCTGCGCGTCACATGCATCGGAGGGGAGAAACAAGGGGGGAGGTAAAATGAAATACCAGAAATACTTGACGGTGCTGCAAGCAGCGATCGGAGTGACTCCTTCCAATAGAGGGTATGTGCCAAGTATGGAGCTGCTTTGCTGGAGACTTGAGCGAGGGAACAGGACGGCATACCTCCCTACATTTTGGAAATAAAAAGAGGGACAAAAAATGTTTTCCTGCATGTAGCACAGCAATTTTTGACCACACCCCTTTCTGTGGCCACACCCCCTAATTACCATGTTTGTTTTACAAAATTTGGCAGGTTATGAAAGTTTGAAAATATTTCTCCTCATCTAAACTGTGTTTTTGTGTCTCAAAATTGTTACAAAGTATCTTATTTGCACCGGTTAGCTGTTCTGGGCTCTCTGCTAAAAGCCAATTAAGTGAGAAACTTTGTTTTTTCTGGCTGTTCAGTGCATAGAAAAGAGGGACTTTCCAGTACAAATGAGGGACTGCGTGTTGAGCTGTCAAAAGAGGGACTGTCCCTCCAAAAAAGGGACAGTTGGGAGGTAATAGGAACATTCCCCGCACTGCCTCAGCTGTATAGTAGAATGCATCAAATCCTCCACGGGTACACCGCTATCCCGATATATACATAACAATTTCCAAGAATGAGGAGAGCACTCAATAGTAGCAAATTATGCTGTGATTATATTTATTCAAGGCTACTACACTAGTTGCTACTATTGGGTGCTCTCCTCATTCTTGAAAATTGTACAGTTGGGAGGTATGCGACGGGCCAATGATTGTCAGGACAGCCCTTACACTAGCCGCACCTAAAATTATGTGGGAGGGACTCCGACCCTTGGCTTGGCTGCCTCCTGCCTGAAACGTATAATTTACGTGCAGGCTGCAGCCAGGCACACCGCAGACAGTTCCTAGCAGAGCAGGGTCCTCAGCATGCAGGCAGCTGAGGGCGGAAGTGATTGAAGTACTTAATGGCAAGTACTTACCGGTAACATTTGTGATTCAATTTTAGTGGGGCCCACGCCGCCCACATATGTCAGTCAGGGGCCCACCGGGACTTTTCCCGGTACCCCGGCAGGCCAGTCCGACCCTGCTTATTTCTATAACTAATCCAATCTGTGGATTTCCAGCTCAGCAATAACCAGGGGATTCCTGGAGTTGTGCTACAAACTCAGTAGCGTTTTGCTCACTAGACCCTGGGGCGCAGTCCTTGCCCAGAATGAGAGACCGGCTTTGTGGAGGAATGAAGTTTATTTACTTGCCCGTATGGCTGCTGCTCTGTGGGGCCCACAAATAACAAAGGCTGAACCAAGTCCAAGATTCTGTTTCCCAGCAGATTTCTTATTCTGCCAAATGCAGTTACCGGCCTGAACGGAACCCACCAAACCCTGTGACTTTTTGTCATACAAAGTTTGTGTTAAATATTTTTCTCTTCAATCCCAGTTTGGATTCAGTTCAGTATTTGGCTGAATTTTTTTAGGAAGGATTCAGTCAAATCTAACAGTGGATTTGGTGCAGGGCCGGACTGGCAATCTGTGGATTCTGGCAAATGCCTGAGGCAGGGCTGTATTTCGATCCGACGCTGCTCTGCACAACAACACAAGATATTGTAGGGGGCAATAAACAGTAGCGATCCTAGAGGGGGCGGGCCCTGGTGCATGATGCGCAGCTGGGCCCTGCCCCCTCCATACGGCCCTGAGGGGGTGTGGGCCCTGGCCCGCTCGCACCCCCTGCTCCCTCGGTAGTTCCGCCACTGGCAATAAATCTGACCCCCCCAGGCTACAATGTAAAGTCAGATCAGATAAAGTCAGGTGGAGTCTTTTGTTTGTGCGTTTACATCCGACAGTCAATGTATTTCCGACACCATCCGTTTTTATCTTGTTGGATGAAAATGCGGAGTTCACGTCCAATAGTCGTGTCAGATGGAAAATGTTAAATATAGTTTCTGAATCTGATTTTCCTATCGATCCCATTAGATTTGACCTTTGCGACAACATCTGAATTGTTCGATGCATCTTATCAATCCGACAACAACCCTTAACTTGCCTCAATGATCTGTGTTTCCCACGTTCACGCTGGGTTGTATTTCAGGTATGGATACACTGAATCCACTATTCTGGTTTTGGCCGAAGCCCCGAATCCTTTGCGAAAGATTCGGCCACATACTGAACTGAATTCTAATTTACATATGCAAATTAGGTGTGGGGAGGGAAAACACTTTTTACTTCCTTGTTTTGTGACAAAAAGTCACGCAGTTTCCCTTTCCGCCCCTAATTGGAATATGCAAATTAGGATTCGGATTTGGTTCGGCAGGGCAGAACCAGAATCCTGCTGAAAAAGGCAGAATCCTGGCCGAATCCCGAACCGAATCCTGGATTCAGTGAATCCCTAATTTCAGGCTTTGGGGAGTATCGGTTACTGCAGAAGTGCAGCCATTATATCCAGACCCCTAGCTCAGGGGAAAGTGGGGATGAATCTCTAGTACAGGTATGGGATCTGTTATCCAGAAAGCTCAGAATTACAGAGTGGTGGTCTCCCATAGACTCCATTTTATTAAAAAAAAACAATTTCCTTTAATAAAACAGTAGCTTGTACTTAATCCAAACTAAGATAAAATTAATCCTTATTGGAGGCAAAATCAACTTATTGGGTGTATTTAATATTTACATGATTTTCTAGTAGACAATGTATGAAGATCCAAATTACTGTCATGGGAAAAAACATTTTTTTCAAAATTAATCAGTTAATGGTGCTGCTCCAGCAGAATTCTGCACTGAAATCCATTTCTCAAAAGAGCAAACTGATTTTTTTTTATATTCAATTTTGAAATCTGACAAAGGGCTAGACATATTGTCAATTTCCCAGCTGCCCCAAGTCATGTGACTTGTGCTCTGATAAACTTCAATCACTCTTTACTGCTGTACTGCAAGTTGGAGTGATATCACCCCCCTCCCTCCCCCCCCCAGCAGCCAAACAAAAGAACAATGGGAAGGTAACCAGATAACATCTCCCTAACACAAGATAACAGCCGTCTGGTAGATCTAAGAACAACACTCAATAGTGAAAACCCATGTCCCACTGAGACACATTCAGTTACATTGAAAAGGAAAAACAGCAGCCTGCCAGAAAGCATTTCTCTCCTAAATTGCAGGCACAAGTCACATGACAAGGGGCAGCTGGGAAATTGACAAAATGTCTAGCCCCATGTCAGATTTCAAAATTGAATATAAAAAAATCTGTTTGCTCTTTTGAAAAATGGATTTCAGTGAAGAATTCTGCTGGAGCAGCACCATTAATTGATTAATTTTGAAAAAAATGTTTTTTCCCATGACAGTATCCCTTTAAGGAAAGATCCGTTACCTGGAAAGCCCCAGGTCCTGTGCATTCTGGATAACAGGTCCCATACTTGTATTACCTACATACATAGAGAAAGCTGAACAAAACATCAATCCACTTTTTTGGGATTTAGCAAAATGCCAAACTGAAGTCAAACCCTAATTTGAATATGGAAATGGGGGGAAATATTTAGCTATTTTCTTAATCGTGCAAGTCACATGATTTCAAAGGTTTGGGTTTGGTTCAGCTGAATCCTGATTCTGTTGAAAAAGGCTCAGATTTGGCCAAATCCTACACCAAATCTGGCATTTGATGCATCCCTAAATGATGCTCAAAGAAGACACTGCTCTTCAGTCTTGTCCCATAACGAGTGGATAATTACAGCCGGAGGTTCCTGCCCCCTGGGGTATCTGCGGGAATGTCTAGGAAGCTGCTTCATGGGGTGTTTGTATAATGGTGTTTCCCCTCAACCACATACACTGGGGCCTAATGGAGTAGCAGCATCTGTAGGATACAGATATACCTCCCAACTGTCCCGTTTTTAGAGGGACAGTCCCTCTTTTGACAGATCAACCCGCAGTCCCTCGTTTGTACTGGAAAGTCCCGTTTTTCTCTGCACTGAACAACAACGTTTAACTTAATTGGCTTTTGGCAGAGAGCACAGCCACCACAGCAGATAACATACTTTTGTAACAATTTCGAGATAAGCAAATAAGTAATTGTAACAATTTAAGATAACAGGTCCCTTGGGAAAAGTTTGACTCGCAACTTAAAGGGCAATTCACATTCAGTAGCTAGAGATTGCCTATGACTAAGTGCTAGGTAAGCATGAAATGTGTTAGGCACCATAAGGGGATTGTTTGATTTTTTATAACATGTAATAAACTTGTACTTTTTAATTTATAAGCCTGCTTTGGGAATATTTTTTCAATTGCTATAGTTATACCTCTGCTTGGCCACTAGAGGATCCCAGCGTGCTGATATAATCTTTACTATGCTCCTGTTCCAAGGTAACTAAATGTATTGACATTCATTAGCAAAACTGTTAAAAAAAATTGAAAAAATTTAAAAAAAAAAACAGAAATATGTTCAAACTTTCATGACCTGCCATATTTTGTAAAATGAACATGGTAATTAGGGGGTGTGGCCACACAAATGGGCGTGGTCAAAAAATTCCGCCTACATGCCCCAACTTTTTTTGTCCCTCTTTTATTTCACAAATGTTGGGAGGTATGTACACATAAGAGCAATAATATCCTACTAATGTAGAGACACGCTCAGGGAGATTAGTCACCTAATCTCTTTTTCGGGCGACTAATCTCCTCGAACTGCCTTCCTGCCGGCTAGAATGTAAATCGACGAAGGAATGGCACTCGGAACGCTTCGTTTTCCGAAGTTGCCTCACGAGGAAACATCAGGCGACTTCAGAAAACAAAGTGCTCTGAGTGCCATCCTACCGGCGATTTACATTGTAGCTGGCGGGAAGGCAGTTCAGGGAGATTAGTCGCCCGAAGAAGAGGCGATTAATCATCGACCGGTTTAATCTCCCGGAATCCGAGTGCGTCTCTGCCCTTAAACTGTGCAGGCAGCAGGTATTAGGTATTTTAACCATATAAAACCATTAAGTGCTTCATTTAATTTATTAACCAAAAACAAAAAAAAATATATATCTTTTTTTTCTCTCAACATATTGCACAGTTCAGATTCTACAAATCCAACATAAATAAAACCACTTGTGACTGGACACAGACAAATCGACATATTTATACATACATATATATACATGCGCCATAAGGAGGAGAGTTGGGGGATAATCCCCATCCATTGCAGCCGTGGTGCTCATTTTGTTGATTACGGATCAGCTGCCGTAGGCTTTTGTATATTACAGCATAATAGTGACATCATAGAAATAGCTTCTGTACAAAGGGTAACTATATGCCAACTTAACTGCAAAAAGGCTACATCTATGTATGTGTGTGTTGTATACCATGAAATACATAAACTATTTGGTTACATGAGTTGTGTTTTAACAAGTAGCTTCTGGGACTTTTCCTTATACATAGATGCATTTGGTCTGTTATTATGGAATCCAATGTATTTCCACATAAATAATTAATGTACATTTTTTTTGCCATTTACATATTTTACACTGCAATTTCCCCCCTAGTTTCCAAGATAATCTGTTTTTACACCGATGCTATAATGATTTTGGAACAACTTTGCCACCTGCTATTCATAGTTGGCAGAAAATTCAATTATCGCGAAAAGGAAAGTCTTGTGATGTTGTTTCTGCTTAGAACGGACACTTCTCTGCTCACTAACTTTTCGAAGGGTTAATAAAGGATAAGATACTGGACTTCATAGCAAATCATAATACTATGACTTTGTGCCAGCATGGTTTTATGTGTAATAGATCTTGCCAGACTAACTTAATTTCTTTTTATGAGAATGTAAGTAGAGACCTCGATTCTGGGATGGCAGTGGATGTGATTTACTTAGACTTTGCTAAAGCATTTGATACAGTGCCACACAGAAGGTTACTGGTTAAATTAAGGAATGTTGGCCTGGAATATAGTATTTGTACCTGGATAGAGAACTGGCTAAAAGATAGACTACAAAGAGTGGTGGTAAATGGAACATTTTCTAATTGGACCAGTGTTGTTAGTGGAGTACCGCAGGGCTCTGTACTAGGTCCCTTGCTTTTCAACTTGTTTATTAATGACCTGGAGGTGGGCATTAAAAGGACTGTTTCTATTTTTGCAGATGATACTAAATTGTGCAGAACTATAGGTTCCATGCAGGATGCTGCCACTTTGCAGAGTGATTTGTCTAAATTGGAAAACTGGGCAGCAAACTGGAAAATAAGGTTCAATGTTGATAAATGCAGGTTATGCACTTTGGCAAAAATAATATAAATGCAAGTTATACACTAAATGGCAGTGTGTTGGGAGTTTCCTTAAATGAGAAGGATCTAGGGGTCTTTGTAGATAACAAGTTGTCTAATGCTGGGCAGTGTCATTCTGTGGCTACTAAAGCAAATAAAGTTCTGTCTTGCATAAAAAAGGGCATTAACTCAAGGGATGAAAACATAATTATGTCTCTTTATAGGTCCCTGGTGAGGCCTCATCTGGAGTATGGGGGGCAGTTTTGGACTCCAGTCCTTAAGAGGGATATAAATGAGCTGGAGAGAGTGCAGAGAGTAAGTGCAACTAAACTGGTTAGAGGGAGGGAAGACTTAAATTATGAGGGTAGACTGTCATGGTTGGGGTTGTTTTCTCTGGAAAAAAGGCGCTTGTACATTAGGGGACATTATAGACAAATAGCAGGGGACCTTTTTACCCATAAAGTGGATCACCGTACCAGAGGCCTCCCCTTCAGACTAGAAGAAAAGAACTTTCATTTGAAGCAACGTAGGGGGTTCTTCACAGTCAGGACAGTGAGGTTGTGGAATGCACTGCCGGGTGATGTTGTGATGCTGATTCAGTTAATGACTATAAGAGGGACTTGGATGATTTCTTGGACAGACATAATATCAAAGGCTATTGTGATACTAAGCTCTATAGTTAGTATAGGTATGGGTATATAGGTATGGGTATATAGAATTTAATTAAAAGTAGAGAGGGGTGTATGTATGGATGCTGGGTTTTCATTTGGAGGGGTTGAACTTGATGGACTTTGTCTTTTTTCAACCCAATTTAACTATGTAACTATGTAACTATGTAATAAGCAGAGCAACATCTCAAGACTTTTCTCACTAAAGGCGGCCATACACGTTAAGATCCACTCGTTTGGCGAGATCGCCAAATGAATGGATCTTAACTCGATATGCCTACCAAAGGCAGGGGCGATATCTGACTAATCCAAATGTTCGGCCCTAGTGCCAAACAATCGCATTACAACTAAAGAAATGGGCGCTGACGGGTCGAATCAACTATCCTGTCCTCAAAAAACCAAACCTGCCTATTTTTGGCCCGATATCGATTGTGGAAACCCGTTGGAAGCCCACACACAGGCAGATAAACCAGTCTAAAGGACTTTTAGCCTGTGCCTGTGTATGGTCACCTTAAAAAAATACCCCCAAACAATGTAGGTCTCTATAAAAAGATATTGCATAAACCAGCTCATACTGTATATAAAACCCTGCTTCATGTAAATAAACCATTTTCATAATAATATACTTTTTTAGTAGTATGTGCCATTGGGTTATCCTAAATAGAAAATTGCCATTTTAAAAAATCAGGGCCACCCCCTGGGATCCTGTGATTCACAGTGCACACAAACAAACAATACATGTTAGGTCACATGAGCCAATTAACAGACAGAGTTCTGCCTTTTGCTTCCTCACTTCTTCCTGTTACAGTTAGTGTTGTAGTATTTCTGGTCAGGTGATCTCTGAGGCAGCACACAGACTATCACTAAATGGTGCTTCAAGGCAAGAGAGGTAAAATAAATTTACTTAAATATATATACCAGTTTGGTAAGATTCTTTAATATGCCACTTAATTTGATATAAATCTGTTGCTTCAGTATTCATTTTGGGGGTATAGTTTTCCTTGAAGTTAATTTTCTGCCCACTAGTGATGTGCAGGTCGGGTTTTAGTCCGACCCGCACCTAACCCGTCCTCCCTCCCTCCACCCACTACTTCGGGGTTCCTTTTATTGACCCGCGCTGACCTGCCCCGCCAATGACGTCACAAAAGGGGCGGGCGCACATCTGTAAAAGAAGAAGTCGGCAGGGTAATTTGGCAGCAGGGAGATAAGGAACCCACAACTGGAGGTGTGGGTCATATGGGTATCGGGCCAGCCCGCACATCACTACTGCACACTGTAGCTGGTCCATCAAAATGAACACCAGGTGGTGCTGTTGTTTCAAGTGCATTCTATTAGTAGTGTAACAAGGGTTAATTTCTTGAGAATTAGAAGGAAAAAAAAAAGAATGTATGTCAATCCTAAAAGGACTCAATGTTTATGTTCATTGGTTTTGTTGGTTTACATTTAAGTCTATAATCAGAGACCAAATTCTTCTATGTGTAAAACCCAGCAGGAAGATTGTCAAAAGCAACGTCTTGCAATAGAACCCATTGAATCAATTACCTTGCATACACAATTGTTTCATTTGTTTGGAGGGTTTACATTACTGAAAATCAGTTTTTCTGCTCTGCGGGAGAGCACCACTTCTGAGTCGATTTAATAATATTAATTCAGTTACTTTATCACTCAACAGTTGGTCAGTGTATCTAAGATTGCTAATTCTTTCGGTAATTCCCTCGTTTTTTGTTTTTTTTTTCAGCAAAATTTCGGAGGGGTCACTCCAGCAATTTGGATCATGATATCTTACTGTGCCGAATACTTTAAATGATGGAAATTATATAGCTGATGTTTCTGTAAAAATAGCTTGACTTCCATAACAATACTTACAGAAAGACTGCACAAAGGAATAATTATAATATATGGGTGTATATCTACAGTTTTTTAGCCTGGGTAAGATCAACTATGAATCAAGTAAAGTCAAACTATCTTCAGGCCAACATGGTGTCCCAATTTTGCGTGCTTCAAAAGTGTTGGACCTTGAATACATATCTATCTATCTATCTATCTATCTATCTATCTATCTATCTATCTATCTATCTATCTATCTATCTATCTATCTATCTATCTATCTATCTATCTATCTATCAAGATAAAAAGACAGCTATGCATGTCTCAAAGAGAAATGATAAAATGGCTATATACGGGTAAACAAAGTCATTCAAACACAGCTTATGTAGGTTATAGAAAAATTCACATCTGATACCATACAGTTACTTAATATAGGAACCTTTTAAAGGAGAAGGAAAGCCGGTATTTAATTGCAGGTGCCAAAAGGTGCAGGGGTTCCTATCAGGAGAAAACTGCACTAGTCCTGGGTTCTTCCAGCAAGCACCACGGAGCAATCGGCTTCCTTCTTCTTCTGTCTTCACGCGGGTGCACATGCGCAGTAGAATGAAAAGCCAAACATTGAAGAAGTTGTCTATGTCATTCTACTGTGCATGCATCAGTAGATTTAAGAAAAGAAGAAGGAAGACCGGTGCAGTTTTCTCCTGATAGGAGCACTGGCCTGGGGTGTCAGGTAAGTATTTACAATCACTTGGGGGTGGGGTACCCCAAGAAAATATGCCTTTCCTTAAGAATTGCTTTGGCTATAGTATGTCTCCATGCTACATGGGTTTTCTCACCATCATCTGGGTCTTTATTATAAGTGAAGTTATTCTTTTCCTCTGGATAAGCTGAATATGGTCCCTAGACTAGCGGCTATACCTCAATGATATTCACTTTACAAAGCTGGACTCAATTTCAAATTAATTTTCAGTATTGCACATACAGAATAAACAAGCATATATACACAAAGACAAATAAGCATTAAGGCATCCTTTGGATGCAATCTCTGGAGATGCAAATTAAAAGCATTTGGACAACCTTGTCTATAGACTTAGAGTTCTGTCTCTCTGTCAAAGTCATCCAGGCAATACTCATCGTCGGTAGTTGAATCAGTTTCAGGGTCGGAGCGATTAATAACCTCATCTTCGTATATATTGAGAAAACCTTGGGGACACAGCAGGTGGGGTGCATCTCCATCAGAATGATATCGTGAGCCTTGAGAATCGCGGTACTGGTGCGCTTCACTTCTCAGAAAGCCAGGATTTTTCAGAAAACAAGGTCTCCAGAGCCTGCCCTCAGTGAGCGCTCTCTTTACATTGTTCAAAAAAGCTTTTTGCTGCTCCTCCCCAAATATACCATAGTCAAGAGACTTGGAGGTATATACAGGTTTGGGGGTGTAGCTTGTCCTAAAAGTAGGACAGTTGTCATTTTCATCCCTAAGTAGGTCATGTGAAAGTTGTCCATCACACTTGGTTTCATTGACATTTTTGAAGACAGAGGGACTTATGTTATTGAGGGTTCCACCAGTGCTCTTCGACGAATACTGACCATCAGTCTTTCTTTTCCTATTCTTCAGCTCATGTTCCTCTTCTACGTTCAACCCTTTTAAACTTTTTGATCGGTGCAAGTTTGACTGCTGGTTGGTTGTTTGGTCACCCCATCCATGTAGCTGTGGGTCCAAAGGATCCTGGTACTCGTCATTCATGGAACAGAACACATACGGAGAGTTTGTCCCATCGCTCATCCTAGTCCTACTTCCAAAATGTTCCATGTATGGCAGACTGCTAAAATAATTTTCTCGTTGCTCAGTGTTGTCAATAGAATGAATAAACCTCCTAGTATTGGTAAGAGCCTTCATTTTATTTTGGAGATATTCGGGACAGTATGGAGGTTTGTTTCGATGTAACATTTCGCTCACTTTGCTGAAATTTGCTTGGTTTTGCATGAGTGGTTCAATGCTTGGCGAGCTGGAGATCTTCGTGAAATGGAGCTTGTGTGAATTTAAACCTTTTAAATTTTTTGAGTGGTAATGAGGCGAAAGTGTTTCATCTTGAGGCACACCTTCATAATGGGAAGCGTTCTGATTACTTATCAGAGTATCACTGTTTATAAGATTATTTATATCATCTTTTTCATAACTGCCAAGACATGTATGTGGATAATCAAGGTCATCCTTCCAGAAGTTGGGATCAAAGGAATGATCTGGAGATGTTTGCTTTGGAGGGTCAGCCTTTTCTGTAGACAAATAAATATCATTTTCACCATGCAAGTGATGTTTTTGAAGATGCTTTCCAGAATCCCTTTGATGACTTCTCCTGCTTGGCAATGTATAATAGAAGTCCCACTTGTGCTTGCTAGGAGACTCAGAATGGAAGTGATCATTGATGTTATTTTGTTGAACCTGGGTGCTGTCTAAAGCATATTCCTCTCTTGTTTTGTGTAAATGCCTCTGAGATAAGGGCAAATTAGGTAGTTTGTCCTCAACATCATAAGCCAGAGATCCTTCATCTGAAAAGGACATTAGTCCTTGATTGAGTGGTATGTGTTCTATGTTGTAGAAGGGTGATGGTTTCAGTGTGTCTTGTTGTTTAGAATGACTTATCCCATCAATTCCATCATAACTCGGTATCATATTTTCCAACTGATCAGAGGAAGCTTTATTGAATTCTAGTGCCCAAACCTTTTTTGTTATAGCATCAGGAAGGAAATCTACGTCACCTTGATGGGAAAGACTGTCGTAAATTGTAACCAGTTCATGGTACTCGGTTTTTTCAATATCTGACAGAACATAATCTCTGTTCCTGTAAATCCTTGTGTTCTCTACCACTGTAGTAAAGGAAAATGCCGTACAAGCTTTTAAAGGTGGGTTGTTGGTGCCACAAGTGGTCACAGAATGGATTCCTTCAGAAGTCTCAGAGGTAATGGACGGAGATATCATAGGTTCTGGAGATGGATTCAAAGAATGTTTTACCAAATTAATGTTCTGGACATGAGGTGGACTTATTGACATGTTACAAACATCATCTAGGAAATCTTCACTGTGGCTGGGAAAAGGGGACACGACTGAGGACTCAGATAGCTTTGCCAGGCGTACATCTTCAGCTATTGCATATTTACTACAAACTTCATTAATAAGGGTTTGGTTGACGTTACGTTTTGTTTTCATTTCCTGTTTTGCAAGATTTTCTGTATCAAAGCTTTGTCCACGTGTTATAGTATGAAAACTCAGAGGCACCCCATAAGCTGAAGGAGTTCCTCTTTGGCTCTGCACAATGCCAATACTACAATGGCTTTCTTTCTTCTTGCCATTGTTATACCGGCTATTAAATATCTGGTAATCGTTTGAAACTAGAGCACTATGAATCTTGTTTGCTTGCTCCGAGACACCTTTTCCAAGGCTCACTTGAAACTGCCTTCTATCTGTCATGTGGTTTGCTGTTCTATCCTGCATAATCAGTTCATGTGATGATTCCATTATTCTCGGTTGGCTGTTGTTATTGTTATCAGCTTTCTTCTGTCTGTTATCCATAATTATTCCCTCAACGGAAGATTCAGAATGACCCTGCCCTTTCTCTAGTATATTGCTGAAATCAGTTTGATAGATGAGTCTATTTATTTCTTGTGGATTTCTTGTGTGGAGCACAGTTCTCATTCCCAAGTTTGGTTCTATTGTGCTATTGCAAGAAGGTACAGCAGGTTGCGCTAACTTTTGTGATGTTACAGACAGCCATTTTTCTTGTTTGCCCCACGTATCCGATACAGCTTGGATGTTGTCTCTAGAAACGTTGGTGTTTGATGAATGTTTTTTGGGTTTTTGATATGTGTTAATTAAAACTGTGCCCGGATTAACACTGAAATGGACATTTCCAAGATTAAAATCACTGGACTTCAGATGGGTTTGGATAGCTCCTCTATCACTCCAGTCAGTTAAATCGGGAAGAGAGGATGAGTTCCTGCTTTGTGTTTTTAGGGCATCAGAATGGAATTCGTTGACATGTCCCCCATGCATTTGCTCTTCATGTCTGTAAACTTGGGAAGCACCATTATTAAAAACCTTTATTGCATGTGCAGGAGTATTTTTTTTGCCAACAAGCTCTGTGACATCTGTAGCTATATTCTTATTTATGAAAGGGTTTGCCCCTTTGTTTGTGTCTCTTGCACCAGAATGAAGGGTATTATCTTGCACGCGCGACTGGGGAACAGCATTCAACACCTCAGGCAAAGGACGTCTTTTGGGTACTATGAGTTTATGCTCTACGACTACTCCCATGATGTCACACTTATCACTTTGTGGCATGTTTAGTTGTGATGACCCTTGACTTGCTTTATCCTTTCCACTATCCACTGTAATATATTTTTTTATCAGGTTTGCGGTGTTATCTTGCTTGCCACGCTGGATATTGTGTTTTTTGCCGTCATTGGTGACCAATGCAGCATCAATGTTTATAGATAAACTGCTCTGCACGTTGTATGTTGTTGAATTTTCTGCACCTTTAGTCTCACATTCAGTTTCCATTGGTTTCACATCTCTGTGAAAATGCTTAGGCTCCATTTCAGTTGATTTACGCACATTTTCTTTGTTCTCCTCCTCCCAGACACTGTTGTTGTCTTCCTGGATATGTTTTGCTGAAATCGGGACACTAGAGTTTGTTTTGTGGGTGGGGCTCATTTGGGAACTATTTGTAAGAATACACGTTTTTACAGCATTTGCCCTATTAAGGTCATTGCTTTTTAACCTAAGCTCTCTAAGATCATTTCTGAATTTGTAAAGTTCATAGATGCGGTTTTGTTTACAAGAGTTATTGTGACTAGTAAGATCCAAATCAGACTGAGTCCTGAAAAGTCTATTGTCGTTTTTTTTCACCCCGGATAAAATATTTCTATTGTGGGACGATTGCGTTTTTACATTTGCCGTATTGCCATTAGTAAATCCAGGTTCTCTGTGATAGTTTCTGTTTCTGTAAAGTTCATACATTCGGTTTTGGTTAGAGGATTGAGAAAGATTACTAAGGTCCATTTCAGACTGAGTCCTAGAGACACTGTGATGCTTTTTGCTGTGATCAAGAGTTTGAACCATGTCCCAGTTGACAGAGGAGATAAGTGGCCTCCTAGATTTATGAAGTCTATTCTCTTGTAGCTCAGGTCTTTTCTTCTCAACCAGTGGAGGTGGCAGGCTTTTTGCAGAAAACGTACCAGCATTGGGATTAGAACTGGGTGTTTTACATGACAAAGCTGAAAATAGGGAAGGACTCTTTTCCAGTTTATTGTTTTGTGAAAGTTCATGCCTTGGAGGTGCATGGTTGGGATAAGTTTCATCAAACCTATTAGGCAGGTAAGTGGCATGTGTTCTATGCCTTTCTCCAATCGATACAGTTCGAGGCCTTTCTTGGACATATAAAGTGCTATATTCAGTCCTGGGCTGTGGCATGTTGTGAAGAGAACCACCATTCTTATCGTGATTGTCTGGCCTGTGGCTTGTTGCACTTCTGTTGTTCTTAGCTTGTTGGCCCTTCTCTTGCGCTAGCTTCTTATCCAACTCTCCTAAAACTGAAAAGATACATGTATTTAAAACATCATGCACTAAGCAAGGTCCCATCCACAATATCAAGAAGAAAAGGGTTAAAGGAAAATAATAATATACCTGTTTAGTAATATATGCCATTAGGTAATCCTAGTAAATTGCCATTGGGGAGATTTGGCCGCCTGGCGACCAGTTGCCTCGTTTTTGCAGCGACCAACCTCCCCAAACGCCTTCCCTGACTCTGCGCTGGCTAAAATGAAAAAAAGTTTTCCGAAGTCGCCAACCGCTGCGTGTGATTAGCGGCTGCGTTTTTTAATTTTAGCCGGCGCAGAGTCAAAACACCCTGTGTGGCCTGACCCTTAAAAATAAAGAGCAACCCCCTGGGATCCTAGGATTCATGGTGCACACAAACAAACCACAAGTCACACCAGCCAATTCATAGACAAAGTTTTGTCTCCCACACTTCTTCCAGTTAGAGCTGTAGTATTTCTGGCCAGATGATCTCTGAGGCAGCACACAGACCATCACTAAATGGGGGCTCAATGAAAAATATGTAAAAGGGTAATATTTACTTAATTATACATACCAGTTTGGTAAAAAAAAAAAATGTATTTGCCACATAGGGGCAGATTTATCAAGGGTCAAATTTCAAAGTAAAAAAAACTTCGAAATTCGACCACCGAATAGGGTAGTCCGACATTCGACCCCGAAGGATTGTGCTTCGATCGTACTTTGAATCATGCGATTTAATTTTACAAAAAAATCCTTCGACTTCTCAAAACTTAGCCAAATACTCGCTATGGGTTCTAGGAGGTCCCCATAGACTAACATAGCAATTCGGCAGGTTTAAGGTTGCGAAGTGTCGAAGTCAAGTTTTTTAAAGAGACAGTACTTCGATTTTCGAATGGTCGAATTTGTGAAGTATTTTCAATTAGATTCGAAGTCGAATATTCGATGGTCGAAGTACCCAAAAATTACTTGAAATTCAACGTTTTTTAATTCGAAAATTCACTTCGACCCTTAGTAAATGGGCCCCCATTTGTGTGATATAAACTGTTGCTTAAGTATTCATTTTGTGGGTATAGTTTTCCTTTAAGGCAATAACAGGGACAGGTACTGCCAGTCCCAGCAAATTCTAAATACTGTAGCTGTTGGCAGGCTGAGGCACATTAGAGCTTCAGAAAAAACATTTTTTTTAATAAACATTTGTTGTTTACAGCATCACAATAATGTTTCATCAAAACTGTACAAAAGTGACAAAGGAGTGTGTTAGTAATTAAATACAATGTTTTTGTTTTCAGAAGTTCCCATGTGTTTCAGACTGCTATCTACTATTTAGAAAGACTGAACAACAGAGAAGAAGCCAGGTGTGACTATACTGTACTGTGGAAGTGAAGTGTGACAGCACTACAGCTTTGGGGAAGTGAAGAGGGGGGTGTGAGCGTGACCCTATAGCTCTGGAGAAGGGTAGAGGGGTGTGACCCTACATCTTTGGGGAAGCGAAGGGGGATGTGACTCTACAGCTTTGGAAAAGCGAATGGAGAGGGGTGTGACACCCTACAACTTTAGGAAAGCATTGGGGATGTTACCCTACAACTTTAGGGAAGCAAAGGGGATGTGACCCTACAGCTTTGTGGAAGCGAAGGGGGTGGTGTAACCCTACAGTTTTGGTGAAGTGAAGGGGGGTGTGACCCTACAGCTTTGGAAAAGCGAAGGGAGAGGGGTGTGACACCCTACAACTTCAGGGAAGCATAGGGGATGTGACCCTACAGCTTTGGGGAAGCAAAGGGAATGTAACCCTACAGCTTTGGGGAAGCAAAGGGGATGTGACCCTGCAGCTTTGGGGAAGCACAGGGGATGTGACCCTACAGCTTTAAGGAAGCAAAGGGGATGTGACCGTACAGCTTTGGGGAAGCAAAAGGGATGTGACCCTACAGCTTTGGGGAAGCAAAGGGGATGTGACCCTACAGCTTTGGGGAAGCAAAGGGAATGTAACCCTACAGCTTTGGGGAAGCAAAGGGGATGTGACCCTGCAGCTTTGGGGAAAAAAAGGGGATATGACCCTACAGCTTTGGGGAAGAAAAGGGGATATGACCCTACAGCTTTGGGGAAGAAAAGGGGATGTGACCCTACAGCTTTGGGGAAGAAAAGGGGATATGACCCTACAGCTTTGGGGAATCAAAGGGGATGTGACCCTACAGCTTCGGGGATGCAGAGGGGGGTGTGACCCTGCAGCTTTGGGGAAGCGGAGGGGGATGTGACCTTACAGCTTTGGGGATGCAGAGGGGGTGTGACCCTACAGCTTTGGGGAAGCGGAGGGGGTATTTGACCCTACAGCTTTGGGGAAGTGAAGGGGGTATGTGACCCTTCAGCTTTGGGGAAGTGGAGGGGAGGTGACCCTACAGCTTTGGGAAAGTCAGGGGTGATGGAACTGCATTGGAGAAACTCTACAGGACCGGGGTCCTAAGAAGTGATTCCCCGGCACTGGAGAACCCAGAAGTGATACGACAGCATTGGGGAAAAAAAGGTGCGACTAAACAGCATTGCGGAAAAGCCAGGTGTGTGCATTTTTAGTCTATAATTATCCCTTTCACAACTGAGACCTTCTGGTTTTTGCTCTCCGCTGGAACAAGCAGTGCTGTGTATGAAGTTGCTGGAACAAGCAGTGCTGTGTATGAAGTTGCTGGAACAAGCAGTGCTGTGTATAAAAAAACTGGATGGATGTTGTGAGGTTAATATCAATTGCTTAATTAGGCAAAAAATACAAAAAGGGGTCATTACTTCAGGTCAGGGGCACCTACTGATGGCAATTGTCCCAGAACCAGCCACGTTATTGTATGCAATTGTACTGATTAACGTATCTAAGCAATACAATCTCATATCTTCCTGGGCTATAAAAAAAAAGCACTGCTAAATACTTATTATATTTACCTCTTAACTGAAATCCTCCATGGACGTTCCCTCCTACGGTTATCTATATACATAGGAATGTGTGCCTCACTCTGACAGCGCTGTTGTTGCTCTATATTTACCAGTTATTTAACACTAACACTCCTACTTATACAGACATTTGTTATGAAATAGGGACGCCAGCAAATACTTCCTAGATTACCTATTACCACGGCAATTACAATGGTTTCCCCAGTCTGCTACAAATGACATACCCTCAAAAGCCTCTTTTTCAATTTCAGCATTGGTTGGTGGCACTCTGTGTTCCCTGGTTTTCTTTCCAATGGATTCAAAGAATTTAATTGTCTGTCTCACACTCTTGCTAGAATGGAGGAATTCAGCCTGGAATCCAAAACAAGAGACACTGTATAAGCAAGGGAACAGATTTCATGTAAATAAACCATTTTCATAATAATATACTTTTCTAGTAGTATGTGCCATTGGGTAATCCTAAATAGAAAATCGCCATTTTAAAAAATAAGGGCCGCCCCCTGGGATCCTGTGATTCACGGTGCACACAAACAAACCATACATGTTAGCAGTATCTGTGGAATAGTAGTAACATTTGTATCAATTCTAACAGCTGCCTTTCATGAAACTCAGGGATTCTGCTCAGAAAGGACAAAGATAACAAATGCATCAAGTAACTCAATCATATTAGGAATTTAGAAGTTAAAGAGACGGCAAACCACCCCCCCCCCCCCCGAGCTGCATTAGAAGGTGAAAAATTTAACTTTACACTTCAATATTAGAAAAAACTGTCACAAAGAGAAAAACGAAAAGTATTTGGGAAAAGTCTTCATTTTTGGTGAACTATCTGAAACCAACTGAACTGAAAATAATGTTTGATAGTAAACAACCCCTTTAATTAGGGTTTACACTTTTTTAGTAGACTGAAGGTAGGAGACCCAAATTACTTTGGGCAGAGACACACGTGGAGATTCAGGGAGATTAGTCGCCCAGCGACTGCCTTTCCACCGGCTAGAATCTAAAGCGCTGGCGGATGGCACTTGGACTGCTTAGTTTCCGAAGTCACCTCACAAGGAAACTTCGGCCGACTTTGGAAAACGAAGGGCTCTGAGTACCATCCCGCGGGCGATTTAGATTCTAGCTGGTGGGAAGGCAGTTCGGGGAGATTAGTCGCCCGCAATTTGTTGCCGGGCACGTGTGTCTCTGCCCTTAAAGGGGAAGGAAACCTAGGTGGCGCAAAAACCCTCCCCCTCCCGTGTGTTGCCCACCCTCCCTCCTCCCCCCTGGCCTACCCGTCCCGCTGGGCAAATGCCCCTAACTTGTTACTTACCCTTCTGCGCAGGTCCAGTCCAGGGAGTTCACAGACGACATCTTCTTCCACGCGATCTTCTTCCTGCTTTGAACGGCGCATGCGCAGTAGGAGCATTTCACCGGTACGATCTACAGCGCATGCGCCAATAGTACTTTGTGACTTTTGGCGCATGCGCAGTAGATCCGTACCAGCGAAATGCTCCTACTGCGCATGCGCCAAAACGCCGTTCTAAGCAGGAAGAAGATCGCGTGGAAGAAGATGTCGTCTGTGAACTCCCTGGACTGGACCTGCGCAGAAGGGTAAGTAACAAGTTAGGGGCATTTGCCCAGCGGGACGGCTAGGCCAGGGGGGAGGAGGGAGGGTGGGCAACACACGGGAGGGCTTTTGCGCCAACTAGGTTTCCTTCCCCTTTAAAGTGATATTGACACTAAAAAACTCATGCTGAGTTTTTTGCTGAGAGGTTTGTTTTTGTTAGTTTAAGTTCCTAAACCTGACTGTTTTGCCAACCTAACTGTCCCATCTCAGCCTGTCAGTTATAGATTCTAATGCTAACAGACTCCTGCTGCACAAATATGGCAGCCCCCTCATAGACTAACACAGGGAGTCGTAATGTTAAAGCATTGGGCAAATACTTTATGGCAAAATTCTAAGTAGCATGCAAAGTCAATTTTAAGCTAAAAAAGATTTAATTTCTGGTGTCAGTATCTCTTTAAAGACCCCTACATCCGGAATACCCCAGGTCCAGAGCATTGTGGATAATATGTCCCATACCTGTATATCAATATATTTACATTTTATTCATTGAGTCTGTTCTGTGTCCTGTATATTTATATGTGGGGCTGCTGTTTGCAGGGTCACACAGTGGATTGCATGCAACTTGCATAACTGCCTACTCATACCTGTAGCCCTCGCCCAACCAGCAACTTATTTCTCTACAGCCTCACCTGCTCCCACCGTATGTGTCTGAACAACAATATGGATTATCAGGAAGGGGAGAAAGTGTGTAAGATATTGTAGACTCTGTTGCATGTCTGGACATTTTGGAACATATATACAAACCCAAATATAGTTTTACATACCTTTTTCTTTTCTTCATTGCATGTTGGCGTGGCCTGAGAAAATATGTAATCACTGAGAGAAACCAAAAGGAAAGGATTAAGGTTTATTTAAAAAGGGACAAATAGTGACTTTTATATATATACGTATATCTCATTCCAGCTGCTGCAGAACAACAATTTTTCCCTGCCAAGACGCCTTAAGGTGTAGTTCTGCAGCAGCTGTCAAGATGAAGTTGTCTATAACCAGTTTAATTAACCTTTAATGTTCTATATAAACCAGCCAAACCGAATACCTTGGTGTCATGCCATTGAGTATTGGGAAATCACAGTGGGTGTGTGAGCAGACCTGTACACGTGTTTACATTTCATGCATTGAGGCTGGAAGATGTTGACAGGGTCCTTCCTTTTATGAATGCAAATGGTGAGAGAAGAGAAGAATACCAACCAAGTATGTGAAGGGTATCAGGGCAGGTGGTCATGTAAGATACAAAACATGGGACAACCTTTAATATAGTTGGTCCAACAACAAATGGATTGGTCACTTGCTGAACAAGAATATTCTATGGCTATGCTCCATATCTTCCAGGCAATGCAATTGTGAGACCATTTGCAATTGTTTTTCATTTTTTATTATTTGTGGTTTGTTATTTAGCTTTTTATTCAGTAGCTCTCCAGTTTGCAATTCATCAGTCTGGTTGCTACGGTCCTAATTACCCTAGTAACCCATGCATTGATTTGAATAAGATACTAGAATACAGATAGGGGAGGCCTGAATAGAGAGATGAGTAGTAAAAAGTAGCAATAACAATAAATTTGAAGACTCACAGAGCATTTGTTTTTTTAGATGGGGACAGTGGAAAGCTGGAAAGTCAGAAGAAGGCAACAAATAATTCAAAAACTATAAAAATGACAAAATGTATGGAAAATGAGAAGCTGCTTATAAGTCTGACTATATTAAAGGGATACTGTCATGGGAAGACATGTGTTTTTTCAAAACGCATAATAGTGCTGCTCCAGCAGAATTCTGTACTGAAATCCATTTTTCAAAAAAGCAAACAGATTTTTTTATATTCAATTTTGAAATCGAACATGGGGCTAGACATATTGTCAGTTTCCCAGCTGCCCCCGGTTATGTGACTTGTGCTCTGATAAACTTCACTCTTTACTGCAAGTTGGAGTGATATCACCCACTCCCTCCCAGCAGCCTAACAACAGAACAATGGGAAGGCAACCAGATAACAGCTCCCTAACACAAGATAACAGCTCCCTGGTAGAGCTAAAGGTGGCCAAACATGGAGAGATCCTCTCGTTTGGCAATGTCGCCAAATGAGCGGATCTCCCTCCGATATGCCCACCTTGAGGTGGGCAATATCGGATCCTAGCGAACACGAACGGGCGGTCGGATCGCGGGACCGCATCAACAAACAGATGCGGCCGTGATCCGACGGGATTTTTAGTCCCATCTGATCGAGATCTGGCCGACTTTCGGGCAGATCTCGATCGGGAAGCCGTCGGGGGCCCCCATACACTCGCCAATAAGCTGCCGACTCGGTCTGTCGGCAGCTTTTATCGGCCCGTGTATGGCCACCTTAAGAACAACACAATATGAAGTAGTGTTCTGGCTATTATGTTAGACATCCAGTCACTCCAGCCTTTATACATTACATTTTTGGCTAACTAACTATATTAGAAACATGTTTTATTTTGCACAGCCTGTCTATTTACCCAGTTTTTATTTTGACACTGAACTGTTCCTTCAAGCCACCTTCTATATAAAGTAGAGGCAAAACCCACAGAGAAAAATGTAAAGTCTTCACTGTCCCTCCTTCCGTGCCTTTGAGCACACAGGAGTCTCGTTCATGAGAGAGTAAACGTGAAAGGGAAAAGCAGTGACGTGGCCAGTCAGCCGTGCCAGTGATCGAGTTGAAACATGCTGCACCAGGTCCCAGTCTCGGGTACATGTCCAACTAACAGAACAGTTGTTTCTCGTCACTGAGCAACAGAAGGAAACATAACAGAGCTGCACATCACAAAACAAACCGGGCTCAACATGGGCTACTTATAATGCTCATTAGCCTACAAGGAGCACTCCTTGCAAACAACCTGTGGCTGAAAAGAAGCACAGAGCCCCATCAAGTAGCATCACTCAGTACCACAGAGATTTCCTATATCCGTCATCACTAAAGGGGCATGTATATGTGTCTGCCATTAAAAGCTGCCTCAACTAAAGAAGAGAGCACCCCTTCTTACACTGGCCAATCCCATACGGTATCAGAACAGCAGTTTCATGTCCTCGTCTTCCAACACATTTCCAACGCAATCAACAGGGTACATTGGAATATTGTATGATGGAATAAGTGACCTGGCATCTAGAGAGCTTCAGGACAGTGTCGGACTGGCCCACCGGGATACCAGGAAAACTCCCGGTGGGCCCAGGGGTCAGTGGGCCTCTTGCTTCTAACCATTTGGCCTGTTTTATGGTCATTCCCTATTTCTTTATGAGAAAAAAGAGGCTTAATAATAGAAGAATATAGTATAGTATGTAGAGAAAAGAAACTAGGAGAATAAAGAGGTTGAGTGAGGAGAGGAGGTCATACATGTACCAAAAACTGTACCAAAGCTTGCAAGATCTTTCATTCAGTATATAGAGAAATCTCCATGGCTTCACTAAGGGGCAGATTTATTAAGGTTCGAATTGTAAATTCAAATTCGAATTTCCGAGTTGGATTTTTATTCAAAACTCACAAATTCGAGTTGGGAATAATCCAAGATTTATCAGACCTTGACCCTGGGAACAACTCAAATTCAACTATCCACCACCGAAAACCTGCTGAGTTCATGTAGAAGTCAATGGCAGAGGTCCGGTGATCTATCTCAAGATGTTCATAGCCTTCCTGATAGCCTTCGAGTTTAGTCGAATTCGAGTTTAGTCAAATTCGATTCAAATTTGGTTGAGTTTTCGGTTCAGTAATATTTGTTCGAGTTTGAGACGTTCCAGTTTGAGACGTTCCAGTTTTTTCTTAAATAAGATACTCTTCAAGTTTTAAGGTCATTTGAGGTAAAATAAACTCTAAAATTCGACCATTGATAAATCTGCCCCTAATTGTGGTACCTTGCACACACTACTATGGGCTTAAGCATCACATACACACTTTGTAGAGTCAAATTTATCAGTAGCCGACTACCCTGTCTGTATGTTATTGGAGTTTGGGATGAAAACTCGCGTTTTTTATGCACTTCGATTTCCAGAAAGAATTGTATGATAACTGGTCCCCTATTGAGCAATTCAACATTAAAGGAGAAACAAACCCTTAATAAAAAAAACCCTACCTCCCTGCCCTACATAGACCCTCCTCCCCCCAAGCCTAGCTGCCCCCCAGGCAAATACCCCTAACTCTTCACTTACCTCTCTGTGCAGATTCTGTCCAGCGGAGTTCACGGCTGCCATCTTCTTCTCTTAAGTAATCTTCGGAATAAGACCGGCGAAGAGGCGCATTCGCAGTTGGAGTAATTTTTTGTTTTGCTACAACTGCACGAGCCAAATTTCACGAAGTGCCGGTCTCATTTAGAAGATTACCGAAGTGGCTGAAGATGGCGTCTGTGAACTCCGCTGGACAGAATCTGCACAGAGGGGCAAGTAAAGAGTTAGGGGCATTTGCCTGGGGGGGGGGGGCAGCTAGGCTGGGGAGGATGAGGGATGGCGGTTTATGTAGGGTAGGGGTGTAGGGTTTTTTTAAGGGTTTGTTTCTCTTTTAAGGTTATGCTGAGAGCAAAGAGAAAACGTAATTTGTGTATACAGTGAAACCTCAATTTTAAGTACCCTGATTTCAAGTATCCCTGCATTTTAAATTTTTTTATTTGTGGTTCCGAACAATTTATAATGCATTTCAATGGGTGCATTTCTCTGATTTTACGTAATGTTTTCCCGGATTTTACATCAAAATTTTGTCATGATGTCCCCAAAAACTGCTTTTTTTAAATAGGTTTAAATACTAAGCAGATGTATATTTTGCCATGGTTCGGCCTGTAAATGGTCAATTCCAATGAGTCTGCCCCTTATACAGTCCTGCACCAATCACGTATTGCTTTAGGTTGTGTATGTGAGTAATTCCCACCATAGTGTAACATTAACACTGCAATGTTTAACCCTTGTTATTAACACACTTGGGGGCACATTTATTTCGCTCGAGTGAAGGACTAGAAGGAAAAATACTTTGAATTTCGAAGTATTTTTTTGGCTACTTCGACCATCAAATTGGCTACTTCGACCTTCGACTACGACTTTGAATCGAACGATTCAAACTAAAAATCGTTCGACTATTCGATAGTCAAAGTACTGTCTCTTTAAAAAAAACTTCGACCACCTACTTCGCCACCTAAAATCGAGCACCAATGTTAGCCTATGGGGAAGGTCCCCATAGGCTTTCTAGGCAATTTGTGATCGAAGGAGAATCGTTCGTTTCGAAGGATTTAATCGTTCGATTGAACGATTTTTCCTTTGATCGTTCGATCGAACGAATTGCGGTAAATCCTCGACTTCGATATTATAAGCCGAAGGATTTAACTTCGATGGTCAAATATCGGGGTTAATTAACCCTCGATATTCGACCCATAGTTAATGTGCCCCTAAACAGTGTATCTCAAAGTAAAACGTATGCTTATATCCTTTCAGTACTTGAAGAAAAATTAATCTAACACATTTCCCTGATTTTACATTTTCCCCTATTTTACATAATTTTTTCCTGATCCCCTGAATAACGTAAAATGGAGGTTCTGCTGTAGTTATCCACCGAACCAGAACTGCATGATATTGTAGTTCAACAACAACTGGTAAACAGCACAATATTTTGCCATACGGATGTGTGTAGTAAAACAATTTGAAGTTTTTGTTGATGCCACAGAACACACCTGTCCTGTGAGCTGAACAACAGGGCTTGGAACGATAAAAAATGCTGCAGATCCATAAAAGTGTGCTTTTAAAGTGTGTAAAGGTCCTTACTGTGAGTGAGAGGTGACTGGCATCACAAATGAGCCTGGGGTCGCTTGAAGGGTCCCACAGTGCAGTTCCATGTGCCTAACAGGAGTACAGAACGTTCTATGGCAGTGCAAGCCTCAGCAGGATCTGTGGCACTCAGCTCAAATAGAACCTACAGCTATAAATGTGCCAGTTTTTCACAGAAATTCTTCTTCGATGGAGTAGCCATTTATCATTATTGCTTACACTATCTGTCAGTGCCTATAATTTAATAATATTTTATTATAAATTTAGAAATCTTTTTTTACACAGCATCAATTCAATGACTTAAAGGAGAAGAAAATTCCCTGGGCGCAAAAATCCCTCCCCCCTCCCCTCTGTTGCCCCCCCTCCCTCCTCCCCCCTGGCCTACCTGTCCCGCCGGGCAAATGCCCCTAACTTGTTACTCACCCCTCTGCGCATGCGCAGTAGGAGCATTTCACCGGCACGGATCTACTGCGCATGCGCCAAAAACTTTGTGTCTTTTGGCGCATGCGCAGTAGATCCATACCGGCGAAATGCTCCTACTGCGCATGCGCCAAAAATGCCGGTCAAAGCAGGAAGAAGACCACTTGGGAGAAGATGGCGCCTGTGAAGCACAGGATACACAGTAGATAACAGATAAGTACTACTATAGTTTATATAAACAAGCTGCTGTGTAGCCATGGGGGCAGCCATTCAAGCACAGGATACACAGTAGATAACAGATAAGTACTACTATAGTTTATATAAACAAGCTGCTATGTAGCCATGGGGGCAGCCATTCAAGCACAGGATACACAGTAGATAACAGATAAGTACTACTATAGTTTATATAAACAAGCTGCTGTGTAGCCATGGGGGCAGCCATTCAAGCACAGGATACACAGTAGATAACAGATAAGTACTACTATAGTTTATATAAACAAGCTGCTGTGTAGCCATGGGGGCAGCCATTCAAGCACAGGATACACAGTAGATAACAGATAAGTACTACTATAGTTTATATAAACAAGCTGCTGTGTAGCCATGGGGGCAGTCATTCAAGCACAGGATACACAGTAGATAACAGATAAGTACTACTATAGTTTATATAAATAAGCTGCTGTGTAGCCATGGGGTCAGCCATTCAAGCACAGGATACACAATAGATAACAGAGAAGTACTACTATAGTTTATATAAACAAGCTGCTGTGTAGCCATGGGGGCAGCCATTCAAGCACAGGATACACAGTAGATAACAGATAAGCTCTGTAGTATACAATGGGATTCTTCAGAACTTATATCTGTTATCTAATTTGTGCCTTGTGCTTGAATGGTTTCCCTCATGGCTACACAGCAACTTGTTTATATAAAATAAAGTTGTGTTTCTGAAGCAAACAAACCAGTTAGGGTGGGGGCATACAGGCAGATTCAGGGAGATTAGTCACCTAGCGACAAATCTCCTCTTCTTCGGGGCGACTAATCTCTCTGAACTGCCTTCCTGCCGGCTAAAATGTAAATCACCAGTGGGAAGGCAGTTTGAGGAGATTAGTCGCCTTGAAGAAGAGATTTGTTGCTGGGCAACTAATCTCCCTGAATCTGCCTGTGTGCCCTGACCCTTAGGGTGGTGGCAGAGGGGGAGATTAGTAGCCCAGTGACAAATCTTCTCTACTTCAAGCTACTAATCTTCCCGAAATGCCTTCCCGTCCGCAAGAATACAAATCGCCGGCGGGATAGCAGACAATTAGCTTTGGATTTCCAAAGTCGCCTGTACTAGTGCACGGCAACGCTACATTATATTGCCATTCTTTTAAAACCGTTTCATTTTTTTGGTGTTACTGACAGATGGCTAATAAAAAAAACACACCTTAAGATTTCCAATGCATAGTTCATTTTGTTCTTGTCCTGATAATGCATTTGGCATAAGGGAAGCCATTATGTTAATGTGCATTAGTGATGTGTGGCCCAGCTTGATACCCACGGGCTGACCTGGCTCCCCCATTTGCGGGTCACAGGCGGGTACAGGTTAAGCTCTTCTGCCTACTCTTTCCACCCGTGACCTTACATAGCCGGATTCCGACTTCCAGTTTTACAGACGCGCTCCTGCTCGCCCCACCCCTTCTGTGACATCATCGGCGGGGCGGGTGGGCGTGGGTCTATAAAAGGAAGTGGAAAGTCGGGCGCGGATTGAGGGAGGTCGGGTCTGGGTCTGGTCATGGAAAACTCGAGCCGCACATCACTACTGTGCATGGTCATCACACCAAGGCAGGCTCTTGACAACAGAATACATGCAGTGTCGCACTGGGATATATGGAGCCCATCAGAGAACCCAAAGCCAAGGGCCCCTCCTCATCAAATGCTGGAAACTTGCTATACTTTACCACTATATTAACTCAATATTGAATATTTAATATAGAAAACTCTGTTGGCCAAAAAAATAAACAGGTATAGCACATAAACAGGGGGTGGTTCTTTATACAATAGTGCACAAAATGAAATGATGACTCCTAGTCTCCACCCTGTATTTTGAAAAAACAAAAAAGGACAGTGTTGGCATGACAGATATTACCTCTCCTGTAGCTTAGAATTTTGTTTTGCAAATTTTCCAAAGAAGGAGAATGGAGATCGGATGCCAAGAAATGAAGAACCGGAGTTAACATTCTTGGAGGACGGAAGGTTTTCCAGTTTTGACATTTTAGAATCGACCGAGTCTAGAAAAAAACACAATAAGCCATTATAAACAGAATATATATACATATATATATAATACACAAAAGCTATGAATATCTTATAAACGGTGCTTATTGATTATTTTCAGACAATAAAGTACTCCCTCTTGTAAAATATAAGGATATTAGAAGTAGGGATGCACAGAATCCAGGATTCAGTTCAGTTCGGGATTCTGCCTTTTTCAGCAGGATTCGGATGCAGCCGAATCTTTCTCCCCGGCCAAACTGAATCTGAATTTGCATATGCAAATTAGGGATGGGGAGGGAAATCACATAACTTTTTGTCACAAAACGAGGAAGTAAAAAATGTTTTACCCCTTCCCACAACTAATTTGCAAATGCAAATTCGAATTTGGTTCGGTATTTGGCTGAATCTTTCGCAAAGGATTTGGGGGTTCGGCTGAATCCAAAATAGTGGATTTGGTGCATCTCTAATTAGAAGTCGCCTCGGAGTTTCATGACCTTTGCAATGGGATCCGTTACCCAGAATGCTCTGGACTTGGGGGTTTCCAGATAATGAATCTTTCTTTAATTTGGATCATCATTCCTTAAAGGGGAAGGAAACCTAGTTGGCGGAAAAAACCTCACCCCCTCCCTGCTGCACTGAAATCGCATTTTTCAAAATTGCAAACTGATAATTTTATATTTAATTTTGAAATCTGACACGGGGCTAGACATGATGTCAGTTTCCCAGGTGCCCCCAGTCATGTGACTTGTGCTCTGATAAACTTTAGTCGCTCTTTACTGCTGCACTGCAATTTGGAGTGATATCACCCCCGCCCCTCAGCAGGCCATCAGCAGAGCAATGGGAAGGTAACCAGATAACAGCTCCCTAGTAAAAATCCAAGTACCACTGGGACTCCTTCAGTTACACTGAGTAGTAGACAGCAGCCTGCCTAAAAGCAGTTCCGTTGTAAAGTGCTGGCTCTTTCTGAAAGCACATGACCAGGCACAATGACATGAGATGCACCTACACACCAATATTACAACTAAAAAAAATACACTTGTTGGGTTAGACATTCAATTTTATATGGTATTGTGAATTATTTGCAGTGTAAACAGTGAAATAAAAACAACACCATAAAAATCATGACAGAATCCCTGTAAGATTAGTATAAGATCCCTGTAAGTCTACTAGAAAATCATGTAAACATTAATTAAACCCAACAGGCTGGTTTTACTTCCAATGAGGATTAATTATATCTTAGTTGGGATCAAGTACAAGCTACTGTTTTATTATTATAGAGAAAAGGCAAAGTCATTTTTAAAAATGTTAATTATTTGATTATAATGGAGTCCATGAGAGACGGCCTTAATTTGGAGCTTTCTGGATAACGGGTTTCTGTATAACGGATCCCATACCTGTGCGTGTATATATGTAATTTATTTTTAAATAAGGCGTTAAAAAAAGTAGGCGTTTCTGTTGAAATGAATATATCAGATTAGTTGCAATGGGTTACTTAACCCAGAGCATATTTAAACTCTTATAAACATGGACATTTATTAAAGTCCGAATGCAAGAAACTTTACTATAAAACCCGAATCCTTATCTAAATTGTTACAATTATTTATTTTCTGACCTTAAAATTGTTACAAAGTATCTTATTTGCTGCTGTGGCTCTTAGTCTGGGCTCTCTGCCAAAAGCCAATTAAGTCAGAAACTTTGTATCTTTTTCTGGCTGTTCAGTGCAGAGAAAATCTGGACTTTCCAGTACAAAAGAGGGACTGTCCCTCTAGCTCTGCATTAAACTAATGGGCCGAAATCTGCACTGACAAAGTAGCCCCAGCAATGGGTCAAATATGCAAACTCAAACCCAAAACAACGCCCTGCAAACTGGCAACTACAATGTGCTGCATTCACAAGGCAACCAAGCAGAATCACCAAAATGCTGAAAGCTGCATTCTTAAGGCACCCCAACAGGGGTAGTTGACCTTTAAGTTAACTTTTAGGGGCAGATTTATTAAAGGTCGAATTCATTTAATTTTTTTTTTACTTGAATAAATTCGAATATACTAGAAAATCGAATGGGAGGTTATTTAAGAAAAATTTTGTTCGAATTCGAAACAATCGAATCCAAATATCTGATTAGTATTCGATCAAACTCAAATCGTTTTTTTCTCCGAAGGAAGGCTATTAACTTCTTCAAATGGGTCACTAGACCTCTGCCATTGACTTCTACATGAACTCGGCCAGTTTCAGTTGGTGAATAGTCGAAATCTCGAGTTTGGATTATTTCCGATTAGAATTTGTGAATGTGGAACAAAAATCCAAGTTCCATTCAACTTTGAAAAAAAAAATCGAAAATCCGAATATCGAAATTCATCATGTACTGTCTCTTTAAAAATTAGAATTCAACCATTCACCAGAATTCAACCATTCACCATCTAAAACCTGCCAAATTGATGTTTTAGCCTATGGGGGACCTCCTAGAACCTATTTGGAGTCAATTGGTGGACTTTTTTTAAAAAAAAAAACAACTTTTAATCAAATTTGATCGAATACGATGTTAATTTGATGCGTACGATTCAAATTCGAACAAAAATGGCCTATTTCAAAGTAATTTGCCTTCTTCTTCTGGACCGTCTCGGCTTTCAAAAGGGTCACTGACAAGTACTCTGTAAGTCTACTAATTTACTTTAATTAGTTAGTAAGTTTACTTTAATTAGTAAGTTTAATAAAGTTACTTTTTATCATTCATCTTTCTATTCAGGCCTCTCCTATTCATATTCCAGTCTCACATTCAAATCAGTGCATGGTTGCTAGGGTAATTTGGACCCTAGCAACCAGACTGCTGAAATTGCAAACTGGAAAGCTGCTGAATCAAAAGCTAAAGGACAAAACAATAAAAATGAAAACCAAATGCAAATTGTCTTAGAATATCACTCTCTGCATCACATAAGGGGCAGATTTATTAAAGGTCGATTAGTAAATTCGAATTTACGAATTGTATTTTTGGTCAAACTCACAAATTAGAATTGGGAATAATCCAAACTCGATTCGAATTTGAAATTCGAGATTTATCAAACCTTTACCCTGGGAACAAGTTCAAGTAGAAGTCAATGGGAGAGGTCCTGTGACCCATTTGAAGATGTTAATAGCCTTCCTGACATTTAAGTTTTTTTCGGATTAAAAACTCTAATGTTTATTGGCACTGTTTCAACTTATTGGATAGTTGTGAGATTTTGCTATGTAGATCTCCATATATAATTAGTGGATGCCTGATAAACATGTACTACAAGCCCCTCTCACGCCTCTTTATTGCAAAAACAAACACAAAATAATGAACTATAACTAGCCAGGGCAATTATTTATAATAATATTGGCTCAGGTAAAACATATTAAAAAGGCAAATTGAAACATCCAATTGGTTAGTCTCTTGTTTAGTGGTTGTTCACCTTCTAAACACTTTTTTTCAGTTGAGTTGTTTTTAGATTGTTCCCCGTAAAGAAAGACTTTTTTTCAGTTGCTTTCCATTTTTTTAAATCTTTTTTACTGTTTCCCAAAACTGAAGTTTAAAGTTGAATGTTTGTGTCTCTAGTGTTTCAGTCTGGCAGCTCAGTGATCCAGGAGCAGATTCTGAACTGTTACAATTTGCTACATTTAGGGGCATATTTATCAAGGGTCGAATTTCGAATTTGAAAAACTTCGAAATTCAAAAAGACCAACCTGAAATTAAGTCAAAGGTTTTTTTCAGCTGAATAGATCAGTTTTCGATGGAATAGGTCTGTATTCAGCCGAATTTGAATCGTACCAATCGAAGTATTTAAAGTTTTCCGCAAAAAACACTTAGCTTTTTCAAAGTCCACCAATTGACACCAAATAGGTTCTAGGAGGCCCCCCATAGGCTAAAACAGCAATTCGGCAGGTTTTAGATGGTGAATGGTCGAAGTCGAATTTTTAAAGAGACAGTACATAAATAAATTTCGATAAATAGTCCCTGGTCGAGGTACACAAAAATAGCTTGAAATTCTATTTTTTTAACTCGAAAATTCACCTCGACCTTTGATAAATCTACCCCTTAGTTGATACATTTCTCTGCACTATCTGTGGAATATCAGCAACTATTGTATCAATTCTAACAGCTGCCTGTAGTGAAACTCAGGGATTCTGCTCAGCAGGGACAAAGAAAACAAATGTATCAACTAAATGTATCCATTTAGAAGAATTGAGGAGGCAGATTTATCAACGGTCGAATTTCAAAATCATGCAAGTTTTTTTTTTTTTAAAACTCCCATAAACTCCCTGAACTCGAAATTCGTCCAATTGAAATTTGTTCATAAAATTTTATGTTTAAAAGGTCGGATTAATAGAATCAACCCAAAAGTTCGAATCAAATTCGATTCGATTTTAAAAACCTCAAAAAAAGTAGAATGTCAGGAAGGCTGCAAACAACTCAAAATTGATCCCTGGACCTTCAGCAATTAAGCAGGTTTTAGATGGCGAATAGTCAAATTCGAGTTCTAAGGGCCAGAATATGATAAATCTCAAAAATCTAATTTGAATTTTTTTAAAAACTCGAATCGAATTTGAATAACTCCCTAGTAGAATTTGACAGTTTTGACCATAAGAAAATTCGAATTTTCAATTCGACCCTTGTTAAATCTGCCCCTAAATTGATACAATTAGTTGATACATTTTTCATCAGTATCTGTGGAATATTAGCAACTATTGTATCAATTCTAACAGCTGCCTTTAATGGCACTCAGGGATTCTGCTCAGCAGGGATAAAGATAACAAATGTAACAACTAATTGTAACAATTTAGAACATTTAAAGAGTCTGCGACCCCCCTCCCTCCCAGAGTTGATTTAGAAGGCGACTCTTCAATATTAGAAAAACTATTACAAATAGAAAGTAATTGGAAAAGGTATTTTTTTCTGGTGAACTATCTGAAACCAAATTAATTGAAAAGTGTTTGAAGGTGAACAACCCCTTTGGGCAGAGACACATGCTCACATTCTGCCTCCCCTGTCGGCTGGATAAAAAATCACCAGCAGGATGGCACTCGGGAGTGCTTAGTTCCTCGTGAGGCAACTTCAGGCGACTTCGGAAAACTAAGTGATCCGAGTGCCATCCCGCCGGCGATTTTCATTCTAGCAGGCGGGAAGGCAGAGGAAGGGGGTTTGGGGAGATTATTTGCCCCAAAGAAGAGGAGATTTGTCGCTGAGCGACTAATCTCCCCGAATCTGACCGTGTGTCTCTGCCCTTAAAGCACTAATTTTATATTTTAAAAGAGATCACACCAAGTAACCATTTGTTTAAAGGAGAACTAAACCCTTAATGAAAAAAATCCCTACCCTACATAGACCCCCTCCCTGCTCCCCCCCCCCAGCCTAGCAAATGCCCCTAACTCTTTACTTACCCCTCAGTGCAGATTGAGGGCATCGGAGTTCACGGGCGCCATCTTCCGGCACTTCAGTAATCTTCGGGTTTTCTTCCTTCACGTCGGCAATTTACAGGACTTTCGGCACATGCGCAGTTGTCGCGAAACTGAAGATTGCTCCAACTGCGCATGCACCGACACACCGCCCTCATTCCGAAAAGTAGAAGATGGCGGCCGTAAACTCTGAAGCCCTGAATCTGCACCGAGGGGTAAGTAAAGAGTTAGGGCATTTACCAGGGGTAGCAGCTAGGCTGGGGGGAGCAGGGAGGAGTTATATGTAGAGTAGGGTTTTTTTTAATTAAGGGTTGAATTCTTAGTTAAGGTAAAAGTACAGTTTGAGCACCCTGGGGCCAAGAATTAGCTTTGCTAATATTTGCTTTCCTGTCTTGTGTGTTTTCTAAATGCAGCCCCTGGTCACTGGCAGATAAGATCTCAGCAAAGTCATGAGTGCAGCCTCTGTGATCCAGTCTGAAGTGGGAACGAGTGAAAGCTGAAACGATACAGACACTGACTCACCGTTTAGATGACTTGTCTCCTGCAGCCGACAGGCAAGGGGTCGCTTCACCAGGTTCCTCACATCTCGCTCCTTCTTAAATTTCTCTTTCTGGATTTCCTCAAACCATTCCCCGGACGCGGCGTGTAACCATTTGCCGTCTTTCTTCTTGCTCTGGAGCTTACTGCAATTAAACGAGAGAGAAAGGATTTTTCACCATGGTCCGGGAAGCTACGTGTTTACTATGGTAATGAGGCATGCTACAGACGCGGAAGGGAAACCTGTTGGACCAGATGTTTTGTCACGGAGGAGACTCGGCTTGGTGAGGACACACCTGGGCAAGGTGGAGAAGTGCAGATGTGTCACCCACTGTGGGCTGAACATTTTGGCAACAGAATCACAGCCGAAACAGGAAATAAGAAGGGTTCAGGGGTCCATTTATACTATTTATAATGAGTTTTAATTCTCTGCAGGTTGATTATTTCCATTAAAGTGCACTGATAGGATTCCACAGCACCATCCCCAATATCCTTGTAATGCAGTGTCACCTCCCCAACCCTTTTACTCACCCAGCAGTTAAAAGAATATGTAGGCAAATACCAAACAAAATATAAAATGTTGATTATATGTAATTATAAAAAATGTTGATTATATGTAATTATACCCGTTATCCAGAAAGCTCAGAATTACAGAAAGGCCCTGCCCCATAAACTCCATTTTATCCAAATTTTTGAAAATCATTTCCTCCTTCTCTAAAGGATTTTGTACTTGATCCAAATGAGGATTTTTTTTTTGGACAGACATAATATCAAAGGCTATTGTGATACTAAACTCTATAGTTAGTATAGCTATGGGTATATATCATTTATTTGAAAGTAGGGAGGGGTTGAACTTGATGAACTTTGTCTTTTTTCAACCTATTTTAACTATGTAACTAAGATATAGTTAATCCTTACTGGAATCAAAACAGGCTGTTGGGCTGTCCCGTACCTGTATAAAAAAAAAAAAAAAAAAAAAAAAAAATATATATATATATATATATATATATATATATATATATATAAACATACATACATACACAAACACAGACATAGGAATGATATCCGTTATCTGGAAACCCGTTATCCAGAAAGATCCAAATTACGGAAAGGCCGTCTCCCATAGACTCCATTTTATTTAAATAATCCAAACTTTTTAAAATTATCTCCTTTTCCTCTGTAAGAATAGAGCAGTATCTTGTACTTGATCCAATCTAATTTATAATTAATCCTCATTGGCAGCAGAACCAGCCTATTGGTTTTATTTAATGTTTATATGATTTTCTAGTAGACTTAAGGTATGAAGATCCCAAATAGAAAGATCCATTATCTGGAAAACCCCAGGTCCCGAGCATTCTAGATAACAGGTCCCATACCTGTGTGTGTATATATATATATTTATTTGTATAGATATATATATATATATATATATATATATATATATATATATATATATATATATATATATATATATATATATATATATATATATATATATTTAATACACAAAAGCCATGAATATCCTGTAAAATATATCCTTATAAATGGTGAGTTCTGATGTCATCAGTTATAAACGGTGAGTTCTGATGTCATTTCTGTCACATGACTCACTGAAATTTGTGTATTATAATAAATAAAGTACCCCCACTTGCAAAATATGAGGATATTAGAAGTTACCTCGGAGTTCCATGACCTGTATAAAAACACTCGGCCTTCGGCCTCGTGTTTTTATATGGTCATGAAACTCCTCGGAAACTTATAATATCCTTATATTTTACAAGAGGGGGTACTTTATTCACTATATATATACCGGTCCAAATTAGGATTAGGAGTATCCACAGTCTCCTTCTGAGACTACAACTCCCAAAATCCTACTTTGACAGCAGGACAGACAGCCCACTTACCAAAAGAAACACACTGGATTTGTTATTAGAACCAATTCTGGCTCCTGTCTACTGATAGACACAGAGTCATATGATTGCATATTGACTTTATTACATACACCCATGTAGTCACAGATAAGGGAGATAAGGGGCAGCTGATAATCCATAAAAGTAAAGGTAAAACTCACACCCCAACTGTTGACACTCAATCTCTTCCGTGTTTACTCTTGAGCTGCTGGTTTCCAACCCATTAGCAATCCCTAGTGGCGACGTTCAAAAAAATCCAAAAAAACAAGAAGGCTCTGATAATCTGTTTCAGTCACTAAATGGGGCTCCCATGCTCCCCAAGTTCAGTTAAGGGGCACTACTACGATGATAAAATGTGCAAATAGACATTAAACCATACAGTAGGTTTAAACGGGTTGTTCACTTTGAGTTAACTATTAGTATGATTTAGTCATTTAAAGAGTTATTTAGCTTTTTATTCAACAGATCTCTAGGTTGCCATTTCTGGTTGCTAGGATCCAATACCCTGGCAACCATGCATTGATTTGAGTAAGAATAGGAGAGAGTCTGAATATAAAGATGAGCAATAAAAAGTAGCAATAACAATACATTCGTAGGTTTGTAGGGCATTTGTTCTTAGATAGGGCCAGTGTCCCCTATTTGCAAGCTGGAAATAGTCAGAAGAAAAAGGTAAATAATTGAAAAACTATATAATAATGAAGACCAATTGAAAAGTTGCTAGACTCGTCCATTCTATAACATACTGAAATTTAACTTCAAGGTGAACTACCTCTTAGTTGTGTTCTGTAAGCTTTTATGTTTATGACTATTTATACTGAATATTGTACAATTTTCTCTGCAGCTCCAGTTGCACAAATCTCCTCTATCTTCACTATTCCTCTCTCAGCATCTGTTTCTCTTCATTCTGTCTTCATGCAGCAGTTGGGTGTCAGATATTCATTGACAGATACAATATATCTTATAGGGGGGCTTCCTTTCCTAGCAGATGTATTAGAGCTTGTTCAAATAACCGATTCCAGTACAAACAAAATAACTGCCTTTTGCACAAATCCTGCATGTAGAGAGACATGATGTCTGGTGATTAATAGAGTGAGCTCTAATACATCTTCTAGGCAAAAGGAGCCCCCTATAAGATATATTGGATCTAACTGTCAATGAATATCTGACACCCAACTGCTGCATGAAGAGAGAATGAAGAGAAACAGATGTTGATAGAGGGATGAACATACACTTGATTATTTCAGAAACGGTGCAGAATATTTAATTGATTGTGTTAATAAAGTTTCTTATTTCAGTTTGATCAAGCTTATATAAAATGTTAATGTTCGCGATCGTTCTCCTTTAAGGTGTTTTGAATGCAATGGGTCTGCTTCTGAGGAGCTTCAAGTAACACTTGCACTTCAGTTTAGGGGGGTAAATTGAGATTCATGTGTAAGGTATGGACAGTGGGTGTCTGAGCTGCTACTTTAGGTGCCCAGGTGAGAGTCATTTGAATCAGGGAGACCCCTCAAAAATGGGGTTGAGTTGATGGTGAAATGGGTAACTATGTCTCTGGACCACTTCCAATTCATTTGTGGAGCAAGCCCTATCAGCTAGTGTCAAGTAGGCATCACCCAGGACCACTCACCTCCATTCTAGTAATCTCTTCCTTACTCTGCCAGTGTCTGCTATAGGCAGCTTGTTTCCCCTCTTTTATATGAACAGAAACAGGCAGGAACAGGCATTTTGGCATGATGCTCCCACTATTACCACCGTCATTATCTTAATTAAAACAGAACATTTATTCCCGTTTCATGTTACCTTCTGTTACCTTCTTTATGTAAGGTGTTCTTACCATGACCAGCAGAGATTTATAGCAGCAAATAAGCTTGCGGGTTTCAATACCTGCCATCACTGACCCAGCTTGGTTTTTTATATCTTATTATCAGGTTATCGTGTCGTGGCAGCGCTGTTGATCTTTCTCTTGGAACAGGAGGATTTATATCCCTTTGTTCGCTCAACTCTGGCACGGAGCTGCACCTTGTCTATTGAGCACTTTACAAAGCTGATTTGTGTGTGTGTGTTGGCCTGATTACAAACACATGCTTTTCTCCTTCTTCCATGGGCAATAACACCTAACTATTAACTGCTACATGTCCTTATAGGATACATTCGCTGCTATGGGACGCAAGCCCCTAGTCAATCAGTGCTACATACAGGAGCCCCAAATTCAGGGGTAATTACTCTCTGGGGCAAAATGCCCAGTTATTACATCAGTCCTCCAATTTGACCCATTTAAGTGCCAGCAGAATTTCGCATTTCATTTGCACTCAGTGCTAGACGTTTTTGCAAAATTTCAGTTTAGGGGCATTTTCTGAGGGGAAACCTTTAGTTTACCAAGAAAAACGATACATTTTGTTTTTTTCGGGAGAACCTGAGCTTTCTAAATCTGCCTGAGTTTTCATGTATTTCCACCTCTGCAAAAAGATTTATAGCGCTAAATACCAAAAAAAAAGAAAAATTGCTATTTTTTACCGCCTCTCTCCATTCATTTCTATTGGATTTTTAAAGGTGTATTTATCAAATGATGAACTTTCACTACCATAGTAGTACCTAGAAGTAAGGTTGAAAAAAGACACACGTCCATCTAGTTCAACATTTTAGGTTTTTTTTAATCTGCCTATTTGATCCAGAGGAAGGCAAAAACCCCATCTGAAGCCTCTCCAATTTGCCTCAGAGGGGTAAAAAATTCCTTCCTGGCAATGGGACCAGTCCCTGGATCAACTTGTACTATGAGCTATCTCCCATAACCCTGTATTCCCTCACTTGCTAAACACCATCCAACCCCTTCTTAAAGCTATCTAATGTATCAGCCTGTACCACTGATTCAGGGAGACAATTCCACATCTTCACAGCTCTCACTGTAAAAAACCCTTTCCGAATATTTAGGCGGAACCTCTTTTCTTCTAATCGGAATGGGTGACCTCGTGTCAGCTGGAAAGACCTACTGGTAAATAAAGCATTAGAGAGATTATTATATGATCCCCTTATATATTTATACATAGTTATCATATCTCCCCTTAAGCGCCTCTTGTCTTCTTAGTTGCCCTTCTCTGTACCCTCTCTAATACAATAATGTCCTGTTTGAGTGATGGAGACCAAAACTGTACGGCATATTCTAGATGGGGCCTTACAAGTGCTCTATACAGTAGAAGAATGACCCCTCCTCCCGTGACTCTATGCCCCTTTAATACAGCTCAAGACCTTATTTGCCCTTGATGCTGTTGACTGGCATTGCTTGTTACAGCCAAGTTTATCATCTACAAGGACTCCAAGGTCCTTTTCAATAATGGATTTACCTAGTGCAGCCCATTAAGGGTATAAGTGGATATTTTTACATCCCAGGTGCATGACTTTACATTTATCAACATTAAATCTCATTTGCCACTTAGCTGCCCAGATTGCCAGTTTGTCAAGATCGTGTTGCAAGTGCCACATCCTGGATGGAATTATGAATACAATGTTACTATGAAAACCTTGTTACTATGTTATGTTACCCATGCCTTTCTGCTCCAAACTACTGAGTCTTTCCCAAAATTGGCGGTTTTGGTGAAATACCTGAAAATTGCCTCAAAGCTTAAAATTTCCAGCATCATATCAACCATGTATCATTACGTACCAAGAAAATATGATTGCCAGGGGTCCTCCAAACATTTTGATACCCAAAAGGCAGGTAATTACATCTTTCTACTGCAAACTACCAAACTGCAAAGCTATGTTAAACTGTTTTTATGGAATTTCTGAATATCTTGACAAAGCTTGCATTTTACCCCATTATATAGCCCACATTTCGTAGCCTACCAGCATAAAGCATCCTAAATATGAACGCCAGGGGTCTACTGAACAGTTTGATGACTAATATGCATAGATTTACCAAACTATGTAGCACACAGAGAGGCCCAAATCCAAACAGTGCATATGATTTTTCACGTATGCCACTCTGGCTACTACAATATAAGCACCTGTATGTGTATTATGTGCCATGAGAACCCCTAATAGTAAGGCAACCCTAGAAAACCATATATTTCCTGAAAGTACACATTCTGATGAATTTAAAACAGGTAAATATGTCTTTTATAAATATGTTTTTATTTATTATGCTCTAAACGCACATTTTGATAAATCTGCCCCTGAGTCTACTAAAAAAAACATTTAAACATGAAACCCAAAAGGATTGTTTTGCCTCCAATAAGGGTTACTTATATCTTTGTTTGGATCCAGTACAAGGTACTGTGTTATTATAACAGAGAAAAGGGAAATTACTTTGAAAAATTAGAATCATTTACCTATGGGAGATGGCCTTCCCGTAGTTCGGAGCTTTCTGGGTACCGGGTTTCCAGATAACGGACCCATACCTGTATTAACATATATTCCATGCAGAACAGACCAGAATCTTAAACCCCAAAAAGAACAGCATTACCAGGTGAGAAAGGTCTTGCAGGCTGGGGTGTCTGTTTAGAATGGGATGTGTAACCTTAATTATCCCACTCATTTATATTCACGTTTGGGAGGTATGATTTAAATGTATCAGTATCGATCGAATCTTTGTGCTGCTTAGTTGCTGTACAAGGGCCAATACTACCTGCTCACTTGCCCATTATTGTCTGAATGGCCACTACACTTGTCCCTGTATGGGGCCAAAACCAAGGCCTTTCCAACCAGATATCAATTGGGCTGGCAAATCCTGGATGTGGTTCTCTCCAAACCCCGTCCTCAGCACTGGCAGTCCATGTGATTCATTTGACTACCTTGTTATGTTTCCTACGATGAAGGAAGGATCTTGAACATTTTCTCCTAATATGCCTGTAGCCAAAAAGGCACAAGCCATATGAATCGTTAGAGGCTAGGTGTGGAACTGGGGCTGAGAGTTCCAGTTCACCTAGAGGAGGATTCCTGCAGAAGTATATCTAACATTGAAGGAGAACTAAAGCCTAACTAAAGAAGTAGCTAGAAATGTTGTACATTATGTTTTGTGCTTCTGTACCAGCCCAAGGCAACCACAGCCCTTTAGCAGTAAATATCTGTGTCTCCAAAGATGCCCCAGTAGCTCCCCATCTTCTTTTCTGCTGATTCACTGCACATGCTCTGTGCTGCTGTCACTTACTGAGCTTAGGGACCCACTCACAATATACAGTACACATAGAATAGAAATGTCACAATATAAGGCTGATTAGTAATTAATACAGATAATTACTACATGGCAGCACAGAAACCAGTGCAATTAGCATCAGAATTTAATAATCAGCCCTGTAGCATCAGCTTATATTACAGACCAACCTCATTTTCTGCTGGATAATTAGTAGGGATGCACCAAATCCACTTTTTTGGATTCGGCCGAACCCCCGAATCCTTCACGAAGGATTCGGCTGAATACCGAACCGAATCCGAACCCTAATTTGCATATGCAAATTAGGGGTGGGAAGGGGAAAACATTTTTTACTTCCTTGTTTTCTGACAAAAAGTCATGCAATTTCCCTCCCTGCCCCTAATTTGCATATGCAAATTAGGATTCAGATTCAGTTCGGCCAAATCCGAATCCTGCTGAAAAAGGCCGAATCCCGAACTGAATCCTGGATTCGGTGCATCCCTAATAATTAGTGACGAGCCCTAAGCTTAGCTTTTCAACAGCTGCTCAGAGCCCACTGAGCATGTGAGTGTCACAGACACTTTCCAAGATGGTGACCCCCTGTGACAAGTTTGAAGTCCTGGATCATTGCTGCTATTGACAAGCTGAAACTTTAGGCTGGTGCAATAAGTTCAATATATAATATATGGCCATTTTTAGCCATATTAATTTTTTAGGGTTTAGTTCTCCTTTAAAAGGAAATAAATTTTGGCAATCCCATAAAACTTTGCTCAATAGCATGCATGTTTTTTCAGATAAAAATCGAAAATTTTGTACATCCTAATGTTGATTTCTGCAAACTGTGGGGCATGTTGGCTAAGGTGGTGAGGGAAATGGAGCTTAGCCTGTGACGGATATGTGCAGGGGAAGGTTACAGCAAGCGCTTTCAGAACAAAACAAGAAATCCATCACTCTGCATTACACCCAATATGATATATACAAACACTATTATTCTGGGGAAAAATGACTATCGTTTGTGGTTTTACAGGGATAAAAGGTGTGCTTAAAGAGAACACTACAGCTAAAGGACAAGGTGCTTAGTATGGGTGAAATAGCAGCAAGTCTAGATAGTAACAGGCCAGCTGCTAACATATACATTAAAGGGGCAATTCACCTTTTATAATGCCGTAATATCCTAATTATTTATAAAGCCCCCTTATGGTATAATAAATACAGAAGCCAAGAATAAAATAATGCTGTAAACAGATGTGTTATCAGTATGGTTGCCACCTGGTGGGTAAAAATGATGGCTGATCCCAATGTTACTAATAGGGAAAAAAGTTAATATATAGGAAGGCCGGTGTTTTTTCCAGAAAAGGTGGCAACCCTAGTTAACAGTGGCAGAAATAGACGAATCTACTACATATACAAGAAATGCACAGAATCCACTATTTGGGATTGAGCTGGATCCCCGAATTCTTTGTTAAAGATTCAACCGAATATCAAACCAAATCCTAATTTGTATATGCAAAGTAACATTCTTTTTACTTCCTTGCTTTGTGACAAAAATTCATGTGATTTCCCTTCCCGTACTTAATTTACTTATGCAAATTAAGATTCAGATTCGGTTTGGCCAGGAACAAGGATTCGGCCGAATCTGAATCCTGCTGAAAAAGGCAGAAGCCGATACCAAAATTTTGCCCCACGGGGAGAGGGCAGCCTCGCAGTTTAGAAACCCTGGGAACTAGGATATATTCTGCTTTATAGCTAATAATTGCTTATAGCTTGCTTTTTCTTTAGTTCCTTTGTATGTGTTCCATTCCTTTAAATGAATCTCTTTCAAATAAATAAGCCCCCAAGGTCTTTGTACCAAAGCACTTTTCTTGCAGGCAAAGAGAGAAAACTCGACTTTTAATGATTATTTGCCTTTCATCTCCCAGGCATCTGCACTTCATATCTTACATAATTACAGGCAAGGAGCAGGTCTTTCCAGTTTTTTGCCAAGCTTATTATGGGAAAAAAAGAATTAAAAAATAAAAATAAAAAACGCAGTAACACAATCTGGGATGCAGAAGTTTCACACACCAGAAAAAAAATAGCAGCCCCCAAAAATTGGTACAGATATGGGATCCGGGTTCCGGAAACCAGTTATTCAGAATAATCTGAATTACTGAATGGCCGTCTCCCATAGACTCCATTTAAACCAAATAATCAAAAAATGATTTCCATTTTCTCTGTAATTATAAAACAGTAGCTTGTACTTCATCCAAACTAAGATATAATTAATCCTTATTGGAAGCAAAACCAGCCTATTTGGTTTATTTAATGTTTACATGATTTTCTAGTAGACATGAGGGGGCAGATTTATCAAAGGTCGAAGTAAACTTCAGAATTAAAAAACGTTGAATTTCGAAGTAATTTTTGGATATTTTGACCGTCCAATAAGCCAAAATTTACTTTGATTCAAAGTGAAAATGTTTCACAAATTCGACCATTCGAAAATCGAAGTACTGTCTCTTTAAAAGACTTCGACTTCGACACTTCACCACCTTTAACCTGCCGAATTGCTATGTTAGCCTATGGGGACCTCCTAAAATCTATAGCCAGTATTTGGCTACATTTTGAGAAGTCAAAGGATTTTTTTGTAAAATTTTACGATCGTATGATTAAATTACGAGTTGAAGTACGATCGTACTACCTTAAAAATCCTTTGACTTCGAATGTCGGACGACCCTATTTGATGGTCGAATTTCGAAGTTTTTTTCACTTCGAAATTCGACCCTTGAAAAATCTGCCCCGAGGTATGAAGATCCAAGCTACGGAAAGATCCAGTATCCAGAAAACCCCAGCTCCCAAGCATTCTGGATTACCAGTCTCATACCTGTATCCAATATATGCAGAAAGGTGAATGGCGTGAATTAGCGTGTCCAATTGATGTAACAATAACAGTATAGATATAGACGGAGTGAAATATAATGAGCTGTATATGGTTAATCAGGAAAATGCAGGAGTGTTCTGTGACTGAGGATAAGGTTTTACCTTGGGAACGTGAAGGAAACCATACACTGGGGATGGGGAAGAAAATAAAAGGAACAATACAACTTTATTTATATAGTGCCACTAGGATGGGGTTATTTACCTTTGCGTTAACTTTTAATATGATGTAGGGAGTGATATTCTTCCACAATTTGCAATTGGTTTTACTATTTTTTTTTTTGTTATTTAGCTTTTTATTCAGCAGCTCTCCAGTTTGCAATTTCAGCAATATGGTTGCTAAGGTCCAGCTTACACTAGCAACCATTCACTGATTTGAATAAGAGACTGGAATAGGAGAGGCCTGAATAAAAATGAGTAATAAAAAGTAGCAATAACAATAAACGTTTTAGCCTTACAGAGCATTTTTTTAAATGAGATCAGTGGCCCCCATTTGAAGTCTGGAAAGTCGTAAGAAGAAGGCAAATAATTAAAAAAAAATTAAAAGAGAGGGAGGAAAAAAATGTCACGCGTCAAAAAAAAATTTGACTTGCAATGGTCTCAGGGTTTTTTTTGGAGGAAAGCTTGTTTAGATTGGGTCGGGACTATTCAATCGAATTTCAGACGTTTTCATTTTTTCATAAATAACATACCATTCGAATTGTGAGTAAAATCGAATGTATTATATATAACAACTGTGAAAGGCCAGTAGGGGGCAGTGTGTGCGGGTGGTAATAAGAATTTGGCAATGGACTAGTGTTAGCAAATTAATATGTTATGTACTAGAGCAAACAGATTTTTTTATATTCAACTTTGAAATCTGACATGGGGCTAGACATATTGTCAATTTCCCAGCTGCCCCAAGTCATGTGACTTGTGCTCTGATAAACTTCAATCACTCTTTACTGCTGTACTGCAAGTTGGAGTGATATCACCTCCCTCCCTTCCCCCCCCCCAGCAGCCAAACAAAAGAACAATGGGAATGTAACCATATAACAGCTCCCTGACACAAGATAACAGCTGCCTGGTAGATCTAAGAACAACACTCAATAGTAAAAACCCATGTCCCACTGAGACACATTCAGTTACATTGAGAAGGAAAAACAGCAGCCTGCCAGAAAGCATTTCTCTTCTAGTGCAGGCACAGGTCACATGACCAAGGGCAGCTGGGAAATTGACAAAATGTCTAGCCCCATGTCAGATTTCAAAATTGAATATAAAAAAATCTGTTTGCTCTTTTGAGAAATGGATTTCAGTGCAGAATTCTGCTGGAGTAGCACTATTAACTGATGTGTTTTGAAAAAAACATGTTTTCTGATGACAGGATCCCTTTAAGCAGGTTATACATAGCTGTATAAAGTTGAACTCAAAGGATGCATGTCTTATTTTAACCTTAGTTACTATAATACTATTCATATAAACCGATGTGAAAAATTTGGACATAACCCAAACAGAAGCATATGCCATGGCTTGTACTTTGATTTCAGACATGTCCAAAATGTCAGCGCTGGCGCAATCTTTCAGCTATAGGATTGTTTTATGAAACACTTTTATAATAAAAATAAATTCCAGTGGAGCCCATTAAACGGGTTGTTCACCTTACAAATACTTTTTTTCAATTCAGATGTTTTCAGATTGTTCACTATAAACAAAGACTTTTTTTCAATTGGTTTACATCTGTTATTTGTTAGTGTTCTCCTAAAATTTAAGTTTTTATCTTGATTTTATGAACATAGTATGAAGAAAGAGGGGAAAGAAAGAAGAGGGAAAATAGACAGATAAAGGGGGTGGGCATTCCCTTTATTAAAATGTAAGGTTAAAGTTTAGGGGCACATTTATCAAGGGTCGAATATCAAGGATTAATTAACCCTCGAATTTGACCCTCGAAGTTAAATCCTTCGAATTCGAAGGATCGATCGAAGTAAAAATCGTTAGATCGAACGAAAAAATCCTTAGAATCTAACAATTTGAACGATTTTAATCGATCCATTGAAGGATTTTTCTTCGATCAAAAAAAGCTTAGAAAAGTGATGGGGAAGGTCTCCATAGGCTAACATTGTACCTCGGTAGGTTTAAACTACCAAAGTATGTAGTCGAAGTTTTTTTTAAAGAGACAGTGCTTCGACTATCGAAGGTCGTTGTAGCCTATTCGATGGTTGAAGTACCCAAAAAATACTTCGAAATTCGAAGTTTTTTATATTTGAATCCTTCACTCAAGCTTAGTAAATGTGCCCCTTAATGTTCTCTGGTGTTTCAGTCTGGCAGCTTAATGATCCAGAAGCAGATTCTGAACAGTTACAATTAACTACATTTAATTGATACAATTAGTTGATACATTTCTCAGCAGCATCTGTGGAATATCAGCAACTATTGTATCAATTCTAACAGCTGCCTTTAATGAAACCAGAGATTCTGCTCAGCAGGGACAAAGATAACAAATGTATCAACTAAATGTATCAATTTAGGACAGTTAAAGAGTTGGCGACCCCCCCCTCCAGAGCTGCTTTAAAAGGTGAAAAATTAAACTTTACACTTCAACATTAGAAAAACTGCCACAAATATAAAATAGAAAGTAATTGGAAAAAGTCTTTCTTTGTGGTGAACTGTCTGAAACCAACTGAACTGAAGTGTTTGAAGGTGAACAAAGTTAAATAGTTATACTATGGTATGTAGCTCTGCTCTTTAAAAAAAATCCAATTTATATAAGAAAAATGTAAAGTGGTCTCATCCCAGAGAACCCCCAGTCCAATGGGGTCTGAGAATAATGAAAAATCAAAATAGGAAGAGACCCACTACTAGCCTATGAGTAAGAGCCCATTTTGGCACGAATGCATTAGGCTAATGCTTTTCCTAATAAAGAAGTGTCCCGCCGGGCAAATACCCCTAACTTGTTACTCACCCCTCTGCGCAGGTCCAGTCCACTGAGTTCACAGGCGCCATCTTCTCCCAAGCCGTCTTCTTCCTGCTTTGACCGGCGTTTTTGGCGCATGCGCAGTAGGAGCATTTCACCGGTACGCATCTACTGCGCATGCGCCAAAAGTCACAAAGTGAAATCGGAAAACTTTGTGTCTTTTGGCGTATGCGCAATAGATCCATACCGGCGAAATGCTCAGGGCCGGATTTACATAGTGGGCGCCCCTAGGCCCACTACCGTTTGTCACCCCTGTCCCCTCCAGGTTGACAGGAACAATGGGGATTGGCGCACGGGAAATTTAAGAAATTATTGTATCTCCAGCGCATCCCCAGTGTTTTTGAACCAATGTGGGTGTGGTTGGGCAGCATGCCGCCCCCCTAAAATCCTGCCGCCCTAGGCCCGGGCCTAGGTGGCCTTTCCACAAATCCGGGCCTGGAAATGCTCCTACTGCGCATGCGCCAGTCAAACTCCGGTCAAAGCAGGAAGAAGACGGCTTGGGAGAAGATGGTGCCTGTGAACTCCATGGACTGGACCTGCGCAGAGGGGTGATTAAAAAGTTAGGGGCATTTGCCCGGGGGGACAGGTAGGCCAGGGGGGAGGAGGGGCAACACAGGGGAGGAGGGAGGGATTTTTGCGCCCAAGGGGTTTCCTTCTCCTTTAAACACAGTCCCATCTTTATTGATGAATGGCAAGATGTGCTTGGCGCCCCCTATCTGCCCTATGGGATCTGTTCTCCCTAAACCAGTTATCTGAAAAGCTTCGAATTACGGGATGGCCATCTCCCATAGGCTCCATTTTAATCTCCTAATCATTTTCATCTTAAAAATGGTTTCCTTTTTCTCTGTACTAATAAAACGGAATCTTGTACTTAATCCCAACGAAGATATAATCAATCCTTACTGGAAGGAAAATGATCCTATTAGGTTTACTGAATGTTTGATTTTTTAGCAAACATAAGGAATGGTTATGATTAAGGGCATTTCCACCCGAAACGCATCAAGTGTGATGCTGTGTGTGCCTATGACTATCGACTAATAAAGGTTTTGGATTTTAACTACTCCCGGTGTGTGGAGACTCCATTCTCCTCTTTTGCAATAAGGAATGGAGATACACATGGAAAGTTCCCTTATGCAGAAAACCCCGGCTCCTGAGCATTCTGGATAGCAGGCGACATGCCTGTATTAGGGGGGGGGGTCTGCATGTCTTTGTGCCCTGAAAATGAGCAATAATTAAAAGGAGTTCAAATACATGCACGACTGCAGCCATTGTTTTACTGCAATTTGCACACTGCGTTCTAAGTGGTAAATGACCCCTAATATTTATTTGAGCAGCGAGGACTGAAAAGAATAAAATATTCCCATTCAATACAAAAGGGGGCAGTATTGAATACAGAAATAAGGTGCGGGACGAATGCACACGCTTTATTTATGGAACTGGAAAGAGCTAAGAGAGCTAGGAGAAGTGATTAATCACTAAATACACAAGGAATGGGTCACTGAATGCCATCGCTAAATAGATCGCTCCATTCTAACTCGTCTCTGAATATATTATTTTGTGATTCTTCCGCCTGCTCTTTGCTTGGAATGAAAATGATGACAATAAGGAAAACAATTCCTCCCATACTGATCCTGCAATTGCATACCTTAAAGGGATACTGTCATGGGGAAAACATTTTTTTTCAAAATGAATCGGTTAATAGTGCTGCTCCAACAGAATTCTGCACTGAAATCCATTTCTCAAAATAGCAAACAGATTTTTTTATATTCAATTTTGAAATCTGACATGGGGCTAGACATATTGTCAATTTCCCAGCTGCCCCAAGTCATGTGACTTGTGCTCTGATAAACTTCAATCACTCTTTACTGCTGTACTGCAAGTTGGAGTGATATCACCCCCCTCCCTTTCCCTCCCCAGCAGCCAAACAAAAGAACAATGGGAAGGTAACCAGATAACAGCTCCCTAACACAAGATAACAGCTGCCTGGTAGATCTAAGAACAACACTCAAAAGTAAAAGCCCATGTCCCACTGAGACTCCTTCAGTTACATTGAGAAGGAAAAACAGCAGCCTGCCAGAAAGCATTTCTCTCCTAAAGTGCAGGCACAAGTCACATGACATGGGGCAGCTGGGAAATTGACAAAATGTCTAGCACCATGTAAGATTTCAAAATTGAATATACAAAAATCTGTTTGCTCTTTTGAGAAATGGATTTCAGTGCAGAATTCTGCTGGAGCAGCACTATTAACCGATTCATTTTGAAAAAAAATGTTTTTCCCATGACAGTATCCCTTTAAGGCAGTGGAAGGGTAGGGGATGCGGGTGGAGGGGATGAAGAGTAATTAAGGTGAAGTAAGGTGAAATTTAAAGTTAGAGATTATTTGCTCTTCTGGTTATCCTTTTAAACAGTGCAGCAATGTATTTTATGTTTTGCCAAATCTTAAATTAAGTTCTGTTTAGGTTAACCTATACAATCAAAAATTCAGGACTAGGGTCTCCAGCTTGGCCTTATCAAATTTGGCTAGCTAACTGCCAGCTAGTAACTGCCAACATCTAAATTAAAGATGCAAAGCAAGTGCCACAGGCTCTCCAGTGCAGCCCTATCCATAACTAAAAAAAAACAGCAAGTCCTCACTGAAGGTTATAATCACTTTTATTTGGGTTAAGGCCATGGCAGGGACACAAGCTGCCACATTCAAACAGAAACAGCAAAAAAAAACTATGAGAAGTATGACTATGAGCACTTATATAGACCAATTCCCAGAAAAAGGTTCCTTGGAGATACTTTGTCATAATACATATGGCCATATAAGCATTTCTGCTTCCCAAGTTTCCGAAAACGTCAGTTTCAAGTCCCAGCTACACTTCTAATGAGCCTAAGTAATTAAGGGACAACCAAAAGCATTTGCTATTGTCTCAGAGCATTTCCCATTCTTTTTAAAGGAACCAGCACCCTCACTCATTGAAAGCAGAAGAAGGACAGCACAAGAAGTCATATAGGCAAAAATACAAAGGAATGTAAATGTTCCATAACCTCTTTGTGTGTATTTGAGCCCCCTCAAATAAAAGGGTACCAGCTATTTGGGACGGATGATCCCATTCCCATAGTAATGGCAATGAACAATCCAATTTTAACACCATCTTGCCGAATCCCAGGATAAATTTAGGGATCGTCGTAAAAAGTAAAACTTCTTTGGAAATCATCATTTGAATACATTGTTACTTATCTGTACCCTGAACTGATGGATGTGGTTCATTTCTCTTCCATACATCATATAATAACACACTTCGGCTCTTTGGGACGTCGGCTGTTCAGCTCTGTTAGACACTACAGCTGAATTTTATACAATTAAAACCTGCCGCCAAGCCAGGAATTCAATAATAAGCACCTGCTTGGAGGCCTCTGGGAGCAACAAGCAACATCCAAGGGGTTGGAGAGCTCATGAGCCACTGGTTGGGGACCACTGTTCTAGGGTCATGTGCATAAATCATAAACAATTGGCAGAAAATAAGCATATACAGTATTTACATGTTCCCTTTAATTTTGCACAATGTTCATAGTCTAAAAAAAAAGAGAACACATGTGACTGCAGTTGTCGTTGCTCAAGTGAGCAACGACATAAAATACAGCTGAGTATTTTATGTATTTTTATGTTGTCAAAACCAGTGGGACATTTAAAAAAAAAAAAAAAAGAATGTAATTATTATTATCATTATTATTATTAACATGTATTTTTAGGGCCAACATATTGAGCAGCGCTGTAAAATGATATAACATGAGTTACATACATAGAACATACAGAGATACATACATAACCAAAAGGTGAGGAAGGCCCTGTGCAAAACATCTGACAATCTAAAGGGGAAGGGAATGAGACACAAGGTGTGAGACTGGGCAAAATCAAAAATAAGTATAAAAAATATGCTCGTCTGGACAAATGTCAGTGAAGTTATTAATGCAGTCTGGCCACGATTGGCATTAATCACATTAATCCTGTAGCAATCGTACTTAAAATGCTTGAAGGTCACACACTGTCATTGTATGACAAACGGAGATCGCCGGAGTCTATGGGGCAAATTCACGAAGATTCGTAGTTGCGCCAGGCGTAACTTCGCCGCACTTCGCCAGGCGAAGTTTCGCCAGCGCTTCGCAAATTCACTAAAATCCGAAGTTGCGCTCAGGGGTAGTGTAAGGTTGCGAAGTTGCGTTCTTCAGCCTATCACCCATAATGTAGAAAACACGCCAGCGTTTTTTGGGACTTAGAAAAAATTTTGACTTTTTTTGAAGCAATCCCTATCTACTCTATTGCGCTTCGCCTCGTCTGAGGTGGCGAAGGAAGTCTAGCGTAAAAGGTAGCGTTCAGTACACTGCGCGCGTTAGTGAATTTGCGTAGTTACGTCGCTAGCGAAACTTCGCCAGGCGTAAGGGTGCGAAGTAACACTAGCGAAACTACGCCAGCGTTCGTTAGTGAATTTGCGCAGTAACGAAAATGCCACACGCTAGCAAAGTAACGCTAGCGTTCGGCGCTTAGTGAATTTGCCCCTATGAAGGCAAAAATCAAATGTAAAACAATTTCAAGCGGTACCGAATGTCTTTACGGAGTTCTCAATAGATGGTAATCTTAAGGCTTGTGATCTTGCTCCTTCTGCATCATGATCTGTCTCACTCCTTGCACTGCACGAGGCAATAACACTATAAATTCATTTACTGCTCTGCTACAGTAACTGTGTGCAACATGTGATATTTTCAGCCCTGTTTACAAAACATAAACATAAAAGATATCAGTAAGCCATCATTTTATCAAGTTAATTTCCAAGGGTTTGGAGCTGCAGCTAAGCGAAATGGTAAACCCAGTGTAATCATCCACTCATGAACAAAAAAAAACTAAAAATCAAATCCATAATAATGTACAGGGGTCAAATTAGTCCTAATAATGGTGAGAAGCTCCATCACTCCGGCTCACTTGAGCAACGACAACTGCAGTCACATGTGTTCTCTTTTTTTTTTTAGACTATGAACATTGTGCAAAATTAAATACTGTATATGCTTGTTTTCTGCAAAATTGTTTATGATGTATGCACATTTTTTAGTGAATTTTGAGCACCATGAGAAAAAGGCATCAGTGAACTATGCCATTTTTTTTGTCTCTATTAGGAAATAGAAACTGAAATCCCTAGGGCTCAACAAGTGCAAAAGGGATGCAAATATTGGCTCTTTGTACACTTGCATCCAACACACTAATACTCCTGCCTATCTTTCTCTGTGTATTGCCTAGAACAGTGGTCCCCAACCAGTGGCTCGTGAGCTCTCCAACCCCTTGGCTGTTGCTCCCAGAGGCCTCCAAGCAGGTGCTTATTATTGAATTCCTGGCTTGGTGGCAGGTTTTAATTGTATAAAATTCAGCTGTACTGTCAAACAGAGCTGAACAGCCGACGTCCCGAAGAGCCGAAGTTGAAGTCCTGAAGTCGCAAAAAGACCAAAGCCACGAAATGGCCCAAAGTCCCGATGCCGTAAAAAGACCCAAAGCCACGAAATGGGGCGAAGTTGAAGTCCCGAAGCCGCGAAAAGACCCGAAGCCACAAAACGTGCCAAAGCTGAAGTCCTGAAGCCACAAAAAGACCCAAAGCCACGAAAGGAGCCAAAGTTGAAGTCCTAAAGTTGTGAAAAGACTCGAAGTCACATAAGGAGCCGAAGTTGAAGTCATGAAGCCATGAGTTCAGTTCTACTACTAATGTTCAGTCTGACTACTAATGTATTATTTTAATACTCTATAGGCCCCTGCCACCAATGTTTTTTTAAGAAATATTCTCTGGGGCCCCAATACTCTTAAACTTGTAAGGGGGGGCCCTGGCGCCAATTTATATATTTTTTTAACTTATAGGGGTGCCCTGGTAACCAATTATTATTTTTTTTAACTTGTAGGGGGGCATCAATTTCATTAAAAAAAAAAAACTTTTAAGAGTGGCCCTGACACCACAGTTTTTTTTACTTATAAGGGGGCCTTGACCATCAATGGCTTTTTATAACTTGTTTTTGTGGGGTTTAAACCATTTTAGCGCGGATATCTGTTTTTAACTGTGGTGTGGGATCTGGTTGGGGCTGGGCCTGTGATTTCTAATGGCGGCCCTGGCTACCAATAGCAAATCATAGCTCAAATTTGGCACCCCAGGAACTTTTGTACACTCATGTTGCTCTCCAACTTTTTTTTATATTTGAATGTGGCTCAAGGGTTGAAAACTTTGGGGACCCCTGGCCTAGAATTACTAGCAGCCTGGACCTCACAGTAATTTTTAGGGTTCCCTTAGCATACCTGCATCCAAAGTGAATTGAATTCTAAAGCTGCATGCAAGGAAACCCCCCAAGGTAACACCATTCCCACTGCAAAAACAACTTGCATGCAATTAACCAAATTGAGTGTCATTGGATGTATTTAGCAGTCACCAGCTAGAATTCTGGGGAAGGAGAGGCAGAAAATTGAGGGTAAAATATTTTTTTTTACCAAAGACCAATGCTAAAATAAGTTTCTGAGGCATATTTACTAACAATGAGCAAATCTGCACCAGAGCAGTAACACATAGAAACCAATCTGCAAGTGAGACTTTGAAAGCAATTAGGAAATTGCAAAACTGCCGAATGTTAGTGAGTAGAGCAAACCAGACGAGTGTGACTGAGATTCGAGTTAATGGGATTAATCTAACCTATGCCTCACTTCTCTACAATGAAGAGGCCTACAACACTAACATATATAACAAATAAATGACTAATAACATCTATGGGTAAAATAACATAGCCAAAAATCTTTATGCATCAGTGATTTCTTGAGGCGGAGGGAAAGTCTTCTTAAACATCGTAAGTGTTCTGCCCAGGGTGCCACAAAACACACCCTAAACAGGTTTAGTTTAGTTCTGTAATGTAATGCCTTCATCTCACTACCTCTGGTCAAGACCAAAGAGCCATAAAGCTCACATATGCTTTGCAAGCCCTAAAAACAATGGTACCTATCATGTGCTTCCATGCTTCCAAAAATAATAGTCAGATCCATTACATTAACACTTAAGTGCTTTCCAGTCAATCAAGCTATTGTCCAATCTCTTTCCAATTCTCTACTTGACACTCAGAAGTCTGGCCTCCTCTCAAATCATTCTAGTTCCCACCTACAACACTCTTTTGAATCTGTATGTCTGACAAGACCATTAATTTACAAAGTTCAAGGGATACTTCTTCATCCTAATCTGTCTTGACCTAAGTATCTTCCTGACACAGGGGCGTAATTATAGAGGAAGCAGACCCTGCAAATGCAGGGGGGGGGGGGCAGGAGTGTAGGGGGCCCAGTGAGACCCTAATTAATGAGCAATTTTAATATATCTTGGTAAAATAAGCCAACTTATAAATATTTTGGGGCACTAAATTGAATTTGCTATGGGGCCCATTAACAACTAGTTACGCCACTGTCCTGACAGCAATGTATTCCTTGGAGCAGGTTGGATGAATCAACAATATTGAGATTAAAGTGAATGGTTTCTTCATGAGCACCAGATATTTTGATAACATCTCCTTTAGGTTTAGCTCATCTTCTTTGGCTCTGTACCTCTTGGAGTTAGTTGCATCTTCTATATTGTTAACCCATAAAATTGATCTTTAACCATGCTATTCAAACATGATCCATCCACTCATCTGTTAAGACTACAGTAGAACCCCCATTTTACATCCCCCGATTTTAAGTTTTCCCTCATTTTACATTGTTGTTTTGTAGTCCCACCTATACATTATGCAGAATACATTTCCCTGATTTTACATTATCCTGGATTTTACACCATTTTTTTTCTGGTCCCCTGAAAAATGTAAAATGGGGGTTCTAATGTATATAGTCTTGATCCATATGAAAGCTAAGACCTAAAGGAATTAAATTTACTTCATTAAAAACAAATGTGCTTCAAGTTTGGGCCAAAAAGACATAATGACGGTCAACTTGACGGCTGAGAAACAAAAGAACGGAGGTTTACAAAACTTTTTTTTAGGATTTTCAGGTCTTTTGCGGACTCCAAGGCAAGTTCTTATTGTCCACAACTGAAGTCCCTTAAATTTTGTTCTGGTTGTGATCTGCACACCCTACTCTAAACCATGGCTCTCTAGCCTCCAAACACTCACCGAAACTGCTTATTTTATATACTGTACAGGTATGGGATCTGTTATCCAGAATGCTTGGGACCTGGGGGGTTCTGGATAATGGATCTATCCGTAATTTGGATCTTCATACCTTAAGTCTACTAGAAAATCATGTAAACATTAAATAAGCACAATAGACTGGTTTTGCCTCCAATAAGGATTAATTATATCTTAGTTGGGATCAAGTATAAGATACTGTTTTATTATTACAGAGAAAAACAAAATCAGTTTTAAAAAAAAAATCAGGATTATTTGATAATAATGGAGTCTATGGGAGACCGTTTTTCCGTAATTCTGAGCTTTCCGGATAATGGATTCCATACCTGTACCAATAATGTTAAACTTTCACCTCACTGTTAATGTCTTCACACCTTCAGGATTTCCCCAGGGCAGTATCTTATTTAATGGAATTAGTAAACTACAAAAGATATGTGTCTACGTCCCAGACTTTTGAAAGCTTTCTTGCAAATGTGCAGGCTTTTATTCCCAACTAGGCTTGTTCCACAAGTTTCTACCCTACATAACCAGCAATTTCCTTAAAGGAACAGTAACGTCAAAAAATAAGTGTTTTAAAGTAATGAAAATATAATGCAGTGTTGCCCTGCACTGGTAAAACTGGTGTGTTTGCTTAAGAAACGCTACTATTGTTTATATAAATAAGCTGCTGTGTAGCAATGGGGGCAGCCATTCAAAGGAGAAAAGGCTCAGGTTACACAGCAGATAGCAAATAAGCTCTGTCTGTCTAATGGTGTTATCTGTTATCCGCTATTTAACCTGTGCCATATAGCCGTTTTTCAATTTCCGCCATTGCTCCACAGCAGCTTGTTTATATGAACTATAGTAGTGTTTCTGAAGCAAACAGATCCGTTTTACCAGTGCAGGGCAACACTACATGATATTTTATTCTTTAAAACACTTACATTTTTGGGTGTTACTGTTACTTTAATAATACACTGTTTTCAGCCTAAATTCTCATTCATAAACAATGAGTTATTAATATACTCAGAGGTCAAATCATAATCTAGATATAAATTCAATATCCCCAAACTACTGCCTTCTAGTAGCCAGACATGCTAATATTCTTTTGTGTTTCAATTGTATCCAAAAACAAGAATTTCACCATGTAAGGAATACAACTTATTTTTGCACCAAAACATTTCGGAAGCCTTTCGTGGCCAACTATGTTCAAGTTTTCCTTCTACATACAATATCAGCACCATGACTCTCTGGCATTGGTTCTTGAGGGCCCATTCTGCATTTGTATCCAAAATGGAAAAAAAGAGGATTACTGTACAATCCACATATTGTCTTATTCTACAGGCTCAACTTGGGGATATTTCTAGATAGCCCTAATGACTAATCAAATAAATATTTTTTTTTCCAAATAAACAATCCATAGTCATTTCCAAAAACAACATGAGTTATAAAACCTCTCTCGTTATTACCCTAAAAGGAAACATTTAGAACAAAGCTACACAGGCACCCCACGATTCTTATACAACTTGTTGTCTTCTGACATCAGATCAGATTTACAGTGTCAGCCCATTACTGCCACTGAACCATATCCAGGGAGAATCACAAGAGTGGGAAAGTAATAAAAACAGACCACAATTATGCTGGAATTCTGGGAAAAGCATTGCATAATATGTTAAAAAAAATAGCAATTGCATTTGGAAATGCACTTTGCACACAGTGGTTGTAAATAGGGATGCAACAAATCCACTATTTTGGATTTGGACGAACCCCCGAATCCTTCACGAAAGATTCGGCCGAATACACAAATCCTAATTTGCATTGCAAATTTGTGGTGGGAAGGGGAAAAACATTTTTTACTTCCCTTGTTTTGTGACAAAAAGTCACACGATTTCCCTCCCAGCCCATAATTTACATATGCAAATTAGGATTCTGATTCGGTTTGGCAGGGCAGAATCCTGGATTTGGTGCATCCCTAGTTGTAAACAACCCCTATAGTCTTATTTGTCTTGTGATTCACACTAGGAACCAACAAATCCACCAATGGAACAGGAATTTCTAGATTGAATCTAATGTTGCCATTGAACACTTCCATAAAACATGGAACAACTGGGATGTATCTCGGGCGGTGACATCTGACCGACATGATGTCTTCCAGTTGGTTGGCCACTCTCAAACTGACTCAATCCAAAATCTTATTAACCTTATGCCTTGTTATCAGTCACCACCTCTCAATCTAGAACATACAGTCGTGCAATGCTTTTTATTATTTACTGTTTTTATATTTAATACAGCTTGATTACAGTTTTTACTATGCACTAACATGTTATTGCTCAGTATGGGCTATACTACTTCACTGTGTTATCGTATGTCTTATAGTAACATAGAAACATATTAAGTTAGGTTGAAAAATGATCACACGTCCATCAAGTTCAACCTTTTAACTCTATTTTAACCTGCCTAACTGCCAGTTGATCCAGAGGAAGGCAAAAAACCCATCTGAAGCCTCTCCAATTTGCCTCAGAGGGGGAAAAATTCCTTCCTGACTCCAAAATGGCAATGGGACCAGTCCCTGGATCAACTTGTACTATGAGCTATCTCCCATAACCCTGTATTCCCTCACTTGCTAAACACCATCCAACCCCTTCTAAAAGATATCTAATGTATCAGACATTCATGTATAATTTAAAAACTGCTCAATAAAACATTTTTTTACAAAAAAAGACCATTTATAAATATGGTTAGAGTACTTTTCTTGGGAAATAGCAAACGTGAGTCACACTGAGTCAGGTGAGTAACAGGGAAACCCTTTTACCTTCATATTGTGGCTGATCCATGCCTGTCTGCCCACACTTTCTAACACAAAGGTACTCTATGTCAGTCACAGGCACTGAACCTTTAGTTTGAATACAAACAGTCACAAGCAAGGCCCTTAGGTTTATTGCACTTCCGTGCAATGTGGTCAGCCAATTAGGTCAAAAGTAATGTACCAGTTCTGCATGTGAACCCTTTGTAACAGAGCTTTTAGTCCTGCGACAACTAGCTGCTGGCCTTCCCTCAACTATATACACACAAATGGAGAGCTCAAACCCCAAGCAATATCACACTTGGATGTGCTGATCCAGAGGACTGATCTCCCACAAAGTGAGCAGAGTTGCAAAAGTGCAGAATGACAAAGTGGTCAGTCAATGCCAAAAACTCCAGTAGCACAATGATTAGAGGTGCAGAATGTGTTTATAAACACATCATAATCAGTGTGCTACTGGATTTTTTTGGCATCAAGCATCAACTATGAGAAACCATCAAGAGATCTTATTGAATTTCATTCACTTTATAATAATGTTTGGTTAAGGCCCCCTCTTAGAGGTTCAACGTTTGGGTTAGTGCTCCTTGGCTCAGATAGAGGGAAAAACTGCTGTATCAACAATTAATGCACAGTTCCAAGTATATATAGGATGCAATTAATCATTAACCCCAATTCTCCTCCTAATAGATTCTTAAGCTTTCAAGGAAACCAAATAAGTCTTATTCCCAACACTAACCTTTAGACTGGGCACTGCATCCCCAACAAAGGGGGACAAGCCCCACACTGCCCTATGAGGACTGAAAATTCAGCATGCCAGTTTTATATTATGTTTTCAACATGAGCCAAATACATATGGACTGTAATGTTAATTACTTATTAATTAATTCATTAATATAATTAATTATTATTTTTGTTGAAGTAAAACCCCTATAATGTCTTTATATTTTTAGTCCTATAAATGAGCTATGTCACTTGGAGGAAGAATCTAGTTAAATATATTCTCCTCTTCAATAAATGCTCTGACAAACCTAAGAGAAGAGGGATGAGGTGTAACGTGAACAAAGTACTCAGTAACTATGAGAAATCATCAAGCGATCTTATTGAATGTCACTCACTTTATCATAATGGTTGGGTAAAGCCTCCTTTAGTAGTTCAACTTATATGTTAGGGTTCCTTGGTTCATAACAAGGTTACATATATGGGAAAAATAGTGCCGTATCAGCCATTAATCCACAGTTCCAAGATTAAAAAAATAATGTTTTACCCTAAATCTCACCCTCACTGATCTATTAGCTGGGCTTTCAAAAGTATCAAAGAGAGCAAATAAGCCTTATCCCCAAAACTAACCTTCAGGCTGAGCACCCCATGCTCATGCATCCCACCCCCAATGCTGGGCTCTGCCTCTACATTTCAGAAACATTGTACCTTTTTCTAACGTCAGTGCAGATGATCGAAATGAAATTTTGAACTGTCCCGCAGAAAACGTATGTATATTAGACTCTATCCCACCATTGATTACAATCATCTGGAAAATCATTATCCAGAGAGTTCCGAATTATGGAAAGGCCATCTCCTAGACTGCATTTTATCCAAATAATCCAATGTTTAAAAAAAAAAAAACAAAAAAACAAAAAAAAACTATTTCCTTTTTCTCTGTAATTATAAAACAGAACTTGATCAGAACAAAGATATAATTAATCCTTATTGAGGGGGAAAACAGCCTATTTGCGTTTATTTAATGTTTACATGATTCTGTTTTGGAGAGTGGGGAGAAAACCAGGTTCCAGGGGGAAACTCATGCAGATAGTGGAGAACATACAAACTGCTTGCATATAGTGCCCTGGAATCAAACCTAGGACCCTCAATTCTGCCAGACAACAATGGTAGCCACTGCAACAATTGGCAAAATTCTGGCTTTTCATTCCTTCACTGAAATCCCTTGATTACAAAATTATTTTAGGTGATAGAGTTACATAGATAAAACGGGTTGAAAAAAGACAAAGTCCATCAAGTTCAACCCCTCCAAATGAAAACCCAGCATCCATACACACACCCCTCCCTACTTTCACATAAATGATATATACACATATCTATACTAACTATAGTGTTTAGTATCACAATAGCCTTTGATATTCTGTCTGTCCAAAAAATCATCCAAGCCATTCTTAAAGGCATTAACTGGTGTTTTCAGATGTATAACTTTCCAAATCTACTGTGTTCTCATACGTAAAATAAGTTATGTTTCTTTTTTCAGTTTTTAGACACTTAGAAGCCTGTATCTTTTTACAGAAGTGGAATTACACCAACATTCTGAATAAAACAATATATTGTTTTCCTGGGTAAACTAAAAGACCCTTCCAGGAAAGGCCCCAAAACTGAAAAAGCGATAAAAGTACTAAATCTGCCAAATCGGCTGGCAGTGAGTGTTAAAGCAGAAGATGGGTAAAAATGACGCAGAAGTAAACAGTGAGTTCCCACAGAGCAAAGTGATATACCTTGAGTCTGTATATACATCACTATGTACCAAAGCACATGCAGAAACAGGAGGAACGTACAAAATATCAGTACAGGTATGGAACCTGTTATCCACAATGCTCGGGACCTGGAGTTTTAGTATCTCGACTAAAAAATACAGTAAATAAACTCAATAGCATTGTTTTGCCCCCAATAAAGATTAATTATATCTTAGTTTGGATCAAGTACAAGCTACTGTTTTATTATTAAAGAGAAAAAAGAAATCATTTACATTTTTTTATTAAAATGGAGTGAGTCTATGGGAGACAGTCTTCCTGCAATCCGAAGCTTTCTGGATAACGGGTTTCCGGATAACAGATCTGCCCTATTACAAAGCAGCCACAGTGTGTGACACAAAAGTATAATTTCTAGGGGGTAAAACCTCATTTCATTTCATAAAGGGTGATTTTCCTTTCCGACACACTCCATGGCGCAAATTCACTAAGCGCCGAAGCGCCGAACGCTAGCGTTAATTCGCTAGCGTTTGGCATTTTTCGTAACTGCGCAAATTCACTAACGAACGCTGGCGTAGTTTCGCTAGTGTTACTTCGCACCCTTACGCCAGGCGAATTTTCGATACGGACGTAACTACGCAAATTCACTAACTTGCGCAGTGTACTGAACGCTACCTTTTACGCTAGACTTCCTTCGCCACCTCAGACCTGGTGAAGCGCAATAGAGTAGATAGGGATTGTTTCAAAAAAAGTCAAAATTTTTTCTAAGTCCCAAAAAACACTGGCGTGTTTTCTACATGATGGGTGATAGGCTGAAAAAGATCAAAATATTTTTGGGGCTCCCCTCCTTCTCCCCTACATTTCCTGACTCATGGCAACTTACCTAGACAATGGGCACATGTGTAGGGCAAAATAAAATGTTTATTTGCTGATTTGAAGGTTTTCTAGGCATTTGTAGTGCTGATACGTGTTCCTCCATTGAAATTTGAATTTCGCGCCGTATGCAAATTAGCCTTCGCTAGCGTAACTTCGCTTTACATAGCGAATCAACGCTAGCGCAACTTCGCAACCTTACGCTACCACTGTGCGCAACTTGGGATTTTAGTGAATTTGCGGAGCGCAGGGGAAACTACGCCTGGCGCAACTTCGCATCTTAGTGAATTTGCCCCCAAGGCTGGTTAATAAATAAGCAAAGCAACCTACTAAAACTGTGTGCAGCTCCGGTTCCTACCAAACAATGATGCAGGTCAGCTTGTGTAGCCATTTTAAAAGTATTTCATCCTCAGGACAGACCTATGCCTGGAATGGTTGGAATGTCTGAATTCTGTCACTTGTACACTATGAATGGCAATTCTATTCTGAAACACAGTAAATACTTTGCACATTCACCCAATCTGACTGAAAATGTCTATTCTGGCTGATACCAGTAGGTGGCTAGTTTAAAGGGGTTGTTTAATATGGTGTAGATTTAGAGGGTATTCTGAGACAATTTGCAATTGGTTTTCATTTTTTATCATTTGTTTACTGCAACATTATTTGTTTTTTTGAGTTGTTTAGCTTTTTATTCTGCAGCTCTCCAGTTTGCAATTTCAGCAATCTGGTTGCTAGGGTCCAAAGTACCCTAGCAACAATAAACTGATTTGAATAAGAGACTGGCACATGAATAGGAAATGACCTGAATAGAAAGAGGAGTAATACAATGAAGCAATAACAATACATTTGTAGCCTTACAGAGTTTTAGATTTTAGATGGGGTCAGTGACCTCCATTTCAAAACTGGAAAGAGAAGAAGAAAAAATAAAGGCAATTTGAAAAGTTGCTTAGAATTAGTCATTCTAAAAGTTAAGATTAACGGTGAACCACCCCTTTAATCAGACTATTATTTAGAAATAGCAAATAGACAGCCTATCTATTATTGAGTAATAAAAAATAAAAAAAAGCATTGGTTCTGGCTCAATTGTTAAATCACAATAAACACCATCGTCCAGAGGTAGGGTTGCCAACTGGCAATATTTTAACAGGCTAGCCTAAGGTTGGTCCCTATCCGGTTTTGAACCAGACAGCCTGGTATTTCATGAGGCTGTCTCAATCAAAACTACTAGTCTAGGTTAAAAGTTATGAAACTTCAGCCCATTAACAGCACCTAGGGGCACATTTACCTAGGGTTGAATATCGAGGGTTAATTAACCCTCGATATTCGACTGTCGAAGTTAAATCCTTCGACTTCGAATATCGAAGGCGAAGGATTTAGCGCTATTCGTACGATCTTAATCCATCGATCGAACGATTTTCCTTTGATCCCAAATTGGCTAGAAAGCCTATGGGGACCTTCCCTATAGGCTAACATTGAGGTTCGGTAGGTTTTAGGTGGCAATGTAGGTGGTTGAAGTTTTTTTTAAAGAGACAGTACTTCGACTATCGAATGGTCAAATAGTCAAACGATTTTTAGTTCGAATCGTTATATTCGAAGTCAAAGTCGTAGTCGAAGTAGCCAATTCGATGGTCGAAGTGGCCAAAAAAATACTTCGAAATTCGAAGTATTTTTTATTCTATTCCTTCACTCGAGCTAAGTAAATGTGCCCCCTAATGTTACATCTTCATCCCTAATGTCACTGCTTCACCCCCTGGTGCTATGTCGCTGCTCCCCAATGTAATCACCACACCTCCTCTTGGCATCTCCCTATCCATTTGTCCATGTTTTGGCAAATACCAGCCAGTATTACAAATTTACCCTGAATGTAATACTACAGGTATGGGACCTGTTATCCAGAATGCTTGGGACCTGGGGTTTTCCAGATAACTAATCTTTCTGTAATTTGGATCTTCATACCATAAGTCAACTAGAAAATCATGTAAACATTAAATAAACCCAATAGGCTGGTTCTGCTTCCAATAAGGGTTAATTATATATTAGTTGGGATCAAGTACAAGCTACTGTTTTATTATTACAGAGGAAAAATAAATAATTTTTAAAACAATTTGGATTATTTGAGTATAATGGAGTCTAAGGGAGATGGCCTTTCCATAATTCAGAGCTTTCTGGATAATGGATCCCATACCTGTACAACTCTGCCCCCCCCCCCCAAAATCTTTTCTCCCTGCTCAATAACTCCCCCTGCCAGTTTGGGTGTAAATAAAAAAAAATAATAGTATTTGCATCTGCACCTGTAACCTACTACAACCGATCAGATGTCTTTACACAGATGATCAATGAATGGTACATGCCGAATTACTAAATCTTCCTGGTACAGACTTTAAAAATTAATAGTATTAGTGCAAGCTCCCATTGAGCCCAGGTCAGAGCAGCCAATCCCTGTACAGATGACACAGTAGGAGGCACATTTATCAAAGGTCGAATTTCGAATTCAGGTGAGTTTTTAAAAACACCCCTAAACTCCCATAAATTCATAATTTATTTTAAAAAAGTCATTTTTTAAATCATCCCAAAAACTCGAATTCGAATCGAATTAAAAAAATCTATTTGAGTTTTTTCTCCAAAAAAACTCAAATGTCAGGAAGGTTGCAAACAACTCCAAATTGATCCCTGGATCTCTCCCATTGACTTAAAGGCAAATTCAACCCTTAACTAAAAAAACCCTACCCCCCTACTTAGACCCCCCTCCCTCCTCCTCCCCAGCCTAGCTGTCCCACCCCCAGGGGAAATAGCCCTAACTTTTTACTTACCCCTTGGTGCAGATTCAGGGATCGCAGTTCACGGCAGCCATCTTCCGGGTCTTTGTGTCTTCTTCTTCTGGCGCTTCAGCAATTTCCATCTATTTCGGGAAAATTCTCCAACTACGCACGTACCGATTCGCTGGTCTCAGATTACCGAAGACCTGGAAGATGGCTGCCGTGAACTGTGATCCCTGAATCTGCACCGAGGGGTAAGTAAAAAGTTAGGGGCATTTGCCCGGGGTAGCAGCTAGGCTGGGGGGAGGGGGTCTATGTAGGGTAGGGGGGTAGGGTTTTTTTTAGTTAAGGGTTGAATTCTCCTTTAAACAGCAATTCGGCAGGTTTTAGGTGGCGAATAGTCTAATTTACTCTAATTCCAGAGTATGATAAATCTCCAAAATCAAATTCAATTTTTTTTTTAAAAAACTTGAATCGAATTTGAATAAATCCCTAGTTCAATTTGACCAATTTGACCGTGAAAAATTTGAAATTTTTAATTCTAATTTTCAATTCGACCCTTGATAAATCTGCCTCTTAAACTTGAGGTGCACTTAACAGAGTATCACACGTACACAGGAATGTTACAAAGTACATGGATATATACAGACGGGCAAAGATTAATGGTGCAGAAGTGCTTCTCAGACATGGTTAATATGCACATCCTTGTTAGAGATAGGGATGGGCAGCCTTTGGCACTTGGGCTGTGCTCGGTATTGTAATTTAACGTGACGCTGCCATACTGACGTCTCCCTCTGCAAGAGCCCGGTTACGGTGACACAGAGCAGTCAATATTACAAAATGCTGAGAGAGAACAGAACTATTATATTTAAATTAGCAAGATCCCCTCCTCCCAATTCACTTTGTTTTGATCAATGGCAGCATCCAGGCAGGAGAAGAGATGAAGTAGTACCATGGTCCACTAGCCACCATCTAAACATCCACTTGCATGACTCCCTCCCATACTAATACATTACATTCTCCTTCTCAAAAGACTCTGGTGTGTTTACAGGGAAAGCTCACTTTAAAGGGATACTGTCATGGGAAATCACAACAGTTCATAGTTCTGCTCCAGCAGAATTCTGCACTGAAATCCGTTTCTCAAAAAAAAAAAAAAGTTTATATTTAATTTTGAAATCCGTCAGTTTCCCAGCTGTCCCCAGTCATGTGACTTGTGCTCTGATAAACTTCAGTCACTCTTTGCTGCTGTACTGCAAGTTGGAGTGATATCACCCACTCCCTCCCCCCACCACCAGCAGCCTAACAACAGAACAATGGGAAGGTAACCAGATAGCAGCTCCCTAACACAAGATAACAGCTGTCTGGTAGATATAAGAACAGCACTCAATAGTAAAATCCAGGTCCCACTGAGACACATTCAGTTACATTGAGTAGGAGAAACCACAGCCTACCAGAAAGCAGTTCCATCCTAAAGTGCTGGCTCTTTCTGAAAGCACATGACCAGGCAAAATGACCTGAGATGCACCTACACACCAATATTACAACTTAAAAATAGACTTGCTGGTTCAGGAATTTAATTTTAAATGGTAGAGTGAATTATTTGCAGTTGAAGTTAGTGGTCGATGAGTTCAGAAAGAGCTCACCTAAAGATCCTATCCCGGCCACTATTGGTCTGCCTTTTGGGGGTGTTTCTGGTTTGTGAATTTTAAAAAGGATATAATTTACAAGATATCCATGGGTTTTGTGTATATATGTAACCAGAAAGCCAGTAAGAGCTTCAAGTTCAAAAGTGGAGCAAGCACAGATAACTGACTAGAAACTTAAATAGAAGAAAACACCTATGTTCTAAGAAGAATATAGCCTGGTGTAAAAAGACATTACCTGGTCGCTGCTTTACCTGAAATAGGTTAAATAAGAGAAGGAAGGAAACAGAGGAAAGTGGGCTGCATTACCCCTGCATTATTTCTTATTTGTGATTAGGGTATATAGGAGAATTATTATGTCTGTGGGAATATGGGGGAATGATTATGTCTGTGCCCCATGAGATCTCTTTCTGTTGATGATTATCATACTTGTGCCTGCCTCATTAATATCAGTAATACAATAAACCAATTAGACAAGGTACACAAAGCTGCATCTTTCCAGTTTCCGCCACAGTGAGAGTAAGTCAAGTACTTGAACAGAGAATTACGATCATATTCATCATTCTCTGCCTCGCATTCTTATTGCTGCCAGTCAGTGCCTATACACTTCAAGTTATCTAACCAGCCTGGGGCTGCCTTGGCTTCAACTCTATCTTTCCAATCCCCTTGCCTGCTTCTATTTATCTGCTCACAACCCTCTTTAAAGTGATACTTTCCTATTGCACGTATGCTTTGTTTTCTTTAATTCGAAGTCCCCTTAGTGAGGGGCTGAACTACAGAGAAAGCAGACCGTGCGGCTGCCAGGGGGCCCAGTAGGTATAGGGGCCCCATGAGGCCATAATTCATATGCAATTTCAATAAATATTGGTGAAACAGATCAACTTCTAGACATTTTGGGGGCCTGAAAAATACATTTTCCCCATGCCCCATGTACTTATCTCTACTACTCAGTCATTGCTCCTGTTGCCATGGTTACCGCTTACTGCTCTAAGTTTCACCTGTTGTCCCTGCCCTGTTACTCCACACACCGCTCCATCTAACTACCTCTTGTTGCTCCTAACAGACCCCTCTAAACCCTTAACTGCTTTTTTAAATCCTCCCTCCAAGCTCTTTATTCTGTAATAACTAATCTTCCCTCTGTGTTGCCCCAAAACCTGTTATGACATTTAAAGACACCCCATGAAAAAACAAATCCTAAATACCACCAGTGCATTTACCCATAGCAACTGATCAGCGATTGTTTTTCATCAGTCCACTACAAGTCAAAAATGAAAGGGAACTGGGATTGGTTGCAACGAGCAGGGCCGCCATCAGGGGTGACAGGGGGGACAAGCGTACCGGGCCCGGGCATGAAGGGGGGCCCGGCAGCGCTGTATTTTTTGAAGATCCAGGCCCCCCTTATGGGCACCCGAGCCGTACGTCCTCCCTCTGCCGAAAAGCCAAAGCCGATGCGCCGAAAAGTCCCGAAGTCACGAAAACAGCCGAAGTCCTGAAGCGGCGCAAAGACCTGAAGTCACGAAAGGAGGCGAAGTTGAAGTACTGAAGCCATGAGTTCAATTCTACTGAACACCAGTTTGTGTATTTTTTTTTTTTTTTTTTAATCCCCTGGCCACAAATGTATTATTTTAATATTCTATAGGCCCCTGCCACTAATCTTTTTGTAAAACATTTTTTTTGGGGGCCCCAATTTTTTTTTATCTTGTAAGGGGCCCCTTGCCACCAATGTTTTTTTTTTTTTTAATTTTTTGGGGCCCCAATTTTTTTTAACTTGTAAGGGGGCCCCTGCCACTTTTTTTTTTTTTTTTCAAAAAACTGTATTAAATTTATTTTTGGGGCCCCAATTTGTTTTTAACTTATAAGGGGCCCCCTGCCACCAATGTTTGTTTTTTTTTACATTTTTTTTTTGTTGGGGCCCAAGTTTTTTTTAACTTATAAGGGGGCCCCTGCCACCAATGTTTTTTTTTTACATTTTTTTTTTGGGGCCCCAATTTTTTATAAGGGGGCCCTGACCATCAATAGCTTTTTATAACTTGTGTGGGGGGGGGTTACTTTTTTAGCGCTGATGTCTGTGTGGTCTTTTAACTGCGATGTGGGCGGCATATGGGGTGGAGCTTGGTCATCAGTGTGGGCGGGGCCCAGGGGGCCCCAAAAATTTTGTTGTACGGGGCCCCGTGATTTCTAATGGCGGCCCTGGCTACGAGTAACTGAAGTGGAGAACCATAGTGGTTCACTTCTGGTAGAGCCCATTCTATTCCATTACATGTAATCACAGCCTCTTTATTTTCTTCTGTTTCTGTCTCTCTTCTCTCTCCACTGTCCAAACTGTTACTGCCTCAACTTCCCCACTGTGGTCATGGCCTCTTACATTCCCTAATATCCCATGTGACTGTCAGTATGACTTTCCCCACTGCCCCAGTCACAACCTCCCATATCCAATTCTATTCCAGCCTTCCACTTTCTGTCTTCATACCCTTCAGTCTCAACCGGGGGCACCATCTGGGAAGTTCAGTCAGGGAAATGGGATTTTGCCTGGGGCATATTCTCTGTGTGCTCTGGGTATACCGGCTCTTGGCTTGCTGGGTTAGGGGCAAGACAAAGGTAGAATGTAGGCTTCTTCTTTTTTTTGTTACTAGGGACCCATTCTACTAAGTTTACCCATTACCAAGGGCATCAGCTTTACCCACAGGCACAGCCTCCTCTTGCCTTACTGCCTCCCCCAGAGACACAGTCTCCAATTCCCCTGCAGCCTCCCCCACAGAAACAGGCTCTAATTCCCCTGCAGCCTCCCCCAGAGACACAGCATCTAATTCCCCCGCAGCCTCCCCCACAGAAACAGGCTCTAATTCCCCTGCAGCCTCCCCCAGAGACACAGCATCTAATTGCCCAGCAGCCTCCCCCACAGAAACAGGCTCTAATTCCCCTGCAGCCTCCCCCAGAGACACAGCATCTAATTGCCCAGCAGCCTCCCAAACAGACACAGCCTCCAGTTCCCCTGCAGCCTCCCCACAGACACAGTCTCTAATTCCCCTGGATTCCCAGACACCCCTTCCTGACACAGATAATGTACTAGAGTGTTATTGGTGTATGGGAATGGGACTATACTAATAGCTGCACTGGACAACATGTCTGGGTCACTTCCTGCCTGTTGCCGAGAGTCACTCACTTACCGGACTCGTTTCTTCTCGGTGCTACGGAGTTGCTCGTCCCTCTCCAGCACTCGCAGGATCTTGTCAATTTCTTCACTTTCCAGGAAGCTCAGATCCAGGTTTTCCTCCTCGGATTCAGACATTTTCCTCCAGGGAACAAAAGAACATTAACCCACTCGTACAATTATGAACGCGGTGTCATTAGTCAGACGTAGGTCCGGTGCTAGGATCCCGGAGCAGCAGCAGCGCCACTTCGTATAACATTCTCTTAGTGTGCACAAAACTATTGCTGCACCGACTTCTCCCTGATTGATGTGCTGCCCAGCCAATGAGCACAAAGCAGAGCTTCTCCCGGTTGTCAGAACAGCCAATGGCGGGAAGGGCGTGCCTAGAACCTCACTGACAGTTCCACTTATGGGTAAAGTTTAATGAGGGTCCCGAAACCATCACAGACAGCGAGAAATTGCTTTTCCAACCCTTTGTATCTCTTGTGTGCTGAGTGATATACATCGTTATTTCTAACACAACAGCAGCGCTCCTTAAACTTCCCTGTGTTACAAGAGGAGAAGCGGAGTGAAATCCTGGCACCCCAATGTTGTTTGCTAAAATGTTACACCTGAGTGAGAGAGATGCTCCACATTGGACTGAACTAACACAGGTTTAAAGGGGTTGTACACCTTTAAATGAACTTTCAGTATGACGTAGAGAGTGATATTCTGAGACAATTTGCGATTGGTTTTCATTTTTTATTATTTGTGGAGTTATTTAGCTTTTTATTCAGCAGCTCTCCAGTTTGTAATTTCAGCAAAATGACCCTAGCAACCTTGCACTGTACAGAAAGATGAGTATGTAAAAAGGTTGCAATAACAATATATTTGTAGCCTTACAGAGCATTTGTTTTTATATGGGTTCACTGACCCCCATTTTTAAATAATAAAAATAATAATAATAATAATAATGAAGGCCAATTGAAAAGTTGCATTCTTTAACATACTAAAAGTTAACTTAAAGGTGAACTCCTCTCCCTTTACCCAACCCTTACCTCCCCTCCCAATCGGCACCCTATTTATAGACCCGAGCCTGACCTGACCCGCAGCAATGTCACAAAAGGGGTGGGTGGGGGCAGCCTCAAGTCTATAAATTTAGGCGCCAGAAGCGCTAGGTCGTGGGGTAGAACAGGAGAAGATCTTGACCCAACCTGAAGATTTGGTGAGGGAGTCGGCCAGGCCCGGATTTGCGGCAAAAAAATAGGGGTGGCATGCCGCCCAGCCGCATTATGGGTACGTGTGCGTCCCCATTCAATTACAGCAGCTGTGCCGGCGCGCTGGGAATAGATGGTGTAGGTGGGCGATAGGACCGCACGGCCGCCTGGTCGGACCGCGTGGCCTAGGGGCGGCCATCATTGAAATCCGGCGCTGGAGTCGGCCTGAACCCGCCCAACCCACGGGTAAACCCATGGGTCTTGGGCCAGCCCATACATAACTAGTGCACAATGTACTTGTATTCAGTGTCCGACTGGGACACCAGGGGCCAACCCAGAAATCTTTGACTAGGGGCCCACCAATTAATCTTAGAGCAGGGGCCCACCCTCAGTACTATTATTCTTCCTCTCCTCACTCAACCTATTCTCCTAGTCTCTTTTCTTTACATACTATAATCTGTTATTCCATCTATTTAGCCACTTTGTTCACATAAAAATAGGGAATGGCCATGAAATAGGCCAAATGTTTAGCAGCATGAGGGACCACTGACAACTGGGCCCACCGGGACTTTTCCTGGTATCCCGAAGGGCCAGTCCAACACTGCTTGTATTACACCTCCAGGGGCACTGCACTAATGAGGCGAGCTGAAACACTCATCTCAGGCAGCCACATCCCACTAGTTACCAGCAGCGGTGCTTCGCCAATGAGGCAAACTGAAAATTTTGCCTAAGGCGGCAGCGCCCCTCTAGGTACCAGGGGCGGCAAAATGCAGCTCCTGGTACTTTAAGAGCTGAATTTCCGGTTTTCAAACCGGAAATTCACCTCTTCTAAAGCAGAGAGCGCAATTATTCTCTCTGCGTTAGCATCCCGGCCCTCTCTGCTGCCCTCGTGGACCCCCCCCAGACCCCTTCCGGTGCAAAAAGGTGAGCGCACAGGGAAGGGGGCGGCAGCAACTGCAGGCTGCCTCGGGCAGCGGAGGGGCCAGGATCACCCCTGTAACTTTAATTTCTGTTTTTGGAACCAGAAATTAGGCTCGTCTAGCGCAGAGAGCGTAATTGCAATCTCTGCACTTGCCTCCGGTACCCCTCCGCCAATGTTGTGGACCAACCCTTTGACCCCTTTCAGCGCATAAGGGTGAGTGTGGGTTGTTTTGATTAGTATGATGTAGAGAGTGATATTCTGAGACCATTTGCAGTTGGTTTTCATTCTTTATTAATTTGTATTTTTTTTTACTTATATAGCTTTTTATTCAGCAGCTCTCCAGTTTGCATTTTCAGCAAAATGACCCTAGCAACCATGCACTGAATAGAAAGATGAGTAAGTAAAAGTTGCAATTACAATATATTTGTAGCCTTACAGAGCATTTGTTTTTATATGGGGTCAGTGACCCCCATTTGAAAGCTGGAAAGAGTCAGAAGAAGAAGGCAAATAATAAAAAAAAAGAAAAAAAAAAAAAAGAAAAATGAAGGCCAATTGAAAAGTTGCATTCTTTTACATATTAAAAGTTAATTTAAAGGCGAATCACCTCCTTTAATTTTCTAAAGCCTTCTTGGTAGGTGCACAGTGTACATGTATTACACCTCCAGGGAGCCGAATTTCCATTTTTCATACTGGAAATAAGGCACTTCTTTCTACCGCAGAGAAGTGCTCTTCCAGTGCTGCCCAGAGAAAACACCGGATATTTGACCACCACCATCCTTCGCCAATCGGCCATGCGAAATACAGCTCCAGTCCCAAATTTAGCCAAAAATTTCTAGTGGCGGGCTGATTGAAAGACATGGAAGCAGTAGAGGAGTGTACCTCCCCAGTCTGACACACCCAGCCCTAACCCCCAATGGTTGGCCAAATTTTAACCAAAAACCACCACCTGTGGTCAACCCGTTGGTCAACATGGGTTTCAGATCAACCCCCAAATCACTAGTTGCTGTGGTTTAAAGGGGTAGTTAACTTTAATATGTTATAGAATGACCAATTCTAAGCAGCTTTTCAATTGGTCTTCATTGTTTATTTTTTTTATAGTTAAATTATTGACTTTCCTCTTCTTCTTCTAGTTTGCAAATGGGGGTCACTGACTCCATCTAAAAACAACTGCTCTATAAGGCTACACATTTAGGGGCAGATTTATCAAAGGTAGAGGTGAAGTTTCGAAGTGAAAAACTTCGAATTTCAAGCTATTTTTTTGTGTACTTCGACTAGGGAATATTCATACTTCGATTCAAATTTTGTTTTTCAAGTACTGTCTCTTTAAAACTTCAACTTCGACCATTCACCACCTAAAAGCTGCCGAAGTGCTGTTTTAGCCTATGGGGGACCTCCTACAACCTGCATGGAGGCAATCGGGGGAGTTTGGGAGATCGAAGGTCAAAGTAAAAAAAACTTCAAATCGAAGTACGATCGAAGTACGATTGTACGATTCGAAGTAGGCCGAATTTGGCCCACTTCGACCCAAAAAAAACTTTGACCTCCATTCGATTGGTCTTTTGGAATTCAAAGTTTTTTGAGAAATATGCCCCTTATTGTTATTGCTGCTTTTTATTGCTCATATTTCTATTCAGAAGTTCCCTTTTTCATATCCCAGTCTCTTGTTCAAATCATTGCATCATTGCTAGTTAATTTGAACCCTAGCAACCAGGCTGCTGAAATTGCAAATTGGAGAGCTGCTGAATAAAAAGCTGAATAACTCAAAAAACACAAATAATAAAAAATGAAAACCAATTGCAAATTGTCTCAAAATATCAGTCTCTACATGAACAACCCTTTTAAAAAAATGTAGCTATGTTACTATTTTTTTTTATAGAACTGTAATTAGGCACAGCCACGTATGGTTTTAATTATTCTTTTGGCAATTATTGAGATATTTTTTTTTCACCTCTATGAATGTGCTTACTGGTATATCCTTTCAGTACTTGATGAAAAAGTTATTTTAACACATTTCTCTGATTTTAAATTTTTTTCCTGGTCCCCTGAAAAACATAAAATGGGGGTCCTACTGTATATAGATAATTCCCTGCATAGAAATGTAACCAGGGGTTCCCTACAGTGGTATCTCAGGTTATGACATAGAGTTCTATCTGCAGCCAGCGGAACGTAGTATTATTAGGTGTAGTCAGGTTGCCAAGAATAATCTGAATTCCTTTTGGGATAACGGCAGCTGTATCTATAAGAGGAGCTACTAATTTTGGTTTTGTCAGATGTATTAAATCTGCTTGTGCCAAACCTTTATTATTGCTTTGTTTCTGACACACCTCACTATTTTGTTTCTGTTTCCTCCTATGGATGAGCTTGGCTCACAGCCTATTTGTGGATATATGTTATCATAACTCACTGTGACATTACCTGACTGGTTTTATAGCAATAAACTACTGTGTATTTTGCTTGTAAAAATAAACCTATTTGAATGAACGAGATGAGCTGGCAGCACCCACACAGCACGACAGGTATTTATTCTGGTTTATTCATAAAACCACAGATGAGCTGCACATACGTCTGTAGGGGAGGGACTGCTGGATTTACCTGTCTGTGGTCTGGTGTTGTACAGCCAGAAAAAGAACAAAAGATTTCTTGGCCACGGTTACCCACATATAGTTATATGCAAATTTGAGGTGTTTCGCCGAAAAATTTGAGAATTTCCTGCAAAATTAGCGAAACGGTGAAAAATTTGGGAAACGCCGCTGGCGTCTAGTCTTTGTCTGTTTTTTTGGACGAATTTTGACTGGCAGTTTCGTGAATTTATTTGCTGGCGGCGAATCGCAGGAATTCGCCGCAAATTTGCGACTGCCGAATAAATTCGCCCATCACTACCCACATACATTACATTGCTGCTGTGTGTTGTAAGCCGAAGGCATTAAAGGCATACAGTAGAACCCCCATTCTATGGTTTTCAGGGGAGCAGAAAAAATGGTGTAAAACCCAGGAAAATATAAAATCAGGGAAAGGTATTAGGTATAATATATAGTTGGGGCCACTAAACAACAATGTGAAATGACGGAAAACTTAAAATCAGGGGATGCAAAATTGAGTTTCCACTGTATTTTATGTTGGACTCATGGTGCATTAACCCTACAACATTCAAGTACAAGTATGGGATCCATTATCCGGAAACCCGTTATCCAGAAAGTTACAATTTAAGGAATGGCCTCCCATAGACTCTATTTTATCCAAATAATCCATATTTTTAAAAATGATTTCCTTTTTCTCTGTCATAATAAAACAGTACTTTGTACTTGATCCCAACTAAGATAATAATTAATCCTTACTGGAAGAAAAAACAGTCTGTTGGGTTTATTTAATGTTTAAATTATTTTCTAGTAGACCTAGAGGCACATTTATCAAGGATCGAATTTCAAATTCATGTGAGTTTTTTGAAACTCTGAATTCAAACAATCGAAATTTATTATAAAAATCAAATTTTTTTTCTAACCGAAAACTTGAATCGAATCCGAATCAAATTGGATTTTAATTTTACAAACTCTACAAATGTCATGAATGTCACCAAATAGAACCCTGGACCTTTCTGATTGACTTGTACAGAAATTCAGCAGGTTTTAGGTGGTGAATAGTCAAGTATGATAAATCTCGAAAATCGAATATGAATTTTTTCAAAAACTTGAATAGAATTTGGATAACTCCCTAGTTGAATTTGACAGTTTTGACCCTTAAAAAAAATCTAAAATTTGAATTTGAAATTCGACCCTTGATAAATCTGCCCCTAAAGGTATGAAGATCCAAAATACAGAAAGATCCTTTATCCAGAAAACCCCAGGTACGGAGCATTCTGGATAGCAAGTCCCAATACCTGTACTGGATTCTTGAATTTGATTCAGATCTCTGAAAAACATTTGTATGTTCAACTTGGGTCTACATGGGGCAACTCCACTTTCCAAAATAAAAATAAAAATTCCAGGCAAGTCAGTTCGCTTCTGATGAAACTGATCCATCTGAATCTAATTGGGACCACCGATTGTAAGCTTCATTTGGGTCTATTTCCATTTCTTGCCTGTAAGCTTATGTTTGACTACTATGTAAAGTAAACAGTAAAGTACTTATAGTGCTTTCTTCAAAAGGTAGAATAAATTAAAGCAAGGTGTAGTGGTGTTTTCGCCAAACAATGAGGGGCACATTTACTGTTGGTCGAATATCGAGGGTTAATTAACCCTCGATATTCGACCCTTGAAGTTAAATCCTTCGAAGTCGAAGGATTTAGCGCAATTCGGTTGATCGAACGATCGAAGGAATAATCGTTCCTTCCCCATAGGCTAACATTGATGCTCGGCAGGTTTTAGGTGGCGAAGTAGGTGGCTGAAGTTTTTTTTAATGAGACAGTACTTCAACTATCGAATGGTCGAATAGTCGAACGATTTTAAGTCGTAGACGAAGGTCGAAGTAGCCAATTCGATGGTCGAAGTAGCCAAAAAAATACTTTGAAATTCGAAGTATTTTTTATTCTAATCCTTCACTTGAGCTAAGTAAATGTGCCCCTAAAAGTCACACTTTTCTCCACTCTTTGGTGGGATTAACTATTACAAGATTCCTGATTTAAAAACAGCATATCAGTATCAACTCCGGGGTATTTCTTTTTCTGTAAAATCATTTAAAAGCAGAGACAGCGCCCATAGTGTAATTTTCCTTTAATTTTAAAAAGTTTTTAAAGCTTATTGCACTTAAATAAGTCAAACTTCACTTTCTCCAGTGTTACGTTGCAGATTGTAGAGGTGAACCTTTGCAATAAAAAGAGATGTGTTCCTCTTGTACATCTACTCACTGCTACAATACATCTGCTAGGAAAGGAAGCCCCCCTATAAGATATATTGGATCTAACTGTCAATGAATATCTGACACCCAACTGCTGAATGAAGGCAGAATGAAGAGAAACGGATGCTGAGAGAGGAAAAGTGAACATAAACTCGATTATTTCAGAAATCATGGCAAAAATTTATCTGATTGTATTGACAAAGTTTCTTATTTCAGTATGATGAAGTTCATACAAAATTTTCATTTTCACGATAGTTCCCCTTTAAGACAAACTTTTAAATTAAAAAGACGCTGTAATTAAAAAGTGCATTAATCCAACTTGCAATAGGAGCAGAACAAATTTCTAATTTAGCTGTAATTGGTTCTGAGATTGAGGATGTAGTTCATGTATGACCTTAATTGTCAATCATGATAAGGGGCCGGCTTTGGAAAAAGAGTACTGGATACCCACTGACAGGTGTTTAGCATTATTACCATTCCCTTCCCTTGCATTAGTCTAGTTCCTCGTTCCAACTCCATTTTGGCTTAATTATTTTCTCTAGAATGTCACAGGATGTGTTTTGTGTATGTTCCTATGAGCTGGGCGTGTGTACTGCACAATAGCTGAATTCATGTGGCACTTGAAGTATTCTGCTGTGTAAACTGGACAACATTAATTAACTGCAAAGGTCAAAGTCATTAACAATTTAAAGGAAGTATATTGATGGAAACAAGTGCTAACACTTATTATGTCCAAGGCAAACTGTAACTGCCAGTGCATTGAATTCCACTCTTCTTTATATATTGGCACAATATCATATTGCTCTCCCCGTCATTAGTAGGGGTTGGGTGGATTAATGATAAGATGGCTCGGTCAATAATGCTGTTGATGGACTCAAGCATTACAATAATTCATGCTTGTTCAAAGCACTTTAAAGTTTTTGAGTTTGTGTTTGTCGTTTCTGCGATGAAATGAAACACTTCTGTTGCTTGATATATAACCACAGGGTGTCTACTTTAATGATTTATGGCAGTGCTGTAAATCAATGTTCACACCTGTAACACCTCTATTGTTCACACTCCTAAATCCCTGTACTGTTCACATCTCAGTCCCAGACTCTAAGTGCCCACATTGTTCACCTGTTCACAAACTGCTGGAGGGGCACCAGCATTGTGTCACTGTATGTAGCACATTATGAACTGTCCATCTTAAAGTCCTGATAAGTTTCCCTGCCTCCTGCTCTATTCTGCCTTCCCTGTGTATGTGTGTGCCATACTCTACCTGCCCTATGCTCCCTGTGTGTGCCATACTCTGCCTGCCCTATGCGTCCTGTGTGTGCCATATTCTGCCTGCCCTATGCTCCCTGTGTGTGCCATACTCTGCCTGCCCTATGCTCCCTGTGTGTGCCATACTCTACCTGTCCTATGCTCCCTGTGTGTGCCATACTCTGCTTGTCCTATGCTCCCTGTGTGTGCCATACTCTGCCTGCCCTATGCTCCCTGTGTGTGCCATACTGTACCTCTCCTATGCTCCCTGTGTGTGCCATACTCTACCTGTCCTATGCTCCCTGTGTGTGCCATACTCTGCTTGTCCTATGCTCCCTGTGTGTGCCATACTCTGCTTGCCCTATGCTCCCTGTGTGTGCCATACTCTACCTGTCCTATGCTCCCTGTGTGTGCCATACTCTGCTTGTCCTATGCTCCCTGTGTGTGCCATACTCTGTCTGCCCTATGCGTGCCATACTCTGTCTGCCCTACTCTGCACCCTGTGGGACATGAACCTGGTAGGGTTTGTTCTGGGGGTTGGTTGGCATTTGGAAATTGTTGTTAGGGGCCCCTAAGGTGTTTAATCAAGTGCTGGGGTGCTCTGTTATCCACAGGGGAGGAGGCGGCATATGGATTTAAGGGTATGCTTATGGTATATGTATATAAGGGTATCACTTTTTTCACATATGAGTGATGAGTGATAACCCTGAAGTGAGCACAAATCATTTGGTGTTTTGATGTGCTACCACCATTTATGTGGACATGGCCTTAAAAGTTTTTTTTGATAACATGGGTGTATAAATGGGTGTTATTTAAAAGGGGGAGTGGTCAACACAGGCTTCCATTATTGGCCCTCCACCAAGTAGGCCAGAAAAATTCTGGCCTACGGTACCACAAAAGTTGGACAGCACTGACTTATGGTATACTGAATCATCATGTCAGTTCTTTGGCACATGTTACCCATTATATAAAAAGTAGGTGGCATTGGGACATGCCAGCACATATGCTCCTAAATGGTTACGACAGTGTAAATTTGAAAAGTAGTTTATGTCTTGCATACATAATCGGTCAACATCATACTAAAAATTATTGGAGGAGTATGTGTTCTTAGTGAGGCGGTAATGCTTCCTATCTGGTACTGGTGTTTTGTTTAATAAATGGGAGGTTTCAGTGGATAAATAAGACATTGTGTGTGTTGGGTTAGATGATAAGACCTGGAGTTACACAAGGGACACACATACAGTAGCACTTTCCCATGCAGCACTTGGTATCTCTCTGTACATGTATAAAGGCCAATACGAGGCACCATCTGTCTTAACTTAATTATGCACATTTCTATTATTACATAAATGCACAGGCACACAAAAAATATGAATACAATGTTACCTACCATGATAGGTATGAAGAATAATAAAGGGTTATGTAGAGGTTTACCTATAAAACACTGAGGATTAATTTAATAGTCATATGTCGAATGACATGATAAAGACTTATTTTATTGCATGTGGTTCTATCCTATTCTCCTGGCACTAATGCAATACAATGACACTACAGGATGAGCTCCCAGTCTCTGCCCGCAGTATAGCAGGGAATAGCTAACTTTGCCTGAATTCCAGCAGGTGAGCAATATAGAAGGATGACATGAGTGAAGCATGAGGAAAGGTTACTTAGGTTTCACTTGCTCCAGGCAGGTTCTCAGACCATATTAAAAACAAAGGTTGGAAGGTTGGGACTTCTGCCGAAGACTTAAGGGCATAATTGTTTGTCAGTGCAAACAACAAAAATAATCTGGTTCTAGTTTATTCTCCTAGTAATGAATTCAGAAGGAGCATATTTTGCATAGCTGCTGTGCAATGGAATGTGTCCCACCTGTAGCTGTGGGTGTGCCTCACCGATGCAGATATTGTATTTCAGATTTGCTCTTGAAAACCACACTAGTCAATAAATAACTATTCAGGATGCTTTTATTGCCTGACATATATTAACAAATGCAAATACAGTAGTCATGTGCACCTGCTGCATTAAATAGGACCCCCATTCCTGGGATAAAAAAAGAGAAATTAATTTCCTTTGCTCATGGGTAGAGGGATACTCTTGCCCTTGTTAGGAAAAATAATCACTGCTCCTCTTCAGGATAAGAATTCCATACCAAAATCTGTACTGGTATTACATTCATTAGGGCATGATGTCACTGTAAAACATATGATATAAGAGATCAGTGCTGGGTGGTATCCAGGGGATCCCCTGCCTTCTATCTGACGTATTAGGTAAGTGAGACCTGTTACTTTACAGTAGCAGGATTGTTATGGTGGAAAAAAAAAATCTATGAATATATTATGTAGTAAATATGTTTTCAACCGCAATCTCGCCCTACCTCATCTCCAGGCAGGCCCGGATTTGTGGAAAGGCCACCTAGGCCCGGGCCTAGGGAAGCAGGATTTTAGGGGGGCGGCATGCTGCCCAACCACACCCACTTTGGTTCAAAAACACTGGGGATACACTGGAGATACAATCATTTTTTAAATTTCCCATGCGCCAATCCCCATTGCTCAGGTCCCGATGATGAAAATTTGGAGGGGACAGGGGCAACAAACAGCAGTGGGCCTAGGGGCATTCACTATGTAAATCCGGCCCTGTCTCCAGGCTGGGGATACAGGTGTATCTAGAAGAGCAAACAGACATTTTCCAAAAATCCCACCCTAACTGATATTCAGTTTGATCTCCAATGGCAGTGAGATTTGTTCTTATAAACTATGCTGGTGGTACTTGAAGTCATCCCACTCCATGAAAATGGACAGATCTGCCTTTTCCTTTAGCCGAAATCTCTTTTCTTGACAACTTTCTCTGCCTTCTGGCTGTAGTACAATGGAGTAACTAGGCACAATTTCCGGCAAAAGAAAAAACTCTTACCTGCCTGATTTGCAATACATGGAGAGTTTGTGGCTGGCAGGCGACTGAGCCAGAGATTGACCTTAATGGATGTGTTCTTTAAACAACCTTAGCTATTATGTAGCTACGGAATCCTACGGAGTCTGACCCACGTATTAAAATTAACAATGCTAGTAATAATAATAATAAGCAGCCTTTTACTTGAAAAGGATAATTCAGCTTTTGTCTAAAAGGCATTCATGAAATATTCCATATACTGTAGCTTGGTGGGTGGACAAACATGTTAAATAAAGGTTACGTATTTCCAGCTCATTTAAGTAAATTCCCATTGCTATTGCTAACTACAGTCACCTTTCAAGTGAAAGATACCGAACATTCTTGTTGCAGTTTTGGAGGGCAAGTTGTCTGAAGAGAGAAGAGTATGGGCTGAAGTTATTACTGTCATCAGGAATTAGCAGGTAATTACATTGCTTGTCAGTGATTGTTGTCAGTAATTGTGCTGCAAGAGGCTTCAGTCCATTAGCAGGTAGCTCAGCATAAGAGTAGTTGGGTGGTGTATTTAAACTGCAAGGCAAATCTCAAAATTTAGTTGCACAAAAGAAAGTTTCCTCCAAATCTAGTGTAATACTATTTTGAGCTATATTAGACCAATAAAGGTTATTGTCCAGCTATACAGTAGAGTACAGTAGGATACACTTGACTTTAACACATAAGGCTGGGCCTTTGCTATGTGGAAGGTAGGAAGGAAAATATGTAGTTTAAGTACAATTCACATAGGCTACTGTGCATAAAAATAAAATAAAGGACACCAGGATGTTCTTGCAGCAACAAAAACGAACAAAGTTTACTTGTCCAAAACAAATGATCCACACAGGGTTATACTCACAATCTACAGAGGCAATGGCAGACAAGATGTCAAAATGCCAGGACAGTTAGGCAGAGACAGAAAAATGTGGTACCATGTTGAAGCGGTTAGGGCTGTTAAGGGAAATGGATGCCTAATTGTGGTCTGGATCCCATGCTGAGGAAATGATCAGGGAGAATAAATCTAAGCCTGATTCCCTAACCCAGATGTGGTCCCTTCACTTTAGGCAGATTCAAAGTCTAGGGAAGAGCTATTCCCTACTACAATCCTTGTTGGAGCACAGGCTGCTCATGCTCGGACTGGCCAACGGGGCAACAGGGGAAAAACCTAGTGGGCCCCATTGGCCCAGAACGTATCATTGCCAGCGCCCCCCCTCCCAGGCCGCTGATCTCCCTCCCCTGATGCGCTGATGGTAGGTTTAATTTACGTGTGCTCGGGGGTAGGCAGGTGGCAGTGCCCCCTGTCTGGGCATGTGGGGGGCAGCAGGGGCCCCTTTGGGGGGGTTTGGGAGCCCCTGGGATGGCAGGCCTGGTAGTCCCTGCACCCGGAAGTCTGACTCTGCAATAAATTGGCCTGTGTATGAGGCCCTCCGATGGGCTTCCCCGATTGATATCTGGCAGAAAGTCGATCGGACAGGACTAAAAATCCCGTCGGATCGTGGACCGCATCTGTTCGTTGATGTGGTCCCACGATCCGAACGCCCAGTTACCCTTTGTTATGAACCCCTCAAGGTGGGCATATCGGGGAGAGATCGCCAAACGACATCGCCAAACGAGCGGATCTCTGTGTATGGCCACCTTTATAGTGTGGCAGGAAGTGGTCATAGGCCAGTAGGAAATAACTGAAACATGTAAATAAAGTAACTAGATACATGGGCATCTGCCTAGCAACTAGGGAGATAAGGAAGTGTAGGAATTTAAAGCCATAGAGGCATACTAAATCTATGGGTCCCTACACTAGATGTTCCTTTGGTTCACCTTTAAGTTAGCTTTAAGTACACTATAGCCCTATTCCTAGCAAGTAGCAACTTTATGATTGACTATGAAGATTTTCATTTATCCAGGTCATGGTATACTGTATCTAATATAAGTAATTCTAAAACAACTGGATTTGCTGAGTAATCGTTGAAGACAGAAGACAGAAGAAATCACACCCAATGTGCCATTGTGATTGAATTAGTGGAAGAGTTTATATGCCGAGAACTTCCCACACCAGTCAGTTGAACTGAAGAAGCTGCTCAGATGAGTAGTGAAACGTCATCAAGGATTACTCAGCAAGTCCAGTTGTTTTAGAATTACTTATATTAGATTTAACTTTGCGATTGGTTTCCATTATTTTTTTTTTTTTATAGTTTTTGAATTATTTGTTGCGTTCTGCCTCTTTCCACCTTCCAAATGAGGGTCACCGAACCCAGTAGCCAAAAATCTGTTTCTCTGTGAGGCTTAAATTCTACTGTTATTGTTACTTTTTATTATTAATCTTTCTATGCAGACCCTCTACTATTCATCATTTTATCTCTTGTTCAAACCACTACCTGGTCGCTTGGCTAAATAAGACCCAACATCCAGACAGCTGGCAACATACCAAATGGAGAGCTGCTGAACAAAAATAACTGTAACAGTTGCAAATTGTAGAATATCAATTACTACATCATATCAAAAGTTGATTTAAAGGTGAACTATCCCTTTAATTAACGTTATATCTGACCTGTGTGTATACGGTGCTGCATGCCATTGTAGGATCTACCAGAATGTCATCTTGACTGGAAAAATAAATATTTACTTCTGAGAAAACAGGAATTTCAGGACAGGAGGGTAACAAAAACATAAATATGTCACAGAATGGGTTCTCTACGAGCACAAAATTTACCATTGACCAGTAACCCATATGAGTTGGATGTTTACACTGGACCAGGAAAGGTTAATTGCTGGCCATGGGTTACTGGGCTAGAGTATTTGTGCATATCTTTGATATTGTCTCAAACTATTTTCCACAAACATTATAAATGGCAGTTTACATCTTATAAACACTAGGGCCACAGACTATAAACTATATCCAAATCTGATTGACCACGAGCATATTATATTACAGATTATACAATATTATATATTGTAGTAGACTAGACACTATATAGCTGCATTACAGGGTTAGGATTCGGAAAAGTGAAATGGGAGATGCTGTCAGGAGCACCGGTCGGAGCATCCTTCCCCGACGTTGTTGCTTCCATGATGGCGGCACCCATAGCTACTATGGACTTTTGACCCTGCCTGAACCTCAACTTTGATATTATTCTGCCTGCCTTTTGGACCTTTGTCTGGACTTTGATTACAATCACACCTGATCCTATTTGTACCGCGAACTTGGACTTTAAACCTTAAAGCTTCCTCCTTCGTCCTGACAACTCCCCGACTACAAACCCCCTAAAACTGTACTTCAGTTTGGGGTACAGTTTGTCTATGACATTTCTTTCCTATTGTGCCTTTTGTTTCTTCCTCGTTGTTAAAGAGGGTGGAAATTATATAATATAAAATGCAAGAAGAATATATTAAAGGCCAGGTTAAAAATTTTAGATTGAATTTGTAAAATCAACACTGATTGAAAGGTATCCCTTAAAATCAATATAAATGTTGGGAATGCCTCAATATAACTCTTGGGAATGCCTGTACACATGGGAAGTATAACTTTTATATTGACTTTTCTCAGAGTTCCAGCTATATCTATTTATATCCACCCTGTGAATAAACATCATGCTTTATAACTGCAAAGTAAACACAGGCAGTGTCCAAAGTGTCACTGTGACTATAGCCAGGCCCAATATTCCTAGATGTTTTACTTGTGACTTTATGCTGTTGTGCTGGGTAATGTGAGATCTGCTCTACCTTCTTCTAAGCAGCATTGCTTTCAGACTATGGGCCAGATTCAATTCAGTGAGAAAAAGGTTTTATCACATGAAAAGTCATGTACGAGATTCAATTTGAAATGCAATTAAATTCACTTGCACGTGAAAACTCTATTGAAGTCTACAGGGAAAAACTGGAACTAAATTTGGAGAAAAGTTTTTTTCCTCCTTGAATTGAATCTTTTCTATGAGTTTTCCTGTGATAAGCCATGAGATCACTTTTACTCACTGAACTGAATTTGGCCCTAGGCGGGATCTGTTTAAGGTTTGTTGCTGAATATGAGACGTCTTATTAGCAGTATTTTTTTGTTGCTCTAATTGTTCTTTTTATTTTGTATAGTGTACAATGTGCACCTTTAAATATTTAGATCACAGTTGTCCCTGTCCATGGCCAGTATTAATATCCTTCCAACTAACCTACATAGTAACATAGTAACATAGTAAGTAAGGTCAACCTTTTAGTTTTTTTAATCTGCCTTACTGCCAGTTGATCCAGAGGAAGGCAAAAAAAAAACAAACATCTGAATCCTCTCCAATTTTCCTCAGAGGGGGAAAAAATTCCTTTCTGACTCCAAAATGGCAATGGGACTAGTCCCTGGATCAACTTGTACTATAAGCTATCTCTCATAACCCTGTATTCCCTCACTTGCTAAACACCATCCAACCCCTTCTTAAAGCTATCTAATGTATCAGCCTGTACCACTGATTCACGGAGACAATTCCACATCTTCACAGCTCTCACTGTAACAAACCTTCCGAATATTTAGGCGGAACCTCTTTTCTTCTAATCGGAATGGGTGACCTTGTGTCAGCTGTTAGTTTTTAGTTCAGATATTCTGACACAGTGGAGTAACTAGCTATTACTGGGCCCCACAGCAAATGATCTTTCAGGCCCCCAAAATGTGTAGAGGTTGATCTGTTTTACCAAATCTATTGAAATCGTATTTGAAATAGGGCCTCCTTGGCCCAGCTCTGGATTTCCCAGGATTTCTGGATTTCCCGTGCAGTCCTAGCACCCGCCCACACTACCCCCCGCGGGAGCTGCGCGTCCCCAGTGCCCCCATAGAGCAGCTGGATGGCATGATAATAATTTGCCACCCTAGACCCATACCTTTGTGGCCTCGTCACAAATCCGGGCCTGCCTAGACCCCCCTGCAGCCATAGGGTCTACTTCCTTTACACCTCTGACCCTCTCCCATCCAACCTTCTAAGATTAACCCAACATGTGTTTTTTTTTACTAAAAGTTTTGGGATGATTTCACTCTCTCCATTTAAAGACATGAGTACAAGGCTTCCCCACAATACCCTACTACTGGTTCAACTCAAAACTTTATATTTGACTTGTGGAAGGGCTCACCTCCCTCTACCAACTCCATTTTCATACCTCTCAAACATTTTTGGAGATTAAATGAGGGACAAAAAGTTGCTGCGCCTAGCCTGGTGAATTTTTCTTCAAAATATTCAAAAACTGTTTTTAAAAGGAGCTCATCTGCCACTATATAATACCTTATTCCTGGGGTCCCTGTATCCCCAAATTCACCAAGGGCCTGATTACCCTTGGGAGCTTTCCTTAATTGGGCCCTAGGTCCGATGCTCACAACAACACCCGCCTTATTCTTCTAGTGGAGGCCAAGAGGAAGTGTGAACCCTTTCCCAACACTGCAACAGAAAGTGGTCACCAACCCATGGGCCAATAACATACATATGTAACTGAACAACTTGGATACAGGCCCTTCTACCTATTAACTAAGGGAACTGATTTTGTAGGGATTTTAGTCCAATATCATCAGTCAATCCAATAATCCCATCTTTATTAAGTATATGTCATTACAGTAACAGGGGACCATTATTTAAAGGCTTTAATGCAACAGATTTTACTATGTAGAATTTGTTTCCAAAATGTGTATACATGCTGTTATATTCTATACTTTGTATGATATAACATTTTGAGGCACCATCACCAAATGACAAGAAGAACAAATTAAATCTCCACTTTATTGATGTTTATTAATAGGTAACTATCCCCTAGGATTAGCCACCCAAGGATTGACTTCTCTGTGACTTCTCTGTGAAGGGAAAAAAGTAAAGGTAAGGGTCAATCCTTTCCCTCCTTTCTTGCTGGAAATGACCCAGAAATGTTCACCCCATCTGTTCTTGCCATGAGGCAAGGTAAAGGGAGTTGTGTTGTCTTCTGGCTCCTTATCTTGCCTCAAGTCAGGAGCAGGTAAACATTTCTGGGTGATGTACAACAGAGACTCCACAGTTATGACGAGAAAGGCTGAATTTATATGCATTGAACAAGAATATCTGGCATATTTCTTGAATTATAAAAGATCCTCCTCTTCCTCCTCATTCATCCTCCTTAGTTTGTGCTGGTTGTTTTGGGTTATGAAAAGTCGAGCAGTGTCTTTGGGTCACTGGAACCCTGGGCCTCTTCTGGGGAATGTGGGTTCCAATATCTTTCTGGTTCTATGGCTTCACACTAATATAAATAGGGGCTAAGAAAATTGATGCCAGTATTCCAGAGTCAAAAAGCGCTGTCTCATGTACAATAATATAATCTTATGTTACATCTAATCCTCCCCACTCTAGTATAATCCCATCTAATAATGACTGTGTAGGTTTCTGCAATTTTACATATCCAGGGCAGAATGTAACAAATACAACTTACTATTATCAAAATGTCCCTTTACATCTAGAACTTTATTGGAAGCATTATGACCCATATAATAAACCCACTAAAAAACATGTAACTTACTCTTAGCTGCAGCTTCAGCAGAATCTCACTCATTTTTCCTTTGGTCTTCAGCGGGAACCATTCCTCAATATTCATATCCTTGGCTGCCATCAGTTTAGAAAGGGGCACAGTGGCACTTCCTAGAATCTTATTCTGCTCATTTCGTACCTGTGAAAATCACACTTGTAAGTGGCCCAGAAAGCTCTACAGGAATGAAGAATCCAATAAAGAAGGACATTTATACTCAACTTTAGCTTCAGTTCCACATTGAGTGGGTTCTTTATTAGGAATTGGATCCTCTTCTTCCACTCGGGCTCTCCGGTGGTATTTATTTTCCCCTTGGAAAAAAACAATGAATTCTAAAAGAGAACTGGTTCTAAAGAAATACACCTGTCATCTCATTATTATTTATGTTGTAATTAGGGTTTTTATGTATTTCCCAGTGACAGTCAGTTTTGTGATTGGCATTGGGATATATGTCATTGCTTTACTCTGTATGTAATGCAGATTAATATAATTAATGCCTTTCCCCACCCAGGACTATCAGTTCCTAATCTGAAGCAAAAATGATATTTTGTGGTTGGACTCTATGTCAGTACTTACCCCACTCCTCTTTACTGTGTCTCCGACCAGTGGCATCATTTCGGATGCCAGGGTCCCCCTACAAAAAAATGTTCAGGGCCCCCTCTGCACAAAATTGTGGGAGAATTTCATGTATAATATCCCCAGAACTCATAGAAGGATGGCACAGTAGCAATTCCATGTATAAATACCCCAGTACTATAGAAGGATGGCACAGTAGCAATTTCACATAGAAAAACCCCAGAACTGTAGAAGGATTGCAAAGTGTCAATTTCACATACAAATACCCCAGAACTATAGAAGGATGGCATAGTCACAATTTCACATATAAATTCCCCAGAACTATAGAAGGATGGCAAAGTGTCAATTTCACATATCTCTCTGTAAAGGCTATGAGCAAACTTATGAGCTGTTACTGCAGAAGTTAGACCATGCCCACTTTGGATATAGAGATAGCTAAGCATCTATTTTAGCTCTTCTTCTAAACCTCTTTCTATAAATCTCATTGTTCTGAAAAAACCCACTGATGCAATTTCATTTATAATTCCCATAAAACACTTGGCAGAATGAATGCAGTGGCAATTTCATGTAAAATACCCCCAGAATAATATGAAGATAGCACGGTAGTAATTCTTTGTATAAATACCCCCAGAACTCATAGCAAGATGGCACTGTGGTGGATTCATACATAATAACCTCAGCACATATATTAAAATAAATATAAAATTTCCGTGGGTTAAAAATTAAAATGGCTAATGACAGCAATGAAATAGTTCAAGTCCAAGTCCTTACCAGGTATCTTCCTGTGCTGAGACGGAAGGAGGGGGGGGGGGGTGTCACTGAGCCACCAATTTGCCTTTTAGCAAGTCCATAGCCCAGCTTACAGAGCCAGTGTGGACGGGAAATTCAAATCAGTAAGGGCATCGAGCCTGTCACTGCTTGGCTCTTCTGCTTCTCTTGTTCCTGTCCCATCCCCCTCGCTCCAATGGCGTAACTAGAAACCGAAGGGCCCTAGTGAGAACATTTTACAACTGGCCCCCCCAGACACCACGGACTGGACCACAACTGTAGCTGACCTATTTTTTTTATGAAGTAGACAAAGCTGCCCATCATTTGTTTATAGATTTTGAATTATAGTTTTTTGTTCAGCAGTTCTTGATAATTTTTTGGCTGCAGGCGGCTATTTACCCCAATAAGCAGACAGTGGGCTAAAAGATAAGTGAAAGATAAACAGAGAACATTAATATAAGTAATAAAAAAATATAACAGTGTAGCCTCAAACAGAAAATAGTTTGGAGCATTGTGGGAATTGTAGTCACTGCTCCTTCAACAAAGAAAGCACTGGTCATAAAGTTTGTGGATGACTGAAAATTAATATACTGAATGCCCAGTAAGAGGAGGAGGTAATTATAGTTCAGTTGAAGCAACTTATTAAAGGTTTTCTGGTGACCACCTGATGAAATTTGGAAATTCTGAAATGTACACGCACTCTTGCGGCACGACCAGTTTGGATAAAAATTCAATCTTTAGTCCATGAATTAAAAACAAAAGTCCTAACGCGTTTCATAACTAGAGATACGTAATCAGTAATCATAGGCACAGTGCCTATGATTACGTATATCTCTAGATACGAAGTGCGTGCTCATTTCAGAATTTCCTTGCATCTCACCCAAGCTACGGGTTCGGGGCGATGTACCCAGGCCACCCATCTGTAAATGAAATGATATCAGTTCTGGTGGTACATATGGCTAAGGAATCCAGTGTCCATGACACAGAAATAGATGTTTTCTCCCTTGTGGAGTAAATGGAAGTGGGGTAGCCATGTTCCCTTCCTTGAACCCTACATTCAGAAAAGGGTGGATGGTGGGAGAATGTTTGAAGGGAAGGCCTCGATGAACCCAGGTATAAGATCAGACCTCAGGGGAAGTTAGGGAAGAATGGACCCCTTGAACAAGGACTAGCTAGGAAAAGACCATATGTAGCAAAAGCCACTATGTTTTTCCCAGGTGCAGCAACCCATGGCAACCAATAAGATATTTGCTTTTAAACAGGCGACCAATAAATAATGATTTGTTGCTATTGGTTGTTGCACCTTGGCAAACTTAGGGACCTATTTATTAAACCTCAAATTTTTCTGGTTGAGTTTTTAAAGGGGAAAACCTCAAATTTTTGGAGGACAAAAAACTTTAATATTTTGAGATGTATTATGCTTCAAAGCTGCTACAATTTGGAATCCAAAATACTGCAGCTAAAACCAAAAATCAGTCATGTAAAAGTCAATGGCACTTTAACAATTGGAACATGTTTTTGCCTTCATGATTGTCGAAAGTTTCAAGCTGTTTCATGTGGGTTTTCATTAGATAATACGAATAATTCTAGTTTTGTGGGATGACAATTCAAAAAAAACAATTCCATCCAATTAGTGGGTTGCATTTATTGGTCTCCTGTTAAAGAGCAAGAAAAGGGATAACTTGTACTGAGGTTCCTGTATTGTATAGTGCAGGGATCCTCAACCTTTTTTACCCATGAGCCACATTCAAATGTACAAAAAGTTGGAGAGAAACATAAGCATGAGAGAAGTTCCTGGGGTACCAAATATGGTCTGTGATTGGCTATTTGGTAGCCCTATGAGGACTGAGACTATAGAAGGCTCTGTTTGTCAGTACACATGATTTTTATGCAAATACGCTTGCTTTTATGCCAGGAATTCAAATAGAAGCACCAACTTTAAGACCACTGGAAGCAACATCTAACATGTTTCTCAAAAGCCACTGGTTAGGGATAACTCATATAGTGGGAAGGGGGGTGTTTATGGTGTTTAGTCACTTAGCTACAGACAGGCTTTGTTATTATAAAGTCTCTGTGTAGAGAAACGTCCCATATTTAGTAGTAGGCTGGCACAAACAGGACTTCACTCCAATGCTTGATGCAGATAAAAAATAGTTTTTAGCAGAAAAACATCTAAAAAAAAGCCTTATGCGTTTGGTGCCTTGTGGCCAATTAGTCATAGGCTACTGACCTTTTGAACATATAGTTATATTTACATAAGAGAAGACCAATTAATTGCATCAAGCATTGGAGTGAAGTCCGGTCCCCCCCCCCCGATTATTTAGGTAAGTTAAACCTTGTTTCTTACTATGTCCAACACTGGATGCTTCTTCAAAAATTATTCAGAGAAATGTCTTAGACTATTATTCCTAAGCAGCTGCCACGAGTCTGCTGCACTACTAGCTTATTGTATCTCTAGTATAGGTAAATCTAGCTTATTGATGCATCTATTGGCCTTGCTGCCTTAAGAACTTGTAAATCTTGCTTCCCCCTTGTGGCTAAAAGTCCACAATACAGGCTGCCAGATGGACATACTGTAGTTAATCCAGTTGGCAACAATCAGGTGTGCAAGTAGTTGTGACTTCTCTGGAGATCACTCTCCATAGGGACTGCCAGGTCCACAGTGCTATCAGGGTCGATCCTGGCCCCTCCGCTGCCTGAGGCAGCAGCAGTTGCTGCTGCCCCCCCTCCCCCAGAAATTCGCTCTTAAAGTACCAGGAGCAGCATTTTTGCTGCCCCTGGTACTTAGTGGGGCGCTGCCGCCTGAGGCAACAGCCTCAACTTGCCTCATTGGCGAAGCACCCCTGAGTGCTATTGTGGGAAGCCTGCTGGTTCACTCCCAATGGGTCTGTTCTGCGTAGCCCCCCTTTCTCCAAAACATTCCATCCCCGTTCTGAAAGTTGGTGGCAGCAGGCAGGCAGGAGACTTGAAAAGTTTTGTTCAATGGAAAAACTTAAAGAGAAATGAAAATGTAATATAGGTTACATCTCACTGATACAAGACACTTTCTAAATATGATCAATTAAAAATTCTGTACCGTTTATTAAATAACCAAGTTACTCTTCAGTATCTTATGCTCAGCAACTTGTCACTCTCAGTGCTCTCTTCAAGCTGGGGTCTGGCTCAGATTTTTATAATAGGTAGGTCTAATATGTCTGTAAGGAGTGCTCCGTTTCCCAGTACAGGTATGGGATCTTTTATCCAGAAACTCGTTATCCAGAAAGCTATGGATTACAGCAGGCCCGGACTGGCAATCTGTGGGTTCTGGCAAATGCCAGAGGGGCTGCTATAAGGTGCCATAGAAAGTCAGTATTTAGTGGGCTGGTGGGGGCTGATTGGGCCTCTGTGTACCTGAAATGCCAGGGCCTATTTTGATTCTCAGTCCGGACCTGGATTACAGAAAGGCTGTCTCCTATACACATAGGCTGAATGCAAACTCTCCACCCTGTACAAGTTGATAAGCTCACACAGGGCCGCAGTTGGGCACAGGGGGTACTACTGTACCGGGCCTAAAGGGGGGCCCAGCTGTGCTGCACCTTTCTAAATATCTGGCCCCCCTTGACAGCAGTGAAGCCATGCCACATCTTCCGTAGTCCCTAACCGCCAAAGTCCAGAACAGCCGAAGTTGAAGTTCCGAAGCTGCGAAAAGACCCAAAGCCGCATGAGTTCAGTTCTACTGAACACCAATGTGTGTTTTTTTATTTTATAAAACCCTTAGACACCAATGTATTATTTTAATACTCTATAGGCCCCTGCCACCAACGTGTTTTTAAAATTTTTTTTAGAAAGTTTCTTCTTAACTTGTAAGGGGGTTGCCCTGGCGCCAATGTTTTTAAAAAACCTTTTATGGGGGGCTCTGGTGTCAACATTTTTTTTACATATAGGGGGCCCTGACATCCACTGATCCACTGATTTTTAAAAAACTTTTATGGGGGCCCAATGTTTAAAAAGAAAGAAAGAAAACTTTATGAGTGGCCCTGGCGCCAATGTTTTTATTTTAACTTATAGGGGGGCTGTGAGAACCCTGGTGGTCGACGGGCAGTGTGTCTTCATCTGCGCCTTTGCATTGAATACGCATACTTCCTGTTTCACACCGCTGAGCTATTTCCAGATTTATCCGGAAAGTGCCGAATGTGGGATGGGGATGACACTCGGAGCGATTCGTTTTCCGAAGTCGCCCGAAGTTGCCTCACAAGGAAACTTCAGGCGACTTCGGTAAACTAATCGCTCTGAGTGCCATCCCTAGGGCTACATTTTAGCCGGCGGAAGGCAGGGGAGGCAGTTCAGAGAGATTAGTTTGGCCCCCCCGAAGAAGAGGAGATTTGTCGCCAGGTGACTAATCTCCCCGAACTGCATCCCCTGCCTTCCCAAAGTCTCCAAAGTTTCCTTGTGAGGCCACTTTGGACGACCTTGGAAAACGAATTGCTCCAAGTGCCATCCCACCGGCGATTTACATTTTAGCCGGCAGGAAGGCAGGGGACACAGTTCGGGGATATTAGTCGCCCCAAAGAAGAGGAGATTTGTCAGCGGGCATCTAATCTCCCCAAATCTACCTGTGTGCCCTGACCCTTAATAAAGAGTTGGGACTGTGGGCGGGCTGAGTTGTCAAAATTGGGACTGCTTTGAGGAAAATGGGACAATTGGGAGGTATGTGCAAGGGCACTCATTCAGATTAGAAAAAAGAAGGTTCTACCTTAATATTCAGAGGTGTTTTCTTTACAGTGAGAGCTGTGAATTTGTGGGATCCTCTCCCTGAATCAGTTGTACTGGCAGATACATTAGAAAGCTTTTAAAAGTGGTTGGATTGATTATTAGCAAGTTAGAAAATACGGGTTTACCAGAATCAGCTCTTTGAACAAAATTGATTCAAGGACTGGTCATATTGTCATCAGAAATTTTCTCCCTGTGATGCGAATTGGAGAGGCTCCATATGGGGTTTTTGCCTTCCTCTGGATTAGGGTTGCCACTTTTTTTTGGAAAAAAAAATACAGGCCTTCCTGTATTTTTAGATGTTTTCCCTATTAATAACATTGGGGTCAAGCATCACTTTTACCGGTCAGGCCTGTAAAATACCGGCCAGGTGGCAACCCGACTCTGGAACAAGTAGAAGTTAAAGGGGTGGTTCACCTTTAAGGTAACTTTTGTTATGTTATAGAACGGCCAATTCTAAGCAACTTTTTTTAATGTGTTTTCATTATTTATTTTTTTATAGTTTTAGGGGCAGATTAACCAAGGGTCGATTTTCGAAGTCAAAAATACTTCGAAATTCAACCATAGAATTTAAATACTTCGAATTCGAATATCGAATTCCAACTTTTTTCATCAAATTTGGGTATTCTGCGGTCATAGTAAAATCATTCAATTGAACGATTAAATCCTTCGAATCGAACGATTTTATTGTACGATCGTACGATTATACTTCGACTTCAAAAAACTGCTCTAGAAGGTCCCCATTGGCTAACATAGCACTTCGGCAGGTTTAATTTGGCGAAGTATTGAAGTTGAAGTTTTTTTAAAGTACTTCGATTATCGAATGGTCGAATATTCAAACGATCTTACTTCGAATCAAAGTTGTAGTATCCTATTCGATGGTCGAAGTATCCAAAAAATAACTTCGAATTTTTTTACTACGAAAATTCCCTCAAATTCACTTCGACCCTTGATAAATCTGCCCCTTATAATTAATTGCCTTTTTCTTCTGACTCTTTGCAGCTTTCAATTTGGCCTCGCTGTCCCCATCTAAAAAACAAATGCTCTGTAAAGCTACACATTTATTGTTATTGTTACTTTTTTTTATTACTGATCCTTCTAGTCAGGCCTCTCCTATTCATATTCCAGTCTCTTGTTCAAATCAATGCATGGTTGCTAGGGGAATTTGGACCCTAGTTACCAGATTGTTTACGACGCAAATTTTTCTAGAAAAGGTGGTAACCCTAGGCCCAGCCTTCCTCTATCTCCAAGAGCTTGGTTGCTACCTAACCTGGCTGTAACATGTCTGTATTATTATTAATGTATTTTCATACACTGTGATATTCTGAGACAATTTGCAATTGATGTTTATCTTGGTTTAAAATGATTTAGCCTTTTTAGCAGCTCTACAAGGTCATATTCCAGCAGCTAGCTCGTTGCTAGGGTCCACATTACTCTAGTAACCAGGAAGTGGTTTTAATGAGAATGAAAGTTGACACTAAATACAAACACAAACAATAATTTGCCATAAAAATGTAGCCCCCATACAAAAACTGTGTGTATGAAACCAGCAATAATACATATGACAACCCAATCACTCAGGGCTTCCTTTCCCTCCCAGTCCCACGTGTTATATGTTTACTATAGCAATAAAGTTGCCGAGTGACGTCATCAGCGTGCGCCGCGCACATGTACATTACAACGTGGGTTCCAGGAAGGCAGAAACAGAACTTGCTGGGGACTGATCATGGCGGAACCGAGTCAGAAAGAGACCAAGAAGAAGCCGTTGATCAACAGCAGGAACGACCCCGTGAAGAACTTCGAGAAGTGGAAGAAGAAATACAGCAAGAAGAAGGAGAAGTGCAAGGCCCACAGGAAGCAGAACAAGAAGCCCGAGTGGCAGGTGGAGAAGGAAACCATCAACCGGCTGGAGGAGCGATACTCGGAGGTACATGTGCTGCTCTTCTATATGGACATTTCTATATTCAGCGTTTAACTGTAACATAGAAGGGCTTAGCTAGAACACTGCTCTATATACTGAGCTGTGATTATGCTCATATGACATCTAAGACATTTATAGGCTCAACTCAGTGGCCTTCTTTTTCTACAGAGATCTCACTGGCATGTCTGGGGTTAATGCAGTGCTTTGTATTTCTGGCATTGGTCTCATTCGCATGTCTGGGGCTAATTCAGTGCTCCGCCATTTCCTCTAGTGATCTTGTTGGCACACCAGTGGTTATTATTATTATTATTATTATGCAGTGTTCATTTTCTGCAGTGATTATATTAGTATGTCATGGCACGTACTCATCGTTGGACTGGGGGGCCGGGCTGTAGTCTCAGGGCCACCACCCCAGATGCAAAGCACCACCCGCCTAGGGTTGCCACTTGGCCGGTATTTTAAAATGATGGTTGTTCCCAATGTTATTAATAGAGAAAAATTATAAATATATAGGAAGACCCCAGAAAAGGTGGCAACCCTAAACCAGCCCCCCTTCCCGAGGGCAATGTGGTTTGGGAAGGAGTTTGAGTCACTTTCCATGTCTTTAATGTTGCCAGTAAAAAGACCCAAAAGGCTGAAAATGATGACATGCCCCACTGTTGGATGGATATATATATATATATATATATATATATATATATATATATATATATGTATGTATATATATATATATATGTATGTATATATATATATATATGTATGTATATATATATATATATGTATGTATATATATATATATGTATGTATATATATATATATGTATGTATATATATATGTATGTATATATATATATATGTATATATGTATATATATATATGTATATATATATATATGTATATATATATATATATATATGTATGTATATATATATATGTATATATGTATATATATATATATGTATATATATATATGTATATATGTATATATATATATATGTATATATGTATATACATATATATATATATATAAAACGCTCCAAAGGAATCCGCACTCACAGGTCTTATATTAAATTAAAATTATTTATTTAGAACAAATGACTGTTTCGGCCTCTCCGAGGCCTTTCTCAAAGTGGTAGTATGGATGTAGATCATAATGGGACATCATCTCTAAAAGTACACCATCGCATTAGTAAAGAATGGGCACTGCTGCTGTATAGGGATGGGCGAATTTTTTCACCTCGTTTCGCTGAAAAAATGACGGCCATAGACTTGTATGGAGACGTGCGTCCAAAAAAAAAGACGCGCGGCAAAATAATTTCGCCGCGCGACAAATTTTTTTTGACGCCCATAGACTTATTGGCCGTCTGCGACATTTCGCCGGTGGCGAATTTTTGACGAAACGGGTCAAATTTGCCCATCCCTGCTGCTGTATAATACTCTAATGCTCTTTTATAGTAATGTCAGGATCATTCTCCTCCACTTTGAGAAAGGCCTCGGAGAGGCCGAAACTTTAGTCATTTGTTCTAAATAAATAATTCTAATTTAATATAAGACCTGTGAGTGCGGATTCCTTTGGAGCGTTATGGATGAAGTAATTGTTTCTGCACCCAGGCATACTAACATCTTTGTGTCTTTGTCGTGAGTGCCGACACCTTGGTTGAATGTGTATATATATATATATATATATATATATATATATATATATATATATATATATATATATATATATATATATATATATATATATATATATATATATACCCTTTTTGACTTTTTGAAGAGTGTCTGTTGTTACTGTAAATCTACGTGCAGTGGCACAGGGGAAGATTTTGCGCCCGAGATTTTTTTTTAGATGCAGCTGCGGGTAACAAATCTCCCGAAAAAATGCCTCTCCATAGCCGGCAATAGGAATTGCTGGCGGTATGTTCAACTGATCGCTAACTCACCCGAAGTTTCTTCTAGAGGCATCGTCAGGCAATTTAGCAATCAGTTGGGCATACTACCAGCAATTTCAATTACTGCCAATAGATAAGCATTTTCAGGAGATTAGTCTCCCGCAGTCACGTCTAAAAAATTGTGGGCAACAATGCTTCCTGTGTTCCACTGCCCTAAAGAAGAGGAGAATGATCCTGACATTACTATAAAAGAGCATTAGAGTATTATATATGTTAGCATTCTGTTCCCTGGAAAATATTACTTCAATATTAATTTAAGAGAAAATGTATATTGTTATATTAAAACATCTATTTCTTATGTAATCTTAGCATAAAAAATATCATCTGAATAAAAAGCATGAAACCGGAGGGTGATTTAGACAAGCTGATTGTTGGCAAAGCCTTGAGATCTACTGATCACCAGCTAAAGGTCTACTGGTAGATCCCAATCTACCTTTTGGACACCCCTGATATACAGGAATGCCCATGACCTGGGATCTTTCTGTAATTTGGATCTCCATACCTTAAGAAAATTATTAAAAATTGAATAACAACAATAAGGATTGTTCATTATATCATAGAATCTAGTACAAACTGCTGTTTTATTATTAGAGAAAAAGGAAATCATTTTTAAAAATTTGAATTATTTGATTGAAATTGAGTCTATGGGAGATGGCCTTCCCGTAATTTGGAATTTTCTGGATAACAGGTTTCAGGATAACTGACCACCAGGTTCGTACTGAGAATTAAAATGACCGCATACCTGTAAAGCTCAGAATTACAGGAAGGCCAACTCCTATAGAGTCAATTTTAAACAAATCATTGTAACATTTAATTTTTTTTTCTGTAATAACAGTAGCTTGTTCTTGATGGAAACTAAGATGCACAAATCCATATTGGTGGCAAAACAATCCTGTTAGGTTTATTTCAAGTTTAAATGATTAAAGGAATGGAGATCCAAATTACTGAAAGATCGCTTATCTGAAAACCCCAGGTCTCGGACATTCACAATGATAGATCATATACATTAAGACTATTGCAATGATTTTTTTTTTTTTTTCTTATATACATTTCCGTTGTGTTTTTTTTTTCCCCAAAATATGTTTTTGTATCAAATCATTCTAAACAAACTTCATTTTATTTTTCTTTATTTCAGATCAACACCAGCGAAATTGAGAGATTCTCAGATTTTCCTTTGTCCAAAAAGACCCTCAGAGGTACATGAATGGTTTTAGATTTTTTTCTGTTTGGCAAAGTAGAAAATGTATTTCCTATTTGGAAGTTCATATTTATCAAAAAAGGAGCCATTGAAGGGGAAGATAACCTTAAATTTAACATGTACTATTCCATGGATATACAGTTAGGCCCATAAATCTTTGGACAGAGACATTTTTTTTCTAATTTTGGTTCTGTACATTACCACAATGAATTTTAAATGAAACAACTCAGATGTAGTTGAACTGCAGACTTTCAGATTTAATTCAGTGGGTTGAACAAAAAGATTGTATAAAAATGTGAGGAACTACAGCCTTTTTTAAACACAATCACTTGATTTCAGAGGCTCCAAAGTAATTGGACAAATTAAAAAAAAAAACTGAAAATAAAATGTTCATTTCTAATACTTGTTTGAAAACCTTTTGCTGGCAATGACAGCCTGAAGTCTTGAACTCATGGACATCACCAAATTCTGGGTTTCCTCATTTTTAATGCTCTGCCAGGCCTCTACTGCAGCGGCTTTCAGTTGCTGTTTGTTTGTGGGCCTTTCTGTCCCAAGTTTAGTCTTCAACAAGTGAAATGCAGCTCAATTGGGTTCAGATCCCAATCAATGTGACTGCATTTAGCTGGATTTGAGCAGACAGTATCTCTGAACAGCTCAGAATTCATTCTTGTGCTTCTGTCCTGTGTCACATCATGGATAAACTAGTGTCCCAGTGCCACAGACAGCCATGCACGCCCAAGCCATCACACTGCCTCCCATATGTTTTATAGATGATGTGGTATGTTTTGGATCATGAGCTGTTCCTCACCTTCTCCGTACTTTTTTCTTGACATCATTCTGGTAGAGATTGATATTGATTTCATCTCTCCAAAGAATGTTTTTCCAGAACTGTGCTGGCTTTTTTACATGTTTTTTAGCAAAGTCCAATCTAGCCTTTTTATTCTTGATGCTTATGAGTGGATTGCACCTTGCAGTGCACCCTCTGTATTTACTTTCATGCAGTCTTCTCTTTATGGTAGACTTGGATATGGATACTCTACCTCCTGGAGAGTGTTGTTCACTTATTTGGCTGTTGGGAAGGGGTTTCTCTTCACCATGGAAATGATTCTGCGATCATCCACCACTGTTGTCTTCCGTGGACGTCCAAGTCTTTTTGCGTTGCTGAGTTCACCAGTGATTTCTTTCTTTCTCAGGATGTACCAAACTGTAGATTTTGCCACTCCTAATATTGTAGCAATTTCTCGGATGGGTTTTTTTCTGTTTTTGCAGCTTAAAGGGATACTGTCATCCGTTAGTGCTGATCCAGCAGAATTCTGCACTGAAATCCATTTCTCAAAAGAGCAAACCAATTTTTTTTATATTCAATTTTGAAATCTGACATGGGGCTAGACATACTGTCATTTTCCCAGCTGCCTCAATCATGTGACTTGTGCCTGCACTTTAGGATGGAACTACTTTCTGGCAGGCTGTTATTTCTCCTACTTAATGTAACTGAACCAGTCTCAGTGGGACTTGACTTTTACTATTGAGTGCTGTTAGATCTACCAGGCAGTTGTTATCTTGTGTTAGGGAGCTGTTATCTGGTTACCTTCCCATTGTTCTTTTGTTTGGCTGCTGGGGGGGAAAGTACAGCAGTAAAGAGTGACTGAAGTTTATCAGAGCACAAGTCACATGACTGGGGGCAGCTGGGAAACTGACAATATGTCTAGCCCCATGTCAGATTTCAAAATTTAATATGGACTGAAATGGATTTCAGTGAAGAATTCTGCTGGAACAGCACTATTAACTGATGTGTTTTGAAAAAAACATGTTTTCCCATGACAGTATCCCTGGAATAGCTTGTTTCACCTGCATGGAGAGCTTCTTTGACCGCATCTTGTCTTCCACATACAAGCACCCCCCCCCTCAAATCAACTCTAGGGCTTTTATCTGCTTCATTGATAATGACATAACAAAGGAATTGCCCACATCTACCCATGAAATAGTCCTTGTCAATTGTCCAATTACTTTTGACCCGCTGAAATGAAGTGATTGTGTTAAAAAAATGCTTTTGATGCAATCTTTTTGTTCAACCCACTGAATTAAAGATGAAAGTCTGCAGTTCAACTGCATCTGAGTTGTTTCATTTACAATTCATTGTGGTAATGTACAGAACCAAAATTAGAAAAAAGTTGTCCCTGTAAGTGAACCAATAAATTCTGGAGATGTTCTTTTGTAATTTTTTTTTTTTTTAAATAAAAGGTCTTTAGTTATTTTTAGTTGTCATTTTATCACTGTGGAGCTCAAAAATGCTTTCCTATAGTGGTGGTTATTAACCTTAGAATAACCTTCATATTGATTTGTCACCTGCAATTGTGGGTACTCACTCAGAGTGGGAATAGTGTAACATGCAACAGTACAATTACAGGAGATTGCTGTTCAAATGAATGGGGAGCTGTTCCAAGTGTTTTGTAGCTCGTCCATGGAGCAGTTAACTGGGTGCCAAACCCCTTTAATTGCTGCATTTTCCAATCCCCTAAAATAGCAAAGCAATCAATTTTAAAAAATTGCTCCCCACCAGTGCTAAGACACTCACGCTTGGAGGGAGCTCTTGAGTGAGAGCAGCAATGTTGTTCATAGAGCATAATGTACTTCTGATATCACATGCATAATGAGCAAGTTGTGGCATTCACTATCATTATCATTATGTGCATGCATGCACCCCAACATGGCCGCTCTTACAGAGAGCTCACTCCCTGTGCGGATGGCCTAAAGCTGGCGGGGGCAATTAAAAAAAAAAAAAAAAAAACCTATTACCCCCAACCAGAGTGTGGTCTCTATTAATCCACACCTTTTGGTTGAAGATCGTTTTTCCCAACAGGTGCCCTTTAAGTTGAAAGCCTGCCTTTCTGCAACAGTCAAAAGTATCTACTTGCAGAAATGGTATACCACTGCTCAACTGCCTCTATGGGGGATAATTCCTGTAGAATTAAGTACAAGAGCTGGACACTAAGGAGAAAAAAGGGTCTTGTAAATCAATGTAAAGAACACAACACTTTTAATTGATTTAATCTAATCTTAGTTTGTAATACTGTGTGTATTATAAAGGTTTGGTGGAAGCCCAGTACCGCTTACCTACAGAGATCCAGAAACAGACAATAGGCTTGGCCTTACAGGGGAAGGATGTTCTTGGTGCTGCCAAAACTGGTTCTGGGAAAACCCTGGCCTTCATTATTCCAGTAAGTACTTTATTTATCTCTTGTTCATTATAAGGGAACACGCAATGAGCCTGGGTACTTGAAGCAGGGCATTTACTTAAGGCTGAGGGCACACATGAAGTTGCCACACCTCTCTACACCTAATGAATATAAATGAGGCGGAGAGAAGGGTATGGGCTAAAATCAGCGCTACCTTTAAAAGAATTGCTTCCGCTTGTGTGCACATACACAGAGCTGAGCGGTATACCGGATATCGGATCAGGCTGATATCTGATCTACGCTGGATATCGGCACACAGGTGGATACTGTTATTTTGAATGCAGATGAAGGAAGCTCCGATTCCAATGCATACACTCTCCGTGTCATTAATATTCATTAGGAGGAGAGAAGTGTAGTAACCTCATGTGCTTTCAGCCTAAACCCTTCATTGCAGTGGAACAGCCTTTGGATATGTCTTTAATTTACGGTAGAATTAATGTTTCAGTTTTTTAGGAATTCTCACAGATGGTAAATCCCATCTCTCTACATATAATCCGTTATTTATCATCAGGTTCATTGGAAATAGATGTTTCCAGTCCCTTTGCCAGTAAATTATATATAGTTCCAGGTTTGGATGTACCAAATCCAGGATTCGTTTCGGGATTCGGCCTATTTCAGCAGGATTCAGTTTTGACCGGATCCCTCTGCCAGGCCAAACCAAATCCTAATTTGCATATGCAAATTAGGGGCGGGAGGGAAATTGCGTGACTTTTTAACACAAAACAAAGAAGTAAAATATGTTCGGCCGAATCTTTCGTGGGGGGTTCGGCCTGATCCCAGATAGTGGATTCGGTGCATCCCTAGTCTCAGGACCCATTAGTAGAGATTACTGTAGAAATCCTAAAGGAGTATATAATCAAATATATATAAAATATATATTTGAACCTCTTGTGCAAATACAGGCAAATTGTCAAGCTAACAGATGGCACTATAGCATAATAAAGTAGAAGCTGAGCCCTGTACAACTCTAGTGCATGACACATCTCCTTATTCAATGCCATTTGAAGTCCATGTCTGGGGCTAGTTATGGCCAGTCTGCTGGACAGCATTGGATTTTTTACTTGATTTCTTACTTTATTTTTTATATGTTTTTATTGGAACTTTCTCTCTTCTTACAGGCTTTGGAATGTTTGTACCGCCAGCAGTGGACGTCCGACGATGGACTTGGGGTCCTGATCATATCGCCCACTCGAGAGCTGGCATATCAAACGTTTGAGGTTCTGAGGAAAGTTGGGCGGAACCATGAATTCTCAGCTGGGCTTGTCATTGGTGGAAAGGTAAGTATTTGAAATGCCGATAAAAATACCTATGCAGTGTTGAGTTGGTAATATTATCAGATGACTGTCAATCTGGCAATTTTGAGATGTCATCCCCATTTCACATTTATTTATTTATTTGCCTTACAGACCATTGTTTTGTCCTTCAGCTGTGGCTTATAGCAATTTGGCCATACCGAAAAGCAGCTAGGGGCAAATTTACTAAGGTTCGAGTGAATTTTCGAAGTTGAAAAAGTTCGAATTTAGAAGTCATTTTTTGGATACTTCGACCATCGAATAGGCTACTACTACTTCGACTTCGTTTAGAAGTAAAATCGTTCGAATATTCGACCATTCGATAATCAAAGTACTGTCTCTTTAAAAAAAAAAAAGTCAATACTTCGCCAAATTAAATCTGCCGAAGTGCTATGTTAGCCTATGAGGACCTTCTAGACGATTTTTCTAAGTCTTTACACATCGAAGTAAAATCGTTCGATTGTTACTTCGATCATACGATAGCCAAATTCGGTTAAAAATACTTCCATAGTCGAAGTATTTCAATTCAAGGGTCGTATTTTGAAGTATTTATCACTTCGAAATTTGACCCTTGATAAATCTGACCCCTAGTGTGCCTTCTTAAAGCAATATCCTATAATAAAATAATTAAAGGCAAATAGGCCTTAGAATTTCTGTTTCCTAAAGACATGCCAAAGACATGCCAAATTGCTTACCTTCTTTACCATGTGATCTGTATATTTTTATATATATATATATATATATATATATATATATATTTGCATGAGACTAAAAGCTTCCTTTTTTGAATTGCTGTCTAGGATTTAAAGCAAGAGACAGCATGCATACACAGGACAAACATACTGATTTGTACCCCTGGACGGCTCTTGCAACACATGGATGAAACGTCTTTCTTTCATGCATCTAATCTTCATATGCTGGGTAAGTTATTGTCGATTCATTCTTTAATGTCAGATGGGTGTCGTAGAACTAAAAAGTGGAAATAGTACTAAAGTGTTAGCAATAAATTATTTGAATTGGACCTTTTTGTGTCATTAAAGGAAAACTATACCCCCAAAATGAATATTTAAGCAACAGATTGTTTATATCAAATTGAATGACATATTAAAGAATCTTACCAAACTGGAATATATATTTACATAAATATTGCCCTTTTACATCTCTTGCCTTGAACCACCATTTCATGACTCTATCTGTGCTGCCTCAGAGATCACCTGACCAGAAATACTACAACACTAACTGTAACAGGAAGAAGTGAGGAAGCAAAAGGCAGAACTCTGTCTGTTAATTGGCTCATGTGACCTTACATGTGGTTTGTATGTGAGTACAGTGAATCTTACGATCTCAGGGGGCGGCCCTTATTTTTTAAAATGGCAATTTTCTATTTATGATCACCCAATGGCACATACTTCTAAAAAAGTATATTATTATGATAATGGTTCATTTACATGAAGCAGGGTTTTACACATGAGCTGTTTTACTCAGTATCTTTTAATAGAGACCTACATTGTTTGGGGGGTATAGTTTTCCTTTAAGCAGCAAAACATACTAAACACAAATTAATTGTCAGGCTTATAATCTAAATTGGGCACTTGGCTTTGAGTTCAGGAGGTTACACCCATTTCTAATGCAGAAGTATAATGAAGCATACAAACATGTAGTCTCTAGTAATGAACTTGGAGAGTGCAATGGGTCGTAATAATAAACTCAGTGACTTTCAACATGGCACCACCATAGTTTGCACCCAGTGTTTGCCACCACTCGGAATTAAAGTTTATTTGCAGTAAATCTGCTGGAGTTCCTTTTCCTTCTTCAATTTTGTACCACCATAGTATTCTACCTTTCCAACAAGTGAACTGGGCAGATTTCAGTCCTAGAGCTTTGTGATAATTGCGTTTCTACTACTGAAACACACTGCCATGTTGAGATCTGTGTCTGGAAGCAACATCACACAAAAACTATTAGTTGGGTTTCTATTGGTGCTGCTCTTTGCACAATGATGGCATCAGCTCACATGATCAAAAGTAGTAGGTTATTGAAATCTTGAGCAGTGGAAATGCATTCTCTGGATTGAGAATAAGCACTTAATTATTTGGTAGTCTACTGGATGGATCTGGGGTTGGTGTATGCCAGGAGAATGGTACTGGTCAGGATAAGTATTGTTGACTGCAGTGTCTGGTAGTGAAGATGGATTAATCTTGGCCTGTTTTTATATAGTTTAGGCTTTGGCCCCCTGGTTCTATGGAAAGCAAACTGTCACATTACAGGATACAAGGACATTCTTGACAATTGTTTGCTTTCTGCTATTGGGCAACAGTTCGGGGAAGGCTCTTTTCTGTTTTAGAACAATAATGCCCCCCATCCACAAAGCAAGGTTCCTACAAAAGTTGACTTGATAAGTTGAGAGAGGAAGAACTTCACTAGCCTGCACAGAATCAACTCCTCAAGTCAGTTAAATATGTCTGGGGTGAATTCTTTTACCCACCCAAAGTATCCTACTGTGGGTCTTCAAGTGAAGTTCTCTCCCTCTGCTTGCTGTAGGCCTTTAACAAAAGCTGTCAACGTGTTTCATATTTGCTTTTCTTTTAAGCTTTGTAACCTGTTCAAACAAGATATACATTTGGACTGTACTATTGTTATTTGAGCCATATAGATCTGAAACCTGTATAGACTGAAAGCTCTTCTGTCCTTGTTGCAGTGCTTGATGAAGCGGACAGAATACTGGACATGGGATTTGCAGACACAATGAACGCAATCATAGAGAATCTCCCTAAGAAACGCCAGACTCTCCTCTTCTCTGCAACACAGACTAAATCTGTCAAGGATCTTGCGCGCCTCAGCTTAAAGGACCCCGAGTATGTGTGGGTGCACGAGAAAGCCAAATTCAGGTAGGTAGTTTCAGTCTATAACAATCTGATTGGCTGCCAGACTATTGTTTTCAATTGCAGATATTTGCAAATAATGTGAAAAAAATCAGCTGTTTAATTGCACAGGTATGGAACCTGTTATTCAGAATGCTCAGGACCCAGGGTCTTCCAGATAACAGATCTTTCCGTAATTTGAATCTCCATACCTTAAATATACTTAAAAAACATGTAAACATGAAGTAAACCCATTAGACTGGTTTTGCTTCCAATAAGGATTAATTATATCTTAGTTGGGATCAAGTACAGGGTACTGTTTATTATTACAGAGAAAAAGGAAATCATTTTTAACAATTTGGATTATTTGATTATAATGGGAGACGGCCTTTCTGTAATTCGGAGAAATCTGGATAGCGGGTTTCCAGATAACGGATCCCATACCTGTACAACCATGTCCAGTCTGTTCCTGTGCGCAGAACATACACGTCAATGGCCATTTTGCTTGTCTTGGCTGAATTGGACAAGGACATTTTCCATCGTCTGCAATTGTCAGAGCCGTTGCACTCGTGACTGCTAGAGGAGCTATGACCCTGTCTGTAGAGAAAATTTGTGCTTAACGGCAAACTAAACCCTTACTGTATTTTTATACTGAACTAACTGTTACTGTAGCAGTGCAAAAGTTCAGCAGTTATACAGTCCAATATGTTTAGTGTGCCTGTGACTCTGCACATGCTCAGTGTGGTCTGGGCAGCAATCGATTTATTGTGTCATGTTATTACATAAATCTTCAACACAATCTTTATTTGTTTAAGTCTTAAAATAAAGCCGTGCTTTGCTCTGTGCTCATGATGATAAATGATTTTTAAATCGTTTTTGTAAAGGTTAAACCCTGTACGTTCACCCACGACCTGCACTGGTTAAGTGCTCTGAGAACTATATTGCCATTTTTGGTTGATTTGCAGCTGGCATGATTGATGTGGTTTGTGTTAGGCAGCGTTTTCATCAATTCAGTAATATTTTTTCCTTGTAAAAGAAAATGCAACTGTCCGTCTGTCATCTCCCCTTTCCTGGCATTATCTTGTCTTACACACTCTGTTCACTCTGTGCCAGCACTTAATTGACAGGCCAAACTGAAGTGCTTTGCAGGGTTTCTAATAAATTAAAGACTGTAGTGATTAATTAAACAGAGCAATTATGCCCTCAAACTAGCAATTACCAGGCATTGAGCTGAAACTGCTGGTTATGTTCATTATAAAAGTGCTGATTGATTTCTGCTAGCGAGAGGCATCCTTGCCCAGCACCCTGGTACTGACACAGAACCCTGTTTGTATATAATAAGTTGCCTATGTTGGCGACCCTTTATCCTCCTGAGGAAGCGTCGTGCCCCACGTGAAACGCATAGAGGAATTAATATTGTGGACTTGGACTGAACATTTGTTCAATGCTGTTTTAATTTCGGATCCAGTCGGAGGCTCTTTCATCAATAATTAAAAGCTATACTTCACTGGCGTTCCTGTCTTTGTTTTATCCAAGGTTGTGAAGGTTGAACTAACTGTGTTTGGCTACTCTGGTGAGTAGGTATTCTCTCCAGAGAGGATTTTTATTACCTTTATTAGTGGGGTTACCATATTGACACGGTGGATGCGTTTTTTGCACTTTTTACTGAGCACATATGTATCTGGATATTCTGCACCAGAATTTTTCTTGTTTGCCTTCCTCACAAAATACATTTTCAAGCCTATGTGTAAGGGCAGCGACACATGGTCAGATTTGGGGAGATTAGTTGCCCGGCGACAAATCTTCTCTTCTTCGGGGGGTGACTAATCTCCCCAAACTGCCTTCCTGCCGGCTAGAATGAAAATCACCAGCGGGATGGCAATAGGGATGCTTTGCTTTCTGAAGTCTCCCTAGGTTTCATTGTGAGGCAACTTCGAATGACTTTTGAAAACGAACCGTTCCGAGTGCCATCCTGCCGAGAGATTAGTCGCACGAAGGAGAGATTTGTCGCCGGGCGACTAATCTCTCTGAATCTGACTGTGTGTCTCTGCCCTAAGTCCTGCAAGGCGGTCACTTTTGGTGGGAGCCGCAATCAAACACTTATACATCAAATACAGCGCCGATCTGACTTTTTTGCTTTTAATTGGCAACCATGTCGTTGGTTGTCTTTTTTTTTTAATTCTTTGTGTTTTAAAATATTTTTGTCCTTTTCCCAAGTTGTCAGGGTCACTGACCGACTGACTGTTCTTGTTGTTAATCCTTATATTTCTGCATGAGCCCTCTGTTATTCTTATTCTCTCCTGCCCTGGTTATTTAAAGGAACAGTAACGCCAAAAACTGAAAATTGTTTTTTTTTTTTTTTTTTTTTTAAGTAAATAAAATATAATGTAGTGTTGCCCTGCACTGGTAAAATTGCTCTGTTTGCTTCAGAGACACTAATATAGTTCATATAAACAAGCTGCTTTGTAGCAATGACGAAAATTGAAAAAAAGACTATACGGCACTGGTTAAATATTGTATAACAGATAACAGTATGTTCTACAGAGCTTATCTGCTGTGTAACCTGAGCCTTTTCTTCATTCTTTGCATCCAATTTCCAAACAACTTTGAACCTCAATATATTTTCCCTTTGTCTCTGCTGCTTTCTTACAGCACCCCTGCCACCCTGGAACAGAACTATATTGTCTGTGAGCTACAACAAAAAATAAACTTGCTCTATTCTTTTATACGAAACCACCTGAAGAAGAAGAGCATTGTTTTCTTTTCAAGCTGCAAGGAGGTAAGTTCTTGCCTCCCCTAAGGGCTTTTTTCCATAAAATATAGCATTTGTACATATGCCAGAAAACTAGGTTCCTGGAAAAAAAATATAGTTGTGCCTCCTTTTGATTGGTATTCCAGCACCAGGACCCATATATATTCATCGTCAGAGTGAGGGTAGGGATGAACCAATCTCCAATTTGGAATCCAAGTGCCTGGTTGTACTAAAACTGGATCCTTAAAGGGATAGTGTCATGGAAAACGTTTTTTCCCCCTAAATGCATCTGTTAATAGTGTTGTTCCAGCAGGCTTCTGCACTGAAATCCATTTTTCAAAAGAGCAAACATTATTTTTTTATATATTTAATTTTGAAATCTGACATGGGGCTAGATATATTGTCGGTTTCCCAGCTGCCTCCAGTCATGTGACTTGTGCTCTGAAAATTCAATCACTCTTTACTGCTGTACTGCAAGATGGAGTGATATCACCCCCTCCCTTCCTCCCAGCAGTCCATCAACAGAACAATTGGAAGGTAACCAGATAACAGCTCCCTGGTAGATATTAGAACCGTACTCAATAGTAAACATCTGTGTCCCACTGTGACTCCTTCAGTTCCATTGAGTAGGAGAAACAATAGCCTGTCAGAATGCAGTTCCATAGTGCAGCACTGGCTCTTTCTGAAAGCACATGACCAGCCAGAATGACCTGAGATGGCGCCTACACACCAATATTACAAGTAATCATGACAGATTTCCTTTAAAATCAAGTGGCTTTAGACCATGTGATTTTTTTTTTGTCCCCAAGATAGTTCATTTGCATATGCAAATTTGGATTTGGTTTACTGGTTGTCTATTCATCTGTAGAAGATACAGTATGTTATTTTGCGAAAATTGGAAAATTGTGGCTTAGGCGCATCTCTAGAAACACTATTATCCCTGAAACCTGCAACCATACTGAAGCCATATCCAGCCACATGACGGGAGCTACTTAAAGGACCAGTAACATAATTTGTTTTTCTTTTCTAATTTAGTTGGTATAGAAGAAAAAAAAACACAAAGACAAATTAAACTTTTAAATCGGTAAGTCTTTTTTTTTAAGAAATAACTTACCGAAACTCCGCTTGCGCACCTCTTCAGAAACGACGATCCATCGGCGGCGCTCGATTTCTTCTCCTTGCCTTCCTCATAGGAGAAAGCCAGGGAGGAGGAATCCAGTGCCGCATGATGCCTCGTCGCCATGTCCCCTTTTCTGAAGAGGAGAGCAAGCGGAGTTTCTGTAAGTTATCTCTAAATAAAGACTTAAGTTTAATTTGTGTTTTTTTTTTTTTTTTTTTTTTTTTTGTTCCATACTAACGAATTTAAAAAAAAATTGATTTTTCTGGTCCAGCTCTCCTGTAAGAACCTTGTTTCTTAACCTTGGGTCATTGAATGCTTTTTGACTCCTTGCATTCTTGAACATACAGTATAATCAAAGGTAAAAGCATGCTGGCAGTGTAGTTCAGCAACATCTGAGGACAAAAAGTTTCAGAAACGGCACATTCTAAAAATAGGTGGAATATGCACAGCCCATGTGCAGACCGGTTATGGCTGTGTGCAGTATCATGATTGGCAGATTTGTAGTGCCCAGTCCCGATAGTGAACTGTGTCCGCCTGCAGCTCTGGTTAAGATATAAAAATTTAAGGGGGGGGGGGAGCATGACTCACGCAATGTCTTTTTATCCCACCCTGTTCAAATTTTTCCCCCTCTCCTTGTGTTTGGGCAGCAGTCCATTATAACAGTATCAGACTGGGTTTGTTCTGTAATAAAATGCCTGTGTTTCTCCCTGTTAGGTGCAGTACTTGTTCCGTGCGTTCTGCAGGCTGCGCCCTGGCATTCCGGTACTGGTTCTGCATGGCAAGCAGCAGCAAACTAAGAGAATGGAGGTTTACAATGACTTTATACGGAAGAAATCTGCGGTGCTGTTTGCTACAGACATTGCAGCCAGAGGGTTAGGTGAGTCATTATACAAGTCAATCCAAGTCATTGTGGCTAAATCTGTACTCTGGTGACTCCTTCCTTTTAAACAATTACAGGTATGGGATCTAGTGATGTGCAGGTCGGGCTTTTCCCGAACACCACCCGAGCCTGACTACCAGGTTCCTTTTATAGACCCGCACGCCGATAACGTCACAAAAGGGCAGGGGCGAGAGGCGCGCGTCTATAAAAGTTCAACCCGGAAGCCGGCATTTGGAACGTCGCGGCCAGGGAGAGCAGTTAGAAGAGCTCAACCCGCCTGCGACCTGGATAGGGTGGGTGAGGTCGTCAAGAACCGCCCGACCCCCGGGTAAACCCACAGGCCCTGCGGTTATCGGGCCATCCCGCACATCACTAATGCTATCTGTTATCCACAAGGCTTGCGGTCAGGGTTTTTTTGCATATTTTAGGCTAGAAAAAAATAAACTTTGAAACACCCGATGTAATTGTTTTGCTACCAACCTAAGCCCTGTTAGATTGTAGAAAATGGTAAAATGCAGCAGTCGGTTTTAAAGGTTAATGTAATAAATGGTCTTATAGGTCTTAAGGCTGGAGTGACTGGATGTCTAACCTAATAGCTAAAACACTACTTCCTGATTTGCAGCTCTCTTTGTTTCTACTGATTGGTTACCAGTGCAAAGTAATGTAACACTTATGGGCACTCTGCGAGTAGGGAGGGGCACACATAGATCTGGTGCCACACTAAATACAACACTGGCCTAGTGTAGAAACCAATAAGCAGGTAGCTTGTCGGCTGTTTAAGACTAGTTGCTATGGATTATTAGATGAGGGAAAGGATTTTTATTTCATTAAAAGAACAACTAAAACCTAACTAAAGAAGTAGCTAGAAATGTTGTACATTATGTTTTTTGCTTCTGTACCAGCCCAAGGCAACCACAGCCATTTAGCAGTAAAGATCTGTGTCTCCAAAGATGCCCCAGTAGCTCCCCATCTTCTTTTCTGCTGATTCACTGCACATGCTCTGTGCTGCTGTCACTTACTGAGCTTAGGGACCCACTCACAATATACAGTACACATAGAATAGAAATGTCACAATATAAGACTGATTAGTAATTAATACAGATAATTACTACATGGCAGCGCAGAAACCAGTGCAATTAGCATCAGAATAATCAGCCCTGTAGCATCCGCTTATATTACAGGGGAAGCTCATTTTCTGCTGGATAATTAGTGACGAGCCCTAAGCTTAGCTTCTCAACAGCTGCTCAGAGCCCACTGAGCATGTGAGTGTCACAGACACTTTCCAAGATGGTGACCCCCTGTGACAAGTTTGAAGTCCTGGATCATTGCTGCTATTGAAAAGCTGAAACTTTAGCCTCGTGCAATAAGTTCATTATATAAAATGTCATTTTTAGCTATATTTATTTTTAGGGGTTATTTCTCCTTTAAAGGGGTGGTTCACCTTTCATTCAACATTTTGTATGTTATAGAATGCCTAATTCTAAGCAACTTTTCACTTGCCTTTTTTTTAATCTAGATTTTGCATTATTTGTGCTTTTCTTCTGACTGTTTCCAGTTTTTAAATGAGGGTCCCTGACCCCATCTGAAAAAACAATTTCTCTGTAAGGCGAATTATTGTCACCGCTACTTTTTATTACTTATCTTTCTACTCCGGGTCTCCCCTATGTATATTCTAGTCTCTTATTCATATCAATGCATGGTTGCCAAGGTAATTTGGACCCTAGCAACCAAATCGTTTTAATTGCAAACTGGAGAGCTGCCGAAGAAGAATAACTCAAAAACCACAAATGATAAAAAATGAAAACCAATTGCAAATTGTCTCAGAATATCACTCTCTACATCATATTAAAATGTAATTCTAAAGTGTTACAGCTGTTTGTTTAGTTGTGCCCCTGTTGTGCCTGGGATAACTATTGATTACCTTGTCTTAGGGCAGATGTTTTTTCTTAGCAATCCCCAGTGTTATTATTGTGTGACCCTTTTAGTCAGGACAAATGTGCAAAGCACAAAAGTGTAATAGCGCACTGCCCCAACTGCCTTTCCTGGTTAAAGGACCAGTAAAATCAATATAATTTTTTTTTTTTTAAAGAAATTGTTTGTATATTATAAAAAAAAAAAACACTGACACATATTAAACTTTAAAATCTTGTAAAGTCTTTATTTAGAAATATCTTACCAAATCTCCACATGTGCTCAGTTTCTCCTCCCTGTCTATCTCCTATAAGAAAGGCCAGGAGGAGAAATCGAGTGCCGCGCAATGGATCGCCGATCGAGGAGCGCAAGTGGAGATTCGGTAAGTTATTTCTAAATAAAGACTTTGCGATTAAGTTAAATATGTGTTGGTGTTTTTTTTTTCCGTAGTATACCAATAAATTAAAAAAAAAAAAAAATGTATTTAATGTTCCTGGTCCTTTAATAGAAGCAGCGCGAGGCTGCAGATTCACTACTAGCACTGATTCATGACATTCTGCCCGGCTTTGCAGCAATAAAAAGGTATTGGTCACACAGAAACGGAGAAGATGTCACAGCTGCTGCACTTTTCATTTCATCCTCTTAAATCTACACTGTTTGTTTGAAGGGAGAAAAAATGATAGTTTCTTTGTATTAACCCCACAAGTGCTTTTTCTAACACTAGCGGCTTTGTTGTTAAAAACCCGACTTTCCCTTGAGACTAGGGGTGTATTTATGTGCTATGGAAAAGCTTGAGGGTATACAACGGATGTATGGATTGTGGGCACCCTATGTTCTTTAAAAAAAAACAACAACTTTCACACTGTTGTTACTGTCTTGTTACAATGTACAGAAGGAGCAGGGAATTACCCATTTGTAAAGTAGGTAATATAGGTCGCTTGATCCCTCCAGCAGTGAGCTGACTCACAGGTTAAAGGTGAAGAGGGTCCAATCCATGTAGGGGGTGGTTGCTAAATGTTAGGGCACCCCAAGGATTTTAATGATTTACCTGATACACTGGGCTGTGCTTCCGTTAGCAAAAAACTGCACCGGTCTGGGGTACATGCGAGTGACTGACCCTCTTCCACTGGCTGACACTCGCCTAGTAGAGCAAAAAAGCCAGCTTTTTTTTTTGTTCGTCTGGCTTTTAATTCTTCTGTGTATGCCTGACCTCGAGCAGCTTTGTTTGTATCTCTGTAGAGCAGCCGGCAACCATATAGAGATTAGTATCCACAGACCCAGTGCAATCTGCATATTCTGATTATTAATCAGTCTTGCTGTATCGTCTTCTATGCAGAATTTATTTGACTTGTTCTTTTTTGATAATTTGTGACGATCCCTAAGCATAACCTCCCAACTGAAGCCCAGACCACTCTGAGCACTGGTCTTGCAATGATGTATAACAACGTTACATACAAGATGATGACCCCCTGCGGCCAACTTTGAAAACATAAATAATTTGTTTAATTAGGCTTCTGGTGCATTAAGTTTATGTTTAGTATACAAAATACAGCATTTCTACCATTAATCAGTGTTGATGCAAAACTTGTGCGTGAATTCGGGTGGTTCTCAATCTGGAAACCTTGCTGCAAACCTTGGTTTCAGTAATCCATATATAGTAGAAAATCTGATGTCACACACTGGCAAATGAGCAAAAAACTTGTAGTTTATTGAGATCTCCATAAACTACAAGTTTTTTGCACACTTGCCAGAGTGTGTGCCATCTGATTTTCTACTATATACCCATTTCTAGCATTGTTCTATTTTAGATTTTAATTCCCCTTTAAGTCCATGGCATATAAAATAATTTTGGACTTTTTGGTTTTTGGTTCATCTTCTTGGGTAGAGCAGCGGGAAAAGCACCCAAAATTGCCCTTTGTTCCATAGTACTAAGAGGGTGGGTTTGCTAGAGCAGCCCAGTGTATTTGCTGCCTTCAAAGATGACTGCTCTCTGGTTTTCTAAATCATTTTTATTCATGATTTGCCTTAAAGATTTGTCACAGGTCAATATCAAATTATAAATTGGGCTTTTAATTAGGAATGCACTCAAAATTCTTTCCAGAATGCAGAATCTTTCATGAAGAAATCGCCCCTAATCTCAACCCACCTCTAAAACCTAATTTGTCTATGCTAGTTTCTAAAAATAATATGGTTTGGAACTTCCCTGCTTTAAAAGGATGGTTCGCCTTTAAATTAACTTTTACTTTGATATAGAATGGCTAATTCTAAGCAACTTTTCAATTGGCCTTTGTTTTTTATTTTTATAGTTTTTTTAATTGTTCTCCTTCTTTTTCTGCCTCTTTCCAGCTTTCAAATGGGGTCACTGACCCCCATCTAAAAAACAAATGCTCTGTGAGGCTACACGTTTATTGTTACTTTTAATTACTCGTCTTTCTATTCAGGCCCTTTTCATATTCCAGTCTCTTATTCCAATTGGTGCATGATTGCTAGTAGGGATGCACCGAATCCAGGATTCGGTTCGGGATTCCGCCTTTGTCAGCAGGATTCGAATTCTGCCGAATCCTAATTTGAATATGCAAATTAGGGGTGGGGAGGGAAGTCGCTTGACTTTTCGTCACAAAACAAGGAAGTAGAATGTTTCCCCTTCCCACCCCTAATTTGCATATGCAAATTAGGGTTCGGATTCGGAGGTTCGGCCGAATCCAAAATAGTAGATTCGGTGCATCCCTAGTTGCTAGGGTAGTTTGAACCTTAGCAGCAAGATTGCTGCAATTGCAGACTGGAGAGCTGCTAAATAACTCAAAAACCACAAATAATAAAAAATTAAAACCAATTGCAGATTGTCTCAGAATATCACTCTCTATCAACCCCTTTAAAGATAACAGCAAGTTGACATTATGAGGATATGTAAATGTTCAGACCTGTTATTCCTTCATGTTTGGCAGCTTTAATTGCCCCATTCAGAGAGTGAGATGTCTAGTGAGGTAAAGAACTATTCAGAGGTTCATTATAGCAGAGATTTTTTAACTCATTGGGGGGAATTCACAAAAGTGTGGGGAACGAAAAAATGTCTTAGAAAGTGTCGTAGCAACAGCCGACAAATTCACAGAGCATTTCTCCGCCAATTTTCCGACATCTGCGACACTTTTGAATTAGTGTCGTTAAAAGTGGGCTTCTTTTTTTCGGCGCCACTTTTCCCGACATTTTTATGAATTCCTCGTAAACTCATTTTTTTTTACCGACAATTTTTCAGACACTTTAGGCTCTCCAAAATGAAAATGTCAGACTTACGAGACATTCAGAGATGGTAACATCTGCCTTTGTGAATTTGCCGTTCATACGACATTTTACAAATTTGTCGACCGCCACTTCTGGGTTACTTTTTTTACCGACACTTTTGTGAATTCCCCCCATTGAATTGCTGTAAGAATTCTTATGCTATTTCGTGTTTTTGCATCTTTGTTGGTTGAGAGTCCATGTTGAATTGAAACAGAGATTTTAAGAAGTGCTGAGTTTGTGCGAGAGTCTTGTAAAACATCCAGTACTTAGCGGACAAGGAGAAACCTCAGACGAGTGGAGTCTATTAAATGCAAAGTGGTGCCCCCAAAGAGGTACAACAACAAGGGTTGTCAAATAGAAAGCTTATAATTAAATAATAAAACAAATATATGTTTGGGAAACAATTTCTCTTTGGACCATGATCCCTGTATGTCGAGGGAAATTAAATTTTTTTTTTTTTTACAGCATATTCACGGCAGAGACACTTACTTGTGTATCGTTGACCTTGGCAACGTTAGATTCCCCTGACTTCTCTTTTAAATTGAGACACAAACATGGCTAATGAAGGCCTGCAAAGATTCAGACTTGTTCCATGCATTATTTATCAGTGTTCCATTTATGGAGGAGAAGTGTGAGGACCATGGTGTAGCTAAGCTATTTGCCTGGCCATCGGCTGATTTTCATATTCTGTCCTGAGTTATCCCTGCTGTTCTCTTATTGTCTGAATTGTTTCCTAATTATGCAAATAGGGCTCCATTCTGTAATCCCCCTTCGAGGAAGGTTGTTTTATTGCAGTGTCTTGGTACAATAAAAGAAATTACAAGACCTCGCCTTTCCTGTCCTCATATAACCCTGTAGTCTCTGATTGGTTGAAGGTCTCAAAAAGTGACTTAAGATTTTTTTTTTTTAATTTTTTTAACAATATCATGTTTTTATAAGACTTTCAGAAGGGTTCATATACTGAATCATTTGTATCACCCATCAGGAAGCCATGCATACAGAATGTTAATATAAGAACCACGAATGACAAGTACAATACATTGTCTGACTGACCTTTACTAGACAGACGGTTGTGAGATAAAGTTATCGGTTAGCATTCCGCGCTTGTGACTTGAGGTTTTCTGGATAAGGGATCTTTCCATAATATGAAATCTCCATGCCTGAAGTCTGAATAAAACTATTTATACATGAAATAAACCCATCATGATTGTTCTACCACCAATATAGATTTATGCTCCAGAGTTACCATCAAGTGCAAGGTACTACAAGACCAGGATGTTATCTGTAAAGATTTTAAAGGACAGCTAAACCCTAGAAATGAATGTGGCTAAAAATGCCATTTTATATACTGAACTTATTGCACCAGCCCAAAGTTTCAGCTTGTAAATAGCAGCAATGATCCAGGACTTCAAACTTGTCACAGGGGGTCACCATCTTGGAAATTGTCTGTGACACTCACATGCTCAGTGGGCTCTGAGCAGCTGTTGAGAAGCTAAGCTTAGGGCTCGTCACCAATTAATTAATTATCCAGCAGAAAATAAGGTTTGTCTGTAATATAAGCTGATGCTGCAGGGCTGATTATTAAATTCTGATGCTAATTGCACTGGTTTCTGTGCTGCCATGTAGTAATTATCTGTATTAATTACTAATCAGCCTTATATTGTGACATTTTTATTCTATGTGTACTGTATATTGTGAGTGGGTCCCTAAGCTCAGTAAGTGACAGCAGCACAGAGCATGTGCAGTGAATCAGCAGAAAAGAAGATGGGGAGCTACTGGGGCATCTTTGGAGACACCTATCTTTATTGCTAAAGGGCTGTGGTTGCCTTGGGCTGGTACAGAAGCACAAAACATAATGTACAACATTTCTAGCTACTTATTTAGTTAGGTTTTAGTTCTCCTTTAAAGGAATTGTTCAGTGTAAAAATAAAAACTGGGTAAATAGGCTGTGGGAAATAAAAAATATTTTCTAGATAGTCAAAAATGTAATGTATAAAGACTGGAGTGACTGGATGTGTAACATAATAGCCAGAACACTACTTCCTGCTTTTCATCTCTCTTGGTTTCCACTGATTGGTTACCAGGCAGTTATCAATCCGTGACCTAATGTGGGGGCCACATCGGCTTTTGAATCTGAGCTGCATGCTAATGATCAGTTGCAAACTCACTGAACAGTTATGTCCCATGTGGCCCCCTTAAAATCACTGACTAACTCAGAGTTAGAGAGCTGAAAAGCAGGAAGTAATGTTCTGGCTATTATGTTACACATCCAGAACTAACTATATTAGAAACATTTTTTATTTTACACAGCCTATCTATTTACCTAGTTTTTATTTTTACACTGAACTGTTCCTTTAAGGGCCTCATTTGTTGTCTTTAGTGTATTTTACAGTGAGTTGGTCAACGAAAGATTTCAATTTTGTACACGAATAGACACAAACCTCTTCTCATTTTCTCTTTCTTTCCACAGATTTCCCAGCCGTCAGCTGGGTGCTTCAGCTCGACTGCCCTGAAGATGCCAATACATACATTCACAGAGTCGGAAGAACAGCCCGGTGGGTTTCTATAAATATTACATTTATTAACATTGGAGACACCGGTGATGTCGCCTACAGCAGCCAATTAGATCTTTGCTTTTTTTTAACAAACTTTAAGGGGGCTGTTCAAATCTAATTGCTGATTGGTTGCTGTGGGCAAAATCACCTGCCTTTATGTTTTGGAGTGTGGGATGAAACTGGACCATCAATACAGAATAGAACCTAAAACTCCCTGCAGATAGTGCTCTGCCTGTGGTCAAAATTCTTTTAAATCTCATTAGCCACATATGCATCTATTACATTTTCCTACCCAAAGAGAACTGTTCTTTTGCCTGATCCTGGTATTAAAGGAATAGTTCAGTGTGAAAATAAAAACTGTGTAAATAGATAGGCTGTGCAAAATAAAAAATGTTTCTAATATGGTTAGTTAGTCAAAAATGTAATGTATAAAGGCTGGAGTGAACAGATGTCTAATAAAACAGCCAGAATCCAACTTCCTGCTTTTCAGCTCTATAACTCTGAGTTAGTCAGCGACTTGAAGGGGGGCCACATGGTACATTTCTGTTCAGTGAGTTTGTAATTGATCCTCAGCATTCAGCTCAGATTCAAAAGCAACAGATATGACCCATGTGGCCCCCCTCAAGTCTCTGATTGGTTACTGCCTGGTAACCAGGGTAACCAGTCAGTGTAAACCAAGAGAGCTGAAAAGCAGGAAGTTGGTTTCTGACTGACAAGTTATACATCAAACCACTCCAGCCTTTATACTTTACACTTTTGGCTAACTAACTATATTAGAAACATTTTTTATTTTGCAAAGCCTATCTATTTACCCAGTTTTTATTTTTACACTGAACAATTCCTTTAATATTGTGACCTAAGCATCTGGCTGAAAAAAACAGCTAGTTACTGACTGGTTACTTAGGGTTACTGCCCATGTGCAGATTTGCTCAGTGTTTTTATAAATGGGCTCTAGTGACTTATTTTGCTGCGAAGTGTGTTGGGGGTGGGTATTGATAATTACCACTTCATCTAAATTTCCAGTCCAGTTCCAGTTTGGTATTGTCCATATTTATTTATTTATAGCATTAAGGACTAGCACTCTGAAAATAAATAAGATTTGAGGTTTCTGTTACACCAAAAAGTGTCAATACGTGCAATTTGTTGGTCACCCATTGGGTCCTTTCTCGGCCAATGGCTGTCCTTGATAAACCTAGATATGTATTTATTGTTGCAGTAATTCTTGAAACCATGTCTTATACACCAGTATTTTTCTGTATCCGTGCTCAAGTCAAGGGTAGCCTGGACAAAGGATGGACCTCTGGACTAGTACATTAAGCTCAGTACACAAAATGCAGCATTTTTTTTTTTTTTAGCCAATTTACAAGCCCTGTGTATTTATACAGGACTATTTATTGGCTGCCAGTTGCCAGTTTGATGCTAAGATTCCTGAAGGTGCCGTCGGTTAGGAATAAATATGTGCAGCATGTTAAAGGCACAAGTTCTGCATAGGCAGGTGGTTTGGTTGATTGATAGAATCTGGTTTATCTTGGAATGGGGTAGGGACTGCTCTTCCAAACTGATTGAGCCCTACTAAATCTGACTCTTAGGACGCAAATGAGTGTGAGTTTGTGAGATGCTCTGTGTTGTGCTCCATTGCTTCCGCGTCCCCTTGTAAGCATATTGCTCTCCAGCCAAATTACGTTTTAATAGCTGGCACTAATGAAGCCTGCAAAGAATTCACTGAAGTTTCATGGACCACAGGAGTATTTAATTGTCCCATATAAAGGCTTAATTAACGATCAGCACTAATTAGCATCCTGCCTTAGGTACCACAATCTGTAGCATTCTTGTATTTCTGACTGTTCATTATACACAAGTAACTATACTTTTTACTGCACTTGCTGCATATTTACTGTAGAAATAACCCCACGAGAAACTCGTTATTATTCTGAGTCCCGTCTCTTGGTTCTTGTGTTTAAAGGCTGGATACTTTGGAACTGGATGTTTTTTACTTTCCTGCTGGCAGAATTGGATTTTCTTACAAAATATTGCTTTATCAAGGGCAGATTAGTACCTGGGAGTTATGCATTGTGAGTCATGCAGGGGCCAACTAATAATTAGGAGCCATTCTGGGAAGTATTGATGAAGGTTTAAGCTTCTCTAGAGCAATTACCGGTCTTCTTTTCATAGCAGATTAATATTGGAAACCACTTTTAATAAATGAAGAGCATCATGATAAAAGAACAGAATGTTAAAACTACAGGAACATGTAACACTTGGTAGCCAAGTTCATGGCCATGCCTGAAACCTTGTCATCTTAGTTGCTCTTATTTGTACATTATACTTTGTCTTGTCTCACGGGCAGCCATGTTTGTGAGGAGGCAGGCAATTAATGGATTCCATTTTTAAACATAAGTGCAGATCATGAAAACGAACCTATGATTAAATCCCTATAAGGCACAAAACATTTAAGGCTCCCCTAGTTGTATGTTATTTCTGCATTAATGTCTGCAAGTGGAATCCATTGAGCGCCAGCCTTGTGTTTGCAAAATGTGGCTGAACTACCCCGCTCTTAAAATGAAAGATCTGGGCCATGAACACCTGGAATTCCATACAACTCTGGTGAGTTTTACATATCTATACCACTACTGTATAATCTACTGTGCAAATATCTAAGCCTTGCCTCTAACATCCACCTTTGTTCTTGCTTTGTTTGTTGTTCTATCCCTGATATCTGTCCTGTCTCTGTAACATCCATGTTTGTTCCTGTTGAAGCAGGGAAACCCTGGAGCTACCGCTGCCAACCAGGCCTGTGCCAAGCTGGCCGGATGCCCTAGGCAACCCAGCCATGGACCCTGCTCCCCCCTCCCGTGCACACATACCCAAGTGACCGCTGCTTTGTGCACATGCCCTTAGAAGACAGCTGGAAAGGGACGGAAGGGGGATGGAGAAGGGCGGAAGGGGGATGGAGAAGGGCGGAAGGGGGACGGAGAAGGACAGAGAGGGACTGGGATTGCCGCAGTGACTGAAGGGACAGTAGGGAGGTGACGGAGAAGAGGATGAAAGAGGAGATCAAATACGTATTTGGGGTAGGCAGAAGACCATTTGAGGTACCTGCCCCAAAGATCCCCTGCTATCTGTCTATAATATCATCTAAAGTACAATGAGCACTCGTGTCCCCTCGCAAGCACATTTTTCCAGAGAAAACAACCCCAACACGTGACCGTCTACCCTCATAATTTAAGTCTTCCCTCCCTCTAACCAGTTTAGTTGCACTTAGTCTCTGCACTCTCTCCAGCTCATTTATATCCCTCTTAAGGACTGGAGTCCAAAACTCCCAAGTGAGGCCTTACCAGGGACCTATTACAGGCAAAATTATGTTTTCATCCCCCTTTCGTTTATGCCCTTTTTTATTCAAAAATATTATCCACAAACACCCCAATTTCTTCTAAATTGAGCATAATCAATCACACTACATTTAGGGGGTTATAAAAATCGGAGCTTTTGGGAATCAAATCCGAAAAAAAAATTCTACGATTCTAATTTTTTTTCACGATTTTATTGAGTCTTTTCCTGCACCTGATTTTTTTTTTTTTCGAGTTCATTTATTGATAAATAAGGTAACAATGTGGATGGTAGTTTGGTCGAAGTGGTTTTAATAAAATAATGAGAGTGTATAACTTGCATTTATGTTGCATTTATTTGCATTGAACCTCTTTTGCCAGTTTGCTGCCCATTTGCTGCCAGCATCCTGCATGGAACTTGTAGTTCTATAGTTTTGCCTGTGGATTTTCTATTTAATTGACTTACTTCTGTCCGTAGCATCACAAGAGGGCAGTAAAACATAAAGTTATGTTCTCAGTTGCTTTTAACCTTCTCAGCATCCACTGGTCCTTCCTTTTGGTTAATGACCGGTTTTACAAATGGCCTTGTCCTCAGAACTGACTGTGCGCTGAAATTTGCCCACGATGACTCATCAGCCAGTTTGGAGATAACCCTTTTGTAACGATCTGTTACCTGGGATCCCGGAGGAGGACAGCTGGTCCTATGCAGACAGATGGCAACTGGAATTCCTCTACGGCTCCGGTCTTCACCGACGCCCTTTCGGGGCCCCGGACTTTCTGCGGCGGAGTCAGCAAAGGAGCCAAGCGTGTTAGCCAAAAGCGAAGTATCCAGGGATCAGGCAAAGGCGTAGTCAATTACAGGAAGTGGTCGGTTTCAGGAAGCAGAGAAGCGAAGTACCAAGGGATAAGGAAAAAGCGTTGTCAAGTTCAAGCAGTGGTCGGTCCGGGCAGCGAAGGTACAAGGTTGAATAAACAGGCCAAGGGTCGAATAAACAGGAAAGCAGGCAAACGGGGCTTGAGCAGGGACTGTGGAAACAGAAGCCAGCTTGGGCAATGTGAGGAGGAAGAGGAAGGTATTTAAGGGGACAGGAACCAATCAGGAGCAGGCTGAGGAAGACAGACCGATCAGGGACCAATAGGAAGCCAGGCGCCCAATTTAGAGGTCATAGCTCCTCAGTGTTTTGGTGGGAGCATCCATTTTGGTGTGCACCAGTGTTTATGCGCCGGCGCCTAAGTTGACGCGCTCCAGCGTTTATGCGCTGGCGCGCTGCTGGTGTTACACCTTTGGTCCCCTACAATGTAGCTGTACTTTGCGCTGCATTAAATGTCGGCAAAGTAATTCACAGTATTTATTCTAAACAAACGGGAATTTTTTAGATTCAAAATGCACTGAAAAAATACACAAAAAACCAAAAAGCCCCTTTTGACATTAAAAAGAAAAAAAAGTAACCATATTCAGTAGTTACTTGTCTAGATTGCCTTGAAGCAGATACACTGAAGAATTTTTTTTTATAGTTGTGATTGTGAGCGCAGTTATGTAATAGGATTGGCTCTGGCTGTAAATGCTGGGGCTCGTTGACATACCGGCCACAGGCATCTGTTATATGCAAACAAAAAAGTTATATTATGCCCCAGAATCCTTATGTTTTTTTTAAAATTATTTAATTTTTGGTCCCTCATGCCCTAGCATTCGTGTAGTTGTTAGGGCAGTGGTAGACAAAGATTTGTGATCCCAGGTCGAGGTCACCGTACGAGTGGCCATTATTGTTTGTCCCTTGCGCCCATGATTGGATCATAATTGCTGCTATGCCAGTGATCAAATTGCTCATTGATGTGGCCCTCGAACTGAAGGGGAAATCAAACCAGTCCAATCGACATCTGGATGATTTTTGACCAGATACCAGTCAGGTTGACCTGTCGGAGGGCCTCATACACGGGTGGATAAGTTGCCAAATTGGTAGGAAGGGCACAAATTTTCAGATTTAATCTTCCAGTGTATAACTACCTTTAGGCTGACTTAAAGAAAATTATACCCCCAAAATAGCCTCAGCTAGTTTGCATCATATTAAGTAGCATATTAGATAATTTTACCAAACTGGAATATATATATAAGTAAATATTGCCCTTTTACATTTTTTGCCTTGTACCACCATTTTCTGATTGGCTGTGTGCAGAAATACTGCAACTCAAGGGTCGAAGTGAATTCAAGGGAATTTTCGAAGTAAAAAAAAAATTGAAATTTGAAGTAATTTTTTGGATACTTCGACCATCGAATAAGATACTACGACTTAGACTGCAAATCGAAGTAAAATCATTCGAATATTCGACCATTCGATAATTGTACTGTCTCTTTAAAAAAAAAAAACCCTTAGATTTCAATACTTCGCCAAATTATACCTGCCGAAGTGCTATGTTAGCCTATGGGGACCTTCTAGAGCATTTTTTTAAGTTTTTAGAAGTCGAAATCATTCCATTGATCGCTGAAATCCTTAGAATCGGTCAATTCGAAGGATTTAATTGTTCGATCGAACAATTTTACTTCTACAGCAGGATACCCAAATTCGCTGAAAAAAACATTGATAGTCGAATTTCAAAGTATTTTTAACTTCGAAATTCGACCCTTGATAAATCTGCCCCTAACTGTAACAGGAAGAAGTGTGGAAGCAAAAGACAGAACTCTGTTAATTGGCTCATGTGACCTAACATGATTGGTTTGTTTGTGTGCACCGTGAATTATAGGATCTCAGCCTTATTTTTTAAAATGGCAATTTTCTATTTATGATTACCCAATGGCACATACTACTAAAAAAGTATATTATTATGTAAATGGTTTATTTACATGAAGCAGAGTTACATATGAGCTGTTTTATGCAATATCTTTTTATAGAGACCTACATTGTTCGGGGGGTATAGTTTTTATAGCCCTCCTGTGTTTCTCATATCCATTAATATTATTTGTTATAAATTGTTGATGTGATGAAATGTTACTAATCTCCCCTCGTTCCATTACCCCGAAGGATCTTCTTTGTTTTAAGGTAATGAGTAGGAATGATCCTGGGATTTGTATGAAGCCTCTGGGTAGTTCTTTGGTTAATGGGCGATTGTCAGGTCTGTCCTTTGTATGAGAGGGTTGGCAGGTTTCAACATGTTCTTAAAACTGGGTGTTATTTTGAAGGCAAAGCTCCCCTTTTCATTAAGGGTACATATGCTTTTAGGGTGGATACTGTGTGACCCATTCCAGTGGGTCACCTACAAGGCATCACATGAGAAAACTGGGTCCCTTTTTTATGCGTTTTCAATAGTTGCCTGAAATTGCCTCACTGAGGCAACTTTGGGCAATTATTGAAAACGCATCGCTGCGTGTGCATTAGCGCAGGCGACTTTTCATTGTAGCCTATGGGGAAAAACGCTGAGGCAGTTCAGGGAGATAGTTGCTCAAAAGACGAGGCGATTAGTAGCCAGGCGACAAAATCTCCCTGAATCTCCTCGTGTGTCCTTACCCAAAGAGCCATTCCCCCACAATACACAGTAGATAACAGATAAGTTCTGAAGAATCCCATTGTATACTACAGAGCTTATCTGTTATCTGATGTGTATCCTGTGCCTTTTCTAATTTTTTAGCTGCCCCCTGGATACATCTGCTTTTTTATGTAAACTATAGTAGAGTTTCTGAAGCAAACACACCAGTTTTACCAGTACAGGGCAGCACTACATTGTGTTGCTATTTTTTTTTTTTTAAACACTTTAATTTTTTGGTGTTCCTGTTCCTTTAATGATTCATGCCATTTTATAAACATGTTTGCTCACTTTGCTTTCATAGATACAAGGAAGGAGGAGAAGCCCTGCTTGTTCTACTGCCCTCCGAAGTGAAAGGAATGGCCAAGCAACTAGAGGAAAAGAAAGTTCCTATTAATGAAATTAAGTAAGTATAATTTTGTCGGCCGCACGGCCCATGATCCTCCCCAAACAGCCTGAAGAAAACAGAAAAGACAAAAAGTAATTGTTGGACAAAAAATTGAACATACAGTTCACGTCAAAGACTTAACGGCAAGACTAATATTTTTTAATGAATCCAGTGCTAATTTATTTATAGGTGTGTCACTTTATTAATCAAAGCAGCCCTGCACTGCAACGGAAACGACAGATTCTTCGTTACAACTGTTACTCATTATAATGAAAAGCAATGTGTGTTTTTTTTTTTTTTTTTATTAAAACTAAAACCCTGTGAAATGCTAAAAGCAGATTATGCAATATACACTAATTGAAAAACAAATTAAAACTAAATTAGGTTGAACATCTGAATTGCAGCACTCTGCCAGATTTTCTGTAATTCATATAACTTCTCTCTGTTCTCTTCCCAGAATTAACCCTGAGAAGCTGTTGGACGTGCAGGGCCGTTTGGAAGCTTTCTTGGCCCAGGAGCAAGACTTAAAGGAGACGGCACAAAGGGTAGGTCTACAAGCATGGCATCCAGTTCATTAAGGGTAGGACTTGACGACGCGATTGGAGCCGACATTTATTCGAGAGTCGGAAGTGAAGGAGAAATCGCAGGTAACAACTACATTTACTCGACAGTCGGATAAATGTAGTTGTTACCTGTGGTTTCTCCTTCACTTCCGTTTTCTTTACAGCATCCAGCACGTCGCATGTGTTTAGTCGCATTGCAACGTGTCAGCTCCAATCGCGTCTTCAAGTCCTACCCTTAAAGGTACAGCACTTGCATAAACACGTATGTTTCAACAGAGCTGGTCTAAGCAGGTCAGGCACCCTAGGCAACCCTACTGAGCGCCTTGCCCTCACCCAAAGAGCACACATGCAGTGACGCCGTTGGGGAGGCATGAGTAGTAGCTAGCAGCAGTGTTTATCCAAGCTATTTATATCAAGCCAAACCAAACTGGAGTCTGCAGACAATATGAACTCGTGCATGGCCGGCTTAACCAAGCTGTTCTCAATCTGGATGAGAATCTAGTTCCAGCAATGCTCTGCCCTGGAATCACATGTTGCCTCCTCATTAACTTTCCGAGAGGCATTTTTCCCCCCTTGCTCTTTGTTTCATTGTTTGATGCTGACAGTGTTAAACTGCAACTGGAATATTCACCCATATGGTTTACTGCAATCATAATGAAATAGCTAGAGCTCATTTGCTAACATAAAAATGTAATTTGTCAGCTGCTCTCTTAAGCGATTGACCTTGTTCTCGCCAGCGTCACTCCAACCTATTTACTTTTTTGTGTGCTTTTCTGCATTTAGTGCTTTGTCTCCTACCTGCGCTCCGTCTATTTGATGAAGAACAAGGAGGTTTTCGATGTTTTCAAGTTGCCCCTCACGCCGTACGCCCAGTAAGTGGCAAACTATTCTATGCTATGTTTTTTTTAATAGAAATAGCTAGTGCTTGTGTCTGCTGGTTTGCTGGTTTTTTGCTATGAAACTCGCGTGTGTGTGTTCGGGGAAACAAAACGCGTTATGAATTATATAAAGTGCAGGTCAGTGCATTACAGTTCTGTGTTCCAGTACTTCTGTGTTCTTGTATTAAAATCTGTTTTTCAAAAGAGCAAACTGAATTTTTATATTTAACTTTGAAATCTGACATGCTAGACATTTTGTCAGTGTCCCAGGCGCCCCTAGTCAGGCTGTTATAAACTGAAATCTGTTCAAAAGAACAAACAGATTTTTAAAAAATATTATTTAATTTTGAAATTCCCAGGTGCCCTCAGTCATTTGACTTGTGCGCTGATAAATGTTACACTATTTACTGCTCTGCTGCAATTTGGAGTGATATTACCCCCCGCGGTGACGGTAAACAGCTCGCCTGCATTGCTAAAAATGCTCCCATGGCCAACTTTGTGATCACTGATACAAGTAGCAGTCATCAAATTGCCACTTGCACCACAGTTATAAAGAGTAGAAACTGTAAAGCAGATCATTTTCGTGAGCATTTTTCAGTCTGGAAAAGTGAGCTGCTGCATTTTAAGATATGGATTGTAGCTGTAGGCACAATACCTTCATGCGGTTGCTGTGTGGTTTGTGGTCTACAGCATCAAATATCTTAAACTTTTTATTTTTTAATTTAGGCATTTTAAATGAAAATTCTGCAACCCCAAACCTCTCCCTCTCGCTGGTGGGTAGAACTTCAGAATAGTACTGACGTTTTGTTATATTTGTTTAATGCTTATTACCAGAGAACGCATATTTCATACACCGCTCCTTTCCCAGTATAGGTATGGGACCTGTTATGTAGAATGCTTGGGACTTAGCGTTTTCCAGATAACTGATCTTTCTATAATTTGGGTCTTCATACCTTAAATCCACTAGAAAATTATGTAAACATTAAATAAACCCAATAGGCTGGTTTTGCTTCCAATGAGGATTAATTATATCTTAGTTGACATCAAATACAAGCTACTGTTTTATTATTACAGAGAAAAAGGAAATCATTTTTAAAAATTTGGATTATTTGGATAAAAAGTCCAATAGACTTCCATTCCGTAATTTGGAGCTTTCTGCAAAACTAGTATTTGAATAACAGATTCCATACATGTAGACATATAGGGGGCAAATTTTCTAAAGGGTGAAGTGACTAACGTTAGCGAAAAGTAACCAGCGTGACGTCATTTTGTTACTTCGCCGATTTACGAACGGTCGCTGGCGTAACTTCGCTAGCGAAGGAGATAAACTCTAGCGGTACTTCTCTCCCTTAAGCCCGGCGAAGTTGCGCTCTTGCGAATGGACATACTGTAACTACGCAAATTCACTAAGATGCGGATTTTACTGAATGTTACCTCTTGCGCCAGATTTGCCTTCACCACCTCAGACCAGGCGAAGTGCAATAGAGTAGATGCAAAAAAAAGTTCAAAATTTTTCTAAGTCCCAAAAAACGCTGGAGACTTTTAATTTTTCAGGGTGATAGGCTGCAAAAGAGCGTAAATTTTTTTTGGGGTAACCGGCTTCCCTCCTACATTTCCTAACATATGGCACATAAACTATACACTGGGCTCATGTGTAGGGCAATATAACAACTATATTTTATTAAGGTTCCCTGGGCTTGTGTAGTGTAATGTATTTGCTGCAACATATATGTCCATTCAACTTTCACTTCCCGCCGTATGCAAATTAGGCAGCACTAGCGCAACTTTGCTTCACTTGCCGCAGTAACGCTAGCGCTACTACGCCAGTGTTTCGGCACCCTGGACGCAAATTCGGATTTTAGTGAAATAGCGTTGTCCTGGCGAAACTACGCCTGGGGTCTTTCCTTAATTTGGTATTTTGGTAAAAAAAAAATCTTTTATACAATAGGATTGTTTTGCCTCCAATGAGGATTAATTATATCTTATGTGGGATCAAGTACAAGCTACTGTTATTACAGAAAAAAAAAATAATTTAAACATTTGATTTAAATGAAGTCTATGGGACATAACCTTCCCATATTTATGAGCTTTCTAGTTAAGGGGTTTCTTGATAATAGATCTAATACCTGTATTAGAAGGTTATGGTAGAGTCCTGCGCGGGACCATTTTTTGGGACCCGTGTCCGCAACCTGCATTCTTATCCGTGACCTGCTGACCATCAAGAATCAGGAAGTGATGTCATTGTAAACCTGGAAGTGACCTCATCGGAAGTAGGCGTGATCAGAAAAAAGGCTTAGAAATCTCTATTGAGAAGACCCACGGCTCGACCTGCGACCTCCAAACCTGCATAACCGACGACCCGCATCTATATCCGCACCCAGAATTTCTACCCGCAACCTACAGGGTACCGCTGGTTTTTGCAGGTACCTGGTTATGGATCTTAGAATAAGCATTTTACACCATTACCTCAACTGATTTTTAGGCTTAACCCCTTCTTACCCCCCCATATGATTATTCCCACCATTTGGGGTCTTCTATAATAAAGATGTATCTCTAGCAGACTTGTTTCCTTCCTTAATAAGATGTGGTCATACCCAGACATAACACTAATCCATCCTGAACCCTGACTTGTTTAGGGTTGGTTTTATATAGGGGCAGTATGATGTGAGCGTGTGGCTGTCCTTCCTAGAATTGGCCCCTCACTGCAACTGTAGTTATGGGATAAGTCACCTGGAAACCCGTTATCCAGAAAGTTCCAAATTGCAGAAAGGCCGTCTCCCATAGACTCCATTATAATCAAATATTTAAATTTTTTTTAAAAATTATTTCCTTTTTCTCTGTAATAAAAAAACAGTACATTGTACTGGATCCCAACTAAGATATTATTAATCCTTATTGGAAAAAACATCAGCCTATTGGGTTAATTTAATGTTTTCATGATTTTCTAGTAGACTTGAGGTATGAAGATCCAAATTATGGAAAGATCTGTTATCCGGAAAGCCCTGAGCATTCTACATAATAGGCCCCATATCTATACATTGTTATATAGGGAAAGGCAGGGAGTATATTTATTACTGTGCTACAACACCATAAGGTTTTTACAGATTTTATGATCAGGGAGAGTAGAGACTCGGATACAGAACTAAATGCAGAGGTCACTGCATCACTTATTAAAAGCTCTGGTACGGTCATGAATTTCTAAGTGTATAATATATATGTATTTCCCTTCAGCTTTCAATAAAACTAACCAAAAATAATGAATGTAGAGTGGGTAAGGTTAATGTTTGCAATATCAATAGACTGAAACTGAACCTTTCTAAAACAGAACTCATTATATTTCCTCCAAGATCTTCTCCTGTCCCTCAGATATCACTCACCGTAAACACCACCACCTTTCATTCCACCACACAGGCACGCTGCCTAGGAGTCATCTTAGACTCTCATCTGTCTTTTTCACCACACATTCAAACACTTGCAAAATCTTGCCGTATTAAACTGCGCAACATTGCTCGAATACGACCATATCTCAGTTCAGAATCAACTAAAACACTGATTCAGTCTCTCATCATCTCCCGCCTTGATTACTGCAACTTACTCCTCACAGGTATTCCAACAAGTCACCTTTCACAACTCCAATCTGTTCTAAACGCGGTCGCTAGACTCATTCATCTAGCTCGCCGCTCAACATCAGCTGCTCCCATATGCATGTCCCTTCACTGGCTCCCAATCTCTTCTAGAATCAAATTCAAATTCCTAACACTCACATTCAAGGCCCTTAATAATGAAACCCCTCCCTATATTTCATCTCTAATCTCCTTCAAGAAACCTTCGCTCTGCTTCTGATCTTCACCTCGCTTCTCCTCTCATCACCTCTGCCCATTCTCGTCTACAAGACTTCTCTCGGGCTTCTGCTTTTCTCTGGAACTCTCTGCCACAAGCTGTCAGACTTTCTCCTTCTTTCCAAACTTTCAAGCGCTCCTTAAAGACCCATCTGTTTAAAGAGGCTTATTCGATGTACCTTAATTAATCATTGCTGTATCAAAAATGACACAGTATTTATACAATCCTAATGTTTCAATTATACCCTAACCTTTTAGTTTGTAAACTCTAATCTCTAGGTCCTTCTAACCCTATTGTACTCTGTAATCCTTGTGTTATCCACCATTTATTCCCTGCTTGCTATAACTGCAGTAAAGCACTGCCTATCTTGACAGCGCTATATAAATAGATGATGATGATGACTGTTCTGCTACTGAGTAAATTAATTAAGGATTGAGCTTATAACCTTATAGCAAATGCGTCTGTTATGCAACTATTCTAACTACTGGGGCACCATAGAGCTATTCTCCTGACTAATGGGGCTAAAGCACTCTTCTCACTACTGGAACACTATAGAACTATTCTAATTACAGTTATAGGTAGAATCAATTATCTAGAAACCTGTTATCCAAAAAGCTCCCACTGACTCTATTCTAATCATATAATTCAAATGTTTTAATCATTCTTTCCTTTTTCTCTGTAGTAATGAAACAGTAGCTTGTACATGATCCCAACTAAGATATAATTTAATCCTTACTCAAGACAAAGCAATCTTTTTTTTTTTATTTTTTTATTTCTTAAATTATTTTTCAGTAGGCTTAAATGGGTTGTTCAACTTTGCATTAACTTTTAGTATGATGTAGAGAGTGATATTCTGAGACAATTTGCACTTGGTTTTTATTTTTTGTTATTTGGCGTGTTTGAGGTATTCCACTTTTTTATTCAGCAGTTTGCAATTTCAGAAATCTGGTTCTTCGATTTGAATATGAGACTGGAATATACATAGGAGAGGCCTGAATAGAAGGATCAGTAATAAAAAGAAGAAATAACAATACATTTGTAGCCTTACAGAGCAGAATTTAAAAAAAACAAACAAAAAAAACTCAAAAAATAAACCATGAAGGCCATTGTAAAAGCTGCTTAGAATTAGCCATTCTAGAACATACTAAATGTTAATTGAATTGTGAAGCAACCCTTTAAGTAATAGAGATGCAAATTATGGAAAGATCCCTTACCCAGACAACACCAGGTCCCATGCATTGTGGATAACGGGTCCCATACCTGTACTATAAGATCATAGCACTGTTCTAAGTCTGACAACAAGTACATCTCCTGCATTTTTGTAGCACTTGCCTGTTCCCAGGGGTTTTGTGTTTTACAGAGTCAGTACATCTTAATCTGCAACTATTTGTATGGAAGGCTTACTCCTACTCCCTCCAGGAAAAGTCTAAATCCATCCCTTAAAGGACACGTAAAGCCTACATTTTCCTACCATGTCTATAAGTTGGGCACATTTCTCCCACCAAAATGGCATTATTTTTACTGCATACATCCCATCTATTTGCCTATTTGGAAGTTTCTGTGGTCTGCGCTGGAATTTGCCCCGAAAATCCAACTATTTCGTGCTTTTTGGGCAAAAATCTGAAATTCTGGCTTTTTGGGAAAAAGCCAGGAAAAACCAAGCGCATTGTGAAAAAAAATTCGTAAAAATGCAGTATTTGGGTTATTCCTCAATTTTTATCGATTTTTTTTTTTCCCCATGATCCTATATAATCTAGCTTTTTTTTTTAATAATAAATAAGGTCAAATCATGGATTCTAGTTTAGACTTTTTTTTTTAAAATTAAATAATAGCAAAAGTTTGGATAAATAACCCGTTTAATCCTTATTGCTAAAGGGCTGTGGCAGATTTATAAATGATCGAATTGAAAATTTGAAAACTGTCAAATTCGACAAGGGAGTTCTTCAAACTGTATTAGAGTTTTTTTTTTTTAAAAAAAACTAGAATTCGAGATTTCGAATAATTGAAAAATACTCGCGTTTTTAAAATTCTAATCAAATTTGATTCCAATTCGATTCAAGTTTTCGGGCAGAGTTAAAAGAAAATAAAAAAATAGATTTTATTAATAAATTTTGATCATGGGAGTTTAGGGGAGTTTTTAAATACTCGCATGAATTCAAAATTTACCTTTTATAAATGTGCCTCACAATGAACAACATTTGTAGCTACTTCTTTAGTTGGGCTTAAGTTCTCCGTTAAATAAATGCCATGGGACGTATAGCAAACAGAATATCCCTTACGTAGCAAGACGTTTTCGTGCAGCTCAATACCATTATCGTTGTCATTGGGAGTTAAAACCTTAAAGGAAATGATCTGTGAGTGTATCCTGCTGTCTCGCCTAGTAAAGGGGTTTGATTGGCTTCATAAGCACAGCTAGGATTAAATATTCCAATTATGTGCCGGCAACCTGGCTCACAAGGGCTGCTCTCTGGCCTAAATGTCACCAAGAAGCAGCCCATGAGCAACGGCCATCTGGCTAGGGAAAGAAAATGCATCTTTTCCATTTGTTGCAATGTATTCTCCATTTATGAACTGTCACTGTGTCATTCTCCTCCACCAGCAGGGAAGCGTTTCGTCAGATGAGAGTCTAAATTTAAAGCATTTTTCTGTTGTTATCCAGCAAGCCACTCACATGTAATCTGTTTTGTATCATTGGATGCAGTCGTATTCAGTATATACAAAAAGGTGCAATAGGAGGTAGCAGGAGAAGTTATAATAAAGGCTACAGAAAGCAAAAATACCATCTATTAGGGCAGACAGACACACACACTGGCAGATTCGGTGAGATTTGACGCCCAGCGATAAATCTCCTCTTCTTTGGGGTGCGACTAATCTCCCCAAACTGCCTTCCGCCGGCTAGAATGAAAATCGCCATTGGCAAGGCACTCGGAGCGCTTCATTTTCCGAAGACGCCTGAGGTTTCCTCGTGAGGCCGACTTCGGAAAAAGAAGCGCTCCGAGTGCCTTCCCGTCAGCGATTTTCAGTGTGTCTCTGCCTTTAAAGGAGTGTTCACCTTTGAGTTAACTTTTAGTATGATGTAGAGAGTGATATTCTGAGACAATTTGGAATTGGTTTTCATTTTTTATTATTTTTTTTTTTTATTTTGAGATATTTAGCTTTTTATTCAGCAGCTCCCCAGATTGCAATATCTGCAATCTGGTTGCTGTGGTCCAAATTGTCCTAGCAACCATGCATTTAGTCATGTAAGAAACTGGAATATGAATAGGAGAGGCCTGAATAGAAAGATGAGTAGTAAAAAGTAGAAAGTCTAATAGAATCATATAAACATTAAATAAACCCAATAGGCTGGTTTTGCTTCCAATAAGGATTAATTGGCTCAGGTACAAGGTACTGTTTTATTATTACAGAGGAAAAGCAAATCATTTATAAAATTTTGTATTATTTGGATAAAATTGAGTCTATGGGAGACAGGCATTCCGTAATTCGGTGCTGTGTGAGAGGTCCCCTTTAAATACTGGTCATCACTTTAACTCACCTGCCCCAGCCCCAGCATAAAGGAACAACCGTATTAGAATTTATTCTCAATAATGAATTCCTGACAAGCAGTGGTTAATAGTTTGTTGTTTGGCGCTTCTCAAAGCAGCCCTTATTTAAACGTCTGTATATTGTGATACTTGAAGAAAACAAATAATTATCATCAGAAATCATTACTGAATAAGCATTTCTCTAAGTTCATTTCTTTCCAGCTTGGTCTGTGGTGGTCCCAAGCGATTCTTTTTATTATTTGTCTTTGATTCTACTTTTTTTTTTTAATTACGTTTGCTCATCCTGGGTGCCAGCAGCCAGCGGGAGACCCTGGGATTCTGACATTATATTAAATCTTCCTTGATCTATACGTTAATTGTACCTTGTACCCGGCTCCTATGGTTGGCAAGCAGTTCAGAATGTGCTGTCAATTAGCGACTTGTTTGCCAGAGTATAGAATAAAGAATATCATTACCGGAGCAGTAATTAGACTCTGACAATCTTATTTATAATCTTTACTAAGGGTTGAATTCTTTTTTTTTTTTTTTTAAATGTTGGTAGGAAATGTTTTTTTTTCGCAGAGTTATAGACTGGTGTTCTGATTTGGAATAATAAGGTTTAATAATAATGAAATATATGTGACTCATATAACAGCAAGTGGTAACATCAAATACAGTTTTAAAGGAGAAAAACCCTTGGTAAAACAGAGCCCACACCTTCTTGAATGATATCACTTAAGGACCCCCTAAACCCAGACGTTTCCCATGCCTTGTTTTAACAAAAGAGTAGCATAGTGGGATTGGCTGGCTCCATCTTGTGTCGATTCATATCTTCTTCTTGACAATCTTCTAGGCGTATGAACAGCTGAAGCCATTGTGGACCTGGCTTAAACAGTGTCACTTCAGTGGTGCAAGATGGCGCCCACCAACCCCCATCCAATACTTTGCTTCACTGAACAGGATAGAGGATGGGTTTAGGGTGTCCTAAGCAGTTCAGGAAGGCTCTGGAGGGGGCTCAATTATTACTAAAGGTTTCATTCTCCTTTAAATCTATATATATCTATCTATATCTATCTATCTCTCTCTATCTCTCTCTATCTCTCTCTATCTCTCTCTATCTCTCTCTATCTCTCTCTATCTCTCTATCTCTCTCTATCTCTCTCTATCTCTCTCTATCTCTCTCTATCTCTCTCTATCTCTCTCTATCTCTCTCTATCTCTCTCTATCTCTCTCTATCTCTCTCTATATACATATACACAAATACAAGAGGTCCTCTGCACTCAACCCATTATCAACATATTTAAGCTGGCCAACTACATCAAAGTCATCCCATATCTGGCCAGTCCTATGCTTAATTTTCATCTGATTCATTAAGAATTCAATTGCTTAATTATACATTTTATAAAGGGACTAAGTTTTACCTGCAACTTACTAGCTGCTTTCAAATAAAACTCCCAAACTTGGCTGCCCTTTTATTAGACACCAGTGGGATCACCTGACTATAGCTGGGAACAGTGGGAGCTACAACATGGAGCTGGTCACTGCTCCTGTATAACTATAACAAACAAGGGAAAGTTGATTTATAGGCACCTGCTGGACTTGACTAACTCTAATACAGGTATAGGATATCTACAATGCTCAGGACCTGGGGTTTTCAGATGAGAGAGATTTCCGTATTTTGGACCGCCATATGATGTCTACTAAATAAACCCAATAGGATTGTTTTGCCTCCAATAAGAATTAATTATATCTTAGTTGGGGTCAAGTAGGTAGTACCCCCTCTTGTAAAATATAAGGATGTTATAAGTTACCAAGGAATTTCATGACCATATAAAAACATGAGGCCAAAGGCCGAGTGTTTTTATACAGGTCATGGAACTCCGAGGTAATTTCTAATATCCTCATATTTTGCAACTGGGGGTATTTTATTTATTATAATACACACGTTTCAGTGAATCATGTGACAGAAATGACATCAGAACTCACCGTTTATAAGGATATAATTTACAAGGTATTCTTGGCTTTTGTGTATTATAGATAGATATATAGCTAGATATATATATATAGATATATATAGATATATATAGATAGAAGATGGCGTTCCCGTAATTCAGAGCTTTTTGGATAACGCATCCCATCCCTGTATATAAATAGATCCGCTATTGTGAGACTGGTCATTACAAATATAACATAGTAGCCTGTTTGTTTTTTTAGGTCCTTAGGCCTTGCAGTTGCTCCACGGGTTAGGTTCCTCCTCAAAGCTCAGGCAACGTCTGCAAGCAAAGAAGACCCGGGCACTACAAGTGATCAAGAAATAGAAGCGTTCAAGTCAAAGCTTGATGGTAAGGAAGCGGATGACCAAAGCAGAGATGAAACTGACAAAGTAAATTCTTCAGCGGAAGAGAGTGATCCAGACGAGGATGACGAGCAAGAGCTCTCAGACAGCCTAAAGCAAACCAGTTTGCAGTTTATGAATGAGGATGAGGACGACGATGACTGTCGAGATGTTGACATCCTCACAGTGAAACGGAGAGATGTTTTTGGCATCGAGGATGGCAGCTTCACACTGGTAAGCACAATTTCTTTCATTCATGGCAGGAATAATGCTTGTGAGTTGCCTGCTACAAGAACAGCTTCCATTTCACTGCTTCTTCCTACAGCAGTTGACTGGGAAAGCCCCAGTAGGTTTAGTGTTTAGCTGGCATATACAGGTTGGAAGGCTGACGGCCCTCTGTAGAGTGCTTAAAAAGTGTTGTTGGAATGTAATGCTGTGATTTGCCAGAAGAGTTCTATTGTGCCCCAAATACATTTTTGGAGCTAAGATATTTGGCTATTGGTGGTTGCTAATGCTGTCACATAATTGTTCAGAAAAATTAAGTTGCTTCCTGAGACTGTGTTGTGGAAATTCAGTTACCGATGAAAAGTTGAGGTTATTTGGGAATGTATGACACAAGAACACACTGTAGTAAAGGGTTACCGGTGGGAGAGCCTAGAGATATCTTTTCACACAAATAAAAACAAATAGCTGCTCTTAGAGCCAAAAAAGTGATTCTGCCTCAAGGCCACTGTACTAGTGATCAAGACTAGCTTGAGAACCGAATCCATCCAAGTCAGGGGGCTCATGGGGGGGAATTTTCATACACAGAATTATGTTCTCAACTGTATTGACATCCCACATGGTAATTCCATGGACCTCCGTTTGGACGTTACACCATACATATTTCTTATAGTGAAAAGATTGGACAACCTTTTCTAGCAAGTATGGAAGTTTCAAGTTGACATTTCCAATGTAGAATTCCCCATCTATTACTGCGGTCCCCTTTATTCTAAGCAGAATTATTCCCCCCAGTTCCAGTAGAGATTTTTGTTAGCACGGTTGTTTTCTGTGCAAAACTTTTTCTGTCACTTCTCGGAGTTTTAAGAATGGCTATCATTGCGTGCTTGTAGGTTGTTTCAAGTTAATGACGTCTCACAGACATCTCCTGGCAGAGTTGCGATCGGTTGGTTGCGCTTAAGATTCACATGGGGATGAGAGCAGCTGTCTCACCCTGGCTGTTCTTTATAGGCAGGGACCAAAACAGCAGGTAATGCCTCTGGGATCTATGAGAAATGAACTGAGACAAGGGCGACATGATATACATCCCACCATCCCTAGATACAGAGAAATGGCTGTATCCCCGGGGGTTGTATGGAAATATTAGCTCTGCGCCGCATACATAAAGGATATTGATCGCTCCTGCTGGCGGTATTTGGCTTTGGCGCTTTCCGTCATTCTGTCGGATGCTTTCGGTGACTCATTGTCTGAATGAATGCAAAGCATACCAATATTGTAACCGTAAACTTTACAAGGACATTATATACAGTTGTATAAAGTGGATGGGATGGAATTCTTTCACATAAAAAGTCTACCCTGCTTGTGTGGTGTGGCTTAAAGGGGAACTATGGCGAAAATAAAAATGTCATATAAGCTTCAGCATACTGAAATAAGAAACTTTATAAATACAATCAATTAAACATTCTGTATGATTTCTGAAATAATCAAGTGTATGTTCCCTCTCTCAGCATCTGTTTCTCTTCAGTCTGTCTTCATGCAGCAGTTGGGTGTCAGATATTCATTGACAGTTAGATCCAATATATCTTATAGGGGGGCTTCTTTTCCTAGCAGATATATTAAAGCTCACTCGTATAACCGATTCCAGTACAAACAAAATCTAACAAAATAACTGCCTTTTGCACAAATCTTGCATGTAGAGAGACATGATGTTTGGTGAGTTTAATAGAGTGAGCTCTAATACATCTTCTAGGCAAAAGGAGCCCCCTATAAGATATATTTGATCTAACTGTCAATGAATATCTGCCAAACAACTACTGAATGAAGAGAAACATATGCTAAGAGAGGAATAGTGAAGAAAAGCTTTTTCTCCTTTAAATTTGTAAGAAACTTTTACCCCAACATAAGTCCCAATGCCATCAGACCATACCCTTCATGAAACAGTCTCCATACCCTGCCTTTGCCTTCTTGGAAATTAATTCATAGTTCTTTGTCGGGTAATAAAAATTCTTTATTGCATTGCAGTGACAAGGTGTAATCTTTACATATAATTATAGGACCTTAGTTAGAAGAGCATGCCATTTCCATGCTTATTGCGAAATAGTAGCACTTCCCTTAATTGCAGGATTTTTTTTTGGCAAAGCAAAAGTTTAATATTCTTCCAAAAATATATTAAAAGGCTAATGCATGCTACTATTTCCCTGCTGCTTTGTTCTTGGTTTCGGGAAAATACCCCTTATTGTATGTTGTTTCTTTGTACAGGGTGTAAGCAAACATGGGGGTTGTTCTTGCAAAGTGTTTATTACAGGGATGGTTCGCCTTTAAAGCAGAACCAAAGCTTAGCTAAAGAAGTAGCTAGACATGTTGTACATTATGTTTTGTGTTTCTGCACCAGCCCAAGGCAACCACAGCCCTTTAGCAGTAAAGATCTGTCTCCAAAGATGCCCCAGTAGCTCTCCATCTCCTTTTCTGCTGATTCACTGCACATGCTCAGTGCTGCTGTCACTTACTGAGCTTAGGGACCCACTCACAATATACAGTAGACATAGAATAGAAATGTCACAATATAAGGCTGATTAGTAATTAATACAGCTAATTACTACATGGCAGCACAGAAACCAGTGCAATTAGCATCAGAATTTAATAATCAGCCCTGTAGCATCAGCTTATATTACAGGGGAAGCTCATTTTCTGCTGGATAATTAGTGACGAGCCCTAAGCTTAGCTTCTCAACAGCCAATCAGAGCCCACTGAGCATGTGAGTGTCACAGACACTTTCCAAGATGGTGACCCCCTGTGACAAGTTTGAAGTCCTGGATCATTGCTGCTATTGACAAGTTGAAATTTTAGCCTTGTGCAAAAGTTCACTATATAAAATATGGCATTTTTAATCATATTCATTTTCAGGGTTTAGTTCTCCTTTGAGTTAACTTTTAGTACCTGTATGTTATAGAACACAGTATGTTTAGGTTTTTTAATTATTTGCAGCTTTCCAATGGGTGTCACTGACCCCGTCTAAAAACAAATGCTCTGTAAGGTTACAATTGTTATTGCTACTTTTTATTACTCATCTTTCTATTCAGACCTCTCCTATTCATATTCCAGTCTCTTATTTAAATCAGAGTATGGTTGCTAGGGGAATGTTCGAAGCCATGAAGCAGGGAACATAACAGGGGCGGGACAGGGATGGAACAGGGAGGGGCCAGAGGTATGGTAGGTGTGGCTAAGATGTCACTGCATCGCTTGGATCTGGGTTGGCACCTCTGCCAGGTCAGATGACCAATAAATATTTATTGAAACTGGGTTTAGAACTATCTATTCATGACCCTTTTTTTTTTTATTAACAATTTTTGATCAGTCATACAACCAATTTTTTCAAAAAGCAATAAAGAGGGGGGGGTAGAGAGAGAAAGAGAGGGAAGAAGGGGGGGGGAGGAAGGAGATCTGGCTGTCACATAAAAGTACAGTAAATCACATAAGAAAATGCGATTGCGATTGAGAACCCTATAAATATAATAATAAAGATATTCCAGCAGGGCTTCATGACTACAATAGTATCTCAGCATAGAGCAAGACTCATAGAGGGCAGTTACAGTCCGCCTTGGAACAACATCAGAACGACTTTAGTTGACATAAACAGAATACTCGTTCATATAGTTGGATGCGCTCAACCTCCTTGGATATTTCGAGGGTGGAAGGCAGGGTAGATTTTTTCCAACATCGTGCTAAAAGGCTCCTGCTGGCTAGGAGTGTTTGGATAATCCATTTCATGGTCTGCCGGTCCACCATGGGAATCCCCAGGCCCAGTAAGAACAGTGCAGGTTGAAACGGGATGCATATGCCCGTATGCCGCTGGATATAGTCCCGGATAGCAGACCAATAGGTTTGCGCCAGAGGGCAGGCCCACCAAACATGCAACATTGTCCCCACAGCACCATGGCATCTCCAGCATAAGTTGGATGAATGAGGAAAAGCTCGCTGTATTCTATCTGGTGTCATATACCATCTATACATAATCTTAAATGTCAGTTCATGGTGGTTAAGAGCTTTCGAAAACTTAGAGGCTTGTTGGAAAAGCTGATTCCAAGTGTCCACCGATAAGGGTATTTGTAAATCCGATTGCCACTTCACCAGGGCGGCAGGGGTTTCATCCACACGGTGCTGTATCAATAAATTGTATATATTGGAGGTGCCTTTGTTTTTGTATATAGGCGTCCAACATTTAGATTCAAACAGGGTGGGCTGGTGTTTCCCCAACCATTGATTTGCCTGGAAGTAGTGTAGTATACGCAGGTACGTGTATAAGTGAACATCTAAGAGACCATAAGCTTTTTGGAGCTTAGAAAAGGTTAGGAAACCGTCACAGTCAAATAGGTCACCCACTTTCGTGATGCCCATGACTTGCCAATGTCCAAGATTTAAGTCTTGAAGTGACTCTGCCAAGATGTTAATCGGCACAAGACTGCATAATAGGATAGTTAAGTTCCGATTGGGTCTAGTAACATACCAGGCGAGAAGAGTCGCTGTGATCGACAGCGGAAGACGTTCCATTGCAGAGCGATGGTGCCTTCCCATAGTCCAAATGTGTGACAGCCCAGTACATCCAAAGTTATGTTTATATATCCAACTTTCCATGTCGACCCATTGCTTCGTTCCTGAGGGTAGGTGCCAATCGGCTAGTTGGTCCAGAATAGTGGCTCTATAATACGTGAGGACATTGGGGCAGGCCAGGCCGGCTTTCCTTTTCGGTGCTTGCAGCACCTTTTGTGAGAGTCTCGGTCTTTTGTAGCTATTCATGACCCTTTTTAATAGTACAGATAGGTGATCTATTCTGCCTGCTTTGCCTAGGTAAGGGATTCCTTATCTGGAAACCAGTCATCCAGAAAGCGCCACATTATGGAAAGGCCATCTCACATATATAGTCCATTTTAATAGAGCAATTCTAATTTTTAAAAACTTTCTTTTTTCTCTGTTCTATTAAAACAGTACAGGTATGGAATCCATTATCCGGAAACCTGTTATCCAGAAAGCCCCGAATTATGGAAAGAGGGTCTCCCATAGACTCCATTATAATCCAATAATTCGTAAAATCGATTTTCCTTTTTCCCTGTGAAAAATACTTGATACCAACTAAGATATATAGTAATCAATCCTTTTTTGGAAGCAAAACCAGCCTATTGGGTTTATTAAATATTTACATGATTTTATTGTAGACTTGGGGTATTATCTAAATTACAGAAAGATCCATTATTCGAGAGAACCCTAGGTCCCGAGCATTCTGGATAACCAGTCCCATACCAATACCTTGTACTTTATCCTACCCCAACTAAGATATATAGTGGATAATGCACCCCCTACTGTAATAAAGATATTATGTATGACAAGGTCACATAAATCCGAGGTGACTTCTAATATCTTTATAAATTTTAGAAGGGGGTACATTCTGCATTATAATCTACATTTTGTGTGAAATGTCTGGAGGGGGGTCGGCGTCCAATTCTGGTCGCCGGTGCCCAATTCGGGTGCGCCGGCGTTCAATTTGAACGCGGCGGCGCCAAATTCGACTGCCAGGGACCCCTGTTATAGACAGCGCCATAGGGAAATGGCCAGACTGTAGATTATAATAAGATATAATTAATCCGTATTGGAGGCAAAACAATCTTACTGGGCTTATTTAATGTTTACTTCAAGTATGGTGATCCAAATTATAGAAAGATGTCTTATCCAGAAAATCACAGATCCCAAGCATTCTGGATAATAGTCCCCATACCTGTATTATTATTATTATTATTATTAGCATGTATTTATATATCACAAACATATTTCGTAGCACTGTATAAAGACCTCTACTCATATACAGTACAGAGAAGGTGCATGAACTAAAGCATGCATTCGTCCGTAGCTGTCTACATAAAATGGTTATGCAGTTAAATATTTAACAGTGAGACATTCATATCATTTTGAATAAATTCGATCTTTCTTCCCTTATAGCTGTCTGGCACACAACCTTGCTCTGACCTTCCTTGCATTTTAATATCTCTAATGTACGCCAGCCCAGTTCCTATACACATTGGCATGTATTTGCACAGTATGTTGGCACTTTATAAATAAATCATAATTCCTTAATATGCCACCCCTGATTCATTTTATTGCTTGCTTTCCTGGACTAAATCCAGCTTCATAACATGTTGTTTATGAAATGGTGCAGAGGGATCTAATCTATATTCATGATGAGGCAGAGCTAAAGGTTTATTAACAACTATTTAACCAGGAAGAAACTGCACTATGCAAATATATTATTAGTGCCCTCTTCATTATGGGGGTGTGTATATATACTCGTTATCCAGAAAGTCCAGAATTATGCGAAGTCCTTCTCCCATAGACTCCATTATAATCAAATCTAAATTTTTTTTAAAATTTTCTCTGTAATAATAAAACAGTAGCGTGTACTGGATCCAAACTAAGATATAATTAATCCTTAGTGGAAGCAAAACCAGCCTATTGGGTTTATTTAATGTTTACATGATTTTCTAGTAGACTTAAGGTATGAAGATCCAAATTACAAAAAGATCCATTTATATAACATACCATATGAGAAAAGGAGTGATGAATTCCAGTCAAACGCAGTGGGTTGCTGCAAAAACAGTGCTTTTATTTAACACAACATGTTTCGAGCTGTGCGCTTTGTCAAGTGTAATGCCAAGTGTAATGCAAAAGGAACACCGTACAACCCTATATAGTTTAAACCCCACCCTTCGTTAGTGATGATCGGATGCAGGTTATTGCTGTTAGGTAATTATTCAGCCTGACCACATTCCAAAAAAGATTATAAAATGTTAAATATAGATACAAAGTCCCATAATGTGTAGACAATTTCCATATTAATGACAGCACGAAGAATAACTGTGCAATTCCAAATCCATACAGTGGAAAGTGAATCTGTAAGAATAACATATTAAAAATTATATTAAAACACTTAAAAACAATTACTTGGGTACTGCTCTTATAGAGCCTACCCTGAGCCAGCTGAATTTAGTCATAGGACATCAAACGATATCTCACTATCTAAAAATAAATAGAAACATTCTTACCCTTAAGTAGAGAATTTCACATTCATAATATTGGTCAAAAAGCATCCATTTTATCTGGAAAGGAGAATTTGCCTTGAATGTAGTTTGCATCGTCATACCTTAAATCTACCATAAAATCATTCATATATTAAAGAAATCCACAGTTACAGTACACAGTTCATTGCAATTGTACCCTTCACATTTTGCCATATTTACTATTGTTTATAAAACTGTTGGAAATATTTATTGTGTATAATAGTTTGCAGTACTTTACTTTAACCTAAAGTATTTTTACTAGTGGAGATGTTTGAGAGCCGTACCTTGCCCAGAATCCTACTGGAATACTGAACCTAATCCTAATTTGCATATGCAAATTAGGGGTGGGAAGGGGAAAACATTTTTTACTTCCTTGTTTTGTGACAGTCACGAGATTTCCCTCTCCGCCCCTAATTTGCATATGCAAATTAGGATTCGGTTTTGATGCGGCTGAATCCGAACCCTGCTGAAACCTGGCCGAATCCCGAACCGAATCCTGGATTCGGTGCATCCCTAGTGAGAATACGTATTTGTGTTGTGTCCAGCTGCAAGTTCTTTAGCATTGCTGTATATAAGGAATATATTGACAGCCAGTAAACAAAAATGTTGTCTCTTGTAAGGGAAAAGATTTGCAGTACAGAGAAGTAAGACAGTAATGTCAAGATAAATCTGCTAAGCGTACATGTTTGCTGTAATTCCTCTAATATTGTCAGCAACTTGTAATGAAGGATATACATCCTTGCTGAGGTTTTCATTGTTCCTCTTGTTCTGCAGTAAAATTACTATAATGAATTTTTTCAGCAGTTGCAATGATGGAGTGGTTCCATGCTATCAATCAATTTCTACAGCAAGTTCCATGTAGAAATCTAAGGGTGCAGAAAGTCAAATAGTCTTTCTCCTAGTACAAGAGAACCTGCCCATTACAATTTAAAACATTAGGATATTTACAAAGACAGACCGTCCTGAAACCACTGAGAACATTAGATGGTTTGACGAGCCATCTCCTAGCACTGTAGATTTTTGTAATTGGTTTTATCTATAGATCTGTTAATGGGCCATTTAAAATATACTTCAGTGTGTGGTTGGAGTCCCTCTTTAATAATTCTGAGCACCTAGATAGACCAGAGCATTCGAACGCTCACCTAGCTAAGCCAGAGCATTAGAATGCTCACCTAGATAGACCAGAGCATTAGAACGCTCACCTAGATAGGCCAGAGCATTAGAATACTCGCCTACATAGGCCAGAGCATTAGAACGCTCACCTACATAGGCCAGAGCATTCGAATGCTCACCTACATAGGCCAGAGCATTCGAATGCTCACCTACATAGGCCAGAGCATTCGAATGCTCACCTACATAGGCCAGAGCATTCGAACGCTCACCTACATAGGCCAGAGCATTAGAACGCTCGCCTACATAGGCCAGAGCATTAGAACGCTCGCCTAGATAGGCCAGAGCATTAGATCGCTCACCTAGATATTCCAGAGCATTAAGGTGGCCATACATGTTACAATAGTGAACTTTCCTGTGACCATTGGTTGCAGGAAAGATAATTTGTTTTCATTACAAACGTTAAGAGCTGAATCGTCAGACATACAGGTAGGAACAATAGAATTCCACCTATAGCTGTCGATTTAACAGTATCCCTTTTCCAATTTTCAAGACTTTGCCCAATCAAAATGTTCTTTCTTGGCTAATCAACAAGCCAACCAGTATCCAAATCTTTTGCCAATAATACACACCTAGTCTTCCACCATATCATACAAAACTTCATACAAAGTTTAGTATGATAAAATCTGTGCATGTATGGCCCCCTTTAGAATGTTCACCTAGATAGACAAGAACATTTGAATGCTCACCTAGATAGACCAGGCAATCTCAAAATTAGAATATTTTGAACACAAAGGTTTACAGATCCTAGTACAACAAAGTACTGTATGTAAACATACCTCTGTAGCCAGATTGGCATCCCCATATTTTTGCGAGAGAGAGCACTCTCTAATTCATGCATGGACACAGTGCTATGCGAAAAGAGAGGCATTGGGAAGGAGGTCCCTGCCCCGTGGAGCTTACAGTCTGTGCCTGCTAGGTGCCTACTTTAGATATACGCTATTTAGATTTTGGTGTCACCATTTGTCAGAGGTGCCCACATCCCTGAATTGCTGCTTTCGTTGTGTTCAACTTGCATCAAAGAATATGTAGTTTTTTTGCTCCTAGCTCGGAAACAGACTACCGTTCATATGTTTCTCATCTTACAAATCAACTGTATGAAGCAGAGATTCTCCAAATGCCAGATTTGGAGTTCCAGTATATTTTTTTATGGATTTGGACAACTTCTTGATGTTCAGCTAAACAGAATCCAAAACACTCGTTTGGTTTGTGTGTCGAGCGTTTGAACAAGCAACAAACTACTAATCTTGATCATGTACTGGCCAATCAACACAACAAAGACATAGAAGTTTGAAACATAAGTATGTGCCAATATATAATATAATATAATGACCTGGAAACATTCCTATTTTGTGTCAAAAAGAGAAAACAATACTTTTTGATTATTTCCTGCCTATATATGATTGCAGCCAAATTGCTTTCTTAATTTTTTTTTGGAACATTTTGTTCCACTTACACCTTTTAGTACATTCTCCTCCAAGGACCAACAACAACTTCAGTTCACTTCACTGGTTTCTTTTGATGCTGGAATTGCCTGTTTGCAGTGCTTCAGATTCGGAAGGGTGTCAGCGTCACGATGAAAATGTTGTCAAAATTAAAATGTCATTTAAATCCCATTATGTCAATGGATTTTCGGGATACTTGGTCCAGATATTAGAAGCGTAATGAAATATTGATGACTTCTCTGCCAAATAGAAATTCATCATCCTGCAGGTCAGAGCTGACAACGTTACTTTAAGGCTGTTCGGTCAGAGATATTTGAAGTTTCAAACGGTTATGCTTTATTTAAACCAAGCCCAATGTTAATAGCATTTATTTTGCTAGTAAGAAATTCATGGCACATAGAAACGCTGGCCGGTAAGCCAAGACAACACAATTAATAGCACAGCAAACACTTTCTTGCCTCTTATAAAAAAAAAGTATTCATGAATCGTGCACTTTAATGACAGTAGGCAGAAGAGATGATCAATAACCCGCTCTCTTAGGCCTGAGTTAGAAGAGCGGAATTCTCAATCAAACGTGGGCCTGTAGACAGGAGAAGGGCCATCCTGGGACTGCACCGGAGTTGCATTTCTCACAGGTAGATAGAACAAATTTATCATTCACCGAATGTCATCAAGAAGTATTAACTTGCACGTAGTAGAGATCTATTGCTGTCACGACTCCAGGTTTAGTAATGTTACTATAAGCCGATTGTGCTGGCCACTGGGGACTGATGGTTTCGGTAATGCCGAATGGCTTATTGAAAACTCCTTAAATACATTTTGTTTGCTTTTTATTGGATAAGAACTATTAATTGCTAGCCGTGTTTTTAGCTTCAGTAAAACATCTTTAAAGTAATAAACCTTTCATAAACCAGATATTACATATTTTTTTTAATAAATGGAAAATGTAAAGTATAAAAAAAAGGATTATTTGGGTTAACTGAACGTTTCATATAAATTGTATAAAAAGAATACACACACCAACACACATTCACAGCGATCAAATGAAATACCCAACGATATATAAATATCAAGTAGTCCATAGGAGTCAGTGTCACCCTTTGCCTCAAGAGTAGCTTGTGTCCTCCGTAGAATTACCTTCACTGGCCTGACTAGTATCACTAGTAATACTGGGAATTATAATATTTTGGCTACCGCACCTGTCCTTTCAATCACTGCTCTGCTCAGTTATGCCCCTAATCCCACTTCTATATTAAGTGTTACATATCCAGCATATACTATTAGCATCTGATACATTTGTATAGTACCATTTGTAGTTGAGCTTTATTTCAAATTGGCTATTCCTTACTTATATTTTTGCCTTCAAAGAGATACACGTTCAATTCTTTCTCCCAATATTTGATAAAGGGTAGTTTCTTACTGACCTTATAAAGTTAACATGCTATACTTCATGGCAAAGTTCCCTCTAAGCTGTCGGCTTCTGCACGCAGACACAAGTTTTGAGGCCAGCAAACAACATTGTGGCACACTCAAAGAATTTTTTGCACACATTACCGAGAATGAATTAGAGGGAACGTTGCTTAAAGGAGAAGGACTTCCTGCCTTCAGCTTAAACCTCATTGCCCTGGGCAAGAGCATGCTCAGTTTGCTCCTCTTCCACCCCCCTCCCTTCTCTACTGTAATCTGAGCCCAGAGCAGGGAGAGACTCAGGCAGGAAGTGATGTCACACCACGTTAATACTGCAGCTCCTATCCTAAACAAATAGAGAGTTTCTAGAGCTTTTTACTCAGGTATGGTAAAACATTTTATAGAATAAATATAGCATTTTAGCTTGCACTATTGCAGTTAATCTATTGGCAATAAAATGCCTCTGTAGCTTTCCTTCTCCTTTAAGGGGTAAATTGCTGGTGAAGAGAACATTTAAGGGAGAGAGGTCTCTTCTGAGGTGGACATTGCCCCCTGAGTACTTGTAAACAATGTGTAAGCTGGCGGTATCAAAATTCTGAAAGAGTACTTTTCGACTTTGTGGTGCATTGCTAATCTACGCCTACTACGGAGCTGGCTACTAGTAAATGCAAAATTTGTAGGTGCCCATCTATCAGCCAGGGTGCAAAATCTTTTGAGGGTTGTGGTAATTCATTTTAATAGAAAAAAATAGAAGAATGCTGCCGTTTAAAGTGGGTTTCCCTTATTTCGAACTCTGATTTGTCTGGATGAGCTGGATTTGCTATAAGAAAGGCTCTAAGGCTAGTATAAAGAAGTGACGAGTGTCATTATTAATAAATTTGTAGGCGTGTACTGCCCTATATATAAAAGCTGTATAGAGAGCATTGCTTGACAAAGGGGCACTACCCTGAAACAGGCTAGGGTTTTCCCCTGCTTGAATCAGACGTGCGTGCCGGTTATTTTCTTGGAAATCTTACTCAGTTGGCCATCAGACCACCCCCCCCCCCCATAATTCCCCAATATCCCCTTTATGTTGTCACATAATATTTTTGGAGATCGGTGACAATTTTAGTCCTTTGTGAAATTTTGTTCAGAACAGTGTGAGACATTGGAAAAACTGCCACATTGGAACAATTTAAGTGGTAAAGATCCCCTGCATCAGGCTGAAGAAAGGGTGTGTGTATACAGTGAATGTTCTGGGAAATTGGTCCATTTTTTATGGAGAGAAGTTTCCAATAGATTATCAAAGGAAATTTGACACTTCTGATTATATATATATATATATATATATATATATATATATATATATATATATATATATTATTATAACTGCACATTGCAGTCTTGCAGCAGAGACATTTGCAGCCAGAGACATTTGCAGACGGAAACGCTTTGCAGCCGGAGACACTTGCAGCCGGAGACATTTGCAGAAAGAGTCCTTCCCTAAATTGTGTACAGTTTAAAATTTAAAGTTAAGAAGTGACTTGTCCAGACTAGACGGAATCACATATGTTTAAGAACTCCATTCAACATGCCCCTGTCCTATTTGAGGCCCTGTGCTTAAAAGTCCTGCAGTGATCTAATCAATAATTGGTAAAATGGGTTTGCAAAAGAATCTCAACCGAAAAGTGAGGCAGAACTGCTGCTGTGTGATAGAAAGGAGGATGCAGGTATACATTTTTCAAAATTTAAGAAAACCATTCCCCCACCAAAATGTTGCAGAAATACATACTACAGGTATGGGACCGATTATCCAGAATGCTCGGGACCAGTGATATGGATTTTCATTTCAAGTTGTCTGCTAGAAAATCATGTAAACATTAAATAAACCCAATAGACTGGTTTTGCTTCCAGTAAGGATTAATTAGATATTTGTTTGGATCAAGTACAATGTACCGTACTCCTTTTTATTACAGAGAAAACATTTTTTTTTTTTTTTTAAAAATGAATTATTTGGATAAAATGGAGTCTAAGGAAGAGGGCCTTTCTGCAATTCTGAGCTTTCTGGATAACGTGTTTCCGGATAACAAATCCCAGACCTGTATATGTTTTAATGGGAGTGGCCTGGTCTTTTTCAGACAGCTGTGAATTGTGGAATGCAACAGTTGCCTGATCTAAGTGCCCGGACCAAGATTCCTTTCCCTGCTTATTTTGTTGGCGTGGCCTGAAAATCAAATCAGATTTAATTTTAATATCCTATGATCTGATTTTCCATTTGGAATTTGTGTTTGCCTTTTTAAGTCCGATCGAACTTAGTTGGAAAATTGCATTATACGCCAGTCACACCATAAACCAGTCAGATAAATGCTGGAGAAGGCCCTGAGCTGCGCTGTGGACTTGGGACTTTCAGAATAACGGATCTTTCCGTAATTTGGAACTTCATACCTTAAGTCTACTAGGAAATCATGTAAACGTTAAATAAACCCAAGACGCTGGTTTTGCTTCCAATAAGGATTAATTATATCTTAGTTTAGATCAAGTACAAGGTACCGTTTTATTATTACAGAGAAGAAGGAAATGATTTTTTAAAAATTGGATTTTTTTGGATAAAAATGGAGCCTATACGAGATGGCCTTTCCATAATTCAGAGTTTTCTGGATAAAGGGTTTCCGGATGACGGCTCCCATACCTGTAAATAAAAATAAATTTTTTTGGTGTGTTATCCACAAAGGGATTATTTGCAAATGCGGGGACCATTGCTTTCTTTATAAAGGGAAAAAACACCTAAGTTTGGGACTGTAAAGCAGAGATGTGCAAGTGTGGGCCTTTTATAGAATGATTTTACTGTACTTTGCCCTTTAATATCCTCTCCCTGATACCGAGTGAAGATGCCTGTTCTATAGATCTCTGTAGGATACAAGTAATGCTGCACACCGGCACCACTTGGGATCCTGGAATATTTGGAACAGAAAAATAACCCGAAGGCATAGCTATTGTATACTCTGAAAGTTTGCCTGATACACGAGTTTTTGTTGCCTTGTTGCTTTATTCTCATTGTCACACCGGGTCACCCCTGTTTAGTGATCCCCAGTGCATGAAGAAAAGGTTCCCCAGTCTGAGACGGCTCTGCCTATGACTGTAGCAGAGGTGCACAAAAGAGCGTCCGTAGGGGCATTAGGAAGTGGGCGTACGTATATCGGATCAGGAAGGGTATCCCAGGACCATTTAGGATTTTTCTCAGTACCTCAGTGGGTCAGTCGGGACCATGTTCTCTGCTTGTTTTTAATATTTTTTTCCAAAAGGAGACTTTTTTTTTATTGTAAAGGGCATTGATATTACCCATTTCTCCATGTGCCAATGCACCAGATACTATTGTTTCTTGTTCGCACAGTAGGTTCATGTCTATAGAGATATGATTCCTAATACAGTTATTGTATCTGTTATCCAAAATGCTCGGGACCTGGGGTTTTCCGGATAAGGGATCGTTCCAAAATTTGGATCTTCACACCTTAAGTCTACTAGAAAATCATGTAAACCTGAAATAAACCCAATAGGCTGGTTTTGCTTCCAATAAGGATTAATTATATCTTAGTTGGGATCAGGTATAAGGTACTGTTTTATTATTACAGAGAAAAGGGAAATCATTTTTTTAAAATTTGGATAAAATTGAGTCTATGGGAGATTTTTCTTTTCTGGATAAAGGATCCCATACATGTAATAACATTCCTGGGTCCCGGCACATGCACTAAAAGCTCTAATTTATGCATTTTATAATAATTTGGAATCCTAAGAAGAGCAACTGAGCCAAAGTATTCCCCAAAAAGCAGTTAGCATATTGTCTAATTAAAGCTACAATAGTACGACAAGGACACTAGAACAATGGAGTGCAGCGTATGTGTGTCACTGTCTGTCTGTCTAAATAGCCAGGGACCTCTGTATAAAATCTTTCCTTTAGCAGCTCTGTAAGTTGGAAGTGCAGGTTTAATAGATATAAGTGGATTAGAATGCTCGGCACGTTGTTCTGTTTTATCCAGGGACATTAATATAAGAAACACAGGTTTAATCATAAAAAAAAAGCAATGAAATATTATCTGACCAAGGACAAGGCATTTTTCCAAGTCTCTGACTCCTAATTCAGTGGCTGAGGTTACATATTTCTTCCTAGATTCAAGAACTTTCCTGTGCAAATAGCAGACCGGAGCTGCCTTTTCATTTAAAATATAGTTTAATAACTGGAGGAAGAAGGCAGAATCCATTTACATACCTGTAGATCATGGGTGGCTTGTTGGTTATAGTCAAGGTCATATTATTGATCTAAAATAGGTCATGTGGTCCTTAAGAAAGTGGTGATTGATATTAAAGGGGGTGGTTCACCTTTAAGGTAACATTTATTATGTTATAGAATGGCAATTTCTAAGCAACTTTTCAATCGTTTTCCTTTTATTTTGTTTTTAAAGTATTATAGTTATTCTTCTGACTCTTTGCAGCTTTCAAATGGGTGTCGCCAACCCCTTCTACAAAGCAGTAATGGTCAGTAATAGTGATGGGTGAATTTGGGGTGTTTCAACAGAAAATGTGCGAATTTCCAGCCGGCGTCTTTCTTTGACGCCAGTGCAAATTCGCTGGTGAAAATGCGCCAGCATCCAAAAAAACAGGCGCTGGAATTTTCGCTGCGGTTTCGTGAATTTATTCGCCGGCGGGAATTCGCACCTGCCGAATAAATTCGCCAATCACTATTCAGTAAGGCTACAAATGTATTGTTATTGCTACTTTTTATTATTCATCTTTCTATTCAGGCCTCTTCTATTCATATTCCATTCTCCTATTCAAATCAATGCATGGTCGCAAGAGGAATTTGGACCCTAGCAACCAGATTGCTTAAAATACAAACTGAAGAGCTGCTGTATAAAAAGCTAAATAACTCAAAAACCTTAAATAATTAAAAATGAAAACCATTTACAAATTGTCTCAGAATATCACTCTCTGCATCATACTAAAAGTTATCTCAAAGGTGAACCACCCCCTTTAAGGCCACTCAGCACTGAAGAAAAAGAAAAAAAAAAAAAACATTTTTAATTCTGTATCCTGGCAGTCCAAATCCTATTTATTTTATACAGCAGTGATTTCAGTGTTATTCGCATTACTCTCAATAACCTCTAAAAGGGGTGCGTCACCTTTTTTTCACAGTTAACTTTTAGTATTCCATAGAATGTACTTTTCCTAGCAACTTTGCAATTGATCTTCATTATTTATTCTTTAGAGTTTTTAAATTATTTGCCTTCCTTGTTTCAACTTTCAAATGGAAACAAGGACCCCAGCAGGCAAAACTCTTTTGCTCTGTGTTGCTACCGTTTTATTGTTATATTCATATTTAATTCCCCCTCCTGTACTTTTTCCAGTCTCTCTTTCTGATTGCTAGGGAAAATAAGATCCACCAGATCTGCTGATGAGAATAAAAGCTAAATACAGTAAATGAAGTGTAAAAAGTGAAGCCCCCTACAGCACATGGTCTTTCATATATAATAACCCCCCAATCGGCAGTCACCATTTGTATTGTTATGGCAGAGACACACGTGGAGATTTGGGGTGATTAGTTGCCCTGGCGACTAATAGCCTCTTCTTCGGACTACTAATCTCTCCAAGCTGCCCTCCTGCCGGCTAGAATCTAAATCGCCGGCAGGACGAGGAAACTTAGGATGTCTTCGGAAAGCCATTTAGATTCTAGACGGCGGGAAGGCAGTTCAGGGAGATTAGTCGCCCGAAGAAGAGGAGATTTGTCGCCGGGCGATTAAATCTCCCCGAATCTCACGCGAGTCTCTGACCTTATTGATTGAAAGTGCCCAGATGTGCATCTATAGATAACAGGCAAGTAAGACAGCTCACTTTCATTTATTAAAGGGTTACCTTTTATTATTTTATTATTATTATGATATATTTTATCATTGTTATAGAAGGGCCAATTCTAAGCAATTTTTCAATTGGCCTTATTTATTTTTTTGTAGTTTATTTGCCTTTTTCTTCTGGCACTTTCCAGCTTTCAAATGGGGGTCACCAACCCATCTAAAAATAAATGCTTTGTAAGGCTACATGTTTATTGCTGCTTTTTATTACTCCTCTTTCTATTCAGGCCTCTCCTATACATATTCCATGTTCTTACGTACGTAATGTAAGAGAAATAGGGTAGTTTGTTTCTTTTCTTCAAGAAATTAAATGCAGAAATACCAAATTCCTGTTGAGCAAATACTCTGAGATACAGGTATGGGATCCAATAAACGGAAACTCCAAAAGCTAAGAATTACAAGAAGGCTGTCTCCCATATACTCCATTTTAATCAATTACTTAAATGTTTTAAAACGATTTCCTTTTTCTCTGTAATAATTAAACAGTAGGTTGAACTTGATTCCAACTAAGATCTAATTAATCCCTATTGGTGGCCAAACAATCCCAATGGGTTTATTTAATGTTTAAATATTTTAGTAAACTTGAGATATAGAAATCTAAATGAGAGACAGAATCCCTTATCAAGAAAACCCCAGTCCCTGGGTATTCTGGATAACCGGTCCCATATCTGTAATAAAATCTATAGTTACGACTGAAAAGCGCAGTTGTTTATTTGTATTTAATTAAATGCAGGAAAGCTGTTCTTGCAGCAGTTCTTCATATTTTAAATCAATTAACCTGGTACCCATCCCCTTTTTTAAAGAAAATAAATAAAAACAAAACCACTAGGAATATAAATTAAAATTCTCAAACCTTGTTAATTTGCTGGTTATATTATTTCTAATGTTTATAATATAAACATTTTAAGATTATTGGTTTTATTAAGTCACAACTAGACCTTTTTGATTACTTTTTTTGGGGGGATTTTGGTGACCTGGTTAAGATGCCCTCAAATACTTTTGAGTTTATTTATGGTTTAGTTCTTACAAAAAATGCAAAGTTTTTTAAAAGAGGGAAAAGTCGTTATCATGATTTTCGATATGTGTTTTATTGATCGACTTCGTGGCACCCATATGGCGCGCTGATGGGAGACTAAACTGTCAGGCTCCATCTGTTCCGTGTCTATCAGAAGTAAATATAGTTGACATATGGCACCTGTCTCGGCATTAACCTAGACCATTCTTGAATTGGTTTGTTTGTTGCCTCTTTCCTTGTTCCCTTACTTGGGGCATTGCTCGGGTACCATTGTGCTCCTACCAGCTTTTCAACAAGTTTTAACCTTGTAGACTTTGTTCTTACGTGGGACTGGGAGTTTTCCAGATATACCAAGCTCAATGCTTTCACTCCTTCGGGCCACCAGTAGCAACACATTATTCTGGATGTATATAGTTCTGCTTCTTCATTGTTCCCCCTGGAAATCCACGGCAAAGGCTCCTCATAAGACTTTGTCCTATTCTCAAGCTGTCCATCAGGACATTTGGCCAGTGTACTGGGTGGAGGGTAATTTTTGGTTTTGTATGAGTGTAATGTAATTGGATGATGTGTTAGTCTAAATTATGTTAATATTCTTTTGGAATGTTTTCAGTGAAAACCCTAAAAAACCCTTACTTCTTATGGTGTGCTCCTCTTATTTTTTTCCACCGCACCAGTTATCATCTGGATAACTGAACCAAAGCCTCTGTTAATAACCTATAGATACTTGTCGAGGAAGAGACTTAAAGCAAAGTTTTGCAGTGGTCCGCAGACTTTGTGGTCAAACAGGGCCTCTGAAGTGCAATTGAGAAGTAGGATGGGACCCATCATAGTGCATCTCATAATCCAGTCAACTGGTATCACTCTAGTGGCCGCCAACATGTTGGGTCATGAAAATACCCAATGGTGGGTACCACCATACTTTGCCCAGTGTACTGCAGTGCTTATGTTGGACCATGAAGTTTATGGGCCTTATGATGATGGTCTTTAGCACTCTGGTCTTTGGATGCTCCAGTACTTGTAGGAAACCTACAACAAGCAAGTAACCCCTGACGGCCTGCTCAATTCCTGTTCCAATAAATAGGAAGAACTATTGTCTATGGTAGACACTAGTCATGAAGATGGGGTCTAGTTGGAAACCATTGTCTATGGTAGACACTAGTCATGTCAGATGGGGTCAAGGTGGGAACCATTGTTTATGCTTTTTCAAGAAGTGAAATTCTGGCTGTTGTCAACTACAGTAGTAGCAGATAACAAAGGTGGTCAAGTAGCAAGTGCAATGGTTCCATTTGGATTAGTAGGGACTTGTGATATCTCCTCTACTGGTGCACCCCATCCCTCCTGCTCTGTGCCCTTCACAGAACCATGTGTTCGACCTACATTGCTGAATGAGCAGCCCTTAGTTGGGTCATAATAAGTGGTAAACCTCTTGTCTAAAATGGTGGGCTTCCAACCACAGAAGTGAATGGCAGCCATCTGTAATCAGCGCTGTCAGGCTGCCAAAAAACGAACATTAGGGGTGTTGTAATATGCAGGCTTGGAGAAAGCTTTGTCCCCTCTATCTAGAGGTTTCTAAATGAAAGGTCTGCCATTGCCTGAAAGTATGCCTGGTTTTCCATGAGTCTGCAGTCTGCTTTTCCAGTTATTCATTATCTCCTTCTTTATTAGAGATGATTTTAGCACCCATTTTAAACTGCCTCTATACTAGTGTGATGGGATTAATTAAGACTGAAAAACGTATTAAGGAAAAGAAAAGAGCCGTGCGCCGGCTCTTTAATTAATGATCGTGTCCTTTGCAGTTTTGTTTTGTTGCGGCTCCGTAGAGACGTTTCATTTTGCTTCCGTCATGCTTTTAAACTTTACTATTAATATCCACTGCAGCTCTGGCTCCATTTTTGCATTTCTGAACATATGTTCGATCGCTAGCTCTGATGAACAAAGTAAGGTTTTTGCTGTTTATTTAAACCATTATTCTAGTCCAGAGACCAAACCTAAAGCCTCTACATAGCTAAATTAAAAATGTCAGTTTCCAGCAGGTGAGAGGTGGAAGCTCCAGTCTAGTGAACACCATTAAAGCTATAGGTACAAATGTTTCCCTGCAATCATTTTTCTAAGCTATATTAGCAGAAGTTCCTCTTTAATGAATATTAGTTCATTACAAGGAGGAGGATGTTTGCTTCATTCAAATGCTTGCCATTTTTTAATTAGAGGGTGCCATACTGATTTCCTCCAGTGAGTCATTCTCTGTATATTCACTAGATGGCGCTATTGTGTTTAGTTTCATTCTGTGGAGCTGCATCAAGCATCGAACAGATCCGTCTTTTCCTCGAAGCATTAAAGGGATTCTGTCATAATTTTAATGGTGTAGTTTTTATTTCTAAATTACACTGCAAATAATTCACTCTACAATATACAATTTCATTTCTGAACCAGCAAGTTTTTTTTTTAATTTATAATATTGGTGTGTATGCAGCCATCTCGGGTCATTTTGCCTGGTCATGTGCTTTCAGAAACAGCCAGCAGTTTAGTATGGAACTGCTTTCTGGCAGGCTGTTGTTTCTCCAACTCAATGTAACTGAATGTGTCTCAATGGGACTTGGCTTTTTACTATTGAGTGTGTTCTTAGATCTACCAAGGAGCTGGCTACCTTCCCATTGTTCTGTTGTTAGGCTGCTGGGAGGGAAGGGAGGGGTGATATCACTCCAACTTGTAGTACAGCAGTAAAGAGTGACTGAAGTTTATCAGAGCACAAGTCACATGACTGGGGGCAGCTGGGAAACTGACAATATGTCTAGCCCCATGTCAGAATTCAAAATTGAAAATAAAAACATCTGTTTGCTCTTTTGAGAAATGGATTTCAGTGCAGAATTCTGCTGGAGCAGCACTATTAACCGATGTGTTTTGGAAAAAAAAAAAACATGTTTTCCCATGACAGTATCTCTTTAAGGAATCATTGAGAGAGATGCTGCTGTAGACCAGGCCTAGGAGATCTCCCTGGAGCCGATATTCTCTATAATATTGTAATCCCCCTGCAAATTCTATTTCAGTCCATTTTTAGAATAGTTTTTATCTATTTGCTCTAAATCTTAGCTGTACATAGTTCTTATCTTCTAGTACAGTGCTGCAGTAATATGTTGAACCCTTATAAATACATGTACTTATAATATAGTTGTCTGCCAGACAGTAGCCTTCTTCCAACTTACTGCGGTAAAATGGAGTGCAGGGAACTGTAGTTCAGTATGCGCTCAGGAGCTGCATTTTAGATACTGCCAATAGTTAGTGTTTGGAATGTCCACTCTTAAACGGTAGATTATACTGCTCGTAGATTCTTTGCATATGGCAGATCCCTCTTCTTCATTCTGGGGGTTCATAGCCAATTCCCCACTTTATGTAGATTTAGTCTCCCCATGAAACGGCTCATATTGGCCCTACAGCCAGTAGTAGTGAAGGCAAGATATTCTATAGGAATTGGATATTGAGGCTAAACCATGATATTTTAGAAGAAACAGAACTTAAAGGGGTTGTTCACCTTTCAAAAGGTAAACCTGCGGGTATCGGGTTGGCCCGCACATCACTGCTCATCATCACTGTGGTAGAGTCCTGCAGCGGGTCAGGTACCCGCAAAAACATGCGGGTTGCGGGTAGAAGTTCCGGGTGCGGGTAAAGACGCTGGTTGGTAGTTCTGCAGGTTTGCGGGTCGGGCCGCAGGTATTCTCACTAGCGATATTTACTCCTTTTTTCTGGTCATGTCTACTTCTGATGATGTCACTTCTGGTTTACAATGACAGCACTTCCTGATTCTTGATGGTCAGCGGGTTGCGGGTCCTGGTTGCGGATAAGGTACTTGCGGGTAAGAATGCAGGTTGCGGGTCCGGGTCCGGGTTGCGGGTATAGTTCGGGTACGGGTCCCAAAAAATGGACCCACGCAGGACTCTACTCGGTGGTGTCTGGCAGCTCAGTAATTCAGGTGCAGACTCTGAACAGTTATAATTTTTGCAACATTTAGTCGATACATTTCTCAGCAGCATCTCTGGACTATTGGCAGTTATTGTATCAATTCTAACAGCTGCCTGTAATGAAACCCAGGGATTCTGCTCAGCAGGGACAAAGATAAGAAATGTATCAATTAAATGTATCCATTTAGAACAGTTTACAGGGTCGGCGACCCCCCCTTCCCAGAGCTGCTTTAGAAGGTTGAAAAAAAGACACTTTACACTTCAATATTAGAAAAATGGTGACACATGGAAAATAGAAAGTAATTGGAAAAAGTCGTTATTTCTGGTGATCTATCGGAAAACAACTAGTTGTTTAAAGGTGAACAACCCCTTTAAGTGCAATGGCACACGGGGACACTTGTAGGTGGCGATACACTGTATAATCCGCTCATTTGGCATGGTCGCCAAACTAAGATAAAATGAATCCTTATTGGAAGCAAAACCAGCCTATTGGGTTTACATGATTTTCTAGTAGGCGTAAGCTATGGCAATCTAAATTACAGAAAGACCCCTTTTCCAGTAACCCCTAGGTCCTGAGCATTCAGGATAACAGGACCCATATTCTGTATGTTCCTAGTTCTCTTGGTTCCACTTGGTGAATATGTGCAGCTGCCTCGTTTAATCTCCCCTCAGCGTTTCTTGTTCCGACACGGAGCACATAAAGCTGAAGTAGAGTCGGTGTACGGGCAGGTATGTATCAGGCAGGAGCAATAAACAGTCCTTTCAGGATCATTGGGAAGATTGTTTAGTGAAGGCAAACGTGCTTTTACATCACCCCGAGCACAAGTTCAACATTCTCTGGTTTCAGGTTAATGCTGTGATCTGCTAATAAATTTATCAATTGAACGCAATGGTATAAATGACTATACTGTATGTATCACTGGGTGCATTGAAAGATGTGTCCTCAGCCCCTTTCACTTACATTCTCTGCCTATCCTAAAGAATCATTAGGTTCCATTATCCGGAAACCCATTATCCAGAATTATGACTGTCTCCCATAAACACCATTTTAATCAAATAATATTAATAAATATAATAATAATAATAATAATAAAGATATACGCTTTTTCTCTTTATTAAGATACCAGTACTTTGTACTTGATCCAAACTAAGATATAATTAAAGGGACAGTAACATCCAAAAATTGGTGCTTTTAAAGTAATCCAAGTCTAATAGTGTTGCCCGGCACTGGTAAAACTGGTGTGTTTGCTTCAGAAACACTACTATTGTTTATAAAATAAGCTGCTAGCCAGGTCCGGACTGAGAATGAAAATAGGCCCTGGCATTTCAGGTACACGGAGGCCCAATCAGCCCTCACCAGCCACAAAAATACTGACTTTCTATGGCACCTTATAGCAGCCCCTCTGGCATTTGTCAGAACCCACAGATTGCCAGTCCAGCCTGCTGCTAGCCTTGGAGGCAGCCATTCAAACGAGAAAAGTCTAGGGTTACTCAGCAGATAAGCTCTGTAGAACATAATGGTGTTATCTGTTATCCACTATTTAACCTGTGCCATATAGACTTTTTTCAATTTCCCCCATTGCTACACAGCAGCTTGTTTTTTTATGAATTATAGAAGTGTTTCTGAAACAAATCAGTTAAAAGTTCATTATATTTTCATTACTTTAAAACACTAATTTTTTGATGTTACTGTTCCTAAAGGGGTGCTTCACCTTTAAGTAAACTTTTAGTATGTAATAGAATGGCCCATTCTAAGCAACTTTTCCATTATTTGTTTTTAATATTTATAAAATATATTGAGTTTTATAATTATTTGCATTTTTCTTTCCAGCTTTCAGATGGGCGTCACTCAACCCCATCTAAAAGCAAATGCTCAGTAAGGCGACACACTTATTATTACTGCTACTTTTTATTGCTCATCTTTGTATTAAGGTCCTCTCCTATTCATATCCCAGTCTCTTATTCAAATGAATGCGTGGCTACTAGGTTAATCTGTACCCTTGCTACCAGATTGTTTTTCAATGCAAATTGGAGAGCTGCTGAATAAAAAAGCTAAATATTTCAAAAACCTTAAATAATAAAAAATGAAAACCAATTGCAAATTGTCTCAGAATATCACTCTCTACGTCATACTAAAGGTTAACTCAAAGTTGAACAACCCCTTTAATCCTTATTGGTGGCAAAACAATTCTATGAAAGAGCTTCTGGAAAAATTCACGCCAGACATTACTGTATTACTGTATAGCTTAGATATATGTGTGATAATAAGGGATGCATTTACCTCTAATATTTATCTCTGTGCAGCTTTAGTGTCTTCCGATTCTCCTTATTGGTCCTCTTGCTGGAACACAGACTTTCCCATTAGCCCCTTGTAAAGTCCACCACCCAGTCATGTGATGTCAGTGGCATTAGGGGTGGGATAAAGTGGCAGGGGGCTATTGGCACCTTCATGTTAGAGGTCCATAACCTGTTTAGGAGCACCCATGTCTTTAGATGCTCCTGGAAATCCTCAATTGCTCCCACTGACTTGGTTTGATGCAACTTAGGTTTTGCAGTGGAACCATCTACCTTTTTGGGGAATTTCTGCTGGATAGGACTGCGGGGCAATGATCTTTAAAGCATCTCTCCTGTACTCTGTGCTGCATTTCACAAGTAATACGTCTGATTATCATTCATGATGCAGCCAAAGCCACGCTTTTTTTGATTTTAATCACATTTAGCTGTTCATAGCCATGCATACACAACAAGCAAGCAAAGGTGCATCTTTATATTGAACACCGAATAGGCAAAAAATAGAATTCATACTTCTGAGTTAGAGAATCATAATACCAATCCTTTAGATACTTCCTTTTAAGGGTCAAGTTCACCCTAAAAATAGGACGGTTGTGTAAGGAGAAGTTTTACTAAGCTGTACAATACATTGTTTAAGGCTAGGATGACGATGAAGACAAATGCCACAGTCTGGAGAATCTTTTGCTCTGTCAGGGCAGATTTCAGCATGAAATGCAAAATGTTGCCTTTTGGCACAGAAATCCACAGGGTCTGCCTGTACAGAAGGCTTCCGGGTGCAGGTTGGGTCTGGACTGGGATTCATAATAGGCCCTGGCATTCCAAGTACACAGAGACCCAAGCAGCCCTCCACTAGCCCAATGAACAGTGAATCTCTGTGGCAACTTACAGCAGCCCCTCTGGCATTTGCCAGAACCCACAGATGTCCAGGCCTTGGTGCATGTAGAGCAGAAGTGGACATACAGCGGGGTGCAGATTCTCGGCCTGCAGAGATTCTGGGAAGAAAGATATAAATGATTGTCGTTGCGATGCAGATAAATAGATTCCCAGTTTACAGATAATCCCTGTGAGTAATTGGCTTCTGTTTATCTCTGCACTGGGAATCAAATTATCTTCTTCACACTGAACAATTATTAAAGAATGTCTTTTTGCCCTGCTAGATGAAGAAATAAGAAAAATTATAGATTTTTTTTTTGTGTGACTTAAACAATAGGCAAAAAGTATGGTTGGCACAAGCCCTGGGTTATTGATCTCATGGTAAAAAAGGGGGTTTACTCAACTTTTAGATTTGACCCTAAGCTTGCTCTTGGGAGGAGCCAACTATATTGAAGTTTGGGTAGGGCTTTGGGCAGCAGCATCCAAACCTTTTCCCTCCATGCCTGGATACCAAAATATCACATGTGGGGCAGATTTAGCACAAATATGGAAAACAGTGGCGTAACTATAGAGGAAGGAGACCCCACAGCCGCAGGGGGGCCCGGGGAACAGAGGGACCCTGGACTGTGTGGTCTCCTTCCTCTATAGCTAATGAAAAAAAAAAACTCCTCCCCAGTCACTCTTCCCCAGCTCCTTTTGCTTTGTTCTACATGATGTCTTTTTATTCAGCAGTAGGACACTCCTGCTGTACACAACTACACATATCATGTAATATTCAGTACATAATTCACTCATTTGGGACTTTTTGGAAGCTGCTGCCGAGCTTGATGAAACAACACATCAGCAATTCAAGACCTGCCCTCATCAGAGATTTGGAAAATAAATAGTTCAGCAGAATCATGAACCGTCACGTTCAGGAATCCCAAAACAGATCTACCAGAGATAGAAGGGTGGGTTGGGATATATATAGATAGATATATAGATAGATATAGATATAGATAGATAGATAGATATCTATATCTATAGATATATATAGATATATATATCGGCACTTTTGAGACCTTAGTCCTGAGGCAGGAGACCTTAGTCCTGAGGCCAAGTTCTTGGACAGAGATAAGGAAATTGATGTAAATGACATGTACTTGCTTTCTACTTCTGTGGTGAGCAGGATTTAGGGAGCATACATACCACTAATGTAGGGAGGTAAAAGAGACATCCTATAAATGCAACTAGTGAGTAGACTGAAGAAGCTGCTCAGATGAGCAGTGAAACGTCTTCAATGATTGCTCAGCAAGTCTAGTTGTTTTAGAATGACATACTAGCTATACCATGACCTGGATGAATGCAAAGCTTTATAGTCATAGTGAGTAGAGGGCTAAGATCCTTCTTGTATGGCTTATGTTTCCTAGAGAGGGGTTTTGTGGGGGAAACTTAGGAAAGCCCTACTAGATGTGCCTGGTGATTTTCTCTAGAGGAGTTGGGTGATGGTGAGTTCACTCTTTTAGTACATCCAAAGAGAACAAGTTAGATTTGTGTCCGGCGCCTTAGATGGTTGCAAGAGTACATAATGGAATGGAAGGCCCCTGTTGCTAAGTTTGTAGTTAGGTTGTAGTCCAAAGCCCCAATTAGTGTTAGTGCAGTCATAGTGAGGGCCCTTACACAGCATATTTATTTTGATCTGTTAATTATGGATGACAGCCTGAATGATCAGGTCAGCAGGAAGTGTGAGGAGCTATGACTATTGTATAGTGCTCCTTGAGGGCAAATCACTGTACAGCAAAACAATAAATTAGTAATAACAAACAAGGGGACATTGAAATAATAAGTGCATTATTAGAATTACAATTCACATAAATTTAGCATATAATTACAACACAGAATAAATGCTCAGTGTCAAGGAAACAAAAGGCTGGACGACCCTACCCCATAGGGCTTACAGTCTAATATGACTATTGTTTCCTCATTGTTGATGCACCATGCTGGCTAGGGTTGCCACATTTTGCTTGTTGTTGGACCAGATGGGATGTTAGGGTTTTATTGAAAAGTCAGGGGGTAGGGTTATGATGTACAGGGGGCTATAAAATAAGCGGATGGGGCAATGTTATAACTGGTGTTGTTGGCTTATTAGGAAGCCTTCTATTAGCAGAATTTGCTCATGGTTTCAGAACTGTGTATCCCAGCAATTTGGAACCAGGAAGCACCTGTATAAACTGGACAATACGGCTCAAAAATGGACAGGTGGTCTGTCATGACTACCATGGTGAAAACATACCTGGTCAATAAACCAAAAATCTACGATACATTGAGTATATACATACAAAAATCATATGTTTTTATCTTTACATGTATGTTTCAGATAGTTCACCAAAAATAAAGACTTGTAAATTGTCTCAAAATATCACTCTCAGGCTCTGCATCTTGCTAAAATGTAATTTAAAGGTGAACAATCCCTTTAAACTTTAATTTTGGGAAAAAAACACGAAAAATGCAAAGCAACTGAAAAAAAGTCTCTATTTCTGGTAAACAACAGAACTGTGTTTGGAAAGTGAACAACCCCTTTTAGAATAGAGGATATGGTTTAATCCCCAATAAAAAGTTCCAAGGTTGCTCCCATGAGCCACAGTGATACCTGGCAATTTCTTAGTAAACCTATAGCTGCTTCCACTGTCCAATAAGCCTTGCCACCAGTCAGATATCACTTTAAAACTAGTCTTTCCTCCTGGGGCCTCTCCATACCTGTTTTCACATGTTCCTTCCTATAATATATTCCCTGCATTGTGGCACTGGTATATATTTAGAAAGTGATGTGTCCTGCTGGGAGAAACCTCTGTGTAATGTGTCTAATTATGATTTATTATGTATCTATAATTAAAAAAAAGGAGAGTTTTGATAGTTTGCGTTTTCACTGCCTCTAGCAGTTCCTCGGGCTGGAGAATAATAACTTGGCTGTAGCTTTTTGCTGGCTGCTGCACAGTACAGTAGTTTAAGTGCTGCATGCCTCTTTATTGCTCTCTCACTGTAATAAAGTCTCATATTTAAAGGAACTATACCCTCAAAATTAATTCTTAAAGGAAAAGTAACACCGAAAAATGAAAGTGTTTTAAAGGAATGAATATATAATGTAGTGTTGCTCTGCACTGGTAAAACTGGTGTGTTTGCTTCAGAAACTCTACTATAGTTTATATAAACAAGCTGCTGTGTAGCCATGGGGGCAGCCATTCAAGCACAGGATACACAGTAGATAACAGATAAGTACTACTATAGTTTATATAAACAAGCTGCAGTGTAGCCATGGGGGCAGCCATTCAAGCACAGGATACACAGTAGATAACAGATAAGGACTACTATCGTTTATATAAACAAGCTGCTGTGTAGCCATGGGGGCAGTCATTCAAGCACAGGATACACAGTAGATAACAGATAAGTACTACTATAGTTTATATAAACAAGCTGCTGTGTAGCCATGGGGACAGCCATTCAAGCACAGGATACACAGTAGATAACAGATAAGTACTACTATAGTTTATATAAACAAGCTGCTGTGTAGCCATGGGGGCAGCCATTCAAGCACAGGATACACAGTAGATAACAGATAAGTACTACTATAGTTTATATAAACAAGCTGCTGTGTAGCCATGGGGACAGCCATTCAAGCACAGGATACACAGTAGATAACAGATAAGTACTACTATAGTTTATATAAACAAGCTGCTGTGTAGCCATGGGGGCAGCCATTCAAGCACAGGATACACAGTAGATAACAGATAAGTACTACTATAGTTTATATAAACAAGCTGCTGAGTAGCCACAGGGCAGCCATTCAAGCACAGGATACACAGTAGATAATAGATAAGTACTACTATAGTTCAGTAGGAACTGAAGAGGAGTCGTAGCTCATCTTTCTGTACCTACCGATGTTGCTCATATTTTGCGTTTGTGAACCTGCCCAAGGGTCAAGTTGGGATTGTCAAGCCGAAAATCATACATTAGGCAGTTTTAGAAATGACTTGCTTTATGTTTGATTTAAATCCAATAGCAGTGTAATGGTACCAAAAATAACAGGCAATCACATTTCAAAGATTTCAAAAAACCATAGTATTCAGAAATCTGATATAGTTATATTTCTAACTTGTAAAAGCCACCATTGTTTTCAGGTTGACTGTATAAAGCCCTCCTGTAGTGTTATCATAACCTTGTATGAAACCAGAAGTAATTGTGGTCAGACATTATTGGGGTGTTGGCAGCCAAGAATAATTGATCATGTAATTGATGTAGGCTGTTGCAATGTAGTAAATAGACTTATGTTTGCTACTTGTCTAGTAACCCATAGCAATCAGCTCTTTGTAAACGGTAAGCACCACATTAGAACTGTAGACTGAACATGTCTAGCGTTGCAGCTCTGAACATGGTGTCCCCTTGGCTCCATTATTTTAAGTTTTCTTTAATTGCATTTCTATGTTACCCTTATTGACCTGCACTTTGTTTTTATTTTACAGGAAAATGAAATGACAAAATCCAAGCTGAAGAAAACCGAGAAAGTAACCAAAGCAAAGGAGGCTAAGAAAGTCCTCAAGAAGAAATTTCAAGTTAACACCAAAATTGTCTTTGCCGATGATGGAGAGGTGAGTACATTCAGTTTGATTGGATCAAGTGTAATCTGTACTTTCTGTACACGAGACAGGGACTTATGTCGTCACAGTCAAGGTGCTTAGATACTTTGTATGAGTGGGGCATCTAGGAGCCCTCAGGGTCTGCTCTGCTTTTAATAAGAAAGACAGTTGGGATCAGGATTTCTCAAGGAAATATCTGCTTACAACGTACTTTAATGGGTTATGTAATAAAAGGCACTAAGTTTGCCCAGGGGCAGTAACCCATAGCAACCAATCAGGTAGCTTTTAATGGTCACTTGTTTAAAAGTAAACATCTTATTGGTTGCTATGGGTTACTGATCCTGGTTAGGGATGCGTGAATTTTTTGGTTTGTTGCGCCGGAAAAATGACGCCCATAGACTTGTATGGCGTTGTGCGTCAAAATTAAAAGACGCGCGTCAAAAAGAAAAAACGCCCATAGACTTTAATGCGTGTCGGCGACATTTTGCCAATGGCAGATTTTTGGCAAAACTAAATGGGTCAAATTCGCCCATCCCTACTCCTGGTCTGACTTAGCACCTTTTATTACATATGGGGGGGGGCTGTGTTTACCTTGGGACAGTAATAAACTGCCTGGTATATGAAAAAACTGCTACAAGCCATAGATAACTACTAATCTCCCCATGTGACATATAACCGAAAGCTCCCAAGAAAAAAATATCCACTTTGCAGTTGGTTCATTAAAGATCTAGGTATGGGATTAGTTACCCAGAATACTCCGGACCTGGGGTTTTCCAGATAACGGATCTTTCCGTAATTTGGCTCTCCATACATTAAGGGGCAGATTTACTATGGTTCGAATGGTAAATTTGAATTAAAATTTTCAAAAATGTTTTTCTTTTTTTGGTCAAAATTAAAAAATTCGAATTTAAAACCACCAACTCGAATTTGCGCAGTTCATGTAGAAGTCAATGGCAGAGGTCCTTTGAACTATTTCAAGATGTTAATAGTAGGGATGAGCCAAATGGGACTCCAATGGGAGAAAAAAAATGTTGCGCGTCCGAAAAAAATTGACACAAAAGTCGAGGGTTTTTTTCAGGGGAAAACTCAATTAGAATTCGATTTGAGTTTTCTGGTGACTGCCCTAGTGGCGACTCACTGGGACTTTTACTGGATCTCTGTCTGACCCCAGTATAATAAAGGTAGCTCGTATCTTAGCCATAAAGTGTAATGGAACTGCTGCCGGAAAACCGCATCTCCCCTTGACTGACATAAAGCTGATCCAGTTATGGGGCTTGGTGGGACAATGCCATTACTGGTGTACATGTATAGGATGCGTTTTCCGGAAACCCATTACCCAGAAAGTAGTGATGTGGTGTGGGTCGCTCCCCCATTTGCGGGTGGTGGGCGGGTCGAGCTCTTCTTCCTGCTCTCCCCACCCACCACATTACACTGCCGGCTTCCGGTTTTATAGCCGTGCACCTGCTCGCCCCCCGCTCGGGTCTATAAAAGGAAGTCGGGAGGACGGGTTCGGGTCAGGTGTGGGTTGGGTAAAACCCAACCTGCTCATGACTACCAGAAAGCTCCATATTACAGAAAGGCCATCTCCCATAGACTCCATTTTAATTAAATAGTTCGGATTTTTGACATTTATTTTCTTTTTCTCTATAATAATAAAACAGTAGCTTGTACTTGATCCCAACTAAGATATAATTCATCCTTATTGGAAGCAAAACCAACCTATTGGGTTTATTCAGGGCCGCCATCAGAAATCGCAGGGCCCCATACAATAACATTTCCTGGGCCCCCTGGGTTGCGCCCACCACAAGCCCCACCTACAAGTCCGCCCTCCCCACCCCACAGGTCCACCCCCACTACACAGTAAAAAAAAAAAAACATTGGTGGTTAGGGTTCCCACATGTTAATAAAAAACTAAAAACATATTGGTGGTCAGAGCCCCCATGAAAAAACATTTGTTGTCAGGGCTCCCCATAAAAAACACATTTGTGGTCAGGGCCCCCCATTAAAAAAATATTGATGGCTAGGAACCCACATGGCAAAAAAAAAACATTTTGGCCAGCCCCCCCCCCCCACATTATGAGAACATTGGTGACCAGGGCCCCCTAAAACGGATTATGAAAAAAACTCGCCCCCAGAACATTATAAAAACATTGGTGGCCAGGACCCTCTTAAATGGATTATGAAAGTTTAAAAAAAAATTTGGTGCCCAGGGCCCCACCACACAACCGGGACCACAAAGGGTTACCTTTAGGGGTGCCCTGCCATGTTGCACTTACTTCATTAGTGTGGCCCACCTGCTATCAGTGAGCTGCCAACTACAGAAGGGAGGAGGGGAGCACAGGTGGCTGCATCTTCTTCCAGTGACAGCATTTTCTTTCCTTATTAAGAATTTCGAGTCCTGGTAAAGCTGCATGGTGATTGGATGAGCTGGAGGAGAAGTTCAAACCTCAGCTATCCAATCCCTGAGCAGCTCAACTGGGACTTAAACTCTGTGACCAATAAGGGGAAGTAATGGACAAAAGATACCTCCCCCAGTGCTCCCGTCCTGCCTTCCCGAAGTTGGCAGCACCCAGAAAGCAGGGTGGCCCAGCTAATCAAGTAAGTGTGGCGTGGCCGGGCCCTCCTTACCCTCGGGCCCCCTACAACTGTCCCCCCCTGATGGCAGCCCTGGGTTTATTTAATGTTTACATTAATTGTAAGTACACTTAAGGTATGGAGATCCAAATTATGGAAAGATCCCTTATCTGGAATATCCCAGGTCCTGAGCATTCTGGATGATAGATCCCATACCTATAGTTCAGTCCTGCCCCAATGTAGCAACCGGTTCTTTCGTGTGTGATCCAAATTAAAGCTATCCAGCCTGCAGAGTTGCTAAGTCCCAGCACCCCTCAGTGACTTATTGCTTTTATAGTTCAGCAACTGCCAGACAGCCCCACGTTGGCCATTCCTGATCTCCGTAATGCATCTCCAGCTCTTCTTATTGCTTGTCTGGAAAGAACGGCAAGCTGTTACCAACGGCTTGCATCTGTTTATGCTGTGGCAAGAGCCTTGTTTAACGATAGCATTCCCACCAATGTATTTCTGCATCTCGGCATTAATAACAAACTATAATGATGTGCCTTTGCCCCCCCCCCCCCCGTCCGCTGAAGCCAAGAGAGATAAAAACCGTTATAGCCTTTATTGCTGTGTGGAAGGCAGATGGGTTTGGTAATGCAGCTTGCTTTGCAGAACAGTAATATCTTCTCTCTGGAGAATAGTTTTGTTTCCTAATTTTTACTCAACTCTCTAAAAATCCTAAAAAACTGAAGATTCGGATTTGCATAATTATTATATTGCGAAGAATGGGCTGAGGGAAAGCAATGTTTTGCCATGGGAGAAAAATCCGCTTGGATTTGCTTTCCTGTTGCACGAAAATTTGAGTTTTGTGGGTCTTTGTATAGTTTAAAATTAAGTATTTAAAGGATAAGGCCACTCTCCATTGCCTGTTTTGATTGGCTATAGCCAGGCCCAGACTGGCAATGTGTAGATTTTGGGGCTGTTGTAAAACGCCATAGACTGGCACTATTTTTGGGGCCTGTGGGCAGCTGTTTGGGACTCTGTGTACTTGAGATGCAAAGGTCTGGTCGAACTAGGTTGGTGGGGCACCAGGAGAAAACCCGGTGGGCCTCTATATGTGGTAACCCTTGAGTTGTGGACCCAGGTGGGCCACGGACATGGCGTGGTACTGTGCATGGGCCTATGCGGAATCCCTGGTCATATACAATGTACCTTTAAATATGGCTTGGGTTACTTTCCACCGTACATGCCATGGGATTGTGATCATCCATGTTGCCAAATCATAATTATTTAGTGTAATTGTCACCAGTATGAAAGTGTTTATTGACTGTACTACCAGTGTTGGGATGCCAGGGACCCACCAGAAAACCTTAGACCATGGGCCCATGATCTCCAAACTATTTCTCATCTTCCTCTCCTCACTCAACACTCATTCTCCAAGTCTCTCTTCTTTCTATTCAATAATCTATAATTCTAACTATTTAGCCTCTTTGTTCCCATACAGAATTAGGTAATGACCATGAAACAGGCCAAACGGTTAAAAGCAGTATTCCCCACTGATACTTGGACCCACCAGTTTTCCTGGTATCCTGGTGGGCCAGTCCAACACTGTGCTACACCGGTGACTAGAGGGTCTTTGACTTATGAAAGTGAAAGAGATTAGAATTCTGAGACAGAACAAACAAGCCACAGAACCATTATAATGGAATCAGAAATGGAATTTGACCCCTAAGACCCCAGAAAAAGTTTGACTAAAATTAACTCTCAGATTGGTTTTAAGTTGAAATGGGTGGGATTACTTTCATTAACACCTATAATTAATTACCGCGTGCTACGAAGCGTGTAAGGTGGATCATATGGGGCTATTTTATTATCCACTAACTTTTAATCTTATAGTTTCAAATTGAATAAACTTTTGATTTTTATGAATTACGAGTTATGGGACATATATTTTGTTTAATGATTATTTAATGGTGCCTTGGGAACTGGGGCAAGTCCCTGCTACTCAGCTGCCCTATATGGACTGGCATAAAGAAAATTTGCCATGCCGGAGCCTATAAAAGCTCTCCAGCCCTCCAGACTGAGTTAGCAGTTTATCAGCCTGTGTTTGGGGCCCTCGGCAGGTCCTGCTCCATCATCCAAAAATCTTTAGGAAACTATCGGGCAGTCCATTTCGTCCCATTCAATCTCAGGGACTCCTGGATATGGATTTGGCCCACTGTGTTGGTGGCTAAATCTGGTAAAGCTAACTCACAAAAAAGAGCAAATCCTACCATGTAGGGCCAACTTAAGGGAGTAATTAAATGACAACAGTTCCATATAGGAATGAAGCCCGGGATAAACAAAATACATTTTGTTCATTGCTGTCAGAAAAGAAAAGCCCAGACCTGTGTGTGACATATTAATTCATGGGTTGGTTATGATCATTCTTCTGACTTGACTTTGTCTTCTTTACCAGGTGATCCAGCAGTGGCCCCAAATGCAGAAAACTACAGTGAACGACACAGAAGAGGAGGATGAATCAAGTGGCATCAATCTAGCAAAGGCAAAAGAGCGCCTGACCGAGGAGGATAGGTTTGACAAAGAAGCTTACAGGAAAAAAATCAAGGAGAAGCACAGGGTATGTTACTCAGTTATTGCTACTGTCAGTTCTTGCACTTTTTGAGTTCGACTCCCTTCAATTAAATTGTGTATTTAAAGGTGACTTTCCTGATGGCATGTGGAAATGTATGAGCCAAAGGAATAGGGCTGGCATGGAAAAGGTGTTCTGCCTTTCACTTAAAAAAAAAAAAAACCCACGGGGAACAGTAATTTGTGTATACATTTAATTTTCAGTTGAGTTTTAATTTTTTATTTTGTTTTGACCCTGATAAATTCATTGCCTAATACAGTGGAATTAGCACTGATATAGATGAATTCATCATACACTGGGGTTTAACCTTAAAAGAGAAATTGTTCTTCTGGTTCCTCTCCCTACTGATGTACACCAGTGGTGTAACTATAGAGGAAGCAGATCCCACAGTCGAAGGGGGGCCCAGGAAACAGAGGGGGTCCGGTCTGCTTCCTCTATAGCTAATTAAAAAAAAAACCTCCTCCCCAGCCTCTCTTTCTTACCGGGGAGGAAGGTCAAAGCAAGTCGAATGGGAGTGGGCGGAGTTGGGGAAAGACATGGGTGATGGGGCAAGAGGATGGGGATCAGAGTGCGCTGGGCCCCTCTGAAGTTTTTTGCAGGGGGCCCGGCGCACTCTAGGGGCCACTTGGGAGTACTTTGCAGAGGTCATCACCAGACCAGATGATTCTTTCCTATATCTAATGGATTCTCAACTGGTTGGGCGCTCTGACTTGGTTGTGTCTGGTCTTTGGAAATGTCATGATTTTTTCTGTGTGGCCAAAGTTAAAGGAACAAACAGCGACAAAGCGCAGGATTTGGAAAGGCAGAACAGAGTATACTTTCCCTGGGTCTTGGGTGCTGTTAAACATGCATCATTGTCATGAGTAGAGTGCTTTTGCATCTCTGTGTTTTCATCAAACTCGCATTCATAAAACAATGCTGCGTTATACGTTATTCTTTCCCTGGAAGTGATAGCGGTGTAATTAATTAATTCTATAGAACATGTTACCTTCATTAAACATTCTGTAGGCATGTGAAAAAAGGTAACATGTTCTATAGAATTAATTAATTAATGAAGCTCATTAAAACGGTAGTAATACCTTCATTAAACATTCTGTAGGCATGTGAAAAAAGGTATTACTACCGTTTTAATGAGCTTCATTATTTTGGAGTTGTGTCAAAAAACCCCCTCTTCTACGCTGCGAATCATGATGAATGACTCATTTCCCCCCCCCTTCCATTGAATAATTGCAATTATGGTGTGATTAATTATCAACGTACATTACACTATGTGGTCAAACGCACACAAACACCTCTCGGTTAATTTAGCAGGTGGACTTGTGGATGTGAATCCTAGCAGTATAGTACAACTACTGAATGAATAATTATACTCTACCGCACGTGTTTCTGAAGGTTTTTTTCCCCGACATTATTAGCTCAATTAACTGTCATGGACACCCTGCCTGCTGAATAATTTACATTTTATTTCATGTTCATATTTGGGCCGAACGGCTGCCTGACCAATCCTCTTCCTCTATGGGTGACATTTATTCTTGCTTATTTATGCCTTCAATCTCTCAGAATGGCTGATCACAATCTATTTTTTTTTATTACCACTAACCTATTATAGGACTAGCAACCACTAACAAGGAGAGATGGCCTTATGTTCTGATGTCATTAGATACAGCCAACTACAACCATAAGTGGCACGCTCCATAACATGGGCAACATCTTATATATAGTAATAAAGAGATAAAATGAAAAAATGACAACGTGGGTGTTCCCCTTTATTTAGCAACAATAATGAAGAAAACATCAAAGGTTATGGAGGCCTTTCAACATATTCAAAAGTATAAATGGACAGGTACAACATAAATGGTACCTTTTAAAGTATTGAGCCCTTGACTGAATATTTAATTTTTCAGGTTTCACTGAGATGTAGTTCTCTGTGATATCTGTATTTCAAAGGCCCAGAACTTTTGATTTTACAAAAGACTCTAAAGCATCCAACCGTCATATTTGATAGATCCAACCTTTGGATGTAAGTATAAGTAAGTAATAAGGTGTGTGTGTCTATATATATATATATATATATAATTAGCTTTGCACACTGTTAAAGGAGAAGTAAACCCTAAAAATAAAAGTGGCTTAAAATACCATATTTTACATACTGAACTAGCACCAGCCTAAAGTTTCAGCTTCTCAATGATCCAGGACTTCAAACTTGTCACAGGGGGTCACCATCTTGGAAAGTGTCCGTGACACTCACGAGGAGTAGATTTAGTCACCTTACGACTAATCGGCTCTTCTTCCTGAACTGCCTTCGCGTGTCTTCCCATCCGCTATAATAAAAAGTCGCCTGCGCTACAGCAAACGCGGTGCTTCGTTTCCAAAAAAGTGTTCATTGTAGGGGTATAGTTTTCCTTTAATGGATCACCAAATATGACATCGAATCTGAATCCGGATTAGAAAATTCAACTTTAATAAAAGCCCATGAAACGTTCTAAACGGATAAGATGTGCTGTAATACTGCAGTGTTTCAATACACACCAATTCCTCACATTTTTATCTAACTTGTTCAGTTCCAAATGAGGAATAACCCGACTGTAGCTCCCAGGAATAAGTACCATCAGTGCTATATTTGTATTAACATCCGCATGCTGTTTTGAGGATATGTAATCCAGTAATTAGCTAGTAATTATGGCAACTAATGAGGACAAGTAAAGACAAGGTATATAATGAAACTTTTGCCTTTGGGTTTATTGGAGAGAAAATTGGAAATACCATCATTTTTTATGAAAATATATAATGAGAAAGGATAAAGAAAGGATAAGGATAAAGAAAAAAGTGCTGTAAACTAATACAGGTATGGGACCTGTTATTCAGAATGCTTGGGACCTGGAGTTTTTCACATAACAGATCTTTCTGTAATTTGGATCTTCATACCTTAAGATTACTAGAAAATTGTTTAAACATTACATAAAGCCAATAGGCTGGTTTTGCCTCCAATAAAGGATTAATTATATCTTCGTTTGGATCAAGTACAAGCTACGGTTTTATTAGGAATGGGATCTGTTATCCGGCAACCCATTATCCAGAGAGCTCGAATTACAGAAAGTTTGTCTCCCATTGATGCCAATAAAATTAAATAATTTATTTTTTAAACATTTCCTTTTTCTCTGTAATAATAAGACCGTACCTTGTACTTGATCCCAACTAAGATATAATTAATCCTTATTGGAAGCCGAACCAGCCTATTGAGGTTATTTAATGTTTACATGATTTTCTAGTAGACTTGAGGTATGAAGAGCCAAATTACGGAAAGATCCATTATCCAGAAAACCCCAGGTCCTGAGTATGGTGGATAACAGGTCCCAAACCTGTTCAGAGAAACATTTTAAAACATTGGGATAAAATGGAGTCTATGGGAGACTGCCTTTCCTTAGTTTGGAGCTTTCTGGATAATGTATCCCATACCTGTATAAAGCTTATAACATACAATATGCTACATTTTAAATTTTAAACATATTTTTGGGGTTTGGAAAGACCTAAGGACTAAGATTAGTCTGATTTGTTGCAGGTAGTTAAACCTAATGGAAAACTCCATATAAGCCATAGAGCTCCTTTATAAATTCTCTGCTACCAATGGGGAAATAGCAGAGAAATGTAGTAAAAGCAATTACTTGTATTTTTGCACTAAAGGGTCACCTGATGGAGTTCTAAATAAACCAGCAGTTACTGTATATGCATCATTCTTTATAAGGCAATTAACCTTCTGTCCTGCGATAAAGAAGGACTAATCTATTTGAATGAATGTTTGTGTTTAGTTCTGCACAGAGATGCTATACAAGTGCACTTATACAGCAGCTGCAAGTAGTCACAGGGCCACTACATTTGTCATTTGGCTCGTTATTTGTCCAATGGCAAAATGTAATGGTGAAATATTTTAATTATCTGTGCTTTGTTTTTTCAACCCTAGTTACAGTACTGCCCAATTTTGTGGATTTAATTTTTTACTATTTGTCAATTTTTTATTTAGATTTTTATTTAGCAGCTCTCCAGTTTGCAGTTACAGCTGTTTTGTTTCTAGGGCCCAAATTACACTAGCAACCATGCATTAAGTGGAAGAAGAGACTGAAATATAAATAGGAGAGGCCTGCAAAAAATGGAGTAATAGAAAGTAACAATACATTTGTAGCCTTAGGGTCAGGGCACACGCTCAGATTCGGGGAGATTAGTTGTCCAGCGACAAATCTTCTCTTCTTTGGGGCGACCACCCGCCCCAAACTGCCTCCTGCTGGTTAGAATGTAAGTCGCTGGTGGGATGGCGTTTGGAGCTCTTTGTTTTCCGAAGTTGCCTCATGAGGAAAATTCAGGAGACTGAATCACTCTAGCCGGTGGGAGGCAGTTCGGGGAGATTAGTAGTCCTGAAGAAGAGGAGATTTGTCACCGGGCAACTAATCTCCCCGAATCTGAGCGTGTGCCATGACCCTTATAGAGCTTTGGTTTTTAGATGGGGTCAGTGACCCCTTATTTGAAAGTAGGAAAGAGTTTACAAAAATGAAATAATGAAGGCAGATTGCTACCTCTGGTAACCCTGGCAAATATCCGTTTTTTGAAAATGGGAATTCGGCTCTACTATTGCAAAGAGTGCGTTAGTATTCATTGCGCTAGCGATGCGAACCCCCTTTGACTGGCTCTGACGCTAATGTTTTACGCGAAGAATGAGGGAAGTGGGGTGTTCAGCAGCCCCAGGATTGCCCCTGAACAATAACAATACATTTGTAGCCTTACAGAGCATTTGATTTTAGATGGCGTCAGTGACCCCCATTTGAAAGCTCAAAGAGTCAGAAGTCAAATAATTTAAAAACCACCCCTGTTAAAATGGAAATTCAGCTCTTCTAGTATACTTCTTGCACAAGTGATGCGGCGCCAGCTCATGTTCGTATCAACCCGAAAAAAAAGGTCTAAGCGCCAGTGTGGGGGGGGGGCTAAGAATCACCCCTGTGGTTAACTATCCATAACCATTTCAGATTTGTCATACAAAATAATGAATCCAGACACTTTAAATCCATTTCTCAATAAATTCTGCATCAATCTAATGTTAATTGATCTGCATGGTTCCCCAAAAATACGTATTTGTCTAATCGCCTGGAAGAACATTAAAGAATTGATTGAGCATTGCCCTTCTCCTTCTATGGGATTCCACGTCTCAAATCCTCTCCCAATATGACAAATATCCCAGTTGTTCAAAACAACAGGCTGGTCGATTCACTACCAGTTTAAATATGTGCGATTTAACAAATCAGCCCGCTGGAGATTCATCAAAATGTAGTTTAACCACAGGTGCCCAACAGTTTGCAATTCTCTATGAACTTTCCTGCTCTGAAGACTTTTCCGTTGACCAGCACTTTGATATATTCCGAATTCTTACGGTTTCATCTGTGATTCATTTCAGTGACCTTTGCTTGCAGCGACTGTCAGCCGTGAAAAGGTCATTCCCTTCCTTTCTATATCAGAAACATTATCAGCCGATACTCTCGCCGGATAATATGGCAACTAAAATTCATTCCAAAACTTAAAGGGAAAACGCCATTGCTGTGAAATGGTTGCTTTGTAACAGTGAGCCTGACTCAGTAATGAGTAATAACAGAGCACTTGTTTTTAGATGGGGTCAGTGACCCCCATTTGAAAGCTGGAAAGATTCAGAAGAAGAAGGGAAATAATTTGGGGAAAAAACTATAATAAATAATAACAACCTATTGGTCATTCTGTGACATACTAAAAGTTAAGGTGAAGCAGCCGTTTAAGGAACCCATTCACGGGCAGATTTAAGCTGCTGATTCAGGCTCTTCAGACCCAAGAGCCGCCTGATCAATGCCTGGATGGAAATCAGGCAGATGCAGTGGGCACACAGGGTTGGACTGGAGCATTGGGGCCCAATAGGGCTGCGACAACAAGGGCCCTCGTAGCAGCCCAGCCGGACATCCAAACTCGCACACGCCCCCAGCACGCATGCACGAACTCCGACGAGTTGCGCCTAATATTTTTTCTTTAGGGGGCGGCTGTTTGGAATAGCGGGTCTGGGCCAGCCTCACAAGACCACGAGGGTAGGGGCCCACCGAGTTTTTCCCGCCAGCCCAGTCCGACCCTGCGAGCATATGTGCAGTAGCAAACAAGGCTTACAGAATTAACAGAACGTTCACTTGCCCTTCTTCTAAAGAGCTTACAATCTAAAGGCTACTTTAACAATTGCTCAGCACCCTCATAATTCTATTGTTTCTTATTATGTGAGGAAGAACTGTTTCCCTGTATCACTAATATGTTCTAAAGAGCCGGCAGATAGCAGCATGCCTTCATTACTTCACACAGTTAATTTTAAGGAACCCTCATAAAGTCACCATCAAATAAAGATCTATTGCAGCAACTCATTGCGCTTTATTGAAGTTCATCACCACCATTGATCTTTATACTTGGCTTTGTTGGACGGAAGCGTTTGTGATTGAACTGACTTGTTGAATCCTCCTTTCTCTTGCATTGCTATAAAGGTGTTAGCGGCCTTTGATGTTATCCAATCTGAACATCACCATTTATTCTTTCTCTGTTTAATTGCCTTTACACATATGGGTAAAAGATGCCATGTTTATTTTCTCAAGGGCCACCTCTCGAAAAAGCAGTAATGCCAATTGTATCACCCATGTCTGGGCTGATGCGATTCTTTAGCTCCTAGATGAACATTCAGATCATACTAGTGATCTATGCAGAGCCATCATTTTTACCAATACACATGCCAACTTGGACTACAAGGGCCAAGTCTCGAGCTTATGTCAGCCATTATAAATCCAGTTTAAGATGGACATGTTGAAATGTTTTTTAGCATAAAAATCACAACATTTATGTTCTAGAACAGGGATCCCCAACCTTTTTCATGAGCCACATTCAAATGTTAGAAAAAGTTGGAGAGCACCACACAAGTAAAAAAAAGTTCCTGGGGTCCCAATTATGGGCTATGATTGACTATTGGTGGACCCTATGTAGACTGGCAGCCTACAAGAGACTCTGTTTGGCAGTGCACCTGGTTTTTATACAACTAAAACTTGCCTCCAAGCCTGGAATTCAAAAATAAGCACCTACTTTGAGGCCAATGGGAGCAACAACCAAGGGTGTTGCTCACGAGCCACTGGATGGGGATCACTTTTCTAGAACAACATATTGTTATGAGACAATACTTGACAGAATTCCTGAATGAGATTAGGTTGCCACCTTTTAAAGTCTGACCATATGCGCGGAATATGACGCAAGGAGAAAGTGACCCAAAAATGTCTCTGCAGTCTTCAGCCCAATGTTGCCATCACTCTTTTCTTGAGGTAATGCTTACTCATGACCCATACAGACATGATGTCATGCAGCAACAGGAAAGTGATGAAATATTGGAGCAACATCTGACAGAGAGCAAACACCTGCCATCTTGGATCCTTTTAGAGAAAAACAAGGAAGACGTTGGTAAAATCACGTGAAACAATTCAACCAAATCCATGTATGCTTTGTGATTGATTCGGCCAAATACCGAAAAGAATCCTAATTTGCATATACAATTTAGGGATGGGAAAGTGTAAAAAAATGTTTTTACTTCCTTTTTTTGTGATAAAGTCACATGATTTCCCTTCCTGCCCCTAATTTACATATGCAAATTCGGATTTGTTTCGGCCAGGCACATGGATCCAGCCGAATCTGAATCCTTAAAAAGGCCGAATCCTGAACCGAATCCTGGATGCATCCCTATGGGAAACAGAGTGTCTTTTTTGTAGTGACGCAAAACGCCATTATGCAAATACCATACTCCGGCAAATACTGTTGTTTAAATGCGCATACAGGAATCTCTGATTTCAGCGCATACACTTCTCTCTGTCTCATTTATATTTATTAGTCATAGAGAAGCCTAAATATAAATTGATTTGGAACAGATGTTCTATTCTCAAAATAGGCTAATTTATCCGTACTTATCAATAGTCTCTAATCCCCTTTTAACAATCCCAGTGCACTTTATTCCACTTAAAAAAGAGATTATCTAGAGTAGGAGTGACAAAATACTTTACATCTAAGTATATTTCCAACCTCCGCTATAAATTGTTTACATTGGGTTAAGAGGTTTATAATACACAAGCGCCGTGAATATCCTGTAAATTACATCTTTATAAAGAGTGATGTCATCCGTTATTTTCTGTACTTAGTGATGTAATTTCTTTCACACGACTCACTGATACTTGTGGATTATAATAAATATACCCCCTGTTGGAAAATATGATGAAATGAAAGACCATCTTGGAGTTCCATCACCTTTTTAAAAGCACTTGACCTTTGGCCTTGTGTCTTTGTGGTCATGGAACTTCATAGGAAATAATGTTCCCCCTATTTTAATATGTCTCCAAGAAGTTCCTCAAAAGGACACAAGGCTGGAGGCCCAAGTGCTTTTAAACAGGTCATACAACTCCTGATGGCTTTTTTTTTTTTTTTTTTTTTTTAAATAATATTCTTATTCATTTAGTCTTTGTATTTTCTTTTCATTGCTTCTGCAAAAAACATTTTTGAGGGTACTTCTCATTTAAAGAAGAAATATTAGACCGTTCACCTAGACAATTTATAGATTTTGTGGAAGAGTAATTGAATTTTTTTTTCCTGAGCAAATTTAGCATGAGCTTTGTAATCCGGCAGCTGGCGAAATATTTCATCTCTTAAATATTTCCAGTTAGGGGGACGTAATTATTTGCCTATCCTGAAGGAATTGTCTGGCAGTATTAAGGCGGCAGAGAGAGACGTGTAAGCGGGTGCTGAAGGCTCGCAATACAATTACCTGAGTCCAAGAACCTGGAATAGATTTGCATTAGCCAAGTCCAGATATTGCTGCAAAAATTGTGTGGTTTTCGCTCTCTCTCATACTTACGGCAAATTAAAGAAATAAATCATCTCCTATCTTATTATATTCCTTCTCGCATACTGTCGCGGAATTTAAATTGCTTTTTCTTACGGCACAACCAAGAGATTTTTCCTTATCATCCCAAAAGCAGATGACTTAGAAGTGAAAATAATGATGGCTCAATGCACAGCTGTTCTGCACTCACCTTGTATTGAACAGCGGAGCTGTTTTATATGTTAATGTTATATAACCTCGCCGGTCACATAGCTGCCTTTATTACAGGAATAATAGAGGGCGGCTTTTAATACAACCACTGATATTTACAGTGGGAACAGTATCATGGCCTGCATGGGCACAAATGCATTTCTCCATGTTTGTCTGTGTACACGTGAGGAAGCAGCCATATTGACATCACACAGCAGCCTATATTTTTTAATAAGCATAGCACAGCCTACAAAGCTCCAAATTGTTTACAGTCAAAACCTCCAGCTCTCTGGAACAGAAGTCACTTTTTGCTTTGAAGTTGGGATACCTTATTAGCAAGAGGATCCCTCACTGTAGGGTTTTAGCGACCCTCTCAAGTGGTAAGCTGCATCCCAGAGAATAAGAGATAAGGTTAAAATTTAGGGCTGAATGTGATGTTTTTGGAGAATCACAGAGTTATCTGTTATTCACAAGCACATCCAAGGAAACTGCAGCACACTGATCCAGTTGCAAATGTGATTTATTGGCTCTTAGTAGACAAAGTAAGATTTGCTTGTGAATTGCTGTGACCCTGAGCAGGGGGTCTAATAGACTGTATAGCACCTGATACCTGAGAGAGTACTATTTAAAAGGTAGAGCATCTCATTTTGTGTAGAGTTATCTGTTATGACAAGGTTTTCATAGATCACTTATCAGTAGTTAAGGAGGCAGTGATCAGTTGGAGCATCACGGAGGCTGCAAACGCTCACCTTTAATGTGGACCTGTCACCCAGACACACAAATCTGTATAATAACAGTCCTAATCAAATTAAACATGAAATCCAAGTTCTATTTTTTATTAAAGCATTCATAGCTGTTTTAGGCTCATTTAAAAATCTCAGCTGCCAATCAAATATTGTCTGCCCCTCCTCTATGCCTTAAGGTGGCCATACATGGGCAGATAAAAGCTGCCGACAGACCGTGTCGGCAGCTTATTGGTCCGTGTATGGGGCCCCCCGACGGGCTTCACCGATTGAGATCTGGCCGAAAGTCGGCCAGATCTCGATCGGATGGGACGAAAAATCCTGTCGGATAGCGGCTGCATCTGTTCATTGATGCGGTCCCGCGATCCGACCCCCGTTTCCCATGCGTTAGGATCCAATTGTTGGGCCCTAGGGCCCACGATCGGATCAGCCCGATATTGCCCACCTCAAGGTGGGCATATCGGGGAGAGATCCACTTGTTTGGCGACATCGCCAAACGAGCAGATCTCTCAGTGTATGGCCACCTTTAGGCATAGAGGCAGGGCAGATCATTTCTTTCACTTTCAATTCAGCACTTCCTATATGTATCTGTACTCCACACATTTTCCCATTTTCTTCTCCATTTAATTGTGTAGCCGGGACATCAGGTCCCCATTCTGGTGCACAAACAAGATTCCGAGATAATTAATATTGTGTAATTTAAGTTAATTTTGCTTGACTAATGTGATAAAATAGGATTTTGAATAATTATTTTTGTGTGACGGGTCCCCTTTAAACAAACCGGTTGTAAGGTTGTATCATAAATAGAAGAGGGGGATGGTGGTTAGCACAGCTTTTCCAAATGGTATGCGACCAATTCTTTAATAGTTGTTCTGTGCTGCAACTGCTGCAAATGATCCAAGTATAAGAGAAGGAAGAGGAACTCCAGCAGTATTACTGCAAACAACTTTTTATTCCAGGCAGTGGTAAACGCAACATGTTTCGGGTTCAATACCCTTTCACTTGATAAAGGGTATTGAACCCGAAACATGTTGTGTAAGAGTTCCTCTTCCTTCTCTTATATTTGGATTGTTTTAAGGTTGTATCATGAAGCACTGAGCATAAGCACTAAACTTATTCCCATGTTTTATGTGTCATTTGATTTTTAAATCTGGCAGGGATACCTTGGATGTCCTTGAGCAGAATAGGAGTTATTGGTCTTGTATCCACACACAAGGAATCCTATTGAGACAGAAGAAAGTATGGCTGCCATGCATACATGAGATGGGCACACCAGTACTTTACACCTGTCACTTGGGTTTTTGATTGCACTACATAGTATCACCAGCCACATTGATCCTTCCTGCAGTGTCGGCATTAAATCCATGGTTGCTCACCTCTCTAGAGTCTTCTAAACAGACCTAGCTACATCAGAGGAAATACCACCAACCATGGAGGCCTATTTATTAAAGGCTCTTCAGACCCATCGTCCCACCCAATCAATGCCTCAGTTAAAATCATTCAGATGCGGTGGGCACACAGGGTCGGATTGGTCCCACCGAGGCACTGACAACAAGGGTCCTCATAGCAGTCACCGGGGGGCCCCATCCGGACATCCAAACTCGCACGGCCCCCAAGCATGCATGCATTAACTCCAGGGAGTTGCGGCTATTCTTTTTCTTTAGGGGGCTGCCATTTGGAGCAGTGGGTTTGGGCCAGCCTCACAAAACCACGAGGGCGAGGGCCCACCGGGTATTTCCCCGGTTTCCCGCCAGCCCAGTCCAACCCTGCGAGCATATATGCAGTAGCAAAGTAGCCTGTTTATTAAAGGTGGAATTTTAGAAGTTTTTCAAACCTCAATTAAACTTTATTTCTCTATTACCTCCAATTCCATGAAAGTAATTAAAAGATCTGAAAACAAAAAAGTATGAACGAAAATAGCCGCTGAAAAAATACAAAAACCATTAATTTTTTTGTGTGAAAAAAAGAAAAATTAGTACGACAATGACCTCTGAAAACCTCTAAAATGACAAATGAAAGGCTGATCTTTGCAGGAAAGAAAGGGAACTTCCATTGACTTCTACGTGACCTCGACAGCTCTTACTTGCCATACTTTTGTATTCGTAGATTTTATGATTTTTTTTTACACTTAAATTCTCAAAATAATTCAGAAACTAAGAACAAATTGTGGATTAAGGAACTATGAAAATATTGCCCTAAAAATAACCATTTCATAAATTGACCCCATACTATACACTTAGGGGCCGATTCACGAAGGGTCGAATTTCGAAGTTAAAATTACTTCGAAATTCGACCCTCGAATTGAAATCCTTCGACTTCGAATATCGAAGTCGAAGGATTTAGCGCTAATCGTTCGATCGAACGATCGAAGGATTTTTCGTTCGATCGAACGATTAAATCCTTCGAATCGAACGATTCGAAGGATTTTAATCAAACGATCGAAGGAAAATCCTTCGATCAAAAAAAGGTTAGCAAGCCTATGGGGACCTTCCCCATAGGCTAACATTGACTTCGGTAGCTTTTAGCTGCCGAAGTAGGGGGTCGAAGTTTTTTTTAAAGGGCAAGTACTTCGACTATCGAATGGTCGAATAGTCGAACGATTTTTACTTCGAATCGTTCGATTTCGTTCGACTTCGATCGAATTCGATCGAATTTAACCAATTCGATGGTCGAAGTACCCAAAAAAAACTTCGAAATTCGAAGTTTTTTACATTCGAACCCTTCACTCGAGCTGAGTGAATCGGCCCCAAAGTGTAGGAATCATACCTCCCCATAAATAATTAAAACACAATCATGCGGTTCCATTGGAGTGGTCTTTGCCTAAAGTTATTCCATTCTTCTTAATTTCTCTGTGAGCGAAGGACTTAATCTCATATGTGTTATGAAATGTTGCCTTCCCACTGAATTACTTTTTACATTATTATTATTATTAGTTATTATTTGTGTTATTATAACAAAGAGACACAGATCTGTTGGAAAGGAGACAGTGTGCCTGGAAATGGCCCTTGTTGGCCAGAAGGTATTTCCCAGCACAGGCCTTGTTGAATCTTCAGCTTGGGCTTCTCTAGTTTGTTCCCTGCTGATATTGTTAGGTTTTTTTGGGTGCAACTAGATGGTATGCATGGGTACCAATTGTCAGGGAAAAGACAACAAAGTGCTTACTTATTACCACCTCCTTCTCTAAAGCCGTCATACAGTGTAAGAAAAAAAAAAAAGCCGGTGTTGTTTCATATAGTTCATCATAAATGATTGGCAAATGTGCAGCCTTTTTTTCTTGTATTTCTGTTTCTTCCAAGTGTCACATTGGGTGGAGGTTCAATGAATATTCAATTTTCTGTGCTTCTCAATATCAATATGTATTTTCCATTATGTTCCCTCCTTGCTTGCCCTCCTGTGCTTGCTTTTAACATATATTTGTCTCTTGTTTTTAGGAGAAGAGGCTTAAAGAGAAGGCGGCAAGAAGAGCAGCCAACAAGAAAGAATCCGAGGTAAGAGCAGCTCTCTGTACGACATATGCAGCCTTCTAACTGTTACTTTCCACAACTTATGAGAGCAGTGAAGTTGTGGTTCTGCAATAGCTAAAGTACTAATGGTTGGGTATCTCTATGGCTGGTCGCTTGGAAGACTTATAGTATTATAATCACAAAGATCAGAACTGTACTTTATGTTTGAGAATGGTCAATTGATGTATATAACATAATTGAGCAAAGCAGTAGCCAGTCTCAATCCAGTCACCACTAGTATCAGGCATACGTCTTTTCTGGTCAAAATCTGCCAGCCTCAACTTGTGATAGGTGGATCCTATTCAAGTAAATGACCCTGAAAACCACCAGTGGAGAATATGCCAAGGTGTGTTCCATTCATCTAATCCAGTCTCTCTGTCTGGCAAAGAAGCATTCGTTGGATCTTTTTGATCAAGGCACTCGGGTCATGCACAGATCAGACCAATAATAAGTAAAAATATGAACATTTTATTTATATAAGCATCTCACGCCTAACATGTTTCTTGTCACTGTGACACGTAGTCATAGGCTCAGTGACACGAAATGCGTTAGGCATGAGATGTTCTATAAATAAAATGTTCATATTTTTACTTATTATTGGTCTGCTCCAACTTTTGTTTACCTGTTTACGGATTATTCGCTCCCTTGGGCTGAGGGCCTGGGGCAGGAGCACCTGAGCCACCTATGCAATTTGGTGAGTTACTCCATTGGCGAAGTTTTATGCTTATATATAAATAGTTGGATGGATCTTTTTGAACCTGGATTGTGGTATTGCAGCAAGGATCTCATTTCAAAAGCAATCGCAGGTTACAAAATCCATTGCTTTATATTTATCTCTGCATATTACTAGGGATGCACCAAATCCAGGATTCGGTTCGGGATTCGGCCAGGATTCGGCCTTTTTCAGCAGGATTCGGCCGAATCCTTCTACCCGGCCGAACCGAATCCTAATTTGCATATGCAAATTAGGAGCGGGGAGGGAAATTGCGTGACTTTTTGTCAGAGAACAAGGAAGTAAAAAATTTTTTCCCCTTCCCGCCCCTAATTTGCATATGCAAATTAGGGTTCGGATTCGGTTCGGTATTCGGCCGAATCTTTCACGAAGGATTCGGGGGTTCGGCCGAATCCAAAAAAGTGGATTCGGTGCATCCCTACATATTACAAGTGTGTGTGTTTGTATCGTTAGCCATTCACTTTTTATGCCATTACCTTTTATACACACAATTTGTTTTATGGTATCATGTGGTTCATTGCTTCCTGCTGAACCTTTACTTTGCTTCATTGTTTCCTCCGTGTTTCTGATTCCGCCGTCCTGCTCTTTAGCTGCATTTCTGGATTCCAGTGATAGCACTGCCCAGACAATCCATTCCCAGGCAGTGCCCACATTGTTCAACCGCACCGCAACCGTTCTAATCAAGTCTGCATTTTTCATGAGTCATTGTTTTAAGAGAAATTTTAGCATCTTGCCACTTCTGTTCTGGGACAGTCCTCAGGGATGTGATGTCAAACTCACAGCTGCTGCAAAACGCAACTCCCAACAACCTGTGCCGCGGAACAGATGTGAGCTTTCAATCAAAGCAACCAGAGGGTCGGAACGGACATCTGTGCATCAAAACATATTTATTCCATAAAGATAATAGTTATTTTGGATTCGGCCAAACCCCCAAATCCTTCGCAAAAGATTCTGCCGAATACTGAACCGAATGCGAATCCTAAATTGCATATGCTATTTAAGGGTTGGGAAGGGGAAAACATTTTTTACTTCCTTGTTTTGTGACAAAAAGTCACTTGATTTCCCTTCCTGCCCCTGATTTGCATATGCAAAGTAGGATTCTGTTCGGCAAGGCAGAAGGATTCGGCCGAATCCTAGTCCTGCTGAATCCCGGATTAGGTGTATCCTAATAGTTACGGAGGTAGGAAGGAGACAGCCAGTTTTTCCACATTTAATTCCTTTTAGATTCTAGTTTTTCTTTTATCCATTTTTCATATTTTGAAGTTTGCCCTAAAAAAGGTAAAAATACAGTCCTTTTTTCTGACACAATAAGGTGATGCCATAAATGTATTATTTTCTTATAGGAAACTACGACAGAAAGCTTACGTGGGAGGTGTCTCCTGACGCTTCTCTGCTCAGTTCTATCGCTCCTGTCATATTGAGCCGTAGAGATGAGCTGGGAAGTATCTGGAGACATCTTCATTCACGGCTGTTTTTGCCATTATGTGTGACACCACCTGGATAGAACAGCAGAGAGGTTGATTCTGTTCCACATTCATAATATTAGCAGTGTAAAAGTGGGTTAATCTATATTAGAGTTGGCATGTTACTACAGTAGTCTCCTTCTGTCCTGATCCTCCCTATACCTTCTCACCATTTGTCCATGTCTTCTCAATACTATATAAGGTATAATACATTCCTTTACATACATCTATGCATCTGATTGGTCCGAATCTCCTACTTTAAGTCTATCCTGAAAGCATGAACCCCTGGAGTGGAAAATAATAGATTTAAAAAGCAGAGAGAGACTAATATTTGCCTTTCCATTCAGTAAAAGTTCAGTTTAAGGCAAATCCAGTGTATGTTTAATAAAACACTTCCATTGTTGCAGTTTTTAACCATCATTGTCATTTTACTAATTTGAATGCATGTAATTGCTCAATAATGATTACTGGCAACACCAAATTGGTTGGATTAGCTCGTTAAGACTTGAACTTCATAGGCAGATGTGTCCAATCATGAGAAACAGTATTTAAGGTGACCAATTGCAAATTGTGCTTCTGTCTGACTCTCCTCTGAAGATTGACAGCATGGGATTCTCAAAGCAACTCTCAAAAGATCTGAAAACAAAGATTGTTCAGTATCATGGTTTAGGGGAAGGCTACAAAAAGCTATCTCAGAGGTTTAAACTGTCAGTTTCAACTGTAAGGAATGTAATGAGGAAATGGAAGGCCACAGGCACAGTTGCTGTAAAACCCAGGTCTGGCAGGCCAAGAAAAATACAGGAGTGGCATATGCGGAGGATTGTGAGAATGGTTACAGACAACCCAAAGATCACCTCCAAAGACCTGCAAAAACATCTTGCTGCAGATGGTGTATCTGTAAATCTTTCTACAATTGAGTGCAATTTGCACAAAGAACATCTGTATGGCAGGGTGATGAGAAAGAAGCCTTTTGTGCACTCATGCCACAGAGTCGCTTGTTGTATGCAAAAGCTCATTAGACAAGTCAGTCATTTTGGAACATGGTTCTTTGGACTTATGAGACAAAAAAGTTATTTGGTCATAACAAAAAGTGCTTTGCATGGTGAAAAAAAGAACACCACATTCCAAGAAAAACACCTGCTACCTACTGTCAAATTTGGTTGAGGTTCCATCACGCTGCTGGGCTGTGTGGCTAGTTCAGGGACTGGGGCCCTTGTTAAAATCGAGGATTGGATGAATTCAACCTAATATCAACAAATTCTTCAGGATACTGTTCAAGCATCAGTCACAAAGTTGAAATCTACAAAGGCATTTATACAGATGTAGAAGTTCAATATTCTGGAATGGCCATCACAGTCCCCCGACTTGAATATCATGGAAAATCTATGGGATAATTTGAAGCAGGCTGTCCATGCTCGGCAGCCATCAAATTTAACTGAAGAGATTGTGTATGCACGAATGGTCAAAAATACCGCCATCTATGTGAATAAATCAGCGCTCTGAGCACTCAATCCCTCCACTACTGACCAGTAATGAAAGCAATAGCTTAGGTGGGACATGGTCATCTAGAAATCTAGACGTCATCTAGAAAATGGTATTTCAGAAAATATATATATATATATATATATATATATATATATATATATATATATATATATATATATATATATATTATCAATAATCACAAACTGCACTCCAAGGACTTCAAATAAACACACAAAAAGTTTATTTATTTATTTTTTGTGTTTATTTGAAGTCCTTGGAGTGCGGTTTGTGATTATTGATATTGTATGACATTTTTTTAACCTGCACCTAGGCATTGATGATCAAAAATTCAAATTTATTATCGACGTTTCGGCTCCAAAGCTTGAGCCGTCTTCAGGAAACAAAAAAAACTTTTTTTGTTTCCTGAAGACGGCTCAAGCTTTGGAGCCGAAACGTCGATAATAAATTTGAATTTTTGATTTTGTACATTAAGACCTGGTTGATGCGGTTCTTTTCTAGTATACCATGTGATTGTTTTGAACCAGCACACAGGCACGGGATCATTCACCGTGTGCACCAGCTACAAAATATATCGTATATATATATATATAGCTAGCTATATAGCTATATATATATATATATATATATATATATATATATATATATATATATATATATATATATATATATATATATATATATATATATATATATATATATATATATATATATATATATATATATATATATATATAAACTGAGCTTCAATCTGTCTCAAGAAGCAATGTTGGCACCAGATGTAAAGGTGACGATCATTGCACTCTGGAGCAGGGTTCCCCAACCTTTTGTAAACCACATTCAAATGTTAAGAGTTGGCGAGCAACATAATTATGGAAAAGGTTCCTTGGATACCAAATAAGGGCTGTAATTGGCTATTTGGTATCCCTATGTGGATGGGCAGCATACAGGAGGCTGTGAGCAGCATCCAAAGGGTTGGTGAGCAGCATGTTGGATGGGGATCACTATTCCAGAGTAATAAGTTCCATTTAGCAGTCTGATGGGATAGGGAACAAGATGAGCTCTGTCAATTGCGGGCGCTCAGCCGGAGAAAATAGGGAACATATAAACTTCATCAAATAAGGCTTTATTCCAGCAAACAATGTGACACACAGTGGCAATTGAGGTGCAGTTAAGCCTACGCGTTTCGTGCCCAGAACAAACGGCACTTCAACAGAGCTGGAGCTCTGATGAAGTGCCGTCGGATCGTGCCCACATCTATTCGTTGATGCATTCCCGCTATCCGACCCCCCGTATTGTCTCCATTCTGATCCAATCGTTGGGCCCTATGGATCGCAATCGGGTCACCCCGATATGACCTGCCTCAATGTGGGCATATCCTGTGTATGGCCATTTTTAAGGTATTAAGATCCAAATTACGGAAAAAGATCAGTTATCTGGAAAACCCCAAATACCGAGCATTCTAGATAACTGGTCTCATGCCTGCAATTGATTCTGTAGGAACTATAGCTGTAGGCAAAAGGCATCCAAGAATGAATGTGTGTCAAACAGGTATATTTTTGTTGTATATATTTAAACCTCAACCCTGTTAACTTTATCTGTATGGCATTTAGAATGTTTTTTTTCCCCTTCTACGGAGACTAATCTTTATTGTACTCGCCTGACCAACGGATAGTTTTGACAACCAATGTCCCACAACCCTTATGTTACAAGGATTTAATTATTCACTTTCTTAGTAATAGCTTATTGGTAAAAAAAAAAGATAATCATTGGCTACATATTTATTGTTATTGCTGCTTTTTATTACTCCTCTTTCTATTCAGGCCTCTCCTATTCATATTTCAGTCTCTTATTCAAACCAATGCATGGTTGCTAGGGTAATATGGACCCTAGTTACCAGATTGCTGAAATTGCAAACTGGAGAGCTGCTGGATAAAACATGAAATAACTCAGAATTCACAAATAATAAAAAAATGAAAACCAATTGCAAATTGTCTCAGAATATCTCTCTCTACATGAACTACCCCTTGAAGGTGTAGTCAATGTATATCTATAATCCGTTAAAAGCAAGATATTTGTCTTCCCACACCCCACACTTTAGTACAAGCATTTCACACCTTTGCTGATCTACTTAAGAGTTTATGGAAAGGACTTTATACAGAACTGCGCTAACGAGCTGTGTTAACATTAAGTAAGAAAAGGTTGTGTCATAATGAACATGTAAATCAGTGTTAAATATACAACCTTTCATTTCTTTTTTTATGCTTTCCTTTAAAGGAAGGCTAATTACTACTGGATGCGGTAACTGCAATGATTCACGTCAGCCTTGCCGCATACCAAACAATTTATTTAGAGGCTTGATCTATGCAAATGAAAATGCTCTTTATTAAGCTCTTTATTAAATCTAGCATTTTCTACTTTCTAGAAGAAAAGAACCCTGCTGATCCTTGTATGACCCTTCCCCATTTATTTACCGAATCCAGAGAGGTTTCAGGTCAGAGGAGGAGGTGGTACTCCTCTGCCAATGGGGAAATATCACGTATTACGCGAATTGCTAAGCCGGCTTTATTGTGCGCACAAAGCTTTCAGGGAAGTGGGTGGATAATACTAAACGTTTGTTGCAACTATGAGAGGTATAAAAGGAGATATTCACTCGAATCTCCGATCACGCCCGGATTTGCGAGCAAGGCACAAAGGTCTGGGCCTAGGGCGGAAAAATACTGGGTGCAGCATGCTGGCCACAACTGAATCTGTCCCCACCACACTCAGAAGCTGGCACTCTGAACCCGTCCTTCACCGCATCTGAACCCGCCCTCTCTGTGCCGGCAAGTGGGAGAATTGCGAAGGGTTATGAAGGGTTGAGGAGTGCAGGGGATGTATGAGCGGGTGGGGAGGGTAAGCAGGGTCTGGGCAGGAAAGTGTGCTGCCTTGGGGCACAACTTTTAGAAATCCTACATGTACAGGTGTGGGATCCGTGATCGGGAAACCCGTTATCCAAAAGTCCGTCTCCCGTAGAATGCATTTATCCAAATAATCCGCATTTTTAAAAATGATTTCCTTTTTCTCTGTAATAATAAAACTGTACCTTGTACTTGATCCCAACTAAGATATAATTAATCCTTATTGGAAGCAGAACCAGCCTATTTGGTTTATTTAATGTAGGAATGCACCGAATCCAAGATTCGATTCGGGATTCGGCATTTTTCAGCAGGATTCGGATTCGACCGAATCCTTCTGCCTGGCCGAACCGAATCCGAAACCTAATTTGCACATGCAAATTAGGGGTGGGGAGGGAAATCACGTGACTTTTTGTCACAAAACAAGGAAGTACATTTTTTTTCCCTTTCCCAGTTCTCTGATAACTTGCATCATGAATTAGTAGAAATGAAATTGTTGGCATTCCCCAAAGATACTGTGGTAACCAGTTTAATGCACTGGAGAGACCATAAATCTAAGATGGACATTTGTAGACTTCTGCTTTGCTTTCAGCCGTCACCTTGGAAACTTTGAAATTCCACGTTTCAAAAAGTGCAAATTGAACTCTGCAGGATCGTAATCTTTTTTTTTACTTAAAGGCGATGACTAATTCCTCATTAAGCAAACCCTGCATTAAGTGCCCTACCACAGGTACCTATTATTTCTAGCTTAGCGTTGGCGTCTGCATGGCAGAGTGCATCAAGTGTGCCCTCACTGCAGGAGTCTTGCTACACAAATGTTATCTCTACAGCTCTTTTGTTTGGGATGGGGGGTGGTATAATCAGGGTGCCTTTTAGAAGGGTCATTCTAACCTATATTTGCAGAAACTTGTATTGTATGACGTGCAGCCTCATGAGCTCTCACATAGAGTTCCGTTAATAGCTTCCATTAACCATGGGGAAAGCAAAATATATTTTCAATTTCTCACTATTGGCTTTAAATCTTTAATGTTGTGATTTTCAGAGGAACAGGAGTTACAGGAAAGTAAATGGATACCAACATCACATCTTGTTATTTTATGCTAGAAAATATTATAGTGTAGATGAGCAGTCTGCTGCTAGTTTTTGGATGTTATCCATTAATAATAAACGAGCCATGAATATCCTGTAAATTATATCCTATTTTTTTTTTTCATTTTCTTAGAAAGGTGTTGGCCATGGGCTTATATAGTAACCCAGTGATACCCAACCAGTGGCTCGTGAGCAACTTGTTGCTCTCCAACCCCATGGTGCTTATTTTTTTAATTTCTGACTTGAAGGCAAGTTTTAGTTACAGAAAAACCTTGTGTATTGCCAAACAGAACCTCAACACTTTGTATTGAGCAGCTCCCCAGTTTAGAATTTCAGCAGCAATTTGGGGGTTAGGGTCCAGTTTACCCTAGCTACCAAGCAGTGGTTTGAACAACAGACTGTAAGATGAATATGAGAGGGCCTCAACAGAAAGAGAAGTAACATTGACAAGAAAATTGTAGCTTCACAGGTCTGTAGTTTTTTTTTGGTTGCTGGGGTCACACGACTTTCAATCAAAACAAACATGTTTAAAGAGATGACTGAGCTCTTGAATGTGAGCTTCACTGTAGCCCGAGTAGGGTTTCATTTCTGTTAACATTCTCTTTATGCTAATTGGTGGCCGGATTCCCCCCTTTATCCTGTGCTCTTTCTGCCTAATGTGCTCTGAAAGGAGCAGAAAGGCAAACAAACTACTTACAGTCCCTTTTCTCTTTCATTCAATAACTTATATGTGAAATTTTGTGGCGCACACACTGAATCCCGATGTTCTGCTTTCAGCTGAGAACCTTGTATAGGCTGGAATGGTTACGCCTTGGCTTTATCTCATTGAGCTTCAGGTTTTTTATATTAAAATGTAATCTTTGTGTAACGGCAACACATTGAGTCTGAAAAACACTGTGACTGTGTTGGTGCCCCAAACTGCATTTCCCACCTCCTTTTTTCTGTAAGCAGCGTTATGCACACTAGAGCTAAAGGTGACCATGCAGAGGCAACTTAACAGCTAGACCAATGTTGGACTATAACAATTTTTTGTTTGAGCTCTTAGAACCTGACTTCCTAGGAAGCAATGGTTCGTTTCCATTCTTTTTTTAATCATACTGCAAAATCTGGAACTGTTAAATTGGGGTCCAGCTACAGGTGGATCCAGTTGCAGTGGGATGGACTGAAACATTGTGGAAGTTTGTACTGTGCATGGAACCTAATTGTTCCTTTATGTTTTAGAAGGAGAGGGCCTAAAGAGGGTTTAACCAAATACATGGCCACTTTTGGGGTTGGGGTCCAAAACATGTGCTCTGTCCTTGAGTTTTTCAAGCCACTAGTTATTATTCAGTTACTTGCTGCAAAGTGATGTAACATGTTCATTTGACATCACAATGGAGCCGATCTACATGCAATCAATTATGTTAATTGCTACGATAATTAAGCTGAAAAGAATACAGCTGATCTGGAAGTACAATATTCTGTATCCGTTATAAATAAATATTCTGTGCTATTTTTGAGTTTGTTACTAATCGCCTTTAATGGAAATTGTCAAGTTACCTTTGGTTATAATTTTCCATTAATTACATTTTGAAAGCTTTCTTGGTGCAAAGCCAAAGCAGTTGGCAAGTTAAATTATAATCTCCATCATATTCCTTGTCAATTACTGTGTTTGCTACTGCTGACATCGCTATTTTATGGCTTTGGCAACATTGTCTGAAAAGATTCCAGGCTGTGAGCGCTACGGTCCTACTGGATTAAGTTCAGAACATATGTCCTACTGGCATATTGGCGGAACCCAGTATTGTTCTTATTAAAGTCTCTAGCTGATAAACCACAAAGTAACAGATTGGAACGTTGAATCCGTTTTCCAGAGTATGCTAACTCTCTCACTGGCAGTCACCTGAATTCTCCGGCACCTTCACAAATCTTTTCTAATGTATCGTATAATGCATTTTCAGCTAATTTTGGGTACATTTTGTTTTAGTGAATGAATATTTTGTATAGATGGGAAGGGCACTTTTGCTATGAGGCAAGGCAGCTTTACCAGGGATGGAAGATAAAAGTACGTACCAAACTTGCCTATTTTTTAACTGGAAAGGTGGTCATATATGGGTCGATAACGGCAGCCGGCAGCTTGACTGGCTGTAATTGGGCAGGTTTGACTTTCTCATTCAACAAGAACCAAAGGCGTGTTGATGGTTTTCTCATCTGATGGGCCTGTAGGCCCCTATGTATGCGCTGATTGTGGGACCTTGTGCCAGGGATTGGATCAGACCCATTTTGACCCAGACTGTGGGTGGCCAACCAAATCTGATCCAGGTCACTAAATGAGCAGATCTGCATGGCCAGCGGAGCTCACTAGCGTTCTCTAAATTAATTATCACAACCCCCCAATCTGTGAAGGAAGACAGGGGAAAAAGGAACAGCAAGATAAGATGCTCCTGTGTTAGATCACTACTTGCTTTACAGTTCAAATATGCAAGTTGTCCTCAAATAGTGTTTGAGCGGGCTGGAAAATCTCACTGGCTGATGACTCAATGGGTCTAGTTGTTCTGATCATTAGCTGAGGCCCATGTGATCGGATGAGTCTGATATTGCCCACCGATTAAGGTGGTCATAGACGCACAGATATTATTGCACAAGACAAAACCTTAGATTGTAGGCTCCAATGGGTCAGGGACTGATGTCTGTAATATAAACTCTGTAAATTGTAAAATATTAATAATGAAAAACCTGTTCCACTCTGCTTTAGCCCTCCATCTGCTGACTGGTTGGTTTCTCAGGGCCCTGCTCCCTTTGTCACTCAACAGGAGAAACCCCCCCCCACCCCAAGGACCATCACATTTGCATTTTGTAAGAATCAATGTCTTTATAGCCCTAGGCAAACTCTAATCATCAATATATATATATATATATATATATATATATATATATATATATATATATATATATATATATAGTCAGGGATAGATGGCGTTTTACAATAAACTCTGTTTATTTAATTGTTTTGTGGAGAATAACCCATGATAACTTTATTTCTTTATTTTGAAAGGATTTTCCCTCCTGGTTAAAATTATGCATATTTTTTTTTTTCCAGTGCCATGGCGTATTTTATGCTTTCCTTCTGGGAAACGTATGCCAACAGAATTTAATTATACTCCCTTTAGTGCACTTGCTTGTTCCAAGGTTCCCAAGCAGATAAATGCAAATCTTCTGGGCTATGATTACCTGCTCTCATCCAGTCCCCATAACTGGAGAAATCACGGAATGTTTATTGGTGACCATGGTAACACCCAGTGCTTCGTGTTGCTTTGGCAGTCATGTTCCAGACCATTATTTCTGTGCCATTTTATTCAAAAGAAAATAAAATCACCTGACCGGCCCTCCAGCTCCCTCTGTAAATTTAATTGGTGTCCTGTCAACACATGGTCATCTGTTCTAAGGGGTAATTTGATTAGGGTGCTCCATTATGACCAGCCTTGCTGACCATGAAAATCTGCTGCTGAGAGGTTTGAATGGTTAGTGGACAATTCCTGTTTTATGAAATAGGGGAATGATGCATTAGTTTACTATATCTACTCATTTCATGACCTAAGAGGGGCCCAGAACAAAGGTTGCTTCTTCAAGGTAGGCGGTCACCAAAGGTTGCGCCTTCAAGGGGGGCGGGCACCAAAGGTTGCACCTTAAAGGGAGGCTGTCACCAAAGGTTGCACCTTCAAGGCAGGATGTCACCAAAGGTTGCGCCTTCAATGGAGGCTGTCACCAAAGGTTGCACCTTCTAGGGGACCTTGACCCAATGCTGGACCTTCAAGTGTGACTTGAGCTGAAATAGTTTGACTGCTACTGCAGGAAGTTAGGGACCCTTTGTAGGCTGGTTGGAGTTTTGGAAAATGCACATGAGAACATCAGTGCACAACATTGTTAATGTTCTTGTGGTTGAATGTAAAGAAAGCCCACCATTAATGTTCTCCAGTGGAACATACATCTAATACAAAGCCTTTCCAGAAGAGTGGATAGAGGCTGTTAAAACCAGAAAATGGGGTCCAACATCATATCTTGGTTGACATTGAGATTCTGGGCAAGCAGATGTATTTACATCAGTACCAAATATTTTGAACTCTGAAACACCCAGCAGAGGTGACAGTTCTTCTCATCTGCTGTGGATCAGAGGATGCTGGGAGCTGTAGTTTTTAGCAACCAGAATGCTTGTTGTTGATTTAATTTAATAGGTTTGAAGAGCAGTTCTGAATGCATTAGGCCTTTTCCTATAAGCAAGTAAATCTGTTTGTATTTCAGGCTGTGATGCTGCATGTTTAGCAGTGAGCTGTGTACAGAAGTGCAGTTACCCATTCTGATTGGATTTAATATGTTTGCACAGTTTCTCTGCCCGATGAGCCATTGTACTATGTGCTTTGCTGCTCAATAAACATTTACCTGAATAGGCTCCATTCAAAATATTTGTTTTTCATTATTATATTAAGGTCCTTGCTGAGACTGATTGCTTTTGCTCGAAAGATGACCATATATCAAAAATCAGTTTATTTACCTGTCAATTTTTTCTATAACCACTTTGGCTGCAGCAAGAGAGAAGCTGAATTCAATCCAATATCTGTAAAGTTGCACTGACCTGCCCTTTGCGGAGGAGCTATACAGCGCTCGCTCCAGAAAATAGCCTCTCGCTGCCAAATGTATTTTCTGAATAAATGTTCTCATTAGATTTTCTGAAATGATGCCGGTGCTCTTGCATCTTCTCTTTTTATTGCCCATGGACTATGTCTCTGAGATGCCTTCTGTAGCTATACAAGGGAAGAGAAGACTCTTAAATACCAGAGATTGCCCCTAGTAATGTTTTCTGAAATAAGAAAGACATTTCATTTACATGTATATAATATAGTCTATGCGGAAAGCCTATGAAGCAAGTACAAATAGATAATTTAATATCAACCTGACTGCCTGTATGTATTTACAGCCAGGCTCCCGACACTTAGGGGGTTATTTATTGTGAATGCTAAAAAAACTTCTAGTTTTTTACTATAAAATCCAATTTTTTAGTGGGAATTTTTTTTTCTCGAGATTTATTATACACGGAGGCTGCAAAAAGGCAGAATCCGAATTTGGAAGTTTCTGTGATCTGCTGTGGAATTAGCCCGAAAATCTGAATGTGGGTTTTTCGGTAAAAAGCCTGTTAAAAAAAACGTACGATTCTGATTTTCGCTCAAATGTTTTCGAGTTTTCCCCAATCCGATTGAATCAAGATTTTTTTTAATAATAAATAAGGTCAAATCATGGATCTTTTTTAAAATTATCTTACTTTTAGCTGTTACTACTGTCCTGCAAGTGGTGGAGATAACCCACTACAAGTACGGGGCCTATTATACAGAATGCTCAGGACCCTGAGGTTTTCCTGATAAGAGGCCTTTCCTTAATTTGGATAAGCATACCTAAAAGGAACAGTAGCACCAATCTTTTCTTGCCCTGCACTAGTAACACTGGGGTGTTTACTTCAGAAACACAACTACCATTTATATATATTTATATATCAATCTGCTGTGTAGCCGTGGGGGCAACCATTCAAACACAGGATACACAGTAGATAACAGATATGTACTACTATAGTTTATATAAACAAGCTGCTGTGTAGCCGTTGGGGCAACCATTTAAACACAGGATACACAGTAGATAACAGATAAGTACTATATAGTTTATATAAAAAAACTGCTGTGTAGCCATGGGGACAGCCATTCAAGCACAGGATACACAATAGATAACAGATAAGTACTACTATAGTTTATATAAACAAGCTGCTGTGTAGTCATGGGGACAGCCATTCAAGCACAGGATACACAGCAGATAACAGATAAGTACTACTATAGTTTATATAAACAAGCTGCTGTGTAAATGGGGGCAGCCATTCAAGCACAGGATACTCAGTAGATAACAGATAACGTCTGAAGAATCCCATTGTATACTACAGAGCTTTATCTGTTATCTACTGTGTATCCTGTGCTTGAATGGCTGTTTAAAATCATTTAATCATTTAATTAAATAAACCCAATAGGACTGTTTTAGCTTCAATAAGGATTAATTATATATTGGTTGGGATCAAGTAGAAGTCAGTGTTTTATTATGACTGAGAAGAAGGAAATTATTGTGAATTAATTAATTATACAGTAATGGAGTCTATGGGGCAAATTCACTAAGCGCCGAACGCTAGCGTTAATTCGCTAGCATTGGGCATTTTTGTTACTTCGCAAATTCACTAACGAACGCTGGCGTAGATTCGCTAGTGTTACTTCGCACCCTTACGCCTGGCGAATTTTCGATACGGACGTAACTACGCAAATTCACTAACGCGCGCAGTGTACTGAACGCTACCTTTTACGCTAGACTTCCTTCGCCACCTCAGACCAGGCGAAGCACAATAGAGTAGATAGGGATTGCTTCAAAAAAAGGTTTCCGGATAATCGATCCTAAGCCTGTAATAGAAAAACTGCATTTAACCCCCTGCTCATTACCCAGGCTCCTGCCACATCTGTAGCCAACAATCGATGGATCAAAACCCACTAATGGAAAATCTGCATTAAATGTCCCAATTATTACATAGATTACATAGCTTCCCACTATGCAGAGTCATATGAATATAAATGGTATGTTTTCTCCATACTCTCCATTGCATTGCTTCTTTCTGTTCAATGATTTTCTTGCTGTACTTCTACCGTTGTTTTTTTAAAAGCCTCTGTTTCATTGAATATGCCCAACCCATTGAGTGCAGTAATCCAATTGAGAAATTGATATACCTCTGCTGCACCCATTATATTACGGAAGATAAACCTGCTGCTTACCAGGCTTCTCATCTGTATAGGGTCACAGTTAAGGTGGCCATAGACACACAGATCCGATCGTACGAATCGAGGATTCGTACGATTTTCGGATCGTGTGTGGCATGTGCCGACTTCTTTCGTCCGGCGGAGATCGGTCGTTTGGTCGATCGGTCAGGTTTGATTTTGACCCGACCGATCCCGCCGGAGCTCATGGCACATCGTAATCTGATCGTTCGGCCGTACGGCCGAACAATCAGATTACCCCCGATATAGCCATGCCTGTTAATGGCATATCGGGGAAAGATCCGCTCGTTTGGCAACATCGCCAAACGAGCGGATCTTTGCATCTATGGCCACCTTTATAGCTAAAGCTGCCTGTGTTTATTATTGAAATATAATAGAACATTTGTTGGACTTTAAGGGCAGCTGTCATTTCTGGTTCTTTGCCAAAGCATCCAAAATTCCCCATATTGCCTGCTGTGGTCACCCCTGAAACTGCTCATGTCAGGGTTTAATACTCCCTTTCAAACGCCATCTATTCCAACTTATGAGGTGTATATACTGTATACACTATATACTTATTTGGACATAATTTACGTTTTTTTATTCAAGCATGCTTTTCATACATTCTTCGTTCATTCCCCCATATGTAATATAAGGCACTAAGATTGCCCAGGAGCACATAACAACCAATAAGATACTTGCATTTAAACAGATGACCTGTAAATTCTACCTGCTGATTAGTTGCTTTGTATTGCCTTTTATTACATAACCCTATATATGTTTTATAAAAGGTTAAGATTTTGTTGTAGCTTAAGGCAGTCTTAAAAAAAAAAAAATATATATATATATATATATATATATATATATATATATATACACATTTTTTTTCTTTTTTTTTCTTATAAAAGTATAATTTTATGTGTGTATGTTTCTGTCATTCTGTCTCTGAGCCTCTGTCTACCTGTACGCTTGTTCACATTTATATATCTCTGTATATATTTACCGTCGTCGGTAAATGCAAATGGGAGGATAAAATAACTCACAGTGCTGTTCTTGCCTCTGTCTTGCCTTGAGCATGGAAGATAAAGACATATTCCTTCTCTCTCTGGAATTCAGGACATATTTACTACTTCTCTATCTATCTCATTGCATTCTGCAGTACATCTTGCTGAGCTTGGGGAGCAGACTAATTCGGAATATTAGAATGTGCAGCCTTCAGGCTCTCGGATCGTCTTAGCTTGGGTGATGCATCATGGCCTCTCCCGCAAGGCAGCAGACACTCTGAGCAATACTCAATATCAGCTAAATGAAATTGTTGGCAAATGACTGAAGCTGGTTAGTGTGTGAACTGGGAACATGTGGGGCATTTAGAAGGGAATTCTGTATAACTATAGCTTCCATCAATGAGAGCATGAAAGAGACAATATACAGTGAAACCTCATTTTTACATCCCCCGATTTTGTTTCCCTGCATTTTTCAGTGGCCCCATATATAGATATATATTGCATAGTACAGTTTCTTGATTTTACATACAGTATTCCCAGATGTAAAATGATGGTTATATTGAGATATTAAAAAGATTTATGAAACATCCAGAGTTTAAAATAGTTAAGTCAGGCTTTAGTATATACAGGTATGGGGACCTGTTTTCCAGATATGGGAACTTTCCATAATTTGGATCTTCATACTTCTACTAGAAAATCATTTAAACATTAAATAAACCCAATAGGCTGGTTTTGCTTCCAATAAAGAATAATTATATCTTAGTTGGGATCAAGTAAAATGTACTTTTTTTTATTACAGAGAAAAATAAAATCATAACATTGTATTAACTGATTAAAATGGATTATATGGGAGATTACCTTCCTGTAATTTGAAGCTTTCTAGATAATGGGTTTATAGATAAAACATTCATACCTGTATCTGTTTGGCTGTAGGGTATTGCATTCTGGTATGTGCTGCCATTAGTTGTTATTCCAGGGACATCACAGATGGTACCTGCCTATACCCCCTTGCACCACTAAATTGTGACCACCAAAGTTGCAGATCTGGGTGTCTGTGCGCACCATGAAATCTAATGTCTTGGACAAATCAGAGTTTTGTATGATCTTGTTGTCTTTTGGTTCCTTTCTGCCCATGAACCAGAAAATATATATATGTACCACTTAGATTTCTCTCTGCTGTCTCCATGATGATAAATGTTGGGTGGTTCCACATTTTCAAATGCAGTTTATAAAGCATTGGAAGGCCATATGTTTCGCCTGCCTGATCTAATCGTATACAGCTCGATCACTTGGAGGGACTTGCCTAAGGAGAAAAAAAAAACACAACAAAAAGGGTCCCCAACCCTTTTACACCTGTGAGCCAGTGATTGGCTATTGGTTTGGCAGTACACCTGGTTTTTATACAACCAAGACTTACCTCCAAGCCAGAAATTCAATAATAAGCACCTGCTTTAAAGCCACTTGCAGCAACATCCAAGGGGTTGGCGAGCAACATGTTGGTCGCAAGCAACTGTTTGGGGATCACTGATTTTCAAGTGCAGTTTCAAAAGCAATTGGCACGTTTTTTTCCCCCAGTTTTCAACGTCACTGCAGTCACCAGGGGAAATGCTCCTAATGCAATTGCTGTAAAATGAGTTCAGTTGTGCTTGAATTGGATTTGAATTTAATGGACTTATTAATGACCCCTGTAGTGTTAATTTAGGGCAATGTTTTGTTTCTCTGAGGCACCTGCATCAAGACTGTATGGCAGTATTCTACTGTGAGCGTATTTGCGTCAGTCTATACTATAGCACATTGAGAGGCTGGTGTTCATCCGAAACGTCAGTATGTTTGGCTACAACAAGGTTTTCCTCGTTTTTGGTTTGTGTTGCTATGTTCTGTGACTTGCACCCGGAAACCTAATGGATTTCTTGTCGTGAGTGCTAGATATATCCAAAATAAAGGTGCACACGGTGAACCTTTAAAAAGTTATTAAAAATCCATAATGGATTTTTAATAACTTTTTAAAGGTTCCCTGTGTGCACCTTTATTTTGGATTTTTGTAAAATGTTACAATAGGTAGCACCGGGGTCAATTTATTTTTGGTGAACATATTAGGACTATATATATATATATATATATATATATATATATATATATATATATATATATATATATATATATATATATATATATATATATATATATATATATATATATATATATATATATATATATATATATATATATATCTATATCCGACCCTTAAACTTGCCCATAGTTAGATGCCGGTTGCATTTGGAATACAAGCTTGCCATGTGCCTTAGGCTTGTTCTGTTAATTGTACCAGAATGAAGTTTAGCTAAGAGATCCCATGTCAGAATCTTCTCCTCTCAGCAACAGAAAGAACAGAAAGTCTCAGCGTAAGTTTAATCTCCCATGGGAGCCGCAGAGAAGCCTGGGGAAGATCAGCCCAGCGTGGTGTTAGAAGCTGCATTGATATCACTTTTTTCCCCTAAACTGCGAGCTGACAGCTCTGACCTCAGGAGAGAATAAAATGCAGCCGAAATCAGAGGAATTTCATTTGTCATTCCTTTCTTACAGTTTTCACAGCTTTCAGCAAGAAGCCAAAAATATGAATCTCACAGGCTCGTCTGTCACTGATCAAATAGAACCGTTTGAAAAAGAAATGGAAAATAGAAAATGCAGCATCTTAAGATATTTAAAGGGAAAAATCTCCATGGTTCCTTGGGAGCAGTTTTCCTCTGTTTTTTTTCCTGTAAATAGTCAGAGGTACGAGGGGATTGTTTCTTATTCATGTTGTAGAAGGGTTCAGTGTGTATGTACATTGACTGAAAGGTCCAAAGAACCAGCTTTGGTTATTCAATAACTCGTTAGTGACTGTACATAAGGATTGTGTGGACAGACAGTGTTGGACTTGCACTCTGGGGCACCAGGAGAAAATTGGGTGTGCCCAAGGTGTGTTTGTATTTCATTCCATATGTTTAATTATGTGTCCCCTCCACCAACACTGTTACTACAACAAAATGCTTTGTTTACATCTTTGAATCATTCATTGAGGTTAGTTCCAAATAATAGCAGTGTGGAGTCCAATTAGTGATCTCATTCATTCTGTGAATAAACAGGTGTCAAATACAGCAGTAAGGAAGGCAATAAAATGGGTCGTTCCAGAGATTGTTCAGAAAACAGAGTGCTTTGGTTAAAAAGTTGATTAGAGAGGGGAAAACATATAAAGAAGTGCAGAAAATGATAGGCTGATCAGCTGAAATGATCTCAAACACTCTAATGGCACCAAAACCTGAAAGACGTGGAAGAAAACAGAAAACCACCTTTCAGATGGATAGTCCTGCGCAGAACAATTTTTGAAACCCGAACTGGACCCGCACCCAGACCTGCAAGTGCCTTATCCGCAACCTGATCCACGACCTGCTGACCATCAAGAAACAAGAAGTGTTGTCATTGTAAACTTTATTAGAAGTAGCTGTGGTCAAGGAAAGAAGTTTTAAAAACATATGTAAAGGATTTAAACTCGCTGTCGAGAAGACCCACGTAACTGCCGACCCACATCTATACCCGCACCCAAAAGTTCTACCTGCAACCTGCAGATTATCTGCTTTTTTGCAGGTAACCCAGTGGGTACTCGACCTGCTGCAGGACTTTACCAGGGATCATGGATCTGTTTCAATACATCAAAATACTTGAAGAGGTCACGTTGCCTTATGCTGAAGAGGAAATGTCCTTGAAATGGGGGTTTCAACAAGACAACGACCCTGAGTGGAGTGGTCCAATCCCCAGACCTTAATCGAAAACTTGTGGGATGACCTAAAAAATGGTGTTTGTGAGGCAAAAGCAAGAGATGCAGAAGAATTGTGGAATTTAACAGGTGCCAGAAGTTGGTGGACTCCATGTAACACAGATGTGCAGTAGTTCTCAGAAACACTGATTATACAACTAAATAATAGTTCAGTCTTTTTTTTTTTTTTTTTTTTTGGAACAGCCCGATATTCCCTTTTCTTCACTTTCTATAAAGGAATAACTCAAATTTGGTAAATTTTTCTTCACTTTTGGTTCTGTAAACTGAATATGGGGATGACACATGGTAATTCTTGTGGAAAATTAATGTATATGAATATCTATCTTCTGAAGCCTTATGATATATCTCACAAGGCAGTTTTGCTTGGTGACTATAGTGTGCTTTTTTTTTTTTTATGATTTGGGCCGTTGCTGTAGTTAAATATATATGTGCCTAAATGCCGGTGGGTGCACGTTTTGCAGAATTCTTGTAGAAAATACATATACACACATCTGTCTATCTCTGTATCTATAAAAGGTAAGATCTAATAGTGTGCAATATAGTGCTTTGCACTAGTTCCACTTTTTGTATATGAGCCCTGTTTTGTACACAAGTCACAAAGGTGCTTATGCATGATCCTTTCAGCATGTGCCAGTTCAACCTGCTTTGATTAATTGTGCACTAAGTGCAGTTACAGGGCCCACAGATGCAAGAAACCCATGGCCTGACTACATTTCCATATACTGAGTTGGAGCTTGCACCCTATTTGTTCCCACATTGCTGTTTTGAGGGCCTGCCAATTAGTTGAAATTCTGGGGGGAAACACAGCATGGTCCTATTAATTAAAGGAGAACTAAAACCTAAAAATTAATGTGGCTAAAAATGCCATATTTTATATAGTGAACTTATTGCATCCACCTAAAGTTTCAGCTTGTCAATAGCAGCAATGATCCAGGACTTCAAACTTGTCACAGGGGGTCACCATCTTGGAAAGTGTCTGCGATACTCACATGCTCAGTGGGCTCTGAGCAGCTGTTGAGAAGCTAAGCTTAGGGGTTGTCACTAATTATCCAGCAGAAAATGAGATTGGTCCGTAATATAAGCTACAGGGCTGATTATTAAATTCTGATGCTAATTGCACTGGTTTCTGTGCTGCCATGTAGTAATTATGTGTATAAATTACTAATCAGCCTTATATTGTGACATTTCTATTCTATGTGTACTGTATATTGTGAGTGGGTCCCTAAGCTCAGTAAGTGACAGCAGCACAGAGCATGTGCAGTGAATCAGCAGAAAAGAAGATGGGGAGCTACTGGGGCATCTTTGGAGACACAGATCTTTACTGCTAAAGGGCTGTGGTTGCCTTGGACTGGTACAGAAGCACAAAACCTAATATACAACATTTCTGCCCTACTTCTTTAGTTAAGCTTTAGTTCTCCTTTAAGAGCAGCTAAATGCTGAATTATCGGGAGGGGTACATCTGTAAGTGTAAGCATTTCAGAAAAGTTGAATGGGTCAGATCGAGCAATATCGGTGTGGTTCATTAGTGAGATCAGTAGGTGGCATAGCAGAGCTGGCAAATCAGATCAGTGGGTGGGAGAGGAAAAGCTAAAGGTTGTACTCTGCCATTAGGTTGATGCTAAAGAACAAAATTCTTTAGGGTTTGCGGTCTATACTTCTAGTGAACTCTGAGCTGGTGATTATTGCCATGGATATGATGGGAATTGATATAAAATAGGGATGCACCGAATCCAGGACTCGGTTCGGGATTCGGCCAGGATTCTGCCTTTTTCAGCAGAATTCAGATTCGGCCAAATCCTTGTGCCTGGCCGAACCAATATGTAAATTAGGGCCAGGTAGGGAAATCACGTGACTTTTCGTCACTAAAGAAGAATTTTTTCAACTTTCCTTTCCTGCCCCTCATTTGCATATGCAAATTAGGATTGAGTTCGGTATTCAGCCGAATCTTTCACCAAGGATTCGGGGTTTCGGCCAAATCCCAAATAGTGGATTCGGTGCCTCCCAAATATAATATAATAATATAAAGGCAAGCAACGAACAGGGAATCTGGAGTGGCTCACTGTACCAGCTGTGCAAGTTCATGCAAGTGTGGCATCTGAATCTCACAGGGCTTGCCTGTGTACCTTTATTACACTAATAATGATTTGGATTGGGTTAGAGCTTTTATTGGTCCAGTTAATGTAGGAATGGTGCAACAGTAACTGACACCTTTGGTCAGCTGAGTTTCTACTTCTCACTTTTAATCATGAACAGCTCTTGTATTACATCTAGAGGTACTTAGGATTGTACATCTTTCTCCAGACTATGGTCCTACATCCTAAACTCCATGTTCCCTTCAGAAGCTGACACCGCCATTGTTTAATCTCTGCTGGGCCTTCCTCTGCTTGCTAGAAATTCTTTTAAACCTATCTTAAAGGGGTTGTTCACCTTTGAGTAGGGATGCAAAGAATCCAGGATTCGGTTCGGGATTCGGCCTTTTTCAGCAGGATTCGGACTAATCCTTCTTCCCGACCGAACCGAATCCTAATTTGCATATGGAAATTAAGGGCTAAGAGGGAAATCACGTGACTCTTTGTCACAAAACAAGGAAGTAAAAAATGTTTTCCCATTCAAATTAGGGTTCCGATTTGGTTCGGTATTCTTCCGAATCTTTCACCAAGGATTCAGGGTTCGGCCGAATCCAATATAGTGGATTCTGTGCATCCCTAACTTTGAGTTAACTTTTAGTATGATGTAGAGAGTGATATTCTGAGACAATTTGCAATTGGTTTTCATTTTTTATTAGGTGTAGTTTTTGAGTTATTTAGCTTTTTATTCAGCAGCTCTGCATTTTGCAATTTCAGTGTCCAAATTCATGAATTGATTTGAATAAGAGACTGGAATATGAATAGGAGAGGCCTGAATAGAAAGATGAGTAAATAAAAAGTAGCAATACCAATGCATTTGTAGCCTTACAGAGCATTTGTTTTTAGATGGGGTCAGTGACCCCCCTTTTGAATGCTGGAAAGGGTCAGAAGAAAAATGCAAACAATCCAAAACCTATAAACACTAAATAATGAAGGCAAATTGAAAAATTGCTTCGAATTAGCCATTCTATAACATACGAAAAGTTAACTTAAAGGGGAACCACCCCTTTAAGGTTTTTTTTGTTTTGTATTTTTAAAGGGGTCATAAGAGCAAAATTGTTATCGAATATAATTCTTGTCTTTTGCAGGAAGAGGATGAAGCCGTGGCTTACCTTGACCGTGATGGTAGTGAAGATGAGCTTGACATCAGTGCTCTTCCTGATCCTGACAAATACAAAGACATGGAGGAAAGTGATGTTGGATCTGCAGAGGAAAGTGCAAGGTATGTGTCTTTTAGCGTTGCCATTACTGTCCAGCAGGCGGTTGTTCTACAAGTGTTAAGGCTATGGGCAGATGGCGCTATAGGTCCCTGCTCTATTCATCTAAGCAACTTCCGATTGCATGCACACAGCAGAGTGGAGCTATGGTCTGCCCAAAGCTCCCTCCTTTCGTGTATTTGGTCAGACCAAATTTTTTACCATGAACTAAAAAATATAATTTATCTGGAGGTGCAGAGGATACCTATGAACTGTATATTAACTAGTTATTAACATACGTAACAGCTGTGTAGCCTGAAACCTGATCAATAGTTATGCAGGGTCGCTGCGCCAATGAGAAACTTGCCTCAGACTGGTTACCAGGGGCACCAAAACTGCCGCTCCTGGTAACTCTAAAGGGGAACGATCGTGAAAATGAAAATTTAATATAAGCTTCTGTATGCTAAAAATAAGTTCTAAATGCAATGAATTAAATATTCTGCATTGTTTCTGAAATAATCAAGTTCATCATCACTATACCTCTCTCTGTTTCTCTTCATTCTCTCTTCATGTGTCAGTTGGGTGTCAGATAATCATTGACAGTTAGATCCAATATATCTTATAGGAGGGCTCCTTTTGCCTAGAAGATGTATTAGAGTTCACTCTATTAAAATCACCAGACATCATGTCTCTCTACATGCAGGATTTGTGCAAAAGGCAGTTATTTTGTTTGTACTGGAATCAGTTATTTGAGGGAACTCTAATTAATCTGCTAGGAAAGGAGCCCCCCCTACAAGATATATTGGATCCAACTGTCAATGATTATCTGACACCCAACTGCTGAATGAAGAGAAACGGATGAGAGAGGAATAGTGAATATAAACATGATTATTTAAGAAACAATGCAGAATATTTAATTGATTGTATTTAGAGTTTTCTTATTTCTGTATGATGAAGCCTAGATTAAATTTTCATTTTCTCGATAGTTCCCCTTTAAGAGCTGAATTTCTGGTTTTCAAACTGGAAATTTGTCTTTTCTAGCGCAGAGAGTGTAATTGTGTTGTCTGAACTAGCATCCTGCACTCCCCTGGACCCCCTCTGGCAGCACATGGGGGGCACCTCAGGGCACCTGTAGTTGTGTAAATGCCAGGCTTAGTGATGCCATCAGTTATAACCATTACTTTGTGATGTTGTTTCAATCACATGACTTACTAAAGTTACAGCTGTATATTGGTAAGAAATAATGTACCTTATTCCCATTACCTGTGTGAAAGCACTTGGTCTATGGCCTTTATAAAGTCACAGAAATCCCCTGTGACTTCTAATCTCATTATTCATATCCTTATTCATTTAACAGTAGGGGGTACATTATTCCCCTATATAAAGTACAGTATTAGAGTCCCTCTTTGCTTTAAAGGGGTTGTTCACCTTTGAGTTAACTTTTAATATGATGTATTATTCTGAGACAATTTGCAATAGGTTTTCATTTTTTTTTACTTGTGGATTTTGTTATTTAGCTTTTTATTCAGCAGCTCTCCAGTTTGCAATTTCAGCCGTCTGGTTGCTAGGGTCCAAATTACTCTAGCAACCATGTATTGATTAGAATAGGAGACTATAATATGAATAGGAGAGGCCTGAATCGAAAGATGAGCAATAACAATACATTTGTAGCCTTACAGAGCATTTGTTTTTAGATAGGGTCAGTGACCCCCATTTGAAAACTGGAAAGAGTTACAAGAAAAAGGCAAACAATTCTAAAACTTTTGAAATTAAATAATGAAGACCAATTCGAAAAGTTGCTTAGCACTGCCCATCCTATAACATACTAAAAGTTACCTTAAAGGTGAACCACGCCTTTAACTTAAAGGGATACTGTCATGGGAAAACATGTTTTTTATTTAAAACACATGAGTTAATAGTGCTGCTTCAGTAGAATTCTGCACTAAAATCCATTTTTTCAAAAGATTTTTTAATATTCAATTTTGAAATCTGACATGGAGCTAGACATATTGTCAGTTTCCCAGCTGCCTCCAGTCATGTGACTTGTGCTCTGATAAAGACACTCTTTACTGCTGTACTGCAAGTTGGAGTGATATCACCCCCCCCCCCCCAGCAGCCAAACAAAAGAAGAATGGGAAGGTAACCAGATAGCAGCCCCCTAACACAAGATAACAGCTGCCTGGTAGATCTAAGAACAACACTCAATAGTAAAAGCCAAGTTCCACTGAGACTGATTCGGTTACATTAAGTAGGAGAAATAACAGCCTGCCAGAAAGTAGTTCCATCCTAAAGTGCAGGCACAAGTCACATGACTGGGGGCAGCTGGGAAATTGACAATATGTCTAGCCCCATGTCAGATTTCAAAATTGAGCATAAAGAAATCTGTTTGCTCTTTTGAGAATTGAATTTAGTGCAGAATTCTGCTGGAGCAGCACTATTAACTGATGTGTTTTGAAAAAAACATGTTTTCCCATGACCGTATCCCTTTAAAATTAGCTGTGCCAATTCCCTCAGCTGTCAAGCAGTGTCTTCGTATGCTGTGACCCCCCTGTAGGTATTTGTCAACCTATAATTTCACATGTCTAGCCCAGAAACTGCAAGGGATTATCTGTTATTTTAGCATAGGGGGAAATTACATTTCAGAAGTGGAACATGAACAAGAGCTCCGTATTTGAAAGCACATCAAGGCGTTTCACTGTGCTGCACTTTTATTTATGACGAGCGGAGGAATATGAACAGCCATTAAAGAGCAATCAAAAATCACTGTATTTGGAAACCTTTTCAAGTCCAGGAACACAATGGGGCATTAGTCATTTGCATGCAATTTCGGCTGCTGTAATTTTACTTAAGGCTCCTCAGGTCGCTCGAAGAGGCGACTGAAGAATATCATCTGGTTCCGTGCAACTCATCACCGCATTATGGAGAAAACCACTGCACAATTATAAAAGGCAGCATGAATGTGGCTAATTAAATTGATAGCCATATTATCTTGTTACAGCCTGAGAGTAGAACTGGGCTATTACTGGTAATTAAAAGAAACTGTCCGTTTTGTGACATGACACCATCAAGCTAAGGCAGTCCCTTTTAACTATACTGTATGGAAGCAGAGTCATCTTATTATTTGTATAACATATCAATAAAAAATATACGTTTATAAGAAATACAAATATGATCTTTAAAAAGCTTATATTAACATAGAATTTGTATATCTGCTTGCCTTATTGTGATTGGCTGATGCAGTGTTATCAGCAGCCAATCCATCTTCGGAAACCCCTTCATAAACATATTAATTAGCAGAAGGTATTGAGTCATGTTCGGACTTTGTCTCCAACTTAAGATAAAGTGCAATATTCCCTTTACCAGTTGTGCTTATGGAATCTTTGTTTTTTATATAGATTTGCTGAATAGTAAATAGGCAGCAGCCAGAGATAAGGAAAGTAACTAGTGGCTGTAAGGTGCTAGACGGGGGGTAATCATTTTAAATTGAAAGTGCAGTTGCAAGGGTGCTAATGATAGGGAATTCTTTGATGTACAAAAAATGAAGTTCATCTACCTCTTTATCTGTTTTAAGAGGCCTTTCTTCCTACTGTGTGTGAACTGTGAGCAGTGGAGTGCGCCGGACCACCCTGCAAAAAAATCTTCAGAAGGGCACAGCGCACTCCGATCCTCAGCCTCCGCCCACTTTCAGCCCATACCCCACCTCTGCCCCACCCACTCCCCGCCCTGACTTGTGTCCCAGGTAAAATAGCTGCTGGGGAGGTGGGTTTTTATTATTCGCTATAGACGAAGCAGACTCCACAGTTCGGGCCCCCCTGCGACTGTGGGTCTGCCACTGACTGCGAGATTACAAAGATTAGCTGTGCATATCCATGCTTTGGTGATTCTAGCCAATGGTGTTAAAGGAACAGTAACACCAAACTACTAAAACCGGTATATTTGCTTCAAGAAACTCTACTATAGTTAATATAAACAAGCTGCTGTGTAGTCATGGGGACAGCCATTCAAGCACAGGATACACAGTAGATAACAGATAAGTACTACTATAGTTTATATAAACAAGCTGCTGTGTAGCCATGGGGGCAGCCATTCAAGCACAGGATACACAGTAGATAACAGATAAGTACTACAATAGTTTATATAAACAAGCTGTTGTGTAGCCATGGGGGCAGTCATTCAAAGGAGAAAAGGCACAGGATACACAGCAGATAACAGATAAGCTCTGTAGTATACAATGGGATTCTTCAGAACTTATCGGTTATCTACTGTGTATCCTCTGCTTGAATGGCTGCCCCCATGACTACACAGCAGCTTGTTTATATAAACTATAGTAGTACTTATCTGTTATCTTCTGTGTATCCTGTGCTTGAATGGCTGCCCCCATGGCTACACAGCAGCTTGTTTATATAAACTATAGTAGAGTTTTACCAGTACAGGGCAAATACATTATATTGTCATTCTTTTTAAACACTTTCATTTTTTGAATACCATTATATAAAATATGGCATTTCTAGCCATATTCATTTTTAGAGTTCTATTCTCCTTTAAGTACGCCCTACATGCTGCATATTGCAAACCAAGCAGTTAAGCAGATACACCACATGTTTTCTAAACATGAAAACCATACTTACACATGCACCACAGCTCCATATGCGACAGGGATTAACATAACTAAATTACATGTGTAGTTGCATAAACGGAAGCTCTCATGCAGTATGTGCATTAGTATAATACATTTATCCCTTTTATCCCAGAAGGCAGAAACCATGTAATTGGTTTGTGATTCATACCAGCAATACATTCTCCCTTATCTCCCACAAATCAAATTCATTTTCTTTCACCGATTACGCTCTTATGCTGGCAAAGCTGTATTAGGGAAAATGGACTGTTAGAGGTGGAAAGAGGGAGCGTTAAAGAGGAATTAAGTCCTTACATTGAATAAAATATGTGTTAGGACTCAAGCGGTTTGGAATTGTATTCTATAGGAGCCAGATCTGTCTGTTTGTTGTGCTAAACCCCACTCTTCTTATAGGGAATCTGCCCTCTGATTATCGACTTTAGCCCTCATCTCTGTCCTCTCAAAGGCCGGTTTATATCAGTTCTCATAATAAATCATTCTCTCTCTGCTTGGTTAACCTGAAATAGAAAAGCAGCTAGATATTTTCTTCTACATGTATGGGACCTATTATCCAGAATGCTCGGGACCTGGGGTTTTAATAATAATAATAATAATAATAATAATAATAATAATAATAATGGATCTTTCTGTAATTTGGAACTTCATACCTTAAAAGAGAACTAAACCCTAAAAATGAATATGGTTAAAAATGCCATATTCCACATACTAAACTTATTGCACGAGGCTAAAGTTTCAGCTTGTCAATAGCAGCAATGATCCAGGACTTCAAACTTGTCACAGGGGGTCACCATCTTGGAAAGTGTCTGTGACACTCACATGCTCAGTGGGCTCTGATTGGCTGTTGAGAAGCTAAGCTTAGGGCTTGTCACTAATTATCCAGCAGAAAATGAGCTTCCCCTGTAATATAAGCTGATGCTACAGGGCTGATTATTAAATTCTGATGCTAATTGCACTGCTTTCTGTGCTGCCATGTAGTAATTATCTGTATTAATTACTAATCAGCCTTATATTGTGACATTTATAATCTATGTGTACTGTATATTGTGAGTGGGTCCCTAAACTCAGTAAGTGACAGCAGCACAGAGCATGTGCAGTGAATCAGCAGAAAAGAAGATGGGGAGCTACTGGGGTATCTTTTAAGACACAAATCTTTACTGCTAAAGGGCTGTGGTTGTCTTGGGCTGGTACAGAAGCTCAAAACATATTGTACAACACATCTACCTACTTCTTTAGTTAGGCTTTAGTTCTCCTTTAAGTCTACTAGAAAATTATGTAAACATTCCATAAACCCAATAGGCTGGTTTTGCTTTCAATATGGTTTAATTATATCTTAGTTGGGATCCAGTAAAAGCTACTGTTTTATTATTACAGAGGAAAAAGGAAACCATTTTTAAATATTTGGATTATTTGATTATAATGGAGTCTATGGGACACCGCCTTTCCGTAATTCGTAAATGGCTTATCCCATATCCTGGAACCGTCCCCAAAGGCTTGCCCCTAGTTCAGGAGTGCCCAAACGTTACTAATGCAAAGTTTACTTTTAGTGATGATATCCTATCAGGATTTCCATCCATTAAAGCATTGTTACAATTCTGTTCCATGGAAAATATTACTTAAATGTTGATTTATGAGAAAATGTATAGAAAATGTATATTGCTAACAAACAACTATTTCTTATGTAACCTTAACTTATATGTCTGAATGTACCAGGAGGGTGATTTAAAAAAACTGTTTGTTGACAATGTCTTCAGATCTACTGATCACCAGCTAAAGGTCTACTGGTAGATCCCAATCTACTTTTTGGGCACCCCTGCCCTAGTTTATACTTAAAGACACTCTGAAACTATAGATAAGATCTAAACTTGCCTCAGCAGAACAGATAGGATTGCATTGCCGATTTATATCAAAAACCAGAAACCCGTTATCCAGGAAGCTCAGAATTACAGGACCACCATCTCATAGAATCAATTTTAATCAATGTTAAAACAATTTAAGAATGATCTAATTTTTCTCTGTAGTAATAACAAACAGTACATTTTTCTTTATCCCAACTAAGATATAATTAATTAATGGAGAGAAAACAATGCTGTTGGGTTTAATTAATCTTAAAATCAATTGAGCAGACTTAAGTTCTAGTGTTCCAAATTAAGGAAATGCCCTTTATCCAGAAAATCCAGGGTCCCAAGCATTCTTGAAACACGTTTCATACCTGTATAACATTAGCACCCAGTTGATACCTTTTTAAAAAATAGTTGACAAATTAAGAATAGTTGTAGCTGTTCAGCATCTGAAATACTAAAAGTTTTGCTTTTTGGGTGTGGGTTCCATTACTTGGTTTAAATTTAGATCTAGCTGCTGTTGGACTGCAATTGTTGCGTTCCTTAGCCAGGTAGCTGTCAGTTGATTGGACCTGTATTAAAGGGACCCTGTAATCCAGGTAGGTACTGCTGAGCTGAGCCTGAAAAATAGATCATATGTCATTTAAAGGGGTTGTATAATGTAGACAGTGATCTTCTGAGACAATTGTAAATATTTTTAATTTACATGTGTTTTTTGAGTTATTTAGCTTTTTATTCAGCAGCACTCCAGTTTGCAGTTTCAGGAATCTGGTTGTTGAGGTCCAAATTCCCCTAGCAACCATGCATTGATTTGAATAAGAGACTGGAATATGAATAGGCGAGGGACGGAACAGAAAGATGAGCACTAAAAAGTAGCAATAACAATTTTAGCCTTAAGGTGGCCATACATGGATAGATCCACTCGTTTGGCGTTGTCGCCAAAAGAGCGGATCTCCCTCCGATATGCCCACCTTGAGGTGGGCAATATCGGGCAGATCCGATTGTGGGCCCTAGGGCCCAACGATCGGATCCTAGCTTTCGCAAACGGGCGGTCAGATCGCGGGACCGCATCAACGAACAGATGCGGCCGCGATCCGACGGGATTTTTAAACCCATCTGATCGAGATCTGGCCGACTTTCGGCCAGATCTCGATCGGGGAAGCCCATCGGGGGCCCCCTATACACGGGCCAATAAGCTGCCGACACAGTCTGTCGGCAGCTTTTATCGGCCCGTGTATGGCCACCTTTACAGAGCATTTGATTTTTGGAAAAGGCAAAGACCAATTGAAATGTTGCTTAGAATTGGCCACTATATAACATACTGAAAGTTAACTTAAAGGCAAATCACCCCTTGAAGAGTAAGTTTCATAGGGGGAAATTAGGACTAATTTACTACCACAGCTAATTGTGGTCATGCAAAAATGGATGGAGGTATTGCGTCCAGGGGACCTTGGCGTTACTGGCGCACAAGTGCAGCTGCAGATGTTTTAACACATCAGACGCAGTCGCGCATGCCAAGTATGGCTCCAATCATGCTGGAATTGCAAACAAGGTAAAAAAAAAAAACCTAGTGAACTGCATCCAAACTTGCACTTTGCATTTGTAAATGAGCTCTACAGTCTCACATAGCAGGTCCAGTTACCCTTCTTTACATTTCCAGCTTCAAATACCCCAATTGCTTGCGATTTGTGAAAGAAAGGAAACCTGGCAGAGTTGGATAAAAAGCAAAATAGTGGAATTAATAAAATATTTCTATATGTACATTATGGGACAGAAAATAGCTCTGCATTATTTATGTCTGAGTAAAAAAAAAGGGAAAATAGGGTTATGTCTCCCCCTTATTTCAGAAATCCAGATAGAGGGCAGAATAACCTATGCCCAGACTGAACTTATAAGTAAAAAATCCAAAGAGAGGTGACTTATAAACAGAATGTTTTTCTCCTCAGGGTCTGTTGTTTACTACATTGAGTTCCTGAAATCGAATCCCAAATGCATTTTCTTGCTGCAGCCCTTCTTTAAATTGATTCTAAAATCGTCTGTCGGACATAATTTAGCTGAGTCGCAGCGCTGTGTTGTATCCCATGGCATCTCATGTGGCCACGATGACCTCTGCTGCTCAATCCAGGG